>JAOXNO010000001.1:119190691-119206816 GCA_028565335.1 Limnodromus scolopaceus
AAAAAGTCTTGTGAAAGCACAGTATGTTCTTCCTTACTTGAATTGCCAGGATTGCAATCTCTTTTACTCAGGTGGGAGGGAAGCGAGACACCTCCTTGGGGGATGGCATCGACGCCTGTGATGACTCATTTGACAGGGAGTTCTTCTGGAGTCTGCTTCATTCTCTGTTTTCTCTGGGGCCGACTGTGTCCTCTTCCTGGCTTATCCACTCTCAGATGCACTAGGAAGTGCTTAAGGTTGTTCTTGGACCTTGAAGGGAGTTGACTTTCTGCAGTGCAAATCTTGCATAAACATTTGTTTTTGCAACAAGTCTGGCAGATTATTCCTTTTACTAATAGTAGAAGAAAAAACATCCTTTTTCTTCCCCAAGTACTACCATTGTAATTACAATGATAAATGTTAGTTATAGTACAAATACTACTAATTCCTGTGCCTCTAATACCGTGCTGAGTATGAGGAGACACTTGTCTCTAAGAGTTTTAGAACAGTTTTGCTACATAAGACCATGCCACAGTCCCATGTTATTTGAGTAATCCACCTCTTGAGCCTGGCTGGAAGCGGCCACATCAAAGACTGACATAGAGCCCCCATAGTAGGCAGCTACGGGGTAACTTGCTGTGGTGAAGGATTTTTCCCTAACCCCATCAACTGAACTCTGAGTCCTGACAGTTTATAACCCTTGCAAAAAACTCTTTAAAAATAAAACCCTTACAACTGTAACCCTCCCATACATAACAAGTCCTTTTGCTGAGCCCAGCTAAACTTTTGCCCTCTGTGATATCTTGTTCCACCGGATCATTGTCGGTTGTGTAAACATGTGTTTCTTTTCATCAGCGTTAAATGTGCAGCCTCTCAGCTCCCCTGTTCTTCTCCATGTCCTGGTATCTCGGGGTGGAGTGAATAGCCATGCCCAGATCACCTTATTTTCTGCTCAACAACCCTTTTGCTGAAATTCAGCTCAATGGCAGGAGAAAAGTTCCGCTGGTGCAGGTTAGTGTGGGTGCCTGAGCCTCCTTGGCCAACAGCACCCCACTTTGCCTATGGTTCCATGCATGCATATGAAGAGATGCTGCGGTCTCCACTGACTATGATCAGCTGTTATTTCCTTTTTATATGCGTCAGTGTGGAACATATTAAAATTTCTCAGTAGTGGTATGTTAGGAATCCCTCTGATGCCCCACCTCTAACTTAGCAGAACAATAAAAGCAAGGTTGTAGTAAGCCTTTGAGCAGCTGGCCGTCTATATATTCCTTCTTTTTTCACATAACCTAATTCAGACTATTATCCGGGTAGCAGTGGCACTACCACTTCCAGACACCATCAGTCCTTGTCCTGTTGGCTGGAATTTCGTTGCATGGCACAGAGATCCTTTCTACCACAGACGAGTGTAGCCTTTCTTCTGGTGTCAGGATATTGGGCTGCTGGTGCCATGGAGACACCGGTCCTAGGAATTCCACCGCATCGCTATTTTTCAGCTTCTCTTTGTTATTTTTTCTATTTGCATCAATCATTGTTACGGCTTACGCTTGTCGCATTTACGTGCTTATTACTACCGAGCTGCAAACTGCGTCGCTCTGGCAGTGCGGATGCAGCGCAGGTTATGTTGCCCTTTAAGACACATGAGTTGAGGATCTGAGTTAATGCCTCAGCTCTGGTTTGGCAAAGGTTAAGCATACCATGGCAGTGACAATCGCATTACTGTCATAGCAGCACGGCTCAAAGAGAGTGGGACCTAGGGGAACGCTGTTCCCCTTGTTAGAAGACATGAAATTGTTACCATGAGCCAAATATTTAGGTTCCCTAATTGTCAGAGGCCGAGGTATATGAATGGAGGGTTTGAATTTTGCCTGTGTATAGAAGGAGAGAGGATTTTGCCCCTAGGGTTAGAAAAGAGGGAACGTCCCCTTCAATCATGTGCTATCTCCAGCATGCACAGCAATCTCTGGTCCCAGTAGCAGGGACATCCTTGCTTACTATTAAAGAACAAGAAACCCATTCCTACTCCTGCATCAATTGATAACTACAGTCCTTTGAGTTCTCTAGAAAATATATAAAAGACAGAGAACAAAACCCGCCCACCTGCTTGTAACACACTCCTACAGGTAGAGGACACATGCCCGAATGCCCTAGACCTCTCAGCAACTTGTAATTTGGCCAAGAGTCATTTTGGCTCATGTTGGGTCATAAGACTAAAGTAGAGGTAATTACTGAAGCAAATCCTATAGCTAATGCTTGGCTGGGAATATTTATGCTTTAGCCAGCAGCCGCCCTTGCTGGTTTGCCTCCTGAGAGGGATGGGTGGCCTTACTTAGACAGATGGGCTCTGTGTCTTCTACTTCACCGAGGGGTGACCCCATCCAGCACCCTCTAGATGAGGAAGTGGACAACTCTAAATTCTTGTCCCAGACTCAGGACCATGGGTACTCTGATATTCAGTGAGACACAAGGATAAAGAAAGAATCCAAAGCTGGCATCACCTCGCCATTAATGAGCTCTACTAGCTCATTAGAGAGAGATCCCATACATGCCCCTAATCAATCTATTTAAAGTTTCCTGGAAGCAGGAAAAGGAAAGAATAAAAATACAAGCGCTCTTTTGTCCACCAGCAGTTATTCTTTGCGAGTGTATTAAAAACCTTTTCTCCATGTTGGCCTGTGCCTGTCTGCTGGCAGGGTGCCAGCCTGCAGTACCCACTAGAGTTTGTTATTTCAAGCGCCTAGCAGGAAGGCGCTGTGAGCTCCCCTTCTCCCAGCTACCTGAAAGGCTGGAAATATGCTGGGAAACTTCAAAAGGCGAGGGAAGCTCAGCCAGCTCAAGTGCCATTCAGCTTAATTTGTTCCACCTCATGCACCGGGTCCCTGCTGCGTGAACATTTATGGGGGCCTTACACGAGCTGCCCCATCGAAGCCCAGGAACTGGTTCCATGTGGGCTTATGCCATGATTGCTGATGTCCCCAGGAGTGCTTGCAGCACTGTGTTCTATTATATCTGCTGCAATTACTATGTTGTTTCTTGTGCTTCGAGTACCATGGTCTTCCTATTTTTTCGGTCTGCTTACAGTCACAGGTCTTCATCTCCTGAAATATTGAAAGACTTAGCAAAGCCTCACAGCAGAAAATGATGTGCAGGAGTTTCTCTCAGCTACCTGCCATCAGCTTGTTTGACATTTCAGACTGCTCAGAGGTAGCGTCCGCTTTCTCTTTTTGGTTTTTACGGGACAATGCTCTGCAGTTGCTGGCCGGCAGGAGATGGGACAGAACAGCCTCAGTAGAATCAGAAGATCTGCTTCCGTCCCGTGGACACCCAGATGAAAAGGCTAAACACCCTTCTTTTGAGCCTGTTTTCCTTTCTACTGCCATTTTCCTTCCCCTCTCCTCTTGCTCACCAGCTGCTGCCAGCCCTGGTCAGGAGAATGTGTTACTCGTGTCCCCTCCTCGCAGGCGCCCGCTGCCCTGGAGAGCAGGTGGATGGAGCTCCTGTACGATGGGTGAGAACATTCCCCTTGGTGTCAAAGGGGACAAGCCTCAGCACAGCTGGATGTCAGCAGGGCAAACGTTCATTTGGCACAGCGAGGCCTCGGGGAAGCATTTAACTTATTTGGACTTGTAAGGATCTCTCTCAAAATATTTAGTTTGGTATTTGCCCTGTCTCGGGAGGGGAAGAAACCTGTTGAAATGCTGGATGGAGGCATTTCACAAACAACTGGAGTTCCCGGTGTTCACCTGCTACTTCTTGGCTGCCACATGGCTGCTCGGTGGCTTTGTCAGGTGTTTTGAAAGGCGTCTGCTGTGTGGAGCAAGGATTTTGATAGCATATACAGGAGGCCAGCCACTTCACTGCTGGAACATAAATAGCCACAGTAAAATAACGAGATGAGAAGACAATTCACAGAGCTAAAACATACACTGGAGCTGATAAAGCCTCTGAGTTGGTTCAACAGAAAGCAGGATCAGGCACAGCATCTTAAGTCATCTCTCCTACCAGATAAACTATTCTTTTAAACTGCTCAGATGGTCATTCATACAATTTTGTCCCACAGCACACAGTGCTTCCCAAGCAGTTCCTGGGCATGGTGCAGGCGGTTGCGTGGGCTGGAAGCCATCTGAGTGTTGTGGAGGCTGGAGGTGGTCTGAGAACAGACTACACCATGCCATGTGGCTGCAGGGCCGGAGGGCTGCTCCAGGGGGGTTTAGTGTCCCAGCAGAGATGTGGCCTTAAAGCAAGACCTGAGCTGTGGACATGCAGAACAATGCATGGCTTTGGGAGAGGGGTACCCTCTTCACAAGGGTAGCCCTGGCAAAAGGGCAGTCCAGCTGCTGCTGTCATCTGGGAGCTGTGGTTGAGCATGGGGCAGCCCTCTACACAGGGAACCCCCAGCCTATCACCCAGCAGAGGCCTTGGCAACTCATTGCAGGAGCAGAAACAATGGTTCCCCAGGTTCCCTGAAAGCTCAGATCTGTTATTCAGAAATCCCAGTGATGGGTCGCCAGGGGCCATGCCAGCACTGTGGCCAGGACGCAGCAGCAATGATATGGCAGGGTTAGCCCATGCCTGGGGCTGGGGGACTGGAGGTGGTCTCCAGCAGATTGCTCCTCCTTGTCTTCCCACCCTGAGCACCTTTCATAGCCTTTATGATGGCAGCGGGAAGTTTAACCCTGCAGAAAAAACCCTGGTGTAACCTGACAGTGTAGTTTGCCCAACACAATCGTTTCCACTCAGTCCGGATCTTGGAGCACAAAACCCCCAAATCTTTGTCTTTCCAGCCTAAACTTTTTCAGGTTGGATAAAGTTCTTGAGAAATCCGTTTTGGTCTCATAAAGATCTTTGTGGCTTTTTTGCCAGAACAGCAGGGGCATGCTCCACACACACACACACACATATATATACACATGTATTGTTAGTGACAATTTTTAAGGCCGGAGTTTGGAGAAACTGAGTAGTCTTGTAACTCTTCTGTTTACATAACAAATTCAGAATGAGCGAACCACATGGTAGGATCCAAGTAATTGTGTTTACTAAATATGCACAGCATGCAAGGCAAGGCTTAGTTATATATACACACTGCAGCTCCAAAGGGATTTTGGCAGCCTCCAAAACATAAAAGGCACTGAGTGACTTGAATTGTGCCCTCATCGTCAAGCAGGAGTCTCAAACATGGAAAATGCACAGCAAACGAAGGCCAAGCTGAACATACGTGCATGCCTAATTCAGGAGGCTCAGGAGCCGGGAACAGCTAAGTGGAAGTACAACATAAATGAGCTTTTCCATCGCTCCCTTCCTACCTTCCAGGGTAAAAGCGGTGCAGATCCAATAGACCTTTGGAGAATTGCTCAGCTCTTTATTTTTTCCAAGATACATAGCAAAAAGGGAATTTCTGTTTACGTTCTCACAAAGCGACTGGCTAAATAATTCCAGATGATGGAATTTTCTTCTGTCCTTAAAGCAAAACAAAATCTTAACCTTCACCACTCTCTAAATGATATTAAGACTAGGATAAGCAATCTTTATTTCAGCATTCTAAAAGCATCTAATAACAACATGAAGCTGGGAAAAATAACCCTAACTCTGCCCCTGTGTCCATATGCAATACAGTTTTGAATTGTGTGTTCATATGGTCTTTCTTTGGGATGTCTCCTGTTTTTTCCCTGCAGTTTTTAGGTAACAGCTGTAGCAGTTTTAGGTAACAGTTGTAATAGTTTTTAGCATGTTACGTCTTTATGAATTCCTGAAAACTAGTTATAGGGAAAGGGCACTATAAGCCTGTAACTAACAACATGTAATGCCCATATCAGTGAATTCTGAAAAAATGGGAATTCATTATTTTCACCCACTGTTAGGCCAAATATTTTTGTAGCCAATTTTCAGCCTGAGAATAAGAAGTCACATTTGCATCTTTTTCTTTGCAAGATGCCATTAAGAGGAAGCATTTTTGCTTCCTTTATGTTAGCTTGGCAGATGAGCTTTTTACCACAGTTTTCGACATGAAAAGAAACTGAGGAAAACCCAGCTTAAATAAAAAGAAAAAATTCTGTGTGAAATTGTTGATTTTGATAAAAAGGTGTATTTTTGAAATGAAATAAAATGTCATTGTAAGTACAGCTACAATGATTAATGATTACAGGTGTACTTGTTCTTGTTTTTGGACAGAAAGACAGGCTGGAAGCTACATGTGTCACTCCTGACATCATGTACTGTCTAGAATTTTATAATTTCAGACAAGGAATACAATTTATTATTTTTTTTTAAAAAAAGAAAGAATTCTAATTTAAACTGAAATGTCATTGCACAATATCTGCTGGAAATGGAAAATGTCATGTCAACATACTTCATCACGGTGATGTACCTGAGTGAAAATATTTAGACTTTTTTTACACAAGCTGCACACTAACTTCTGTATGTTTAAATGTTCCTGTGAGACTTTTCCCCCATATATCTGGATTACACACATATACATAAATTACATATATTTATGCTGGTCAAACTAAAGGGCAAGAAGGAAATGTGCAGGCAGTTGCAGCAAGGATAGGTATCCTGGGAAGAGTAGAGGGATGCTGCCTGGTTGTGTAGCGATGGGGTCAGGAAAGCCAAGACACACCTGGAGCTGAACTTGGCAAGGGATGCAAAGAACAGTAACAAGGGCTTCTACGGGTACATCAGCCAGAAAAGGAAGAAAAAGAAAGTGTACCCCTCATGATGGTCAAGACTGGTGAACTGGTAACAACGGATGAGGACAAGGCTGAGGTACTCAACAACTTTTTTGCCTCAATCTTCACTGGCAGCCTATCTCCCCACACCTCTTGAGTGGAGGGACCACAAGACAAGAATTGGGGGAGCAAAGCCCTCCCATTTGGAGAGAAGATCAGGTTCATGACCACCTGAGGAACCTGAACATACAGAAGTCTATGAGACCTGACAAGGTGCATGCCAGAGTCCTGAGGTAATTGGCTGATGTAGTTGCCAAGCCACTCTGCATGATGGCAAAAGACAGGACCTGGCAATGTGTACTTGCAGCCCAGAAAGTCAACTATATCTTGGGCTACACCAAAAGAAGCATGGCCAGCAGGTCTTTCTGCTGGAGGTGATTCTGCCCCTCTCCTCTGTTTTGGTGAGACCCCATCTGGAGTACTGTGTTCACTGTGTGCAGCTCTGGAGCCCTCAGCACAGGAAAGACATGGACCTGTTGGAGTGCGTCCAGAGGAGGGCCACAAAAATGATCAGAGGGCTGGAGCACTTCTCCTATGAAGACAGACTGGAAGAGTTGGGGTTGTTCAGCCTGGAGAAGAGAATGATCTGGGGAGACCTTATTGTGGCCTTTCAGTACTTAAAAGGGACTTATAGGAAAGATGGAGACAAGCTTTTTAGCAGGACCTGTCGTGATAGGACAAGAGGTAATGGTTTTAAACTAAAAAAGGGTAGATTTAGACTAGATAAAAGGAAGAAATTATTTACAATGAAGGTGGTGAGAAACTGCAACACGTGGTAGATGCCCCATCCCTGGACACATCCAAGGTCAGATTGGACAGGGCTCTGAGCCACCTGATCTAACTGAAGATGTCCCTCTTCATTGCAAGGGTGTTGGACTAGATGGCCTTTAAAGGTCCCTTCTAATCCAAACTATTCTATGATTCTCTATGTGGCATATGTACTTGAAAAACATAAGTGTATACTTCACATAGGTATGTCAGGAGACACTGGCATGTGCATATAGCCCAGAGTTGTCTTGCAGTCCCACTTCCAATACCTATACACTCATTTTGCCAGCATGACTATTAACAACTGTACACAGTTTTTTCTCAAAAGATGGGTCACATTTTTATCCACAGTCTCTCTTTTTACTGACAAATATGTGATAACAGTACTTTTTATTTCTTTCAAAGTTTTGTTACTGAAGCCTGCTACGTTTCTTTGCCAGGGAAGTACCAGGGCAATTTTAAAAGATTGAGAAAGTGTTAGTACTTTTTGTATCGTGCTGTACTTATCCTTAAGAAGGTACAGGCGTCTTCCTTTTCTCACATTTTTCCCTGCTTCTTTCCAGCTTTCTCAGAGTGTTTTCATGAGGCAGACTCTATGTCATCCAATTATTTCCTGAAGAAAACTAGAGAGATAAGCCTTTGAAAACTGAGCCAGGACTCCAGATTTCTCTCACTGTATTAAATCATGCTGATCAAAACCATAGAAAGATATAGAAGCCCAAAATTAACAGTGGGACAGAGAGAATGGGAAATGGGGATCCCTGGACATAATTTTACATGAGATGAGACCATCCAATATCAAGTAAATTTATTTGGACAGAAAGGGAATTACTGGGTGTGTAATACTGATTAACTATGTTGGAGAGAGTCCTTGCCAAGCAGCATGTTTTGGTCAGCCTCTTTATAAAGAATAGGAATGTAGGTAAAAGGTTAAATAGATAAAAAAAAAAAAGTGTATCACTCCTCCTGTTAGCTAATCCTTGGGCATCATCTGCATGAACCAGAGTAGTACAGGTCACTTCTGGGAAGGAATACGTCCCAGCTCCCATGACCGAGAGATTTCTCTCTTACTGTGTTAAAATGTTTGGAGGGATATTTATTGACATGAATGAGACTATGCATAAATGTATCTGAGATCCTAAGTGTTTAGCATTGTTTAAGCTCCTTATACTGCAAAGACATGGTATTTTTTTTAATGCAATATCCACTGAAAAACAATTGCTTGAGAAAAATACACCAGGTCATAGGTCAGACTCCAAGAAAAAAATATATTGTCTATTAAACCCACAGTCACATAATTTTTCCTTTCCTATTTAGGCGCATGGACAATAGTTTGAAACCCAAAAAAGGCTTTAAATAAATGTCTAATACACAGAGCATCCCTAATTACATTTCTTCCCAGCATGAGGCTTTGTATGTCACTTCAGCTCGACAAGTCCCGACTCCCAGCTTGGATGAACTCTGGAAGTGTTTCTCACTGCTATGCACTCCTCTCACAAAAGTGTTTGAGCAAGCTATAAGGCAACACACAAATCATTCAAGCACTCTGGTGGGGAGGCCTCGTAATTTCAGGCTGTTTGGGAGATGAGTATCAGTAGGTTTAGAGTCTCGCCAGCAAACCAGAAAACAGTTTTGAAAGAGGTTTGTATAAGTAATAAAGGCACACATCAGCTCTTGAAATAGGCAAGAGGCTCTGGGGGAGCATTTCTGCGTAAGCAGGGAACTGTTTTATCATAAGTTTCTTCAGAAAGTCCTTGCACTTTCAACTTTACTTACGACTATGATTTGCTTCAGCAGGTTATATTTAGATGGAGAATTCACAGCTCTTTCAAGCTATAGCTGTTCGTAGTAAAAGCGAAATTAAATTGTCCATTTGAGACCATGAGCTTTGTAAGAAGGATCAAGGGGCTGTGATGTAGCAGCTCAGGGAGATGCCCTCCTTTATCTGCCAACACAGAGCACTGGGCAGCATTTAGGGGCTGTCCTGTGCCTATTTTCTGGGGCATCTCCTGGTTTCCAACATGCGGCAGAAATCCAGATGCCTAGGTGGGTATCCACGTGACTCCACCTGCATATATATTTTTTTTCAACTGATAGCTGGAATGTACTTGGGAATTATGGAATATAATGTGTTTTTCAGATGCTGCTTTTTAATTAACAGAGAAGAGACTGACACTGAGGAAATGCAGCCTGACGAGTAAGCAAGTAGAGCATGCCCAGCTGTGTGTGTCTGAGTTTGGTACTCGGGAGGGCAGGGCAGCTTGAGACCTAGGTGCAGGTCCCCATGCAGTCCAGGCTGGTGTTCAGCAGGCTTCCTGGGGGACTTCTTTGCTCATGTCTGGGCTTGGACCCTCAACATCCCTCCATCCTGGGAGTGTCCCTTGTCCTTGCAGCGCAGGGGTTACAGAAGACTGAAGTGCAGCCCCTAGAGCCTGGGGTCAGCCTGCCTCCAGTCTTCCCATGTGCTGTCTAGGCCAGAAATTCCCATCTGTAATGCAGGAAGCAGCCTAGTTTTGCTCCCCTTTGACATTTTGAGTGGATATACAGTCCTTTCAATTTGCAGAAATCTCTGATGTGTTACTAATCACCAGTTTTGAGGGGAACCCATTAGGGACATCACCAAGTGAAAAAGATTGGCTTACACCACTTGTGATGTTAAAAGTCAAAAGGTTCTCCCTAGTAAAATGATAGAGCACTGCTTAAAGTAACAAGGCCTTGACTTCTTCCTAATGCCATATACTCTGCCTACAGTGGGAATGATGCTCATACAGAGCGTATATTTTGGCTAGTGAAAATCCTGTGTGCCTTAATATTATTTATGTCTGTTTTTCTCCAGAGCTCTTTTTGGTCAGGATTGTGATTTATGTTGTTTTTATTCCAGCTACGCAGGAGATTCTTTGACGGATTACAATCTCAGCAAACTCCAACTTGAGAAGAAAAATGACAGCTAAGAGACTTAAACCAGACTTTTCACCATCCTGGAAAGGAACTGGCTGCCAGTATTTGGAGTTCTTTTAATACTCTACCTCCCTCTGCTGTTATCAGAGAGAAGTACCTCGACAATGGGAAATCATGTACTTGCGGCTTCGATTTCCATGCTCTCACTCCTGGCGATGATGGGAGATGCGGACAGTAAAACAGACAGTTCCTTCATGATCGACTCTGATCCTAGCCGCTGTATGAGGCATCACTATGTTGACTCCATCAGCCACCCCCTCTACAAGTGTAGCTCGAAGGTAAGGACTTCCCTCACCCCTTGGAGCAGGGTGCTGTGTCAGCAGAGTTGTTAAAATGAGGCATTTTGGGTGATTTTCTCTGCACAAATCCCTTACTACCAAAATCCAGCTGGAGAGACATACAGATGTAGAGACATCTGAGTGTGTACGTTAGAACTGGGGCTGGAGAGAAAGGCTCTTGACTCTCTTTTCACCCTTTCAAAAGGAAAAACACACCATGATGGTAAAGGTAATATGCAGTAAATGATAAGATTCAAAGGAGGATGTTGGGGTCTCAGCTGCCAGTACCAAGGGGATGGACTAGTTTGAAAGTTTAGGTCATCCCATTCATTCCCTCCTTCAAGTGAGTCTTTAATCTGGAGCATGTAAACTTATAACTTTCTAGTTGAAGTACTGAGATAAAGAATCAAGCTGTAAAATGGTAATGAAAAAAGAATGTGAAAAACATTGCTATTCCCCCCCCCCCCATTTAGTTCCAAAGTCTTTGTTTTCATGCAGAAAGACAATTAGATGTTTACTATAGGGCTGGAGAGCAGAAGGAAATACAAGATTGCCTTTCATTTGAGATTTCAAGCTTGAAAAATTTTCTGTCAAAACGGTTTAGCAGCCTGCGCACATAGCCTACAGTCATTTATTTCATTGTGTGGAGAAAAAGAATGAGGAGAAACAATGGGAAAATCCTTGCTGGTCCCTTTTGTCTTGTCCTAATTTGTTCCGGCTGAGTTAAGCTAGTGCATATTCAGATGTATGGTCTTCTCCTGGACCATACCTCTGTCCCATGGAAAATAGCTTTGCCTCATGCACCCACATCCCTGGATTAAGGAAAGGCAACAACTGCCAGTGCCAATGTTTTTGCCAGCCCTGCATTGGGTAAGAGAGTGCTGGGAGGCTGGTAGGAGATCACAGGCTTTTGCCCTACCGCTCTGTAAAATCATGCATTACTTGTGATTCAGGAGAGATCTTTTGTTTTGCTCGTAGCCTGGACGAGACCTTCTTCCCGTCTGGGAAATATCCAGCTTTACCATATGGAACTGCAGAGAGGCACCTGTTTGTGCCGTATTTATTTTATTGCAGTTGACTCCAGTGCAAAGCAAAGGTAAAAAGTGTGGGTGGTTTTTACGTCTTGGCAGGGGGGTGCTGTCAGCCCTCCCCTCCCTGGCAATATTACACCTGAGAAGCCAGAGCTACCATGATTGTTTGGTCCAGGAGAGTGATGCTCCACCCAGCTGGCCCTCGTTCTCAGCTCCTGCATTGCCAGAGAACAGGAGGATCTGTGGTATATAATGTTGGGAAGATGGTAGGTAGCCCCCGGAGTCCCTTTGGTCTCCAGCTTTGGGTAGGATATCCCTCTGCCCCTCTACACACAGAAGACCAAATGAGTAGCAATTTGTGGCTTCACCAGGGTGGTGAAAAACGTAAGGTATAACTGCCCTGAGTCCTCTGCCTCAGACAAAAGAAGACATAACAGAGCAGCCCCTGAGGCAATTCGGTCCTGGAGGATGAAGGATGGAGATTCTCCAACCCCAGGGCCAAAGGGTTCCCATGTCCTGGTCTCTCCTTTCCCACTGGCCATCATCTACCTGCCAGCATTCCCCAGCTGCAGCGGGTTCCCACAGCATGTCTTTGCCTCGGCTTGGCCCTGCATCACTGCTAGCTCTCCAGCGGCCACTGCCATGGCCAAACTCTCCTGTCCCTGGGCCAGCTGAGCACTTGCCCCAAGGCTGCCAAGCCCGGTGCAGTCAGCCTTGCAGCTCCACATCATCCTTCCTGTCCCGCAGCCAGCCTGTGCCTCACCTCTGGCCACGTTCTTCTTTCGGACTCAGAGCACTGCTTCCTACACAGCCCAAGGAAGGAAGGAAAGAAAGAAGAAAGGAAGGAAACCCACCAACTACTCATCTTCTTAGCATCCCTAATGACAGAGAAAAGCAATCAGGCTTTTCAGAGTGGGACTGATGGAAATGAGAACACAGAAAGCTTTATAATGAAAACCATATTATTTCAAAACTGAGCTTTGAGAAAAAAAGCTGTTGACATAAACATTTGTAACTGACTGAAAAAATGTCAGTGACTTTTTTAAAATCAAGCCTTTAATGGAAATCATGTTTGAAAATATTATCGCATCTCTTGGCTTCCTAACTTCCACAACGGTTTCAAGAAGAGATTTTTAACAATCCTGCAAGTTGTATGGACTTTCTCATGAAGTGGAAAATGAAAACAGTTTCCATACAGAGTGAAATAATTTTGACATTTCCTAGAAAACTTGTCTCTGTTTGTTAAATCAAGCTCTTTTTTCTTAAGGTCTTGGGGATCTGAATCATCCTGCTAGACATATGGCTTCTGTTCTGGATCTAGTATATAAACACAGACCAATATTAGACTTGCTAATGAAAATTAGACGTAATGTCTGTTCCTATATATATTGTGATAAAATATAAACAAGTCAGAAAAAAGGAAGGTTCTGTGGGAGTAGCTGTGGGAATTGTGGTACTTCTTGTTTCCACTGAGTTTCCATTGTGAAGCTTGGACTGACAACTGATGTCAAGCAGACAAGTTGCCCTTTTTTGGCATGATATATTGGTTCCACCGAGCCATCCTTTTTCACTCCATACATTTTCCCTTTTAGCGCAGCATAGAATTACAGAAGTTAAAAACAGCTTCAGAGATTGCAAGACATATTACGTTTGCTGTCCGTCTTGGTTAAGAAAGGATTATGTCCACTGTGCTTCTCTGTGGAGGCTGCCAGTTGTGCCCACATGGGAATTAGTTTTGTTACATTTGGAAATGTCCACCCAATATAATTCAATCATTAAAATCCCTCTTGCTTGTGACCTCAGGCAGATGTTGAAAACAGGTTTCCAAAGCCTTCAGAAACAAACTCCATTGTAGTAACAGAATCTATAATGGAGACACAAAGGAGGGATGGAAAAGGGTCATTTGTTCCTGAAAAACAGTGTTTTCCTTTGACTTCAAGGAAATGTTTGTGTCAGCTCATGAGGTATTGCCTTTCTGACCATACTGGATTCTGCCTGACCTCTGTCATGGAGACCCACTGGTCTTCCGTGTGCTGGATCGCCTCACCGCTGCAATCAGAGCCTCCTAAAATATGGTATTGGATGTCACAAGTGCTTCCTCCGGATGTGCTCGAAGTGTGCTACCACTGACAGTTTCACACTGAAGAATCCAGCCCAGAGAGACACGGACCAGATGAAGAAAGATTTTGCAGGTGTTTGAAGGCATTTGCTCCCAAGGTAGCTCAGGAGTATTTCAGTAACGCCTGCGCACAGCCAGGCCACGGATACTGTG
This sequence comes from Limnodromus scolopaceus, assembly GCA_028565335.1. Lineage (NCBI taxonomy): Eukaryota > Metazoa > Chordata > Aves > Charadriiformes > Scolopacidae > Limnodromus > Limnodromus scolopaceus. The sequence continues at coordinate 119,204,703 of JAOXNO010000001.1, forward strand.
TGAAAGTCTGTTCTCATGAATCTCAGCCCACGAATCTCTCTGGTTTTGGGGCTCAGCTTGTTGCTGAGGAGGACTACAAACACTGCTAACATCAAACCAGTTCACAACTTCTGAATTTCTGGAACATAGGCCAAATGATCAGAGTCAAATATTGTCGCAGATTTAGGTTGCTCTCATTTGTGGCCATCCAGATACCTGTGAGATGGCTGACTTTAAGAAAGAAAACCTATTTTTCCCTAGCTGCTCATGCACGTGGGACCCCCTTGTGCTTCCCCCATTGTAGTGTACTGTGTTTCCGGATCCAGCATCACAAGGTGACAGGCACAGGCTCGCATGTGTGGGGGACAAGGGGAGCCAAGAGGCGCACATATCAGGTTATAAAGTACCCACACGTTTTTACTATATATACACCCACTGTATTACTGTGCTATGCCATCATAGCATTACTAATTATTTAGGCGATAATCTCTATTGCGCTATAGTATACGATGCAATAAGCAGCTGGTGCGATTGATTAAATGGCAAAGCAAAGCTTTTGAAGTACACGCTATTTCCAGCTCATTTGCACACCTGCCAAAACCCACTCGTGCTGTTCTGGATTTATGAGGAGGAGGAGACTAAATTTTGCTGAGGACTTACTTGAGGTTAGTCCAGAAGTTTAGAAAGCTATCAAAATGGGAAATCTGATTTATTTTTTTTTATCCTGTAAGCTTGACTTGATGCCCATGGCACAGTGCCATTTGTAAAAAAATTACTCTGTAATGCAAAACTAGAACACAAACCCAACACTTTGTAATTTTACATGATATGAATACTGACCATACTCTTACGAAAAAATAAGTTGCCAGCAATAGTGGAGATTAAAATTAGAGTCTCCACAGAATAAAACATGTTTTTAAAGACAAGGCTTGCTAAGCAATTATAAATGCAGTGGCACATTGAAGAAATACCAACTGATTTTGGTTTAGAATGCCTGCTGTTCATAAGAAATGTATTCAGACACAGATATTGGCACATCAGATAATTCTGCTCTATAATTACACTTTGCAACTCTTAATCCTTAATGCTGTTCCTTGGGGGTTTGTTTGGTTTTTTTCCTGGCATTTCTGAAAGTACCTGCAGATACAGGAATGGATGCCTGCCATAAAAATCCCTTAGGCTAACAGTACCAGAGCAATTATCTGTTCCAGCTCCAGAAGCATCAACTGTTAGAAGTCACCCCCATCATATAGCGATGTGTGCTGTCACATTTGGGCTGAAATCACAGAATCATAGAAATGTTGTTTGGAAAGGAATCTGGAGGTCCTCTGAACCTCAAAAAAAAGCAACTTGTGGACATTGCATGTCCCCCGTTGCCACTCCTGAGGAGTGTTTCACTCTGTGGTCTTTGCAACTCTCTTTTGAGCCGTTGTCAGCTGCCATTGGATTGTTCCTCACCTTCTCCTTCAGCCAAACACACGGGAATAGCCTGTGACAAAGCGTGCTCACAGTCCAGTGAACTTGGTCAAAGTTGGGGACCCAGCAAGAGCTGCCAAGATGCTGGGAAGGAAACTAACTTTTTAAAATGTCCCAATCTGCTGTCTTTCCTTTGCAATACAGGAAGGATTAGATAACCTGAGTAGCTCTTCACCAGCTGCCTGCTTGTCACTATGGGAGGTGAATTTTGTTTACTAGGGGAAAAAAGTGGATCTTTATCTGTCAGCAATGGAATGCTAGCACTGTAAAAACTGTCCCTTTCCCTGTTCTTGTGTTGGCTAAAGACACTAGTACTAAGGAGCTTGACATAGCTGATATGTCAAGGCTAAGGCCTTTGATACAGTGTCCCACAGTATTCTCCTGGAGAAACTGGCTGCTCATGGTTTAGATGGGGATACTCTCCACTGGGTTAAAAACTGGCTGGAGGGCCAGGCCCAGAGAGTGGTGGGGAATGGAGTCAAATCCAGTTGGCGGCCGGTCACGAGTGGTGTCCCCCAGGGCTCGGTACTGGGGCTGGTTCTCTTCAACATCTTCATCAATGATCTGGACGAGGGGATCGAGTGCACCCTCAGCAAATTTGCAGACGACACCAAGCTGGGTGGGAGTGTTGATCTGCTGGAGGGTAGAGAGGCTTTGCA
>JAOXNO010000001.1:119224143-119255757 GCA_028565335.1 Limnodromus scolopaceus
AAGGGTTGTCAGGCATTGGAATGGGCTGCCCAGGGAGGTGGTAGAGGCACCATCCCTGGAGGTATTCAAGAGATGAGCTGACATGGTGCTCGGGGATATGGATTAGTGTTGGGTTGGTGGTTTATTTTGTGGTTGTTTTTTTTTTTAAATTGGTTTGACTAGATGATCTTAAAAGGTCCCTTCCGACCTAGGTGATTCTGTGATTCTGTGATTCTGTAAGACATTCAAGTCTTACACTGTTTCTAGTGGATAGAACTGAGGTATGCACTTTACATCAGCCAGAAAAAGACAGACATTTATGAACAGAAAAGCAAAGCCTTCTTTTTTTTAAACAGCTCTAATCATAATCAAAACAATTCCTCTCAGAAAGAATGTTGTTCTGTACTTAGGAATGAATGATATAATTTTATTTTTATGCTGTATCACTAAGCTGTGCCAGACATTAATATTCATTTATATTTTGTCTTCGCTCCTCCATAACACCCAGAGGTTATGGAATCTGGTGTTCTTCACTTGGTGATCTTCAGCACAGTTCTAATTGGAAATACTGTGAGAGTGATGTTAACTCCATGATTGTTTGCAGATCACTCGCCACAATCTTGCAGAACACCATGCTTTGAAGACAAACAGTTCTTCAGGATTCACTTACAAAGAGTAATTTCCTTTAAAATTCAGAATGACATTATTTGGTGGCTAATAAGCAACACCATTATCTCTGGAACAGGTCCTTGTTCAGGATGCATTTTACAGTTTGGTGGAATGATGAAGACCAGCAGGCTATGAATGTTGGAAACTGTTCTAAAGAAATGACACAGTTACTCCCATGACATCATATTATTTAACCTTGGTCATTTGGGGAGAGATTATGAAGACACAGTGCCCCAGAGCCAGGTTCCAAAGTCCTCAAACTCAACAGTGAGTGCCCTGGCCACATATGTATATGTATGCCTGCAAGATTATCCACAGAGGAACTGTGCTCTGGGTCTGCAGAATCCCTGTGCTTACCTTTATTAGAGTGTGTCCTATCCACAGGTGGGGTATCTGTTTCTGCAGTCATTGGTCAGCACTCATCCAGAGCTCAGGACACCCTGCATAGGCTGTTAGCAGAAATATTTTCCAGAGGGGAGTGAAAACAAATTACAGCTATTCCTAATGAAGAAACCACTTAACATCAAACAGCTTTCGGAGTACATGTGCAAATATCTGGGCTATCTTAATCTCTTGTCACCATTAAGTCCTTCGTCTAAGCTTTACCTGCACTTCCCTGTGTACTGTTCACTGCCAAAGCCTTGCACATCTGCAACCTCTTTTCCAAACATAGGAAAGCCACTGTGAAAGCAGGTACAGAGATGCTGCCTTATCACAACAAGGAGAACTAGACACAAAATTTCACAATACAGTTTAGAAGACATGAGCACTGTTTACTTTACAAAGGCTTATGCAAAGGAAAACATGACATGGAAAATTCCAGACATGCTCTTGGGAGACTTTTAGACAGAACAGAGTTCCCTGGAAGGAGTCTGTTGTGGTTTAAGGCATGACTACCATCTGCCTTCCTGTTCAGAGTGGCTGGAAAGACTGTTTAAGTGAACAACAGCACTGCTTATTTTGCTGGGTTCCTCTACACCTTCTTAGGCCAAAGTCTCACCATTTCCTCACATGGATTAGCAATGTGTTCAGTATCAGCACTGCCTGAAGTAGTATGAATGCAGCCACCACCCTGGCTTCAGGAGGCCTCTCTGTCCTTCCATCAACACAGAACTCATGTGAAACCTGCGAGTTTGCCTCTGACCTTTTGATCAACCTGAGTAAATACAGACACTACTGCCCAGTCCAGCTCTGCAACAGTTTGCAGTCGCACTGAACCTAGAAGACAGTTTTATGCACAGTGCTCTCCTAGGGGTGTGAAAATGGTCTTGGCTTTCTCTGGGAGATGGCTCAAGGGTGGAATAGAGGGTCTTAAGACTTTGACTCCCAGGTACATAATTCAGTGGCTACTTGCCAGCTTCTGCAAGATCTCTTACCACACCATGGGACCAAGTCTACAGAGCTGTGCAACAGAGTGCTAATCATCCATGCTGCGCAACACCTTCCTGAGAGGAAAACCTATAGCTGTTTCTCAAGGGAATGATATTTTGTAATGCAGTAAAATCCAGTGTTCATTGGGATATGGATACTGAGTGCCAGTTTAAAAGATACAGGTACGTCAAAGAATCTCACTTCAGAATACATTCCCTCATTAAGCAAGCCTCATGGTTATATAATGTTTACAATCCCACAGTCTCCTATGCAAATGTCAGGATTTTTTTTCAGAAATACCACATGTATTTGCTAACTAATCATAGCGTGTCTACTTTGCTTCTCTCTACTGTTTTTATTGGTCAGTCAATCCCAGACGAAATGCTGACTATTCTAATGAGCTCAGGGCATTTGAAATCACTAACCAATATTCCAAAGGCCATTTCTATCTGGTATTGTCAGTACATATTCTCCAAGTATGAAAGTATGCAAATATACTTGGTTTATCAAAATCTTACATCAGTGCTGAGGCATTTATTACTGTGAATTCATAAGACCTGACTGACAGAATTGCTTCAATTGCTTCACTTGACTGACATAACTTAAAAGTCAAATTTATTTGCCAGAAGAATTACCAGATGAGCTATTTCTTGTACCTTTCTTGTACTTTTGTCCAGGTGTATCTGCACGGGTACCAGTTCCAGAAACCTGTGTACCTTAGACAAAAGTCTGTCTAACTTCAGTGAACTGCTTGCACATGTTAATGTTCTTCTCGTCTAAAATCACGCATGAAAAGCAAACCATTTTTTACATACCCAAGAATTTTAGAATAGCAATAAAAACCATAAGACAGGTTCTCAGAAAACAGTCCCTGATACACTCATGAATCTCTCCACTGGTTCTGACAGTCACAGAACAAGATCACAAAATATGCCAAGCAAAAAAAATGTGGCAGAAGTTGCAGATGGCTATAAACTAGCCCCTCACACCACAGCCTGCAATACTGAAAAAATCCAAACAATGAAACTTATTTTGTGACCTATCTCCAAACTGGCAGAGAGACATAGCAGACGAACCAACTCACAGGTGAACTAGCCATATGCACAAGACAAACAAGAAGACCAAGCAGTGGTACTGTGTTCAGAAAGACGCCACAGCTGTCTCTCTCACCACTAAGCTTATATTGCAGATACATGCAAGTAACAGGAATAGACTGAGGAAGTTCAGGCTCACTCAGCCGTGGTAGAGAATGACACCAGACAAGAATAATGTAAAAGAAGACAGACCAAAAGGATGTTAGAAAAGCAGACAAGGCTTCAAAAAGAGTACAGGCTCAAATCAGGACATGGTCTGATCCTAGGGCATCGTTTGGAGTCCAAAAAAAAAGAACATTCAAAATAAAAGGATACCTGTTTGCACAAACGAAGCAGATGGAAATAGCTTTGCAGAATACTTCACTGCAAGTGCCTGCATACAACGAGTTACAAATGTCTGCCACATCACCATCAGGTATCAACCATCCCCCAGAAGGGCATGAGAGAAAGCAATGGTCACTGCGTAAGAAAGGAGGTAATCAGTCAAATGCACGTGATGTCTTAGGACCAAAATTTTAATCCCAACAGAGAAAATGCAGATGACTCCCCTTGATTTTCTCTGCCATCTTCTGTGAAATGATAAATGCCAGAAGAAGAAGGATCACTGTAGTTCTCCTCCCAAGCATGTAGAGAGTAGGGTCAGGTATTTGAACATGACAAGCTTCTGTTTTCACACCACAACCTAGATGGTTGATGATATGCTAGTTCTAGATTCTAGATGATAGTCTGATTCAAGAATCTACTTCATGAAGATAGAGCCAGGACCAGGTGAGGTCTTAAGCTAAAATAGTTACAGTTGCTCTCAGCCCTGACAACCCCATTCAATGCAGTCACCAGCAACAAGAAACTAAATTTCCTTGAACTGGGAAATGGGACAAGAGACAAGGTCCCCTGGTGCTGTCCAGCTGGTTGCTCATCTCTGTAAAATAACAGCATTTAAAAATATTGTGTCTAGTACTGACTTACTCTAAAATCTACCTTTTGTGAAAGACAACTCACAGTAACACTAACTGCATGCTGGGTACCTCATGAAACCGAAATACTGACCATGAGAAATGTGAGAGGAGATCAAATAATATTTTTATATGAAAACTATTGTTCGGTGTCTGTATGTGACAATAGTTAAAATTCTGATGTATGTAAACTTAATATATTTTTGTTTCATTAAAACTAGAAGATTGGCTTCTGTAGATCTCTAAACATAAAGTGAATGCAGAAGGCTCATTTTTCAGAAAACAAAGAGACTTATGACTGATCCTAGCTGTGCTGTAGAGAAGTGTTAATATAAACAAAACACCTCTGCAAGTTAGGCTTATTAAAATAAACAAGCCTTTCAAAAGAAGCAGGCTATAAAATCGAAGACAATATGTGAAGACACACCTAAATACTTAGAGAGACAAAAATAGCACAGAGACAATATGAAAAACCATACTTATTGTTAGATCCAGATACTATGGATTTTAAACTATTGTACACTCTGTAAGTGGATACATATGCATTTTTTAAATTCTCTGGAGATGATTTGTCTTTTATGGAAATTAGTTAGAGGAAACATACAAGGAAAAGTCGATGAGGAGCTGGCTTGGGGAATTTATAGGGTAATTAAAGATTTTGGAGAAAGTTTAGGCCTGAAAAGAGTGAAAAATATGTATACAATAAAAAGGAAAAATACGGAGTATGGAAAATCTACCCCAAGCCTCAAAGATCAAGTCCTGACCCCAGAGGATTTAGCACAGAAAGACTTGGATTAAACTCAGAACTTTGCAATGCCAAGATTTTGAATGTTCCGAAAACACAGAGTGCAAAGTGCAATTATAAGATAAAAACTTGATTCCGGTCCAGCACACAGCTAATGCTGTTTGTGTCTGTGGGTGCTTAAAATCTGTGCTATGACATTACATATGACATTAATAATTAGCAAGGCCCCAGTCTTCCTATGTAAAGGGGTTCTCCATGCCCGTTCAGGAAGCTGTATCAGTTTTGCTTCAGGGCAGTAAAGGGCACTAATGAAAGGCATGGAGGATGAGCAGGACAACACAGGCCTTTGCAGAGCAAGGAGCCAATTTGTCTTGAAGTCAGAACCTCCTGCTGCTTCTCAGAAGCAAAGGCAAGATCCTATGGTCTGTACAAAATAACCCCAAAGTGGTAAGTTTCTATGGAAGATTTGTATTGACGCCTCCTTTTCTTCAAGGGTATGAGTATTAGTTAGCACTTCTGTCATCTTCACCGAAGAACTCTATGAGTTGCTCTTTGCTCCCTAACTACATACCTGGAGTTCTAATAATCTGAAAGTTTATCTAATCTAAATCAATTAGTTAAGCATCCTTGGAGAAAACCAGCCATCTCAGGAAGAAATGTGTCTCTTGATTAACTATCCTAGTATAGTATAAATCAATCTCTAGACCTACCTATCTCTTCCATTGCCCAGAGAAGGGAGCTTGTTGGCCAGTGCAGATAGTCAACATACAATGAAATGAATCCCACCTGTAAAAACTATAACCTCTTGAACTTCTCCTCTTTAAATTTGTATTTTTCACTAGCAACCATGTTTCCCAATCTGTAAATTATTTTCAGGGCTCTTCATTGAAGCCACTTCAATTTATATAGGACCATCTTGGACTACGGAAGTGGGCACAGAAGTGTAAACACATCCCCCTACCAGTCACAGCAGCATTACCACATACACACATAGTAATACACAATGCATGCATTATAGCCTCAGTGATAATAACCTGCATATCAGTACACGATAGCCTGTTGCTCGTTATTTCAATGCTTTCCTAAGTTTGCACTGTAGGAGCTTCCAGAGTATCTTCCTGTATGCTTTTTCCTGCAAAGGAATATGAGGCTTGTTACTGAGGCTCATCTATTTCACCACAGTTAACAATTAGGGAATGAAGCATTAGAAGAAACATGGGGGAAAGACGTAATTAGAGAATGAGGAACCAGAGGAATGCAAACGTAGGAACTCCTTTTGCCTCCAGTTCAGGTGAAATAGGTTGGCAGCGAATTAATGAAGGCTAGCAGTGGCCAGTCTGAAAGGGAGCTATCTTTCAAGTGACAGATAGAAATGGGGTGCTGTGACTTTCACAGATGAGAAGCAGCAGGACCAGCATGATTAAGAAAAAATAAAAGGTCACCTGCCATTATTCACTAAGAAAACATTTGACATAAATGAGAGGCATAACCTGCCTCTTCAGGAACTCTTCAGATTAGTTTATTAGTGAAAGTCACGGCAGACATTTTTGTTAAAAGGATGAAAGTGTTTCATTTCCTCATGTGTTCTGAGGTATGCCAATGCATGTTACACAGGGCACTGTTTAGAGGTATGAGAAGGAATTTCACTGCTATCATCCGCTCTGCATCTTCAGACTCAGCTCTAGTTCAAGAAAAAAAAAAAAGAGCTTGCCAACAGACTCTAAACAAGAGAAAAATTAGGGATTCCATCGCAAACTGTTGTTTTTCAGTTCAGAATGTATGCCTTCTGGTCAGTACTTACAAACACTGATTATTTTTGGAGCAATAACCTTTGATTGCAAACTTAAGTCTGGCTCTGTCTGAAGGAGGAAGATACTCATTTGGACTGCTCTTTGCCATTCCAGGTCATGTCCTGCCTGATGGTCTCTTTTGTGGCATTTAGGCTACAGGGGAACTGAGGGACTTGGGAGCACCTGATTCAGACTAGTTTTTCTATGTGGACAATGGGGTGACCAGTGCTCCACCTTGCCATGATGCACACATGGAGTTCAGTTAAGCTGCTGCTGTTGAGATTTTTTTTCTTTTCCTTTTTTTTTTTTTCCTTCTAAAAGACTTCAATTTTTCTAATGCCTTCACAAGTACTTAAAATGGTTCTTTCCATTCTGTCATTACCCTTGTCTGCATGGGTCACCTGTGGATCTATCTGCTAGGACTTCTGCATGGTGGGAACTGGCATTGCCTGTGAATGAATGCAAAGGTTTTTTTAAATTGGTAGAAGTCCATGTCACGGATGCCAGATGTCATGCCACAGTACCACACACCTCTAACAGATACCAATGCTAATACCAACACTGTTACCAATAGTGAACATCATGGCAAACCTGACAGTGGATTTCTTTTGGAGGAAAATTTTGCAAAAGAGAAAAATAATAGGAAATGGGACAAATCTAAACTGTGGCTAATGGTCAGGAAGAGACTAGCATAGTACAAGGAAGATCCTGATGTTGGGAAAATAATTTATGCTAGTATAATTTTTTCCCCTCCTTTTCTTTGTAGGCTATATTAGTAACTATGCATATGCATGTATTATTACCATACTTGTTAGTGATCCTTGCATCAGAATGGTGGTTACACCAGTCACAGATTTGTCAAAAGGGGCCCATTAGGACAAGGAGTGGGAAAGAAAACTAGAGACTATGAAGTAGGAGTAGCTGGAATGGTTTGAGACAACACATCAACTTCCCTCCACTCCTTCTTGGGGTTTCATTACACAAGCAGTCTTGATGAATGAGTTCTCCATGATATCTAACAAGGTGACATGTGATTGACTCCTCATTGTGTTAGAGCCTACGTGGCCTCCCTCCACTGAATGGCAGGCTACCTCTACACCCATTACAGGTGCTTTTGGCCAGGAGGATACTTAAGTAAGTCTAAAAAGACAAAGAGCTAATAAAAAGAAAGCCAAAATTATTCGGTGGTAGAATGCTGTGGTCTAGAAACTTGTGCACTTGTATTTAATGATTATTGTATCAGCAGGAACCCAACTTTGCTGGCCTTTCTGACTAACCCGAAAATACACAAAACAGTTTTCACTCAGCTTCAGGGTCCTGAGGGCACCACCAGCCCTGACTGTCCCATGTCAGCCCCTCAGGGCTGTCAGCCCCTACCCCAGCAGCACCACAGCCGGGCTCGGCACCAGCTCCCCACAGTCCTGCCCTGCCCAGCCATGGTCTTCCCCTGAGGAAGCCATGGTCTTCCCCTGCCCATGAACTTGCCTGCCCACAGCCCATCCCCACCCTCAGGGATGTGCCCAGTGCCTGGGGCTGGGGCTGCCCCAGTGCCCCTGGCTGCACTGGGCTGGGGGTGGGATAGGTGCTGGCTGCCAGGGCCTGCCCTGCCAGTCTCCCATGGTGGGTCCTGTGATCCTGCATCCTGGCCCCAGGCAGCCGCCGGCCTGGCTGCGCCATGGCACTGGTACCCTTGTCCTGTTCTTGCGCTATGGTTCTGTGTGCTCAGGGGTAACGTGTTTACATTCACTCACCGCTTTTACTAATGGGCTACATCTTGTAGGTTTTACATTTAATGATCAGTCCTACTTTGAATGGAATCTGACTGATAAAATATTCGTTTTTTGCTTATTGGCTCTAGATTAATGTCAGACTGTTGCATGTTGGATTGAAAATCTTGGCTATTAACATTTAGCCCCTCCAGTTAACACCCGCTGCTAATACATTTCAGTCATGGCTGATGCTGCCGTAGGGTGAAGGGGCAGACTAGACAACCTCCTGAGACTCCTCGCAGCAGTTTTCCTTTATTGGAAAGCCTGGCATGGAGCTTATGCTCATTTAGTTGTATAGTATTTAAAAAGCACTGACATGGGCTTCCACAATTTCTACACTGATTGCTTTAAAGAAATTGGAAATTATGTAAAATATATGTTTAAAAATGTATTTAAACCTGCCTGTCTTCCATAACATCAGTATTCAGCTGACACAAAGGTACTATCCAGAAGAACAACATGACCTAGGTGAGCCGTGTTCACCCTACCTTCAAGGGATTTTCCACCACAAACTGGTAATAAAGTGCAAACACCAAATTCACTGGGTACCTGAAAACCCCAAGTCTCAAGTGTATGCTCGTGGCTGGTGGGAGATGCAATCTTGTTCTTCACAACCAATCTCTTTGTTACCTTTCTCTTTGCAGTTTCTCAGTGACAGTGAAGCCCTAAGATTGTGTCTAGACTTACCTGTGCCTGAATCTCTGACCATCAGCCTAAAACCTGCAAGGTCCCTGTGCCCTGACCCCAGCTACAAAGGTCTGGGACCCACTGTGGTGTGCCATGGTGTCAACCCAGCCTGTGTGTCTTGTCTTTGTCTCTATGTGGTAGGGGACAGTGGCTGTGGCAGGGAAGGGCTGGAGGCAGGATGAACACCCAGGGCTTGCTGTCATGGACCTGACGCAGTGGGAGTTTGCATCCAGACCCAGGAATTTCGAAGAATTCCTGGTTCTGATCATATCGCTGTTGCTGAAGCATCCTAGCAATACAGCTTGCAGGTAAGGGAGGAATCTATTCTGATGCTTTGATTAAAGGTAATGTCAACATGTATTACCCACCAGCAGGAACTTTCAGCTGTGAAAACTGGCTTGTCCTGAAGCAGAGACTTTCCCACTGAATATGATGAAAAGAGACTGTAACACATAACAAAATGTGAGAAGCTGGCTTATTAAGTGCACTGTTATTTAAGGAGCAGAAGCTGAGAGGATGTGTAACTTAAAATGCCACACTATCATGTGCCTAAATTCTACCTCTTAGTCTTTGTATATTTGGAAATCTTTGTCTTTGACCCCTACTCCATCAACTTCCCACTAATTTCTCAAAATTTATTCCAGGGTGGTGAGTACTTTTTCTACCAGACAGTATAGCTGTAGTATAGTATAGTATATAGTATATATAGTGTAGTATATTTATACCATCTCAGTGCCACAGTGTCTAAGTGCCTAACAAAATTTATGAAAACAATATACTTTGTCTCAGACAAGTTCTCTTCCAAGGTGAGAAAATGTGAAGGCTCTCAGTGCTTTGTTTTCTCAGCAAGTTTGCTTTGCTTTTATCATTATGCATTCAAAAGATAATTCAACAAAATCCAGGCGGAAGACTCTTTACCTGTTTAATTAGTTAGAACCACATGGGATGTGGGAAGTAATGGGGCCATAAAAGCCAAAAAAAGAATCCTAATATGATTAGACAAGAGGGTTCCAGATAAAAAAAAAAAATCTTTATGCCATCAAGGAGGCTTTATTAGGAATATGTATACCATTCTGGTCATACTTGTTGAAGAGAGAGACTTTTGGACTGAGACAGGTGTACAAAAGAGCTATTAGGATCAGCAAATGTGTATCCCAGTATGTGAGGATACTCAAGTGCTTGACAAACATCAATATGACAAACAGAAAAGGAGAAAGGGGAATATGGTATCTGTTTAAATGCATCATGGTGTAAACATTTTGGAAGCAGAAACTACCGAGATGAAAAAAATGAACCTTTGAAACAGACTTATTGTGGGAGAGAGGAGGGAAAAGCTATCAACCAAGCTTTGGGAGGGGTTTGGCCTGCTCTAGAGGGAGCTAGATTTATTCGTTAGGATTATATAACCTGTCCATGATAATAGAAAACAAGACTTAATGCCAGAGATGTTTGCTCTGTTGTATCTCAATTGCAGCACTTAGAGGGCTTTGTGACCTCAAACACTCCCAGGGACCTTCACTGGGATTTCACTGGACTACAGGGCATGCACCACATACCCTCAATTGCAGGCAATTGAGGTTTCAAACACTCTGTTTCAAACGCTCACATAAAAAAAAAAAAAAAGAAAAAAAAAAAGAAAGTGTTATTGTTTAGACCCACCGGAGAAAGAGAGGGACCAGAGCAATCCATTGGGAATCTGTGGCATTTGGCATTAAGTACATAGATGTAACTATAGCTACCCTTGCCAATAGCCCAAATAAAAGCACCCACTTCTGCTTTTGGAACAGCCTCCCCTACCTTTCAGTGTTTCATATGGAGTTTGAAATAATCTCTAAAACTATTATTTCTGATAGCCTTTTGATCATAGAATCACAGAATGATTAGAGTTGGAAGGGACCATAAAGGCCATTTAGTTCCAATCTCCCTGCCATGGGCAGGGACACTTTCCTCTAGACCATGTTGCTCAAAGCCCCATCCAACGTGGCCCTGAACACCTCCAGAGAAGGGGCATCTACAGCTTCTCTGGGCAACCTATTCCAGTGTTTCATCACCCTCACATAGAGATTTTTCTTCCTAATATCTAAATCTCCCCTCTTTCAGTTTAAAATCATTACCCCATATCCTATCGCTACACTCCCTCATAAAGAGTCCCTCCCCATCTTTCCTGTAGGCCTCCTTTAGGTACTAGAAGACTGCTATAAGGTCTCCCTGAAGACTTTTCCAGGCTGAACAGCTGCAACTCTCCCAGCCTGTCTTCATAGGAGAGCTGCTCCATCAGCCCTCTGATCATCTTCGTTGCCCTTCGTGGACCTGCTCCAATAGGTCCACCTCCTTCTTATGTTGGGGGCCCCAAAGCTGGATGCAGCACTCCAGGTTGGGACTCACCAGAGCGGAGGAACAGAATCACCTCCCTCAACGTGCTGGCCACATTTTTGATGCAGCCCAGGATGCGGCTGGCTTTCTGGGCTGCAAGCTACATTGCCGGCTCATGTTGAGCTTCTCATCAACCAACATCTCTAAGTAATTTCCTGTAGGTTAACAGGATGTTGAACAGATTGTGAAAGAGCAAAGACCAGAACAAGGAATCGAATAAGCAGAAATGCTAACAAAAGATGGCTCATAAACAGTGCCTAACGACTCTACTGATTAGAGAAGAAAACCCATCTGGCAGTTGGGTTTTACAAGAAGATGTTGTTTGGGCAAGAAGATAACACTGAGGGACTCAGTGATCTGAAAGACTATATAGGCTGAGTGTTGCTTGCAATAAATGATTCTGGTTGCAGCTCTGAGGGGTCTGTGCCTTCATACGCTATACTTTCCTTCAAGGCTGCTTCCAATCCATCCTCTGCCCAGCCTGTACTTGTGCTTGGAATTGCTGTAACCCATGTGCAGTACGTTATACTTGGCCTTGTTGAACTTCATGAGGATTGCATGGGCCCACCTCTGAAGTCTGTCCAGTCCCTCTGGATGGCATCCCCTCCCTCTGGTGCCACACAGCTTGGTGTTGTCAGCAAAGTTGCTGAGGGTGCACTCAATCCTATTGTCCATGTCACCGACAAAGATAAATAGCACCACTACTGACCCCTGAGGAACGCCACTCAGGGGTGTCTCTCAGTATGACGGGGTCTTGGAGTTTGACTTAATCATCCATGAATCAGACAGATTCTTTTAATCAGAGTAAGAATATGTATTCCTGAGCAGAAGTTGAAAAAATGGCGTCTTCTATTAATTCAGCCACACCAGTCTCCTGTAACTTTTTATTCAGGTTGTTTGGAGAGACCTCTTTCTCTCTTCTCCATTAACCACTTCTCTTAAAGATAAGGAATTTCTCCATGTCAATGATCAATCGTGTAGCATTGCTTCAGGCAGTGCAAGTATAACTCAGAAAAGCTGTTTTAAGAGGGAGATATTTATGACACTTTTAATGAGGCAAAGGTTTTTGTCTTCCCTATCTTCCAGGTAGAAATGCAGTAATAAAAGTTAGAATGTAGATAGTCTCATTAGCCTGCTTTCTTTTGTAAGAAGCTGATGTGTATACGGCCTTAGTAAGGAAGAGATCACATCTATAAGTAAACAAAAAGGATAAGCAAGCAACTGGAAAAAGGTCTAGAGAACAGACCTCGGATAAGGCATGAGAGCAATAGTGAAAAACAGGGTAAGGAGCAATACTTTTTTTCACAAATTTTCGTCATTTTTTTTAAAGGAAAAGATCAGTTTGATCAAAGCAGACTTCACCATCGCAAAATAGAATCGAATGTCTAAAATTATCTGGAACTGCAGTTCCAGATACAGCCCGTAGCCACAGTTATGATATTCATAGCTACTACTAATACATACTACATTCATATGAGACCAAAATCTCATATACGGTAAAATATCCTAGACGTTAAACACATTGGGTATGGCAATGCAGCTTACTGCTGACCCCGTCAAAAGCAATATATGTACCAGCTAACTAGCAACCTCAGA
Source organism: Limnodromus scolopaceus (assembly GCA_028565335.1). NCBI lineage: Eukaryota > Metazoa > Chordata > Aves > Charadriiformes > Scolopacidae > Limnodromus > Limnodromus scolopaceus. The sequence continues at coordinate 119,237,170 of JAOXNO010000001.1, forward strand.
AAGAAATCCAATTGAAGTTCTGGTTGATTTCTCACAATCAGAAAATTAAAGGGGAATGAAAGAATAACGTGCACAGACAAGGCGAACAAATGAGGGCCACTGCCTTTTCCTCTTCCTCTTTTACTCCTTTTTCTTCTCCTTCTATCTAGCCTCATCTCTCCTCTTACCAGCAACCAGCCTGAACTTCAGAGGTATAAATGAGATAACTTCAGAGATATAGCATTCTGCTAAGCATATAAAAAGAAACAGTACCACATGTCCCTTGCCTTATAATGAATTTCCTCGTTTATTCCAAGGGGTGACCTGGCCCTCCATATGATGGCTCAATCCCTGGCACTCCGACACCCCTTGTCCCTCCGGCTTGCGTTCTCCCAGCCAAAACAAAAAGTACTGATGATCATGAAGGAATCGCTTTCCCATGAAAGAGAAGTGTTGTGTGTGTTTTCTGGGTATCACTGCTGCAATTATTAATCTAATGATCACAAAGTAATAAAGATATCAGGTAAATCAAATGAAAAGGTCATACTTCAGATATGAGAACTGTGATAAACTAGTTTCAGCTAGGTATTGCTCTTTCTCTAGCTTTTTGTTTGGTTGGTTGGTTTGGGTTTTTTTTTCAAATTTAATCTTTCCTTTTACCCAAACTTCCCCTTATGCTGAAATAATGGAATTTAGTTCACTATTTCTTCCTGTTTTGCAGGGTTTTCATCCTAAAGGCTGGACTTCATCTGTAGGTTGGCACACAGCTTGGAGAAAGAGTGGGTAAAACACAAGGAGAGGAGGTATTCAGGTGAAGAGGGCTAGAAAAGGGATTTAAAAAAAGGCAGGAGAAGTATGGAGAGAGCATCTTTAGGGGATGATAGATGAAGCAGAGATGGGGAGGAAAATGAGGTGGAAGCATATGGAAATTTTTTTAAGGAAGATTATGAGGGCGGTGAGACACTGGAACAGGTTGCCCAGAGAAGTTGTGGATGCCCCCATCATTGGAAGTGTTCAAGGCCAGGTTGGATGGGGCTTTGAGCAACCTGCTCTAGTGAAAGATGTCCCTTCCTACGGCAGAGGTGGTTGGATTAGATGATCTTCAAAGGTCCGTTATAACTCAAACCATTCTATGATTCTATGAAAAATATAAGGGAACAGAGACTGCTTGTTAGACAGCATACTTTTAGGATGGAGGAGACATCCTGGAGTGTTATGAAGATGCTAGAGCCTTAGCACTGGACATTAAACTTAGTGCCCACAAACAAAGTGTCACTCGCTATGCATGAGATATGTTTGCACACTTTGACCATCCCCGAACCCGGTTCTCCTGGAGCCACCCTCGTGGTAAAGTAGAAACCCAAGCAATGGAAAATCCTGCTGGGTGTGTAGGGGACCAGCCTAAAGGCTCCAAGTTAATTTGATGACACTGTTGCTTCTGAATGATCCAGTGCTTTTCCCTGCAGGTGAGTCTGTTGGTGGGTCCCAGCAGATCACCCTCAGTGTGGAGGCCGACCTGGAGGTGCACTGATGCATGTCATCATTGCACAGCACAAACTGCAGCTGGCACAAGGTGCTGCTCATTTTGAGGCGCTCTCAAGGAAAGCACTAAGTAGTGTTCCAGAGTCCATACCACTAGCCTTGAGAGCCACAGGTCCTCTCTGGTGGCCCCAGGGACACAGCAGAGAGTGTAGAAGCAGACACCGACATTTCAGCCTAGAGAAAAGGAGGCTGATGGGAGACCTTATCGCTCTCTACAACTACCTGAAAGGAGGTTGTAGAAAGGAAGGGGTCGGTCTCTTCTCCCAAGTCACAGGTGACAGGACTAGAGGAAACGGCCTCAAGTTGCGCCAGGGGAGGTTCAGGTTGGATATTAGGAAAAATTTTTACACTGAAAGGGTTATCAAGCATTGGAATGGGCTGCCCAGGGAAGCGGTTGAGGTACCATCCCTGGAGATGTTCAAAAGATGGGTTGACATGGTGCTGGGGTACATGGTTTAGTGGTGGTTTTTTTGTCAGAGTTGGGTTGGTGGTTGGACTAGATGATCTTGAAGGTCCCTTCCAACCTAGATGATTCAATGATTCTATGATCTCCATGGCCTTTGGAGAGCAGAGGTCAGCGAGCTCGGTGGGCTCCGCTCTTCAACCAGGGGTACAAACGGCTCTCTCCACAAGCACTCTACGAGGTAGGAGAGAAAACAGCAAGGCACCTACACGGCTCTCGCCGTGGGCGAGCGGGGCCAGTGCGAGGAGTCAGCCATCATCTGGACGGCCAGCAGACCCTCAAGCAGGAGCACTGTTTGCCCTCCCCCCTCACCGGCCGGCCCTGCCGTCCCGCGGGGCGGTCTCTCCCCTCACCGGACGGGTCCCCTCACCGGACGGGTCCCCTCACCGGGCGAGCCCCGGCACACACTCGGGGACACGTCGGTGCGCGTCGCCGCCAGCCTTCGGCCTCACACGGGGCGGCAGGAGGCGGTGCCCATCGGCGGGGCGGGGCGGGGCGGTGTCCGCCCGGGGAACGCCAGAGCCGGGACGGAGCCGCCGCGGGGAGGGAGCGAGCGGCCGGTGCGGGGGCAACGCCATGGCCGAGAAATACGATGTGGTGGTGGTCGGGGGCGGCATCTCAGGTGGGTCCGGCGGTCCGGGGCGAGGGGGTCCTGTCAGCCCCGGGGGAGCCCAGCCTGGGCAGGTGGTCGCCGGGCGGGGTGAAGGCAGCGGCCGGAGCGCAGCCGGCTCGGGTCGCCCAGTGCTCCGCACGCCCGCCCGGCCAGCCGGGGGCAGGGAGGCGGTGGTACCGACGGGCGGGCGGACGGAGCATCGCGGCGGCGGGAGAGGCTGCGGTGGTGGCCTCCTCCTCGGCCTGAGCGGGTCTCCTCTGGCAAGCCCGAGGTGCGAGTGCATCCCGACCCTCTGGGAAAGGCCGGCTGAGCCGTCACTGCAGTTCAGGCTGAATGCTACAGGGTACAGGCTGTACCCTGTATTTTTTATTCTATTTTTTTTTTATTCTATTTTTTTTATTCTATTTTTTTATTCTATTATTTTTTTATTCTATTATTTTTTTATTCTATTATTTTTTTATTCTATTATTTTTAATTCTATTAATTTGAACAATTTTATTATTTTTCTATTATTTTTAATTTTATTATTATTTTTACTCTTTATTTCATTCTTTATTTCTCCTTTTATTATTTTATTACTTGTTATATTTATTATTTTTATTATTTATTTTTCATTTTATTTTTCTGGTTCTTCCACTGTCCAGCCCCAGCATCCCCCGAACCTGTGTAATTCTCGCCAGAGCCCCTGGAAGTTTTGGACAGGCAAGGCCCGTATGCTCTCTGCCTCCTCCTCACCGGGTCCAGGGGTGTTAGGCGGGGGCCCTTGGTCATGAGTGACTAATTTAAATCCTGTGGTTCCTTTTGTTTAGAGCAGGTAGAATCAAAAAGGAAAAATGCCTGAAATCAGCTGGATCATTTAGGAAGTTTCTAGTTCCTAGCACAGGTATGGATTTGAGAGCACGAGCAGTCTGGCAGACATGGACAGCAGGCATGGAAGCCTTCTTGCGATGAGTGGCAATCTGCTGTTTTTAAACTAATCCTGGCTAGAAGACCTCTGTGCCTGCCCAGAGTGAATCTGGCATGTGTTTTGTTCTGAGATACTTGTGCCAAAAAAAATGTATATGTGCAGTAGGGTTTGGTGTGGTTTGTTTTTTTTTTTTTTCCCTGTGCCTTTGATATATCAAACAGTTGCTTTTTGGCCTGTTAATGATGGAGGTATGCAGTGTGATTGATCCTGTGCTCTGTCAGTCTCCTCGGTGCATAAAGAGTATGCATATGTCCACAGATCCAAGTAGTATCTCTTGCCAAATTGCAGACAAATTACTCAAGATGTGTTACAAAACATGATTGTAGTCGTCCTTTTTTTACACGGCTTTTAATTTCCACTATTTATTTATATATAATTCTAGATGTCTGTTTAACCATTATATTAAGGTGTGCAGCATGCAATTTGAATGATATACAAAATGCAATGAGCAAAAGCATTGGCATTATTTCCTGAGGGTCATTCTTTGATAACAAACTGCTGAATAATTATCGAAAGTTTCAAGTACGATTTTGCAATTAGCAAAAACCAGCCATCGCTTTTCTGTAAAGCACGGTTGATTCTGAACACAATGTTATGGCTAATTTTTAACTTAACCCGTGTTTCACAGTGAAAGTTGATTACAGAAAATTAACCAGTGTTAACTATTTGTTCATGCCTTCTAAACGAAAATGTTTCCAGCGGTGTGTTTTTGTACAGCAGTAGTGCTACAGGTTCCCAGCGCTGAATGAGTCGGAGTGAAAGAGTTAGTGTAACAGCTTTTAACATACCCTTGTTTTTCGTGGTTGCCATGGGAATATTCTCATGGCAGGCCTGCACAGCCCACATATGTTTTTCTGAAAGAGCGATCGGAACAGAGCAGCAGTGCTTTGTTAAATTGTGTGCTTTGCTCTTGGCTACCTGCAGCCAACAGCAAGTTGCAGGGGGGTGTAAGGACCCGATTTTCTATTTACTCCCTTTTACGCCAAATCTTCACCAAAGCACTCTGGATTCATGCTGTAGCAGCTTTTCTCCTCACACAAAGGCTGGAAAAATATACATGCACAAAAATTACTAATGACTAAGCACCTCTCTTCAATCACTTTCCTTTAGCTACAATGTACCACTCCTGATTGACCTCTCTCTTCTGCCCACATACTTCTCTGTCAATCATTGACCTTGCAGCCAGGTGATCAAACTATGGTTTTATATCTCCTTGCTCATATTGAAAATCCCTGCTGACGTGCCAAACTGCTGCAGAGGTCTCTTCTCCTGTCCACTGGAGAATGAAGTATATGATTTTTAAAAGGGGTTGCTCCTTGGAGACCAGGTTTGTTGTTGCTCTGGATTTGATGTGCGTTCCTTCAGAAAGTCACTGTTTTTGAGGCGCAGCCGACTGAGACTCTGCTGTTCCTGCCACTAGGTGAGGAGGGCATCAGTCGGGACACAGCTGTAAAACAGCGGAAAACTCTCGTAACCTTCAGGTGTGCTTGCGTTAGCCGCTACAGCCGTAATCACAGGAGAAACAGAGTGTTGCTGTGCCCATCCGAGGGTGTAAACAAACATGTTGCAGAGAGCACTGCACACTGTTCATTTGCAGTGCTCTGACCCTCTTTGGCAGCAGTTCTGTCCATCTTTTTATACAGATTTAATCAGTAGGGTCAAAAATTTAAAGAGTACAAAACCTGATAATGGAATAACAGTGCAGAGACTTTTACAACCCTGTTCTCCTCTGAAGGGGCCGATGTTTTATCTGAAGATACCAGTTCCTTTGCTGAATCATTTTCAGTGTCCTTCATTGCAGGTTTGTTGAAAAGCAAAGAATAAAACTAAAGAACTGGCTAATACAAGTGTTACGTAATGAAAATCTACTCAAAATTAATCTTCATTGATTTCTTTCAAGTCTAAAAAATATGGTGTGTGGCTTCTCTGAAGATTTCAGATCACCTCAATACAGCTGATGACAGCAAAGACCTTTAAGGAATAGGAGGGTTTACTAAGGATTAGATTCTGTTTCATTGGTAAAACTTCTGCTGAAGTCCTTGAAATTTTTGTGAATGGTGTAGATTATATAGGAGTATTTTAAAAGAAATTTCCCAACTTAAAAATGCATATATGAAAATGCTTAGCTGCACACTGTATATAGTATGCCTGGTACTGAAGAATATTTAGATCAGAAACATAAAAGGTCTTCACAGAGGTGGAACTTGTATCATGATAGGTTCTTCTGTTTGCTCAGAACCATCTCTTTTGCTTTGAAGGGCTCCTCAAGCACAAGGATGGAAATGACTATGAGAAAACTATGACGTTGTGTCATCAAACTTGCTTATCTTCTTAATAGAGACACCGATGACAGAAATTTTCTTAAATCAAATCTTGGAATCTGTTCAGAGGTTTCATTTAAAAACTTCCTCCACATGTTTTCAAAAGTGCCTTCCTGTCCCTGCTTTCGCCATGGGGACCTCTTTCCTTTTTTTGTTTTCAAATAAGTTACCAGATTTTATCCTAATGTTATGCCAGTCCTACTTAAGAAAATGCTTCTCTTAAATTTCTCGTGCACAGATTTTACTATCAAAGTGAGGCCAATTGTTTTTATTTTTTTTTCCTGAAAGGTGAAGCCTTTTCTTTGTTATGGTCAATGTTATTTGAAGTATGGTTAGTGTTTTCCTGTTCACAAGCAGCCTGTCATGTTCCTATAAGTTTAGAACCAAAACCTACTGTAAGATAAAATATTTCTGTTGAAACATTAGGTTTTAAAAATATTTAGATATCTATTATTGTGTTACTGATTCATGACGGTGCTCTGTACTCTTCTTCTTAAGCCTTGCTTTGCATTTGTACGAAGATCTAATACACTGTATAATTACAGTAGCTCTTACTGCCATCTGTGGTGCCAGTTTCATATTACTTAAAAAACCAAACCAAAACAACAAAAAAACCCAAAACCAGATCAGGTGTTTTGTGGGCTATTATCTGAAGATGTTTAATCTGTTTTAAAATAGACTGAAGTGGAGGAAAAAATTGTTTTTCAAAACCAAACTGGGACATGTTGTAAGAAAAGTATACATGAGACGCATAATTTCCACTAGTTACTTGATTCTTTTTGCTGTCTGGTAGTAATTTACAGTGTCATAATAATCCTCCTTTGAAAAGATAGTTTGCCAAAGGAGACCCTATTTTTGGAGAACATTACTAGTCTAGCAGTCCTGTACTAGATGCCCATTTGGAGAGGAAAAACCCCAGACCAAAATGAAACATGGGCATGGATGAAATAGCTGTGCATGATGAAATGGAAGGGATCCATCTGTGGGAGGACTGTGGCCCTCTCTGAGGAATGTGACCACCCTCTCTGTGGTGCACTCGGGCAAAGGGAATCTGGGACATTTCCCTGTCAGTTGGCATGATGAAACTCTTCATTCACGTTTTCAGTCGTCTGTATCTGTCATCAGGGAGCTCTTCCTTTTGTATTCAACTACTCTCATGGCTACTGCAAAGGCGTATGAGGCAGTTGGGTGAAGCCTGCAATTTGTCTTCTAGATTCTTCACAAAAAAAACTTGGCAATGCACAGTAAACAGGACAGAAAGCAGCTGCATAATGTTGTGAAATAGTTTGGTAGCCTAGGCAGCAGGGACAGCACTTGTAATTCACTGACTGATACCTCCTAATTGGTCTGAAAGTTGTTTTGATAAGAAGCTTTCCAGTCTACCTGCAGGAGCCATCTCATCTCCCAAGGCTCAGAGTGATGCTTCATTAAGGAAAGCTTTTCCATTAGGTTATTTAACTGTTATAAAAGGGTGGTATTAGGGAAAGTTAATTCAGTCTGTTCAGAAAAACACCCTGAAAGGGACAAAAAAGGTAAGTTAGAGTGGCAAAACTTTGGGCAAGGGGTTCCTGCGTAGCTATTATGGCAATAACTGGTAGAGAACGCAAGTTTGTGGGTACCGGTTGATATTAGGGTTACAAACTGTAAAGTCCACAAGATTTTCTTAGTTGTACTGCTGAATTGCCTATTTTTTTTTTGACAAACAAGATGAGACACAGGAGAGGCTGAAAGTTCTTTGTAAGAAAGTGCAGTGCATTGTTTACGTGGAGAACCACCTGCCATGGTGCTTTTAGTTCATTAGATTTGTCAGAGTCTAGTCTAGCACTTGACTAGAACCTAATCACACTGCAGGTGGTGGTAGGTATTCATCTGCATTAGTGTGTTGGTTTGTATCAAGTGTGTACCCTGAGCAAATCTCTTGATTGCCCCTACTTATTGCTCTACAATGTGCAGGCTCAGAGCATACGCATTGGATTCCTTTTTGTGTGACGCTAAATGGGAAGACGTGTTCTAGGAACTCACCTTTTGAGCTCTAACCCCTTATGGAATGCTCAGCCTGTAGAACCATACGAGAGCTACTCTGAAATAAAGGCCCTTTCATGCATGTAGTATGGATACTGGGTATTCAGGACACAACTGTTTTACTTTGCAGATCTTTTGCTGTTCTGCAGTTTTTGTGAACATAGACACTGCAAACTTCCTGTCTTGGGATACTTTTAGTTTTGCAGATCAAAAGTAGTAATGTGGGAAGAGTAAGCATTTCCATTTTGTGCTCATCGTCCATGAAGACATGGTTAAAAATTATTTACTAGGTCATCCTGACCACGGATGTGCATCTACGTCCTCTGTCTCCATCCTCTATGTCTTCTCCTTGCCTGCTTTTTTTCTTTCTTTAATTTTCTTGTAGCATCAAGATGCTATCACATTCTGTCTACTTGTGGATTTAGTTTTGCTCATTTTACCCCTTGGCACCGTCAAGGACAGGAGTAATTTTAAAGACACGTGATTCAGCGTGCTTCCCCTACTCTAGCAAGGGACCCTGGTGTCAGCCTCCAGCAAATAGCAAGATGTCAGTCGCCACAGTGATGTGAGTCTGGGTCAAATGCTGGTGCCTGCAGTCCCAGAGGCTGTGAGGAACAGCCCACTGCTCTGGCTCTATCCTGGGGGTTTTCAGGCTGTCTGACATCTCAGGAGTACGCGAGGACTTAAGATAAGGGCAGCTGGTGAGCAGAGGTAGTCTTACGGAAAGGTGAAGAACTGGGGCAGAAAGCTGAGTGGGCATGTTTGTACTGCCTAAGTAGGCAGCCTGAGCAATGCGGGCTTGCACAGCCCTGATAGTCCCAGAGGTAAACTTCCAGCCCTGCTTTTAGTATCATAAACCAGCAGAGAATTTGCTCTATATTTACATATCTTACGCAGCAGCTAATGACAATAAATTAGGTCTTATGCATAATTTAGTCAATTGAGAAGGCTTTTCTTCTTCAGAAGTTACTATTCTGTATGTAAACAATCTGGGCGATTTTGGCACATTTCCCACTGGCACAGTTTCCTTCTCTATAGCACAACTGACAGCTGTAGTTAAGTAGTTCTGTTACTTAAAGATAAAAAGCCATATTGTCTCACTGGCCCTTCCCAGAAGAGGAGTCGCTTGCCTTTGTGTTTTGTCTCAGTTCTATAGCAGCTATTCACAAAGTGCACTGATACAATGGTGAAATTTAGCACGGTTATAAAAGTTTGCTGAGCAATGCCATAGTGGATTGAAGATCTTCCTTTGGTTTTCCTTTACAGAGAATGTGTCTTGATGCACTTACAAAGCTCTCGGTTACATTTCTGAAATCAGTCATCATTCATAGAATCACAGAATAGTTGGTGTTGGCAGGCACCTATAAAGGTAACTTAGTTCATCGCCCCTGCAGTGAATGGGGACATCCTCAACTAGATGAGGTTGCTCAGAGCCCTGTCCAACCTAACCTTGAATGTGTTCAGGGATGGGCCATCTATCACCTCTCTGGGCAACCTATTCCACTTTCATCATAAAAAGCTTCTTTCTTATATCTAGTCTATATCTACCCTCTTTTAGATCAGAGCCATTAACCCTTGTCCTATTGCAAGAGGCCCTGCTAAAGAGTTTGTCCCCATCTTTCTTATAAGCCTCCTTTAAGTACTGAAAGGCTGCAGTAAGGTGTCCCCAGAACCTTCTCTTCTCCAGGCTGAGAAACCCCAACTCTCTCAGCCTGTCTTCACAGGGGAGACGCTCCAGCCCTCTGATTGTGTTTGTGGCCCTGCTCTGGACCCACTCCAACAGTTCTATGTTTTTCCTGTACTGAGGACTCCAGAGCTTTAGCTGGGCTTCAATTTCTTGAGTAAGTTCCATTCATCTCATTATGGTTTCAATTGTTTAATTTTTATACGGCCAGTTTTGAACTTAACATGATTTTCCTTCAGGGCTGATAACCTATTTCATCCTTGTAAACTTATGTCAGATATTAAGTTTCTTGCAGCCTTTTGAGGTGGTTTGTCAAAGTGTGATCATTCATCTAACTTACTAGCTTTATTTCCTTACAGACTAATTTTTTTCTAAGGTTTATAATTTTGTAATGTTGTGTGATCCTTGTTTAAAGCTTTTTTCTGCTGATTTCAGTGGTCAATGAGAGTGCAATACAGCATGTTGGTATTTAAACTGTGAATCTCTAGTATTCTTTTAAATAACCCACCCATGCACTTGGATTTTGCACAACCTTTTCTGTCCTGTTAGTTTTCTGTTTGAGCACCTTACTTCACACTGACATTACTTTTAAGCCCCTTAGAAACTTTATTTGCTCTACAATCCATTATTATGACCAGTATTTGGTGCTGGAGTGCTGTAGGGAACAGAAAGAGGAATGGGTGTCAATATCTCAGTTGTGGGGACCCTCAGTTAGCAAAATAGGAGATGCTGGTAAGTGCCCGTCAAGCCACAGAGGAGTTGCATTGACTTACTCAAGAAACAGTGATAATATTATTTATGGGAAAAGCAGGCTTCCAAGGAGAGAGAGAGAGAGAGAGTGAAATATTTTCAGGGACAAAGCTGCCCAAGGGAATTCAACCCATTTTTTTCTTGCCTCTCTCTTCCTACATCCCCTAGGGATCCTCCTTTGTGCTGCCCTCACTGCTAGACAGATGTTTCCACCTCCCTAGCAGATGTGTGGGGCTGCTGTACCCCTGGCACCCACAGCCCCACAGGACTCTGCTACCTGGACTTAGTGTTAGAAGGGATGCTCTTGGTGGCATCAGGAGCGTTAGCACCTATGGGTAGAGAGCAGGGAACTGCTTAAGAACTGATGGACATCAGGATTTTTTTGTAGGGGGACTCTGTGTGTGTGTAGAAGAAGGGAGGGCAGGGGACAGGATGGGGGGACACAAAGTGCAGACCATCCCTGGAAGAAAGGGTAGTGCAGTCTAGAAAGTTTCAGACCTTGTGAGCTACTTCTGGTAGCTGGTGTATATGGCAAAATACATCATAGATGCGCTGATTTTTAACACTGACGTAACACTGAGGAGTCTGTGTTCATCAGAGCCTCTGTCATCTTATAGTTACAAGGATTAGGCTATGGTGGTGACTGCTGTTCGGCACTTCATGTTTCAGGTGGTTAAAGAGTTCCATGAAGTTTCTATTAATTTGAAACCTGTTCATCTTACAACTATGACTTTGTACTATACAAATTCTTCGCGTTTTTCAGTTTCAACCATATAACTCAGCTGGGAGTGAAGGAGGTGGGGAGGAAAGATGCCTTTGTAGCTTCCTGCCTCCCAGCCAGCTGGTCTTTATCTTGATGGTATAATTCATATATAAAGCCTTGAATGCAGTCTGTTTGGTTGACTGCACACGGCCACAGCTGATCAAACAGCCAGTTCATACTACGCATCATGATTACCTGGCTAGCTTGTATATAAACTCACGTCCTGTTTGCTTGAGTGATAGATCTGTGTTTGAATGCATTAAATATTGGAGCAAGACACCTCTTTTGTTACAATATGAGTTAATTTTTTATGAGGCTAACTTAACCAGAGGCTGAATCAGTGAGTTATGCTAAACAGTGAGCACAAATGGGGAAAGAGTGTAAATTCTATTATTTTGCATCTTAGATACTTTTATTTTCTTCTGTGCTTCACCTTTTTTTTTTTTCCATGCGTTGTGTCAGAATGGTACAAAACTAATGGTAGCATTTTTTCTTTCATAACACTGATATTTTTATGAGCTGTTTGGCTCAAATTTTCTCCTACATGCACTTAGAGATGGAAGGAAGACAATCACTTGAAAATCTTCTCATTCAGTGGTTCCCTTTTGGGCTTCTCTGTATAACATCTACGTTGTCAGCCTTTGGTGTCTCAGCCTGGTTTATCCTGAGCTGGCCATCAAGGAATGAAGTGGTCTTTTTGGGATATCAGCAAAGAGCTGACTGACATGTAAAGTGTTTATACAGGATGCTGGGAAGTGTTGGGATTCATCTTCATTTTTCAGTTATTCAAATAGATAAAACGTTTACAAATCCTTGTAAGCTTTACAAGTGAGTAGTATCTAGCCTGCGTGTTAATGTGTGTGTACACTTACCTGTATATATGTGTGCTATGATGATGATAGGAATTTCCAAAGGGTCACTGGGGCATGACTTGGTGGATATTTAAAAGTGCACTGAGATATGCTCAATATAAAGCCATCATTATTAAGTGCAACTGGGTGAAAATAGTTGGCTGAAGATCAAGGAAAACACGAAACGAAGTGGATAGCCATGGAACAAGGGCATGGTGGCTCTGCTGGGGGCTTTGCTAACTGTCGCAAGAAGTGACCTTCTCTAGATAGATACCTGTGAGTCACCAGATATTGAGAAATCTGGGAAATTACATGTTACTCTTTAATGTCAAGATGTGAGAATGATAGTCTGTTTATTTTTTAAGTTCACATCTTCTGTTTGATCATGCATTTTGAGCATTTACTTTCCTCAGGGGACTAAAAAAATGAGAATTCATTCCTTGAGAACATGCAAGACTTAACAAAATGGGTAAGCTTTTCTCTTCAGAGGCAACTGCTGCATAATTTTGCAAAATTTTCCAGATGTAGCTTAGTCTTTTTTTCCCACATTGCTGTGTATGGAAGGCAAAACTCAGAGTAAATCTGTCTGGCATTTTGTTTGCTTGTATATCTCTCTGTAATAGTAATGCCTAAAAGGATGCTTTTTAGTAAACTGCCTATACAGTGCCTCAGCCAGTTCATTGTGCTAAGCTTTGTTTGTTCCAATGCTATGGTATGTTTGTTGTAGTTCTACCTTTTCTTTCAGTTCTCCGTATCTCCTCTACTTCTTCACTCTGTCTGTTACGTTTTGAGGCAACCTAGGTTGTAAACTCTAAGAAAGGGGTGACCTAAGGCAAAGGAGGCCCCGAAACTGAAGCTGCGAGGTAATATTGCAGTATTGATGATAATAGTAATGCAATTAACTTTAACTCTTCAGTATATCCCGGGGCCATAACAAAGGGCATGCAGAATGTGCTTTGTTCTTTTTTTTTTTTTTTACCTGACTGGAGCCTAGAAACAGAATTCTGACTCTTCCTTTCAAAGTGAGGTGGGCATTGAAGGGGGGTACCGCTCCATGTGTAAGACATGACAGTGAAATGGACTGAATACTGAATAAATGGTCGATACTAGACATGAAATGCTGGAGTGCCTAGTTTCATCAGTCCAAAGTTTAATTGGAAACTTCAATTGTAAAAATGCAATGGAAACTAAAGAGAAATCCTGGGCAAGAGCAGAACAGCTGTGGCTTCAGTGCTTGAGCCAGGGCACCACCACACTGAAGGTGTTGGGTTTCCACCCAAACACAACAAGTTTTTTCATGCTGTGCTTGGCCAGGCTTGAACTTAAGGTGCCACCGCTTTGCTCATCTCGCTCAAAACTGGCCAGACTCTATATCATTAACCAGGTGTAATGCATGGGGCAAATGTAGACTGAATGTTTTTACTGTTGGTTTTAAGATCTCTGCTTTATAAATACTGCTTCCTGCACACTGGATGAATCATCCAGGAGCACTTTCAGGGAGAAGAGATCACAGAAAGTTGGGACTAGAGTTTATGCTCACGTAAAGTCACATTAACTCATGGGGACACGCATATTGACCTCAGTGACAAAGTTACAGAACCAGTGCTCAGAGAGAAAAAACCTCATTGTCTAACCTTGGCTAGACAATGAAATGCTAACAGAAATAAATTATATTTGCTCATAGCGTGCTGTATCCTAGCCAGAAATGTTATGTCCTTTGTACAAATATTTTAAGTAAATATCCATTTTAAGCAGATAGGCAGATTGATAATGTCTTTTTTTTACTCCTTGGGGTTTCTGAAACTGTGATTTTATTATTTTTTAAGTTCTCTGGTGTTGTGATATTCATTTTAGTGGCAATCATTGCTGCACAGTGATAAAGCTTAGGAAGAGAGAGCATCTCCCCCCATGGTCAAAATACTTGCATCAAAAGAGTTGCTTTGATATGTTTCACTGTACTGTTCAGCAAATGAAGATAAGGCATTGAGAATAACCAAGAGTGACAATTTACAGAGACCCAGCTCTACCATGTTTTTAGGTTCTGAACAATATTTCTTGTATCTTTCTTCTATGAGATTGAGTCAGATATCTAAAGTACTTTTGTAAAGGTGGCCCAAATTTGAGAAGTTAAAAGGTTACCTTCACCCTGAAAGCGTGTGGGTGAGGGGCTAAGTTAATAAAAGGTATTGTTGGGTTGCAGTGGCTTGTTGTCCTTGTAGCCCTTTGCTTTTCAGAAGTATTGTCACCTAGATAACTCTTGGAGCAATCTGGATGCTATGTACCTTGTCTTGCAGAGGACTAAGAAAGCAGTGAAGCAGGAAAAACGACTATTGTTCATGCTCACCATTTTCGATAGCAATGTGTCAGCCTGATGTGAACTGAGTTTCGGGCAGTGTGCTCTTATCTATTGCTGTTGTAGTGCTCCCGTTACAATTCTGAGCATGTTCCTTGAATTTATAAGGGGATAATATTCTTCACAAGAGCAAAATCCCTTGACCTTTCTGTAATGTGAGAAATGTTACAAAAAATGCCTCTTTCACCTTAACTCACCCAGACCCTGGGCCAATATTGGCTTTGCTTTTTTTGTTGTTATTGTTTTGTTTTTTGTTTTGCTTACAATCCTTACCTATAATGCTTTTGCAGGCATTATTGTCTCAAGCCTTTATTTCAATTAAAACATTTTAGCTGGCTAATGATGACTGACAGAGGTAAAGGTGACCAGCGCCAGGTTCAATCTCTCAGTAGCAGACCAGTAATCGGATTGTGTTCATTAGAGCAGTCAACACAAACAAAACCAATGCTATTAAATTGCAGTTTCTGACACAGTAATGCAATAAGGAAACTGTGGAAGACTTGAAGGAGAAAACCAAACCCACTGGTGGAAAATGGCTGCTAGCTAAGCAGATAAGAACATGCCTTTTCTCTGGTTCTGCTCTCCATCCCTTCAGTATCGCAGCGGTATGCAAACTGTATTATGCTAATGGCACTGAACTAGCAGAATGTTTTTGGGACATTTCTTAAAAGGAGGTCAGAGAACCCTGAGTATTAACAAGAAGGGGTTTTATTTTAATTTTAGAGTAATTAGGCCTAAGCAACAGCAAACAAGATTTTTCCATTAACTGATCTAATTTTTAGATGCTAGGAACTTACCCAGAGGGTATTCCTGGTCAAAGGAGTGCTTTTCTGCTTCCCCCACAGTTTACCTCAGCTGCTTGGAGCATATTCCTATTTATTTCTTCCTATTGCCCTAGGTCAAACACTGCAACTGTGTGGACCAGTAACAACAGGATTCTCCTTAAAATTTCTTCTGTAGTGTTAAGACAGAAGGATTTTGTTTCGCTGGGTTCAGTGCATCAGTTTTGGCCAAACTCATTTATCTGCTGTGTGCATTTTGTATGTATTTCTGAGCATCAGAGATGGTAGGTAAGGGTTACTGTCACTATCTAATAGTGAGGGAAGTTGTGTTTCCCATGTGGTCCCACAGCAATACCCAGCTTCTATAACTTTTTGTAGGCTTTGACTGATTTGCTGGTTTTACTTAGTGTTTCAGCTGCTTAAGCTTTCGGGATTTTTGTGAGATTCATCGCTTCCGCTAAGCAAAGAAATTGAATTCTTGGCCCCTCTGGTCAAAATGAGAAGTAGACTCAAAATCAAGAAGAAGAATACAAATCTTGAGACTTCTAAAATAACAGCTTCAAGACGTTAAATGTCCAAGGCTAAAGGTGGTCTGACTAATATTTTTGAATACTTATGTTAAGAAATACTTGAGTTCATTTACCTTATTGATCTTGAACACCTTATTAGTTTATATATAATCAATTATGGTATGTTTCCCTTTCTTGTTATCAGTCTTGTGAAATATTTTTACATCCCACAATTTCTGCTTTAGCCCCAGGGCAGAGGACTGTGCTTGTTATGACATTTCCGAGGTGCATTTTGTGACAAATCCTCATGTTGAGCTTTGTGCTGGGCTTGTTTACTGCCCTGGACCCCATTAAGGTGCTCAGGCTCCGGTGCTGGGGGCTGCTCTGCCCACTGGCTCCGGGTAAAGGAGCATCTGTTACCTGATGTCTCTGCAGACAGTGATTTAGATGTGCCCGAACAGATTGAGAGCAAGGGAAAAAATCCTCAAGAAACTCATCGGTTTTGGCTTTATTTACCAGGTTTTTTACGGCAGCCGCTTCTCATGCAGACGTGCTTGAGCTCTCAGTTGGCTGCCTGGAGGATGACTTGCAGTGCAGCTGCTGCACCTGCAAGTACACTAGGAAAACCAGGTGTTAGCCCCTGCTTGAACACGCGGTGTCAAGGGGGACGCTGTCAGCAGTTAACCGAGCTGGTGTAGGCCTTGTTCGCACATGTACGTCCAAGTCGTGGAGGCACAGCAAAGGTGAAAATCAGCTCCTTGCCTCTTTCAAGTGTTGGATGTTTCTAATCTACGCGTACAGCCGATGTTTGGGTGCAGAGTCCAAGTGTCTGGCATCTGTTACAAAAGCTAAAACTCCCCTGGGCAGTACTTTGTAAACATATCTTTGGTGTCAAAATAAACAAATAACGAGGAGGAGAGAGAAATATCAGCTAATTTAATGAATGTGAGGAAATCCAGATGTGAGACGTCTAAGTTCTGCAGTAAGACCTGCAAGTAAGTACAGTACAAGTAGGATGGCAGCTTCTCTTCCTGCTCAAAACAATTTTAGCTGGAGAGAGAAATTTTTAAGGTTATAAAGTAAACAGTTTTTTGACATCCATATTAGAAGCTATTAAATGAATGCCGGTGTCTTAGAGGCTCTTTCTTTGCTCCCTACATGAATTTAAATGTAGAATTTGTAGATGATACTTATAATTACATATATGAGAGAAGAGGTGTATTTTATTTTTTGTATCTTAGAAGGGAGATAGTAAATATGGGGGAACACAATAAAGTAGTGAATAATACAGAGAAAGTACATTAAGAACTGCAGGAATGCCTTCAGATATAAACTTTATTTACAGCTTTATAATCTATCCCCTTCCAAGTTACTTGCCCTGTCCCTTGTACGCTAAAAGGGAACTGGATGTAGCCCGAGGGAGAAATAAAAGCTTGCTAATTCGCTTGCTGTTTTGTATTGGTTGTCTAGCTGTCCAGAGAATGACAGAAGTATCCTATAAAAAAAAAACAACAAACAACAAACCAACCCAAACTTAAATGGAAGAAGGCGTAAGTATCATTTAGAGACACATCAGAGATGCAACTTCCAATCCAGTCCTTTCTTGTGAAATTTTTGTGGAAATGCTAAGGTTAAAAGGCTATTTCAGTCAATTTGCTGATTCCAGGCAGAATCAAACTGGTGTTACAAAATTTCAATGAGTTTTTTTTAAAAATTTACTTTAAAATGTTATTTACATAGTCAGATTTGTTTGACTGTAGGGCTTCATTGTAGTCCATAATATACGGGTTCAGATGAAAAGTGTGACTCTTGTCACATTTGTCAATCCAAATGTGAGGTTTGGATTCTGCCCTAGCACAGAAATCTAAGGTTTTCTCTTAAAAAACCCACACAGAACCAAAACCAAACAAATTAGTTGTTATTAGTTGTTTTATATATATAAATACATATATATATTGTTATATATATAATATTATATTGTAATATATATTATTGTAATATATATTATATATAATCATATATATTATGTTATATTTTTTTTTTTAATATATAACAACTGAATTATTTGTTCTCTTAATATAAGAGAGATGTTAATGTTAGGAAGTGAGGTTATAATGAAGCTGTGTAATCCAATGGTGCAATTTAAGGTTTTTAGCAGGTACAGAGATATCAATCACAAAAGAAATAAGTTGGAACTGAAGATGAAATAATTATTGTGATTAGTACATTTGAGTAAGTTCACACTCTGTGTGAACACAGAGTGCTGCATAATGGAGAAATGATTTTCATGGCTTGAACTTGCATTATAAAAATCTGGGGGAGGCAATCTCTCACCAGTATCTCCGAGTGGCTGCGGTTGGGTACCGGGTTGCTATGGTAACGGATGAAGGCTTGGCTGGTTAAACATCCTCTAAGCACAATGGTATTTTCAGTCTGGGGCTTCAAGTAAGACCTATCATCTTTGCTTCTTTGTTGTTTGCATTAATTATCTGCCTATCAATTCTCTGAGTGGAACTGCAGGTGAGGCTGCTTAACCATATGTTTTCTGCCATATATATATGTATGGCTCTTTGTTGCCCCTTGAAGAAAGCTGACCTATAATGGAAACTGGACCCAATTACTGGCCTCTGTGAAGCAGTGGCAAAAGTGGTGGAGCCCTTATATTGCAATTCAGATCTGATTGTTTTGAAATGCTCCTGGAGTGTCAAAACATTGTGTGTGAAATACGAGTAATAACAGCATCAGTTACGTTTTTGGAAGAACTTTGCATTTGAATATGGCTGTTTGCCTCACTTGTGAGGGATGGGGGCAATGCTAAATATCTGCCTTTTGTTGGTGATGTGCAAGAGAGTGAGAGGTAAGCCGGAGGCAGTGCTGAAATGTGAAACTTGTGAAGGGTTAAACTTCTCAAGAGGAGATCTTACATCACGTATAACAGATTTTTCCAGGCTTTGCATTGCTTGCTTGGTGTATAGAATCATAGAATGAT
>JAOXNO010000001.1:119262637-119274033 GCA_028565335.1 Limnodromus scolopaceus
CCCTCTGCATCCAATAAAGGAGGGAGATTTTCCCTAATCCTCCTTTTGTTGTTAATGAATTTATAGAAACATTTTTTTATTATCCTTAACAGCTGCAGCTAGGAACATTCAAGCCATCCAAGCCTGGAGATATGGGGTGTTTGCTACTTTGGTTAATGCCTGGATCTGTGCAAACAGATCCTGGGGGAGCTGTGAGGAAGGCTGAGAGCCTGGGCTTCCTCCAGCACTCATGTGTCTGTGCTAAGACCTACTGAGAGATGCTCATAGAGGACAGGTTATGCCCATACATATGCCAGGGCAACGGAGCATCCATGGCAGTTTGATGCAAGCAAGTGGCTCGGTCTGAATGCTGGCAGGCAAGTGTGAGACTGCACTATGCCTTACAGCAAGACATGGGAAAAGCTGCCCTGGAAGGGATCCTTGGATCCTCCACCCTGGGCTTGGAACAATGTCTGCATCGTAGTTAGGTCAGGTTGCTTGGGGCCATTCCCAGTCAAGTGTTTAAAGTCTCCAAGGAGAGAGATCCCATGTGCTGGCTGAGGTGCTCCCAAGGCATGCTAAGAGCCTGCAGGCTGGATTCAGACAGAGTTTGTAGGCTCAGTCTCCCAATGTGGCTGCTTGTAGGAGAGCTGCTGAAGAGAGGAGGGAGAGAAGTGTGTGCCAGGACTCCCTGATAAGTATGCAGGAGTTAAAGAGAGGAGATATTCCACAGTCAGTAGTACCTCCTTTGAATCACCTAATTTCATTCATTTAAAATGTTCTATTTCCTTTTTGCTTTTGTGTTTATACAACCGTGGAAAAGTATTAACATAGTTGAAGAATTGCTCACGGTTAAATAATTGGAACATGAGCACTATATAGTAGACATATGCATTGTTGTGTGCCCAAATCAGTGTAATAATCTTCAGCCTTTTGCATTTCATTTATCTGTAATATATTCCTTACGGGTCTGTCACTTTCAGCCACGTGGCTTGACCATGCTTTCCCTGCAAGTGGACAATGCTCTTGTGTGCTCCCTGAAATCTAAATATGACTCTCAAGTCATAGCTTGCAAACCAGATTCCAAAATAGACAAGGGTCTGTCACCCCTGTGTGAATTTGAATTCACATGCTGACCCAAGCTTTGTGACTGTGGCCAAAAATAACTGAATTCTGGACCACAAAATTCTCTAAACCCAGAGAGGCAATGAAACCTAAAGGTTTTAATTCTTCTCTTGCTACACAATCAGGCATCACAGTGCATCTTGTAAAATCAGCTGCTGTTTTCACATATACCCAAAGGAAAAATCAAGCCTTTCATAGTTAATTAAATTCTTTTTAGAGGCTTTTTAATACAAGTAATATATGCAGCTTCTTTGTACTGCAAAATTAAAAGAATGCATTTTGTTGATCTCTGGGTGGGTCTTTGCTAATTAGGCTTTACCAACTTGATTGGGTTGTGTGGTTTTTCCCCTTTAATCTTTTTTAATGTCAGGTTCTGTTGTGAGATGATTTTTGGTCTCGCTTGTATTGTGTGTGATATCTTCACAGAAACTCAAAATTATATTTTTGCCCTACATTTTTTTTCATTCCTTCTACTTGTTCAGCAGCCTTTTTCAGGGTCTTTGAAAAGAGATTAGTATGTTCTTTTCATTTGTGTAAATACTGGTTCATCAGCCTTAGTGAGAAAATTAGTATAGCTCTGCAAGTAGAATTTGGTAGGCAAATTGCTGCCTGAACACCATTGCTTTTCAATAGCAAAACTGAAGTTAGGTTCATAAATTCAGACTTAAGAAGGAAAAGCAGGACTGTCTGAGAAGCCATCATCTCCTAACAGTCTGCCCATTGGACCGGTAGGCAGATGAACACTTCTTAAAATAAGATAACTTTTCCTTAGCTGCCCAAGAGAGGATTCAGGGCCCTAACTTAGATAGGTAGATTTGCAACTTTTGACTGGTGGTGTTTTCCTCACCAGAATGTCAGCTTTTTTTCATAGAAAAACAAATCAGAGTACATATAGTCCAGGTAATTTTTACCTTTGCCATATAACAGTCCCTGGAAAAAAATGTTGAAGTAGGAAAACATGTCAATTATTGTGAGCGTTTAATTATCAACATATTTTTTCATTAATTCAAATTGCACTTCACTTTTATGCAGTCCCAATAGCCATGCAAGCTTCCTCCATTTTAAAACACAAATTTACCAATGTTATAAAATGTAACACAGGTTCCTTTGCTAAGTAAGATAACTGTGGAACTGGTTTACTCTGCTACCCTAAATCTGTGTAGAGAAACATTTATTTGTCTGACTGGTTTGCCAGATTAATCTTTTTTGATCTTGATTCCTTCATATACAGTAAGGATGATCTACTCTTTGTCCTGCTGTGGTGCCAACTGAACATCCTCTGATCCCATTTTCGCTGATGGAGAGCTTGCATGAAAACCCGGCAACACTGACTGGCAACAAGAGTCCTCTTACTGGCCACATTAGACCAACAAAGCTTGTTTCTCAAAATCTAGTCATTGCCTGTAGTGGATTCCCCCACTGTCATTGATATTCATTGACATTTTTTTCCCAGATGTTTTTTCTACCAGAACTTTCTATGGGTTAATGCCATGATCCCTCCTGAAATTTCAGCAAATTATAGCATCATTTCTAGAACAAGGTGGTAACATTTATTCCTTTTAATCTCTGTGCTGTCTCCATGCAGACTCTGAATAGTGCTAACAGCTGGCTTAGGTAGCTGGCTGTTTTGACAGTGTATTGCACCTGAAACGTTCCTCCTGTAGTGGTAATTGAGATAAGTTCTGCTAGTTGGCAGACTTAGTATTGTGCACATCTAGGAGGGGGTCTTTCAGGTTAAAATGCTGAGTGAAGCATGAAGCATCCCCTCCCTACTGACTGGATAGTTCTCAACAGTGAGTTGCTGATTAATTCATTACCTCAATTAAGTTCCCTGTAAAAGAATAGCATTTCCTCATACACATTTGTCCGCCAGCAGCACTGGCTAGAGGTGTCCAAAGGCATATCATGCCTTCTTCAAGTTTAGCACAACTTTCATATAAGTAGAATCGTATAATCATTTAGGTTGGAAAGGACCTTTAAGATCATCTAGTCCAAAGGCTAACCTAGCACTGCCAAGTCCACCACTAAACCATGTCCCTAAGCACCACATCTACACATCTTCTAAATATCTACAGGGATAGTCTCTCCACCACTTCCCTGGGCAGCCTGTTCCAGTGGTTGACAACCCTTTTGGTGAAGACATTTTTTTCTAATATCCAATCTAAACTTCCTCTGTCGCAACTTCGACGCTGTTTCCTCTTGCTACTTGGGAGAAGCAAGCTATCACTTGCTACTTGGGAGAAGAGACTGACACCCACCTTGCTACAACCTCCTTTCAGGTAGTTTTAGAGAATGATAAGGTCTACCCTCGGCCTCATTTTCTCCAGGCTAAACAACCTCAGTTCCCCCAGACACACTTCATAAGATTTGTGCTCTAGACCCTTCACCAGCTTCATTGTTCTTCGTTGGCCATGCTCCAGCACCTCAATATCTTTCTTGTAGCAAGGGGCCTGAAACTGAACACTGTATTCCAGGTACAGCCTCACCAGGGCTGAGTATGGGGGGACGATCACTTCCATAGTCTTGCTGGCCACAGTATTTCTGGTATAAGCCAAGATGCTGTTGGCCTTCTTGGCCACCTGGGCACACTGCTGGCTCATGTTCAGCCAACAATCAGCCAACACCCCCAGATCCTTTTCTGCCAGGCAGCTCTCCAGCCACTCTTCCCCAAGCCTGTAGCGCTGCATGGGGTTGTTGTGACCCAAGTGCAGGACCTGGCACTTGGCTTTGTTGAACCCCATCCTGTGGATCCAGCCTGTCCAGATCCCTCTGCAGAGCCTTCCTACCCTCAAGCAGATAAACACTTCTGCCCAACTTGGTGTCATCTGCAAACTTACTGAGGGTGCACTCGATCCCCTCATCCAGATCATTGATAAAGATGTTGAAGAGAACAGGCTCCAATACTGAGCTCTGGGAAACACCACTTGTGACTGGCCGCCTACTGAATTTAACTCCATTCACCACCACTCTTTGGTTCTGGCCCTCCAGCCAGATTTTTACCATGTGAAGTGTACACTCATCCAAGGCATGGGCAGCCAGTTTCTCCAGTAGAGTGCTGTGGGAAACGGCGTCAAAGGCTTTACTAGAGTCTAGGTAGGCAACATTCACAGTCTTTCCCTCATCCACTAAGTGGGTCATCTTGTCATAGAAGGAGATCAGCTTTGTCAAGCAGGACCTGCCTTTCATAAATGTGTACTGACTGGGCCTAATCACCTAAGTTGTTCTGTATGTGCCATGTAATGGTACTCGAGAAGATCTGCTCCATCACCTTTCCTGACACCAAGGTCAAACTGACAGGCCTGTGGTTCCCCAGATCCTCCTCTGGCCCTTCTTGAGATGGGCATCACATTTGCTAACCTCCAGTCAACTGGGACCTCTCTGGTTAGCAAGGACTGCTGATAAATGATTGAAAGTGGATTGGTGAGCACATCCACCAGGTCCTTCAGTACCCTTGGGTGGATCTCATCCAGCCTAATAGACTTGTGAGTGTCTAAGTGGTGTAGAGGGTCACTAACCATTTCCCCTTGGATTATGTGGACTTCATTCTGCTCCCCTTCCCTGTCTTCCGGCTTAGAGGGCTGGATATCCCAAGAACAACTGGTCTTAATGTTAAAGACTGAGGCAAAGAAGGCATTAAGTACCTCAGCCTATTCCTCATCATTGGTCACTATGTTTCCCCCTACATCCAATAAAGGATGAAGATTCTCCTTAGCTCTCCTTTTCTTGCTAGTATACTTACAGAAAAAATTTTATTGTCTTTTACAGCAGTAGCAAGATTAAATTCTTGTTGGGCTTTGGTGTTTCTAATTTTCTCCCTGCATAACCTCATGACATCCTTGTAGCTCTCCTGAGTTGCTTGCCCCTTCTTGCAAAGGTCATAAACTCTCTTTTTTTTTTCTATCCCTCAGTTCCAGTCAAAGCTCTCTATTCAGCCAGGCTAGTCTTTTGGCACATGGGCATGGCCTGATCCTGCACCTTTCCTTCTTGAAGAATGTCCAGCCTTCCTGGACTCCTCTGCCCTTCAGGACTGCCTCCCAAGGAACTCTGTCATCCAGGCTCCTAAACAAGTCAGACTGCCCTCTGAAAGTCCAAGGTAGCAGGTTCTGCTCACCCGCATCCTTACTTCTTTGAGAATCAAAAACTCTTATCATTTTGTGATCATTGTGCCCAAGATGGCCTCCAACTATCACATCACCCACCAGTCCTGTGCTCACAAACAACAGGTCCAGTGGGACCTGGTTTGCTCACTCACTAGCTGTGTCAGGAAGTTATCTTCCATGCACTCTAGGAACCTCCTAGAATGTTTTCTCTCTACTGCATTGCACTTTCAGCAGACATCTGGTAAGTTAATGTCCCCCATGAAAACAAGATCAAGTGACTGTGAGTCTTCTCTTGGCTGCTTATGGATTATTTTATCTTGCCTCTTCATCCTGGCTGGGTGGTCTATAACAGACTCCCACCATGATATCTGTCTTTTTGGCCTTCCCCCTGATTCTTACCCATAAACACTCAGTGGTGTTGTCACCATCATCAAGCTCTCAAAAATCAAAACATTCCCTAATATACAGGACTGCCCATTGCCTCTCCTTCCTTCCCTGTCCCTTCTGAGGAGTTTATAGCCTTCCATTGCAGCACTCCAGTTGTGCGAGTCATCCCACCATGTTCCTGTGATGGCAACTATATCATAGTTTTCCAGCTGCACAGTGACTTCCAGCTCCTCCTGTTTGTTGCCCATGCTGTGTGCGTTGGTTTAGATGCACTTCTGTTGGTGTGTTGATCCTGCTATCTTTTTGGAGGGAGGTGCCCTAATTCCTACATGATGGTTCTCAGGTGCTTCCATGTTTTTTAACACATCAATAACCCACATGCTGATGCATGGCTTTCCTTTGCCTACCTCCACTGAGATGGCAGACCGAAGGACCTCGATAGCACACCGTTCCTCAAACTTTGGCATACTACCCCCAGGCTTATCTCTAGCAAGCCTGGTTTTATCCCTTTCCCCCCTTCAACTCTAGTTTAATGCTCTTTCAGTGAGCCCTGCTCATTGAAAGATTGTATATATAATTGGCATCTCTAAGAAGAATGCTAAGGGGAACCCAGTCTGCACCACGTCACTAAAAGTGAATATTTAGTCTTACCCATGCAATACCTTTAACTAGGACCACAAATCTGCACTAATGTTACCATGTTACATACTGATCTACAATTGATATCCAGAAAAAAAATTATAGCCCTCTTGGGTGTCATTCATTTTCAGTACTATTGTGCTTATTAAAGTGCAGTTTGCTGTGGTCTCATTCATGAATAAAAAATGTGATGGTCCTGTTGTATTGGGATTTAATTAGCAGCTGGATAAGTGACTGCTGTATCTAAAGTTAAAGAACTTAGGGGTGTTTCTTCTGTGATATCAGTGATATATGCACTGAAGCTAAGCAATATGATTTATTTAAGCTTTTGACCTGCTTCTCTGCAAATCTAAGGGCAGTGTCTCCTGGCATAGTCTGTAGTATAGAGCGTAACAGCTTAAATGGGTTTTTGAATGACTAGATAAAAGTGCTTTCATTTTTCTTTGTATATCTTAGTTAGAGTGCAGTCAAAGAATGAAAAGTCTGCGAGACTCTCAGTTGCCATCAACTTAAGCAAGACAAAATGGCATCACATCTTTTGTTTTTTCCCCTTTTTGCTGGCAATTTGTAAGTAAGAACTTGGGGAACTGAGAAGAATACATCTATATCTTTAAGAAGCTGGGTATCTCGTGTCTTGGAAAGGAAGCCAAGTAAATTGAAAAAAGGCTTAAATTGCTACTGGGCCTTGGTAATTTCACATGTCATTACTGGAATGCAGGTCTATGTTATTTTAACTCTTTACTAGACAGGAAGGCGCAGGCTTTCCTGTCACAAGATGCTGTGTCGTTAATCACACTTGGTGGTAGACTCAAATGCGAGTCTGAAATAGGTTGAGGTTGGTGAAACCATCTCCCAGGCTCCCACAAGGGATATCCTCCACACTGTGAAAGAAGAGCAGTCGTTGGCAGGAAAGGCTGGTCTTGTTTCAGTCTCATTGGACCTGCCCTGTAAATAATGGGGTATCTCCCCTTTTTTTTGTGCCAGCCACCTGGCAGTAATTGCAAGCAGGAAGTTCATAATTAGGCTTTTTTAATTAAAAATTGGATAATATTTCTATTACAGCAGCCTGAAAGAAGCAAGAGTATGTACAGCAAATCTGCAAAGTGATCTCTGTCAGAGGGGACTATAAAACAAGGTCTCGCAAGGGATGTTTATTGATCAGGAAGATTGACTGGAAGACTGGCAGCTGTGACCTAATATTAGCATGAGGATGAAAGTAGTAAGAAAAATGAACTGGAAATCAAGTATGCATTTCTTAATTAAATCTGAATGGAAAGAAACTTCCTCAGTCCTAGCCCTTCTAGACCCCAGGGTCTGTTCCCTAGGAGATAAGGAAAAGGAGCTGTGCTTCCACCTAGCTTATTTAGTTGAGGCTGCTGGGAGAGAAGCTTCAATTGCATCTGATTGTAAGAACTGATTTTTGTTTCCCTTGAGGAGCTGATTGAAGTCTACAGAAAAACAGAATTAGAGAAATGTGTATTCCATATAGGAACAGCTGGCTGAGAATACAGGGTTTGACACATCTGTAAAATTTTATGTAAGGTTTCATTTTTTTTTAGGTAAGAAATCTAATAGCTCAGAATATCTCAGAAACACAACTAGTGAGCCCGACACTGTATTCTACTTTAAACACAGTGTTTTAGTTGTGCGAGAGCCTGTGTGCTTCATTATGTTACCTGTGGACAAAGCTCTTTTGATGGCATTCTCCCAAATGCAACTCCTCTTTTCTCCTGTTTTCATTTACTTTTGCCCGATTATCTGCTTTTGGGAGGGAAAGGAGGATTTTTAAAAGACTAATTCTAGAAGTACTGATAGGTTTTCTATTGATTTTATACACTTTGTTGGCAAGTTTATTTTAATTCAGGTGTTGAAAGCCACATTCCGGCACCGTTTCAAAGACTATTAGGACTACAGTCCCTATAAATCTGTACTTCATAAGACACCTGAATGGTGTTTTAGGTGTTTAAAGGTGTTTTTTAGTGTCCAAAACCAAAAAATCTGGTTCTAGTGAAGGAGGCTTAGTTAACTCTTTTCTCAGCTGATTTGAGCAAATAGCTATATTCACTTTTAAATTCAGAGCAGAACTTCAATTTCCCTTTCTAAATCACTTCCATGGTGTTGTTTTTCTCGGTTTGCCTTTTTGCAGATAAGACAAGTATTCCAGCAATTGTATGACTGATGTTGTGGCAGAGTGAAGATGGACTTTATTTCTATGATATGGCAGAAACAAATTGTTCCCAATTAGCTCTTTTCCTTTTCAGGATGCATGTTTCAGGCCAATGTGTCTGGCTATGCTACACTTAAAATGGAATTACTATTGCTGACAAAGTTTCACAAAACACTGGCATTCACGGCTGATGATCTCAAATTAGATATTGAAAGATATTCAGAGCATATTTTGGCTTGTCTAATGGTACAAAACTACAACAGTATCCAGATTTTCTTGTGCTGCATTTCTATTTTCTAACCTATATATCTTTTTACCTTTATGATATCTGTCAGTATAGTAACCAGCTGAGTGTAGGACCTCCTGAATGGTTTCTCAAAGAATGGAACTTCAACAAAGCTCAACACTGTTATAGGCTTCTAAGTGGGCCTGTATACCTCTCTCAGCTTGGTCCAGCTAGTTGACATGTTCTATTGTAAATTATGATTACACAAGAGGTTTAGTCCCCAAGGCGCATATTTTTAGATGTTATGGATTAAAAAAAATCCAAAGAACACCCCCAACAAACCAAACCAGAAGGATAGTTTTCCTCAGGGCAGTAGATGAGAAACTTGAGTATCTGAGACAGGTACAGAGTTACAGCCTGAAGTGATGCTGTGCTGTTTCTCGTTTTCCTTCTTACAACTTTACATTTTACTGTTTCTGTGCTTTATATGAATGACGTTACTAGGATTTTAAGTTGAGAGATTGTGGGTGATATACTAGTGCTATGAATCAGCAGAGGGCACTACATGCCTATAAACCTATGTAACTGTGAATTAACATGCAGAGTGACATCTTGGCAAAGTTAACATTGGTTACTCCAAAGTTTAGATGATTTAACTGAGGGAATACCTGTGCTCATTCAGTGATGCAGAGAATGCACCACACCATCTCATTTCTTTCAATGAAAGCTGGCTATATAAGATGTTTATACTGTGCTATAAAAAAATACATGGAACATTGGCACCAGGGGCTTGAATTCACAATACTGCATCCCACTCGGGCACTACCCTGGGGACATAACATTTAGGGGAGCATGAAGTTGTCTTGTGCCTGCACAAGCAGACTTTCTCCTGAGATCCCACTCTGCATTGGGATACTGATATTTCCTGGCAGAGCTCCTGACCTGCTCAGCCAACAGTTCACTCCCTTTCGCCCTCCCAGGAGAAAGCGTGTTGGATCCCGTCCCTATGCCCTCCCAATCGCTGGGGTTGATACTCAGGGGGCTGCTGGTACTCAGTTACCATGCTGTGGGTTTTTTCCCCCTGTAAAAACTCACTTAAGTCATCTATTTGACCTGAAACTTTATTTCTATACTAATTATATTGCATGGGTCTGGTGTAACTAGGCCAAATGTTGGTTGATGTGAAACAGATGGATGAGAAAAGCTATTGGGAATTGTAATATTTGTGACAAACACTGGATTTCTCATGTCCCTGATTGTTTATTCCTGAGACAGCTGGGTTGCATGAATTTCCTTCTTGTAGTTTCAACTTCTTCAGTATGCTTTAGCCCATACTGCAGGAACAGTTTTTGTAAGCAGCAAGTGACCCATACAATAGCAGGTAGACCTCCAGCTGCTGATGCTGGTGTTCTGGTTTTGGAAGCATTGCAAGCAGCATCATGAAACAGTTTCTGAAAATATATATATCCCTATCTTAAATACTACTAAGCCTTAAAATAATAATAATTAAAAAAAAGGGTAAGAATTACTTCTAAGTGTTATAGTACTGCTATTGAAATATGTTGAGTGATCAGGAGGTATGGAGAATGCTATTCCCAACAATATGGTAGGCAAAATTTGCCCGAAGTTCAGTAAGGTTGTTGGTTTTGCCAAAGTGCAAATTCATTAGAAATAGAGCTGAAATGTTTCAGTTTGTTTGAAACTACTCAGAGCTATGTGCTATGTGTAGTCTTTCTTTGGTGCTGCTATTTTTGTTTCTGTGTAGAGCTTAGTCTTGCAGTTTCTTCTCAAAAAAAATTCTGATTGACAGCTCCTGGAATTTTGTCTTTGTAGGACATAGGATCAGGCCTGAGGTAATCTCTTAAGGAGCTCTTGAAAGTAACTTTCCCAGGAGACTCCCTCACTTCTATGATTATTTTTATTTTTCCACGTTGAAGTTTGGTCTTGTGCTTTATGAGACGCTTCACCCCAAATTTCTGCACAAGAGACATTCCCAAGATTTCCCTTTCAGCAGTTCAAATGCAGTGAAATAGAAGAATGCTAAACCACAGATACATTTTGTGTGTCTTTTAGCTGTGTGCTCATGAGGAAGCCCCACAGGGAATTCAGAAGACTTGAGTTAACTCAGAGGGAGTAATTCAGTTAGGATTGCCTCTGGCAGAGAAGGAGGCTCAGAACAAAATCAATGATTGGAATAACCCATTCTGATGCTGTTCTGGTTTTCTTGAGCACAGCAGGATATGTGTTTCATAAATGTAAATCTGGGAAATGCTAGGTACTTAAAACCCAACTGATATGCTCTCTCTTTGGAATACCTACACACTGTTTGCACTGGTGAAGGGTGTCTTCAGTATTCAGAAGAAGACATGGTAAAACAGACTTATGGCTGTCATAGGAGTTAGTTATGGAATTGTAATGTGCCCCAAAAGGCTAAAAAGTAATTACCAATATGGTTCAGATGTTACTAGCTGCGACAGGAAGGTGCTCAGTCTGAGGAGCTTTTGCTGCTCTTCCATAGTCCTTTGGCAGCAGAATATGAATGTGTGCCCCAGTTCAAATTAATTTCATTTTAAGAGATTCCATAATAGTAAACAGATGCCCATGTCAGCACCAGATGCTTCTGATGTAACAAACTCAATGAGTTCGTGTCGATCTACAGGGATATGTTTTCCTGATTCCAATTAAATGTGTTTTCATATCACAGAATCACAGAATCTTCATGGTTGGAAGGGACCTTTGAGATCATTGAGTCCAACCACAAAAAAAAAAAAAA
>JAOXNO010000001.1:119274776-119288179 GCA_028565335.1 Limnodromus scolopaceus
AATCCTGCTTCAGCAGGGGAGTTGGACTAGATGATCTCTATGGTCCCTTCCAACTCTAAAAATTCAGTGAAATTCCTCCCACACTTTGCTTTCTTCCTAACATTCTTTACCTTGGTGTTTCCAGTAAGGACTCTGTTAGTCCTGCATCTGTGTAAAGACTAGGTGAAAAAACAGTTTCCTCTTCACTTTCTCTAACCTGTTGGGGTTTTTTTGTAAATTAATTTTCTCTTATCCTTAGGTTTGATTTTTTGCTTTACTGTTTCTAACTATCTCTGGCTTTGAATTAGAAGTCCTCAAAGTTATTTCAAGGTTATAGCTCATTATGTTATTTCTGGACCAAGTTTTGAGTCTTTCAGAATCCCTTTGTGCCCTTTTACTGTCTCCTCTGGTGCTTGCAAACACCTGCAGGTTTGAATAATGTGCTTCCTGTCCCTTCTTTCATGTTATTAATAAAGAGGCTAAATCAAGTCAAGCTTGACACTTCTTCGAGTAAGTGGTCTTTGGATACGTCTCATCAATAAGACACAGTGGTGGTGGTGTTATGCGGTTATAAGTATTAAATCTTGATGCAGTATTTCTTTTGAAGCCAGTGTAAATACTTTTTTTAATGATGGGTTGGTGTAGCATTGCATCAAGTATCTATTAAAAGTTAGCACTTCTACCAATTGACATTCATGCTGATGCATTGCCCACTTAAATACATAATTTAATATAAACTTTGAAAAATCAGCTGTGGCACACAATATGGCCTTTATTGTTTATCTGTTTGATGAAGTCCAGAATGCGTTGTGAAAAAATGAGTAACTACATAATGCTGATGAGCATTTCTTTGTGAATTTTTAAAGCTGTTATGCTGCCATCTGTATAGTCAGCCAGGGAAATCCTGTGTAAATAAAATAGTTCTACAAATTACCTATCTTCTTCCACTTTTAGTTCAGCTAACCTTTCTGAATATCTAGTAGTGAAGATATATATATATATATAAAATCTGTTTTTTTGGCCATTCTTATTGGCCACACTATCATTCTCTGGAATTTATAGCCAGACTTGTTGGATTGGAAGAATGAGTCATTATTAGTAAATGCTACATTTTCTGTAGAGCTTGGGATTTTTAGGTTAGCTGAAAGTGGTTTTGTTTTGGTTTTTTTGAAGGAAGATATCTGAACTCTGATTTTAGCGTATAATAAAGCTAATCACAGGTGGTTTTGTCTGATTTTGAAAGAAAAAAAACCACCCTACTAAATAAAATTGACAGTTCAGTCTTTGCATGAGCATTTAGGAGAAAAAAATGTATGTTTCATTCTTCAGGAACAAATAGCCAGTTTTTCATCTCACTTGAGCAATGCTGTTCCATCTTGGTTTTTTGGTCTGGTCTTAGTGACTCTGCTGCAGGGTATTAAATTTGTGCTTTATTCCAGTGAGCGCTTAGCCATTTGGTGCAGCTTCCTGCACATAGAAGCCATGATTATGTCTTTCGTTTTTATGATGTTTTTGTTTGCTTTTCATCATGTAGGGTAAGTCTTACCCCTTTAAAGGTCCGTTCCCTCCTATGTGGAATCCATTGGCCTACCTGGACTACAACAACCTATGGAGGACCATGGATGAAATGGGAAAAGAGGTATGGCATGAGGAATTGCAGTTGAATGTCTCAGCTCAGCTTTGTTTCCATGAGGGGCGGAGTGAAAATGGGACTAGGATGCAGATGGACCAAGCTGCTCTAGCTTGAGCAAACCTGGTGCTGGCAAGAGCAGCATCGTGCCATGCATTTTGGTACACACTGATGGTCAGAGCACATGTTATAACTGGCATCCTAAAGGCCATGCTGCTGAGGCTGTTT
Organism: Limnodromus scolopaceus; assembly: GCA_028565335.1. NCBI lineage: Eukaryota > Metazoa > Chordata > Aves > Charadriiformes > Scolopacidae > Limnodromus > Limnodromus scolopaceus. The sequence goes on from JAOXNO010000001.1 coordinate 119,276,614, forward strand.
GCAGTCATACCTTCATTTTTCTGTGTTTATGACCCTTAGGATTTATGCATGTGATTTTTAGCACTTTGTCTGATGATTGGGTAAATAATATTTTAAGAGACTTGTAGACTGCAAACGGCCTTCTCCACCCTCAAATTCAGCTCGGCCATTTTAGTTTGTTACCAGTAGTGTATGTTTTCCATTGACTGAGCTGCAAGGCTTTGAGAAGAAGTTGCTGTTACTTGTATAGATGAATGGGAGAGATGTAGAATAACTCAAAGACATTCCTCAGCAATGTACTTTGCATTTCTAGGCAAAGTTCTTAACTCTAAAATTATTCTCTATTCTTAAATCTAAAAAACCAATATTTTAAAACAATCAAAAAACTTAAAAGCATCCTCTCTTAAGTTCACTGTATTACCTGCCGGGAATTTACAGGCTGAATTACCATGTAAAGATGAAATCATTTGTGATGTTTCTGTTTGTTGTCTCTTTCATATGCTACTCATTCATTTGCTGGTGAATGCTCTTCTACCTCTCCTTAGATTCCCAGTGAAGCCCCATGGAAGGCTCCGCATGCAGAAGAATGGGACAAAATGACTATGCAAGATTTTATAGATAAAGTATGCTGGACAAAGTAAGAAACTCTTTAATACAAAATGTAATAGCTTATATTTATATACCTTAGAGCTCCAAATAGGCGTTACTGCTTTGCAGACAGATAAAATTACCACTAGAATACAGCCTTTTAAAGAAAAATGGTGACAAAGTCTCGTAATGGTGGACCAACACAGCTATCAGCACACACAGTAGATTCTTTTATATTTCCATAAATTTTTTGACTAAAATAAAGATAAAAGGAAAATGTATTTGGGAAGGGCCACTTCTGAAGACATAGGTAGTACCTCCATCTGTTATATGCACTTGCCCTCTCTTTACTGTGTTTAACTTTTAAGAGAAAAATGCTCTGGCTACAGCAGGTTTTTGAATCAAACTTTTGATGGAACAACACACATTTATTCAGCTAAATTTACCCAAGTGCTATAAAAATAACATTTGTCTTGAAATAGCACTAAATCACTTTAACACCCATCATTCTATTGTTTAACTGCTGCACTATATACCACCCAGGGAAACTGAAAAAGCTTCCTGTTTTTATGTATACATCAAAGCAATTTTTCTTTACTTGCCATTCAACAACAGTTTGATTGATTTTCTTTACACTGAAGCAAAAAAAAAAATAATGTATTAAATTAATTCTGCCTTGCTGTAAAGCAGATTGATTTCTACAGCAACCTCTTCAGAATTGCTAAGCACCCGACACGTGGCTGCAGTGAGCCTGCACGAGCACGGTGCAGAAACCTGCTAGCGCCCACTCAAGCTGACATTGTTCTTGAAGAGGGGCATTTTTATGGCTTCAGCCAGCCTCTGGAGAGCAACTTGATCATTGTTAATGGACAGTAGGCTCTTATCCAAAAACTTTCAATCTTCTGGCTGTTTCGCTTTAGCAAGAGTGACAATTGCTCAAAAGCATATAGAAACCCTTTCTCGTTTGTATTGCCATCTATATTTAGTATAACCAAGTAGAAATGTATAGTGGCAGTTCTGCTGGCCATTTGAACCTCTGATTTTGTAAGGAACTATACAAGTAAGCAAAATGCCATGCACCTGCAGTCATTCAATATCCAATAGCTCAGGTGACTGCGGTCATATTTTTTCAAACTCTGATGGAATAAGACTTGACATTTTACCTGAATAATGGCATAACTGCCAGCCTCCCTTAATTCCAAGATGCTTTTCAGATTTTATATGTGCATTTCTGCTTGATTTGCCTAGTTTGTTCAAGATTTAGGTAACATGCTATAGAAACTTCCCACCCTGGAAGGTAATGATCCAGAAGGGTAATCTACTATTTCATCTCCTCTAACAGACTGTACAGATTCCCTTTTGGCTAGAGTTGCATGCTGGAAATACCCCGAGTGCTCTTGATTGAAATCATACTGCCCTTTCTAGGTAGAACACTAGGAGAAACTGGGGAGCTGAAATGCTGAAAAGCAATGGGAGTAGGCAGCAGAAACTAGGAGAATTTAACCACCATATAATAGCTTCTGCTTATTAAATATTAATAAATACATATACTAATTCTTCCATTAGACAAAATATGTTTCCGAGTTGATCATACTTTACAGTATAGATTATACAGACAAAAATGGATAAATACTTTATTATTTTTGGCTGTCAATGCAGAATGCACCCGTATTTCAGAAAATGCATCAGCTTTTTGCCTCAGTGGGACTCTGCATATTAGAAAGAGCAGAAGATGCCTTTCTTCTACGTAGATCTACAACTGTTTGTAGTAGTATGTTTGAGTTATGGTTCTTACTTTTTTTTTTTTCTTATTTTGAAAGTTTAAAGACTGAAAAAAGAAAGAAGCAACTAAAAGTAGATTCTGTACTGGCTTTGGAAGTTATTGATTGCCTGATGCCTTGCATATGAAATACCTATCGAATCTCAGTCCCTGTCAATCACAATGCAGTTAAGCTGAACATTTCCTGATCCTGTGCACATCTCTAACATCCTCCTCAGAGTGAGGGCAGAGGAAGTATTTACTTCTATCAGGAGGAATGTTTCCCTGAGCCTTAATTAATTCTGTCTTAGTGCACCCCAAAATCTTGTATAGGTTTATACAGTAATTTTTGGTAGAGCTGTTATGCAAGCACCAACTGGAGGACATAAAGCAGTGATCCTTTTTCAGACACTGGCCACTTTTCCACTTCTGTGTTCATCACCACTGTCTACCAGACCACTGTTTAAAATACGGAGTTGAGCAACCAAATGTATCCTTTCCCTTTTCTTGCCAGAGTTTTGCATGAACGTGTGTATGCTGTCTCTTCACTTATGGCTTCCTACTTACATTTCTTTCCTTGTTGTGTTCCAGCTACAGCACCCTGCCTGAGCACAGCAGGGGAGCAGAGAGTGAGGGGATGCTGGCTAATCCAGAGAGCTGAAATAATTAGCTTAGACAAGATCCTTAATTTTTGTTATGACAGCTGTTGAATAATCTCTGTGCTGTGTGCTTGAGAGACAGGCATCAGTAGGTGCAAACAGAGTTGCAGATCTTCTTTGTAACCCAGGAACTGTGGGAGGACATGGTAGTTTTGGAGTCCAGTGAAGACAGGAGGGCTTGCTTCCCTCACTCCTGAGTCTAGGATGACACAATGACTTTGCATTAGTAGCATGAAGTGACATAACCTTTCATGGGTTCTTGTGTCTCCTGAAGCCTTGGTTTCACTAGAATACAGTGGTGTTTGATTAACATGTTTTTGCAGGGTTACTTGAAAAATGTTGCATAAAAGGAATTGATAGTTTCTTACTACAACTGAAATTAAGGAATCCTTTATCTGCAGTGAAAGAAGAGGTTGCCCCTCCTAAAGAACAGTCTTGTCACCCTTCTTCCATTCTTAAATTAACTCAATTTCTTGTCTTTGATGCAGAGCTGCCAAGAGTTTTGCAACTCTGTTTGTGAATGTTGATGTCACTTCTGAACCCCACGAGGTCTCTGCCCTTTGGTTTTTGTGGTACGTGAAGCAGTGTGGAGGGACAACAAGGATATTCTCAACAACCAACGGAGGGCAGGTACAGTCAGCCATCACCTTCTGTGGCTTGTAACAACGCCCTGTTTTAACTTCATTCTTTTGCTTGTTTATTTTAGGTCAGAGGGCCAACAGAGACATCCATGATTTTGAGCCAATATCACATTGATAACTATTTCTCTTCATTTACAAGTTAACCTGGATCTTGTAAAACTAGTGTTGAAGGCTGTTCCTGTGCTGAAGGCATTGGCCCAGGAATCAGTAGATTTGTGTCTGTTCCTGGCTCTGGTTAGAATATGTACTTTGCTTATCCAGGCTGAAAAAAGGAAGTTCCACTTATGCTTATTTCTGTCATGAGGCTGAAGCAAACCTTACCGCTTCAGAAGCACTTAATGGAGATGGCAGTGCTACCTGCACGAGTGTGTGGGGTGCTCCAAATTAATACTGAAAATGTTGCCCAGAGCTGGATTCCTAAAGGCGCAAGCTTCCAAGAACTAAAACTATTAAGATTTTAAAATCAGTCTGAAGAAAATGAACACCCCTGCTTAAACATTCTATTGTTCTGAAATACTTGAAATCTGGTACATTAGTGCTGCTTCTGCATTTCAAGAAAGTAAAGACTCTATTAATGGTCTTCTACTTGAGAAGTGCAACTTTTACTAATAGTATTAGAAATAATCATCTGTTTAGAAATGCAAATTATTTAATGATAAATAAATAACAAAAATAGAAATATATTAAAACATAAATGTTTAAATGCATAAATATGCATAGATGAACAATAATTATAGATAATTAAACTGTCAATGTGTTGAATAAAATAGTTGAATTCTGTATTGTGCAGGGATAAGAATGAACTCAAAGAAAGGTTTAAAAACTACTGATAACTTCTAGTTTTGGCTGGTAGTCAAACATGGGAAGTATTTGAGGAGTTCACTGAAAGAATAAGTAACATGGATATGTTTTCTGGGTGAGACTGCCAAACTTCCCAAAAATGTTTTGACAGCAACAGAAGAATGGGATTTGTTTTGAATGCAAAGCAAAACGTTTGCCATGATACATACTTCACAAGCACAGCTCTGCTGAGTCCTCTTTGGTGAGTTGTTGTTTCTGTGTTTCAGGAGAGGAAGTTTGTTGGGGGTTCTGGCCAGATCAGTGAGAGGATAATGGAGCGTCTGGGAGGCCGGGTAAAGCTGAGGAAGCCGGTCGTCCGCATCGACCAGTCGGGTGAAAGTGTCATAGTGGAAACCTTAGATCATGAATTATATGAGGTAATATAACCTCTAACATTTAAGCAATGATTTGTATTGGGATGGCTAGAAAACCTTTACTTTTTCCTTTTTGACTTCTCCAAAGTCCTGTACAAAAATGTAGCAGAAATTGAAGTGACTATGACAGAAAGTCACACTTTCTGATTGTCCCGAAGTGATAGCAATGATAGACCTTTAAAGCGATGCCTGCAAAGCAAAGTGTATATTCAAACTCTTCCTTTGCTAGCATCTCTTCTTTGTGTTCAGTTATCTTCCAAGTTAAGGATAATTGTAAGGTGAACACACAAATGTAGCTTAGTAATAAACTTCCTGTGAAAAGCATTGCAGGCTTTACTTCCAAGTTGCAACAGAGGAGTCCAGTTGGAAGAGAGACCAATGGACTCTTACAACACAGCACTTCTTTTTAATCGCTGGAGAAAGAGCAGCTGCCCATCATTCAAACAGATGGCTGTTTATATAATGCTCGTTTGTTGTTTAACAAGCAGGATTTTGCAAGGGTTCAGTTTTGCAATTCTTATGCTAAATGCCAAAATTGCTTCAGAAGATACACCCTGCAGCCTCCCCAGATGTCTGCCAAGATCATTAGAGCAGTACACTTAGGATGAAGTAGTGGAGAATGTATTTGGCTTATGTATAATTTCTTTTCCAGGGCAAATATGTGATCTGTGCCATTCCCCCAGCTCTTGGTCTGAAGATTCATTTCAACCCGCCGTTGCCCCCAATGAGAAACCAGCTCATCAACCGAATCCCCATGGGCTCAGTCATCAAGTGCATTGTGTACTATAAGGAAACTTTCTGGAGGAAGAAGGGTATTAAATTTTAATTGAAAGGAATAGTAGTGACAGAGAGAGGGAAGAGGGTACATGGTAAAGGTGTGTTTACAGGATGCTGGACCCTAGGAGGAGACTCATACACTTCTATGCCATTTTTACTTTCCCCTGTTTGAGATACTTGAGAGATCCGTTGGGATGAAAGGGTGGACAGGGGGAAAAAAAGGAGGTAGGCATGAAAGGAGAGCTCATGCATGTTGTTTATTACCTTGGTTGTTCTTTGTTGTCTTCTCCTTCTCCTTCAGTTTCACCTCAGTGTGAGATGAGTCTCTCCCACTTGTACAGTAATGTAAAGGAACAAGTGACGTCTGATGGAAAGAGGTTTTATCCCATCAATTAGCAGCCTGCAAAAATTCTGCCTTCTGTATCCACTGGGTGGGATTAATTGATGGTGTCCCTAGCTGGGCTCGTCATCCTGAACTCCCTTTACACGTTGAATACTTCCAATGATGGAATCAAGAGATTCCTCAGCTCTCTTTTAGAACTTACTGAATCTAAGACAAACTGCAATATAATAGCACCTATTTCTCATCGTTGATTATAATGAGTCCACCTCTGTGTTTGTGTACAAATGTCATCCACCATCTTTGTGAATGATTTTAAGAGTTCTGGATCCTGGCATCTTCTGGCTATTAGGTTTGGAATGGATTGGCAAGAGGTGACTCCCATTTCCTGATAGAACCCATAGTTTACGTAGTGTGCTTTGCTAACACCTTTGTCTTCTAAGAACAATTGCTTTTTTTTCAAACCTGTCTTTTAAGAACAATTGTGTTTTCAAAACAATGTAGGAATATCTCCTATGTCTGACATAAATGTCATATATGGAAGCAACTGGGGCAGAGGCACTTGAACATCTTCAGTATCTGAGAGAAATCTGTTTCTGTGTAATTAATAATTACCTTGCTGACCAGGTTGCAGAATAATTTATTTTTTTATTATGAATTCAACACTAGAAGATTCCTTTATTGACTTTCTGTTTTAAATATGCTTGAAAAGTATTGTTAATTGCCAGCACATCTCAGATCTAAACTTCTCTTGTAGAGAGGAACCTAGCGCTTCTGACTCAAGGCAACACTATGCTGCCTTGCAGATCACCAAGGGAGCTGTGTGCTAATCTTTGTCACTTAATGGGGATCACTTTACTAACTTTTTTTTTTGTTCTCCTTGCCTTTGTTTTCATATCTCCCTGTATTAGAATCATAGAATCAGAGCATGATAGAGATTGGGAGGGACATCTGGATGTCATCTAGTCCCACGTCTTGCTCAAAGCAGGATGAATTTAGATCAGGTTGTTTAGGACTTCTTCCAGTCAAGTTCTGAGTATTTCACATCTTCTTGGAAGCTCATTCCTGCATTTGGATAGATGGATCCTAATTTCTTTTCCACCTTGTGCTTAACAGGGTATTGCGGTACCATGATCATTGAAGATGAAGATGCTGCAATTGGTTTAACACTTGATGATACTAAGCCTGATGGCAGCTTTCCTGCCATAATAGGGTAAGAGACAAAGAAAGTGTCTAGTTAATGCCTTTTTGTTTTGACTTGGTAACAACTGAAACAGAAAACCTGCTACTCATGAAGGGAAATACTTTAAAACAGTTAAAGGGTTGAGTTTCTAGGTGTGTGGTGAATATGTTCTATGTTTTTTTAATTTCAAAAAAAGTTCTCTATGATTTAAGTGCTAATGTAAAAAAAAAGAAATTATGTTTTTCTTTTTTTTCTCACTGTCATCTTTTGCCTTTTTGTGTGGCAAAATGCAAAATTGGAGAAGAGGAAAGGAAGGAGAAGGAAAAAAGGGGGTGATTGCAGAAATGTAAAGATATCTCCAAATATATTGCCTCCCCCAAATCTTCCAGTTCTTTAAATGAAATTTTGTTTTCTAGAATTGTATTTTTTTTTGTTCTATTTTTGTTAAGCAGCCAGCAGTCAGAGAGTATGATGAGTATTAGAAAGTTTAATAAACAATGATTTCCAGTTCGATGCCAGGCTTTACTTCTTGTTGCTAGGTGCCTGCATTTACTGCTGTATAAAGTTAAGGTCATTGGGAAACAGCTAATACAAATATTCTAACCTGAATCTCAGAGTGGTTCCTTCCACAGTGAATCCTGCAAGCAGCAGGCACAGCATATAACACTATGCAGAGAGGTGAAATGGATATTTTGGATAGAGACCCAAAAGCTATTACTATGAATCACACCATCCCATCATAAAGCATTTGAATAATGTGGGAAATGTAGTAACATAATGGAAGTAAATTGTTCGTGGTCTTTCTACAGTTTCATTCTTGCTCGGAAGTGTAGAAGACTGACAGGCCTCACAAAAGAAGAAAGGTAAGTACAAACATTGGAGACCTGTGTGGAATCTGAGTCAATTTTTCTTTTTTTATGAATGACCACAGCAGGAAAAAAATGCCCCCAGTTTGAAGGAAGTTGTCTGTAACTTTGTGACACCCTATAGAATTCCTACAAACTGGCAGCACGTGTGGTAGCTAGCCCCTGCCCTTTGGAAACTCTCTGGGCCCGGTTTTCATTTTCCAGCAGGGCTACTCTGCTTATGTGACTCTAACAAAAGAATTGATTTAAGATGCTCAATATGAAAGTAGTGCAGATATTGTGCTGCCCTCACTGGAAAGGGTCCAGGGCCAGCCTCATCCCCCCGCACTGCTATACCTCTGGCTTCATGCAAGTGTACTGAGCTCTTTGAAAGCTTGTCAGAAGGGACAGGTTTGGTAACTGTCCTTGATTTTTTTTCTCATCACCCCAGAGGGTCCTTTCAATGTCTGCAACTTAGTGCAACCTTGAGGCTGCTGTAGCTGCCATGAACAATACCTCAGCATCATGAAGGGGTCAAAAAGCTGCCTCCAGCTCTCCACCCTCAGTTTTGGGGAAAAAATGCCCTTCAGGCAAAGATTAAGGTCTTTTTTACTGTTTTCTTGAAACAAATCTTTCCATACGGTAGTGCTTTTTGGTTTATTACTGAAATAGATTTTAAAAAGTAATGAGTTTTTTCCATTACACTGATTCACAGTATCTGATCAAATTAAAGCTACAAGTAGAGAGTGTGGATATGAGGAGAGCCTGATTTTGACATGGAGAAAATACATTTGTTTTTCAAGCATGCCACAAGAAATACCGTGTCCAAGTAAACATTTTTACAGTAATAGCTAGTCTAACTAGAGAAGATGTAGTCATCTCAGATTAACTTTGCAGGTAGTCTAGCTGTCTGTGGATAATGGGTCCAAATGGGGCTGTTAACGCCCCAGTCTTTCCAAATGACAGCCTGGTACCACACGAGCTGTGAAGTAGAGCGCTTCTTATTTTGGCAGGAATGGACAAGGCAGCCTTCTCCTCAGCACTCAGGCTTTGAGATAGACCCCCACCAGGTGACTGATAACAAAAGTAGCGTAGGTATTTTTAAATCCAGTGTGCCCAGCATTTTAAGCCATCATAAATACACCAAACGGTGTTTTATGCTGTGTGTCAGTACACTAGATACAGCTGAGCATTTGCAGTATTTGAGAACAGCTTCTATTTTTGTGAAATGAAGGGCTGTCCTGGCTGTTTGCAAGGCACCATGAAGGCAAGGTTGCTTTCCCCTGGGAGTTAAAAACATTAGCAGAATTATCTGATTCTGCTGCTGCCTATGGCCAAGTTTTAAACAAACGGATTTTGAACTCTTGTCTTTGGAGAAATAAACCTCAGACTAGGAAGGACTTTGCTTTGGTAAAGAATGGTTGTGAAATATGCTTGGGTTGGTACCTGGTAGATTTAACCTAGTGCAGGGCTACCTCTCTGGCTTCTGCAGTCCTGGCCACAGCTGGCCAAAGCAGGAACCTGCTGGGCTACACTGCAGCTCCCCTACTGCACATAAGCATAAGTCTCCTTGCAGTGGAAGTCGGGATCCAGGAGAAGGCAGAGTACAAACCTGGCTCTTCCTGGACCTTCTTGCAGTGTACAGTCAGAGTGCAGCCAGTTTGTGATGTTTGGATGGGGCTATGGTGTCTGTGGTGTCTGTCTCTTCTGAGGACAGGCTTCTTGTGGCACCCTACAGAGGATGCATCTTGCTGAGATGCTGTGCTCGCCTATCAACACAAGCTGGGCTCTCCATTTGTCATATTGATGACAGGGTGAGGTTTTAGGTAATCCTTAGATATGAAGAGTAGGATGTAGAGTCTGTGGCAGCTATCCTAAGGCATGGCTGGGAACAGCAGTTGTGGGAGGAGTTAGAAACCATTTTCCAGCCTAAACCAAGCTGCAGGGAGTAAAACTCACTGCTGCCTTCCAGCTGGTCTTCCCAGGCCAGGTGCCAATGAGTAATTACAGTGGTTAGACTGTGCCCTCCCTTTCACTGCTGAAGGCTGTGATGGCTGTGATGCCATCACAAAGGCATCACACACTGCCGTGGAATAAGAGACCAGGGAGAAGAGCTGAATGTCTGCACGTGCACTTTTTCCGCACTGGGCTCGGTGTAATTCTCAACAGGACACTACCTGTGTACCTCCAGGCATAACATTCCTGTTATTTAGTGCTGGTGGCAATTTCACAGCTGAGTCCAAAGCCAAGAAATAAGGATTTTACTCACTGCACATTCTGTATGTTCCATGATAGCATTAACCATAAATCCATAAATAAGTATTTATTTAAAGTGTTCTAGGACAAAAAGTGCAGATGTTGCAGAGAAATGTCCTCAGTGATAGATTACTGTTGGTACAATTCAGTCCTTTAGAAACTACTTTTCTATGTGGTTTTTTTTTCCTGTCAAATAATACCTTATTTTTGAATGATTCCTTCCACGGTCGAAATTTCTTAACTATCTGAAGATACTCTTGACCTGAAGCTTAATATTTTGTTTTGCATGGCTATCTTAAGCTAATTTTATCTGTATTTGCAATGTAGTTAGCAAACAGCAGTGAACTTACATCTTCTTGAAGCCCTGCAGTTGGCTGTACATGAGAATCCCTGCCAGCCTGTGGTATGCCATTTCCAGGCTCGCTGGAGGGTCTGCAAGTCGTGTGTGGAAAAAGGAAAAGGCACAGGCAGAGCTAGAAGTGCCCTTCTCATCTCCATCTTGGTGCTGGAAGGAGCAGAAGCAGAGGGGTCCCAAGGTGATAACTCACTTTCCTGTGGAGCCCCATGGTGTTACAGAACTGCCCTGAAAGCAGGAGCTGGTTGGCATTTGTGAGAAGTGGTGGGCAGACCTCAGCAGAGGCTTTGCTGGATCATGCTGTTGAAATGGCTTTATTCTGTTCAGACACTGGGTGGGTGCTGGTGGTCTACAGGGCACAGTGGTCACCTTGCTTAAGGAGAGACGAAGAGAGATGGAGGAAATGATCCATTTTGTTAACGGCTGTTGCTGGATTCATGTCACCCCTTGACTGCAGAGGGATGTTCATATAATGATCCTGCAGCTTTTGGAGCCCTCCTCACCAGTCACTGTGTCACCATGAATTTCTACTTCTGGAGCAGGCTGACTCTTATCCTTCACCCTGGGACACAAGGAAGGGGCTGCTTCCTTCCCCTCTGCTGCTGTGGGCTTGACACCTGCCAGCAGCAAAATCACCCCAGGGCCACCACTCTTCCTGAACTGCAAGCAGCCCTCACTTTTCCTGCTCCAAGCCACAGCCAGCACAGGAGGACACCTTCTTCAAGGTCTTCCTCTTTGTTTTTTCTCTCCTCATCCCCTTTCTATAGCATTCTTTGAGCTCAGCTGCTCCTGGGTATGGCTGGACTCCTGTATAGCTGGGTTGCTTCATACAACAGTATAGACACAGTTTCCTCACAGGCTTATGTAGCTGCAAGCGTAGCCCATACAGTTACAGAGCTGGGACTCTTTAGCCTGGAGAAGAGAAGGCTGAGGGGAGACCTTATCAATGCCTATAAGTATCTGAAAGGTG
>JAOXNO010000001.1:119293470-119321026 GCA_028565335.1 Limnodromus scolopaceus
CCCGAGAGGTGATCGTCCCCCTGTACTCGGCACTGGTGAGACCCCACCTCAAGTACTGTGTCCAGTTTTGGGCCCCTTACCACAAAAAAGACATTGAGGTGCTGGAGCAGGAACAGAGAAGGGCAACGAAGCTGGTGAGGGGTCTGGAGAGTAAGTCTTATGAGCAGAAGCTGAGGGAGCTGGGGTTGTTCAGTCTGGGGAAGAGGAGACTGAAGGGAAACCTTATCGTGCTCTACAACTACCTGAAGGGGGGGTGTAGAGGCGGTGGTTGGTCTCGTCTCCCAAGTCACGGACGATAGGACAAGGGGAAATGTCCTCAAGTTGCACCAGGGGAGGTTTAGATTGGATGTTAGGAAACATTTCTTCACCGAAAGGGTTATCAGGCATTGGCATAGGCTGCCCAGGGAAGTGGTTGAGGTGCCATCCCTGGAGGTGTTCAAAAGACGGGTTGACGTGGTCCTCAGGAATATGGTTTAGTGATTTTTATTTCTTATTTATTTTTTGTCAGAGTTAGGTTGATGGTTGGACTAGATGATCTTTAAGGTCCCTTCCAACCTAGATGATTCTATGATTCTATCTGACAACTCTGTAACACAGGATTGTAAAGAACTGCATTTTTAAACGAGGCTATGAATCCTTTCCTTGTGTCTCTTCCTCTTCCCTTTAACTGGATGGAAAATTTTAATACACTGTACTTCTTCACAAAGTCAACTGCTTCAACCCAACTTTATTTCTGCTGCAAGAATATCTTGATTTATATCCTGCCTCTCACAGTGGAGGCGTTATGTTGTTAATGGATGTTCTCTCCACAGGATGTTCCAGCTTTGCCCATCACTACAACCTTCTGGGAGAGGAACTTGCCGTCTGTGCCAGGACTGCTAAAGCTGATTGGATTTTCTACTTTCTTCACTTCTGTGGCTGCAGCAGGATTATTTGCCTACAAAAAGGGACTTCTGGTTCGAAACTGAAAAAGGTGCCAAAGCAAAGCCTCACACTTGGGTGTTTTTCTTTTTTTCAGAGGTTTTTTTTGGGTTTTTTTGCATGTACTTCCCTTCTCCAAAATCAGATCAGGACTGGGAAAGAGGAGAAAACAGTAGAGAGATGAGGCTGGAGGGGAGGGATAAAGGAAGGAGATCATTATTGAAAAAGAACACTTTGAATCCAGGTGTGCCCCAGTAGTTTTTTTGTTGTTGAATTTCTAGGATACCTTGCCAAACATTATCATCTTGAGGTTTTTATCCAGATCTCATAACAGAAGTGACAAAATGAAAGCATCTATGAAGCCTGTTCTGATGAGATTTCAAGTTGTTTTTACACTTATATCTGAACCAGACCCTGAACTCCAAGTCTTCACAGGCACTTCCATCTCTAGTTGTAAACAAAAGATTTCAACCTTCCTGTGTGGTAAACTGAGAAAAGAAATCCAAGAGTAATTAACTAGCTCATGTGAATTGCTGGTGAGGATCTTTTCAGTGCTTTTATTTTTCACCCAGATGTCCAGAACCCAGGTAGCACCTAAGAGACAAGGCAGGCAACCTTTTGAAGTAGGGGGTCTACATTTATCCATCTGAACTATGCAGGTGTGTCCATAGGTTGTTAGCATTTCCAGTGGCATATTTGTCCTACAGTGAGTTAAAGGACAATGTTTTTACTGCCTTTGGCAATGTGGTTGAATTTCAGGCTCCCCACCTGTGTTCACACTACCTGGAACAGCAGAGCTTGTGTGTCCCAGTCGAGTCTGTCCCTGTGCAGGATCAGCTCTCCTCTGCCTAGAAAACTGGTGGGCTCCAGACTGTAGCTGATGTATGCAGAAGTATGGCCAATCATGCTGTCGGACCCAAATGTGAATGAGGAACCTCATGCTAATGTACAGACACAGCCTTTCAAACCTTTTTCACCCTGTCTGACATCTCTTTGCCTCCAAGGTCCTCTTTTAGCTCCCTAAGTTTCTGCAAGATAGCAACAAATAACTTCTGCCTATGCCAGACAGTTGTAAAGCCATCCATAAAAAACTGTTTTACATTATTTTTTTTCTTATCTCCTTCTTTCATCTTTTTTCATCTTATCTTCCTTTCTTTGTTCTACTTAAGTAGAAAAACCCAACTACCCCCCAACACCTGCTTCATGCTTAACACAGCTTAGCTGGTTCAGAGCTTCACTTTCTCCTAACAACCATGTTGATGGAATTATAACTTCCACTTCTGCCTGCCATGTTGAACTGACTGTGCACTTTTGGTAACTAATCAAGAATCTAAATGATAGAAAGATCCAAGGGAACCATGGTTAGGATAGTCACATGCAAGTGCTTTGCCTCAAAACAAAACAAAACAAAAAAAGAAACAAAAAAAAAAACACCCACAAAAACCTTAGGTACTTACCTGTCAACATCATGGTACCTTGTTGTAGGTATTTCTGCTGTTTTACATCTCCCTGTCAGAACACAGAAAGTCACAGGTACAACGGATAACAGGATTTGGTGCACATGAAGCTTGAGAAAAGTTGTATGTATGGATTTTTTCTAAGCCCCTTTGCTGCACTTCAATGTAAATGTAAAAAAAATGTAAAAAAAATTACATTGCAGTAAAAAGCCATAGAGGGAAGTGTAGTAAGGATATATTCAGCAACTGGTGTGAACAGACGGTAGAAGAACTGTATCACCAGTCTCAAGCAGACTTTTTGGGCTAGCATCTGATCTTGCTTGTGCAGAGTAGTGCTTCATTCTCCAAATAGTCCCATGGAACTACTTACAAAGCTATAATATTTGTCAGCAGTGCATAAGTTTCTGGCCCTTAGGTTTCATTCTTTTTAACTTGATGTGCCAGTTAAAAATCCTGTAGCAGCAGCTTGGATTTTATCACAAATGAATATCCTCATAATAGCCTCTTAAAATGCATAGGGGAACTTTACAGACGTAAAGATCTTTAAGTCAGAAGAACACTACAGCAGTGTACATATGGCCTTTCTCATTGTATCACATAGAGCACTAATTGGCTGGGACATTTGCCTACCACAGAGTGCTTCTATGTGGCTTTCTCTCTGGGTGATTTATTTGCTAAATGACTTAAGAACCAAAAGCTGGATAGGAACTGTGTAAGTTCAGAGCTTTTGCAACTGAGGCAATTCTCAAGCCAGAAATAAACATAGCAACCTAAATTTGGGAAGACATTTTTGAAGTCGTGGCCCAATATTTGTAAGTGCTAGACAGTGAATACATACTTAATATATAAAGAACTGCTGCATTTGCACATGGTTTCTCTGCCAGAACTGTTTGGAATTCAAGTCCTGTTTCTGCCCTAGAAATATTCTACAGGTCTCTAAAGGGGAGCAGATCCATGAGACTGATAAGGATAAATTTGTTTCATTCACGTCCAAAATGCATCTCTCTCTTCTTTGCTCCTGAATCTGGCAGAGGTTTTTCCCAGGCTAACAAGAAAATGTTCTGTGCCACGGGCAGAAAATCAGGAAGGAAAAACAGAAGTTAGGTGTAGTTAGAACTGAACTGAATCGTAAGCAAAGCTTTTCATGAGATTCGTCAATTTAACACAGAAGTGTATGTAGTTATAAGTCTTTCTTATTCTTAGTTTCAAAGTTAAACAAAAATCGAAAGAAAACCCCACAAAGCGTTTCTCATGTTATTGTGCTAAAACTAAAAGTAGGTGTGACTTGAAATCTCAAATTAAATTTGGGTCCCCTGAGATTCCTGGCCAAATCTGGTGGAACTGCGAGGTTTGAATTGCGACATGTGTATTAGCACTCCAAAGTCTCTGTTTTCTTCCTTCCAGACTGCCAAAGCATTAGGAATGCTCTCTTTGTCTTTACAGCCATGTCTTGCTACGATTATGCTGTGGAGCTTGTCACCACTACGGGATTAAAAAGAAGGATTTGCTGCTGGTTTCTTGACATCTTCCACCTAAAAGGAATATGTGGCACTTTGTGTATGCGGATGCCAGTGTGATGAGAAAATTGACAAATGTAGGTAGAGAATCAAGTTGTTTCCCCATGGATAGAGGGAACTGTTAGCACTGGCTCACATTTTTAAATTTCCTTCATGCTAGACCTTCAAAGACAGGAATGAAGTCTGGTTTAGTGGGTAACCAGTCGTGCTTAATTTATTAACATGTTTGATGAGAAATCTGCTACCATGGAATTTCCAGCAGTTTACCAGCTTCTTAAAATGTATTATAAGAACAACCATGGAAATAATTGTATTTGTCTCTTATAAACTTACTTGTGTTATCATGTATATTTTGTAAGGCTCTTAAGAGTTTGCAAAAAAAAAAAAAGAAAGAGGTTTTCTTGCTTGTACACTGTTCTGATAGCAACTGTATATTGCAAAGGATGTTGGGTCATGGCATGAAAATTCCTGTTAACCAAAGTACTTGAAAGCTAATTGTATAAACTATTCGACAATAACAATGAAGTGAGCAATCTGAGGCAGACCATGTCTTTCCTTTAACTAGTACAATTTTTTTTCGCAGTCTCGATCTTGATTCCAAATAGCACATCTGCTGTCAGTACAACAAAGACATTAATGACAATTAAGAATATGTCTGAGCATTATATATCACTGGAACCCAAGGACTGGAGGAGAAGCTAGGGACTTGTATTAAAATAACCTTCCTGTGACCTCAGTGGGACTATTGTTTCATTGAGATAGACTTTACAGAAGTGCAGAAATTTTAAGTGGTTGGGGGTTTTTTTTGAGATATGAAAGAAAAATATTTTTGAAGAAGAAGGAATTGTATTTCCTCCAAAAGTTCTTGGATGCAAAAGGGATCCAGTATTAAATGACAACAGATCTGCCACTGCTCTCAGGCAAGAAGCAAACCCACTTAAAATCACAGATTACAAATGCTCCCAGATAAACTTGACCTATATTTAAATGGACTAACATTCCCACTCCCATCTCTACCACCTTAAGATCACCTTGATCTTGCAATCTGTTCTTCAATAGAGATAAAACCAAGATGGCCAAAGCACTCTTGCTTTCAAAGTATCTCTACAGTCAAGTCGTTTAGGCATTGTCATAGACTGCCGCTTACAGCGTGTTCTCTGTGGTCGTGTACAGGTCAGTGTTCAGTGGTGCCTGCCTCTGTGTTTTGGAAAAAAAAGAGTGACTTCACTTTGCAGGAATATATATGCTGTGTGTGTGATGAATTTGTGCCTTTTATAACTGTAGCATTTTCTCAAGTGCCTCTGTGGTGACTGTCTCCCTTGGTTTCCTTCTTAAGTTCCCTTTTCACTGGGCTCTGCAGATATTTTTATCTGACAGCTGTGAACTTTTTTTAACCTTAATTAGAATCAATAAATATTGTCATGTCACATGTCACATTTACTGTTTGAGGCTTTTCTTTTGTGGAAGCCCCTTTTGACTCGGTTGTGATGGTGAGTATTACTTAGTAACACAACATTTTGCATTTCATACTGAAGCCAGTGAGATATTGTCAGCTTTTCTCAGTAAAGAAAACTCTGCAAAGAAAGAGAGGATAAAAAAACCTAAACAAACACCCAAAAAGCCAAAAAAAAAAAATCCCAACCCCCTCAAATAAACAAATACCAAAAAAACAAACCACATTTGGTAATAATTCTTCCTAACATATATATGACCAACTATCTTTCACTTAGGAATTAGTTTTTATTGCTGAAGGTGTATTTGGATATGTTCATGGTTGTCCCCATCATGAACACAGCTCTCTCACAGCACCTTGTTTCCCAGAACACGTATGGGTAGGGACACGTTTTATAGCTGCTCATAAGAGTCAATGGTAACTGAACATGGGAAGAAACAGGCCTTGTACCAAATACTGTGTGATGTAAACATAAAAAAAAACTGGAAGGAGAGAGAGAGACAAAAATCACTGGCTTAATTTAATCCAGCAGCTCAGTGTCAGTGCTAGAGAGATAATGTAACTGAAGAACAAACTTGGCCTTGGGAAGGGATCTGTGTTTCACAAAAATGTAGTCTATCAATACTAGAAAAAGAGTAACCATTCTTGTAAAAAAACACATCAAAAGCATGCAGTGCTCTTTGTATAGGCTTAACTTTCAGTATTACTTACAAGTTATAAAGGAGCACAAATACCATGAAAGCAAATATCCTCAACTAATCCTTTGCATGCTCTATAAAGCATCCGTCCCCCAAGAAACATATCAGAACCAGCAATGCATTTCACAGACCCTCAAAGCAGCTCACAAATGGTTGTGACTCTTAAATATTGCTGCCTTGGGTCAGATTTGAACTACCTCTTTAACCCCTTGTTCAGACATATCCTGTGGCATCCCAGAGGAGGTACTGAAATGGTAGTAATAGTAATATTATTCATTAATTTAAAAAGCTTTCAGTGTGCATGTCAAAGACACTAAGTCAACCAGGAGGCATTTCGTTATGTCCACAGTCCAGTATATGGAAAAAAAACCTTAGATTAACACAGGAGAAATGCATTTTGTACAACATCGATAGAAGATACTAATATGATTTGCTGATAAGCCAATTAGAAATCCCAGTCATTGTTTAGGAGAGGATAGGACGTGTTTGCAAATGATTTGGCTAAATCATACCAAACTCACTTCTAGCATGGGAACTGAGGATCAATTTTTCCTCTCACCTGCTATAATGATCATAGAATGGTTCGCGTTGGAAGGGACCTTAGAGATCATTGAGTTCCAACCCCCAGTTATATCAATCTACTCATCTGAAACAAATCCTAAAATGTTTGAGGCACTGGCAAGTTTTGCCTTCAGACTCAAGGCAGGATAAATTCCCCTTGGGTCTGGAGAGTTGCCTCAGAAAAAAAACATCCAAGAATGAAAGGCAAAACTGGCCTTGGCTTGTACAGAACCAAGATACAGTTTGGTATCTGCTGGAAACAAGGGGAGGCTTTCTGTTTAATTTAGACCAATGCATTAAGGCCTAAGTTTTTGCTACCTCGTTTGAGGTGTTTGTGACTTGATCTTAGTTCACATGATTTGTAGTCAGCAGAAATAAGCTGTTCTGAAGCTAGGCTAGAAAAAGCTCAAAAATTAATTTTAAATAGCTGTGATAAACTGTGAAATACACATTAAGGGTCTTGTCCACTGGGTCTTTACTTAGTGCCATGCTTGTTCATCCCAGTTTTCCATTCTTCCTGGCCTTGCTGAAAGAGGCAAACAAAGTTGTTTGGAGTTTTTAACGTCCGGTGTAAGTCAATGACAGTCTCCCTCTGTGTTTTGACAGAATGTGAGGTGTACCTTTTCTAATTTAGAAGTAAAGGGTTATTAGCTTTCGCCCAGGGTGGGTTTTTGCTATGTGCACAGGGAATTTTCTGTTAGCAATTTTTACAATCCCTCCTTAGTGGAACAGCCCTAACAAAATAATCAATATCCCTCCAGCTCCATTTACCTGGCATCTACAGGTTCTGTAGACTCCCTCCCCACACCCCCGCAACTTTGAGGGGGAGAAAAAAAGCCTCATCCAAATCAAAGTGATCTGTTTTTCTGACCTGCAGCAGGAAGGGTCTGAGCAAATAAAGACCAGAGCATAAAGTCATTGAATGGCAATAGTAACTTTGAGGGGCACCTCGCTGAGTTCAGTGTCCCTGCAGCAGCAGAGACTCGTTGAAGAAGCGTTCAAGGAAGCGGTATCCAGCAGAAACACCAGCCTTTGGCTGATTGGGTGTGTCAAATGGCTTGGTCCCCTCCTGCACTGCTGTCTAATGGGACTCAACACTGTACTCAAATATGCTCTAATGCTTAGATGGGAAGGAAGGGAAAAAGGAAGTGTATTAATAGTGCACTGAGGCACCCTTGTCAGCTCTCAGGCTGTTCACTCCCAATTTGCATATGCTCCAAGTTGTAAGAAAACACTTTGCACAGCAGTGTTGCATTTAACAGAAATTACATTATAATTTCAGATGTGGAAACTTCTATTCCAGGTCTGAGGCAGTGAGATGTCCCATTGGGCTGTGCAGTCATTATCTTAAACAATTGAAATGCATGCTTGCACTTAATCAAAATCAAGGGGAGATGTTACTCCAGCCTCCACTTGCCAATTCAGCCCAAAGTGGAATGAGAATATTAAACTAAATTAGAAACTATGTTATTTCCCAATCATTTCTTTATAAGCTGGGGCTTGGCCGGAGGGCTTTTCCAGAGGCTGCACATTTAAGTCAACACCTCTATCTACATCCATAAAGCAAACTGCCCCCAAAGAAACCCCCTTCTCAGAGGAGGGGGCATTCAGGCACAGTTAAGGTCTGTGCTAACACTTTTCTCTGGGCTCCTTCGTGCTGCCAAGCAGCAGAAAAGACTTCAGCTGCCCTTCAGAGGAAGTCTTGCAGTGCCGGCAGGGTGGTGGTGCCACAGCCATGTCATTGCCCTGATTTCTGGCAGGGACCTGCTAATGCCAGGAAGCAGAGGCTGCAGGGATGGTGCCTGCCTTTGTTTCCTCCAGTGTGGCATATCAGAGCTTGGAGACGAGTGAGAACCAGAGCTTGAAGCTGGGGACTTGCATCCCTTTCCTTTAGTGTGTTTCCATTCCAGAGTTTGAAATTTCGGGTACCTGGCAGGAATGGTAAGCACCAGCGCAGAAATACCGACGGAGACCTTCCCGCAAATGGGAAGTGTTGAGCTTCTGCCACATTTTTGTTTGCCAGGTGATAAAATACTGCTATTATGTAGCCAGAAGATGGCAGCCTTTATTTCAGCCGTGAGCCCTGCTGTGGCATGCTGCTGTGTAGCAGATAGGCGGCTGGCTTCAGCACAGCTGTCTGCAGCTGGTGTCTACTAACAGTAGTGTGTCCCTGCCCCCTGCCCAGTGCTGGGCTCTGCCTGTTGTAATTCAGACGGACATCCTGGATTTAACCATCGATTTGATGAAAATGATAGTGCTCACGCTATAATCCAAGGAGTTTTCAAGTGAATGGTCCGGCTGTGAAAGTTCAAATGCCAACACAATCACTAATTATGCCCTTTGCTTCATTTTCAACCCCATCTTGAGCGGAAGCTGTCTTCTTGTACCATGAGTGGCAGCAGAGCTCACAGTTGCATTTCATAGAGCAAGAATCATAGAATTGTCTAGGTTGGAAGGGACCTTAAAGATCATCTGGTCCAACCATCAACCTAACCCTGACAAAAATCACTAAACCATATTCCTAAGGACTACGTCAAGCCGTCTTTTGAACACCTCCAGGGATGGTGCCTCAACCACTTCCCTGGGCAGCCTATTCCAATACCCCATAACCCTCTCTGTGAAGAGTAACAGTGGAAAGACAGAGGTGGCAAAGGATGTCTGTCTTATGCTGTCTTGTGCTTGGTAAGGTCATAGGCACTGCAAACTCACACCCCTGTCTGATCCATTCATGGTTATAGGCCAGGGCACATCACATCTGCTGGGACCCCTGGAAGAGGAGATGGGCAGCTTGGAGGCACTGCTGTCCTCTGGCACCCAGCAAGTGGCCAGCACCGCTTTGCTAAAGCTTCCCTTTCATAAGAAACACACTCTCACTTGGAAAACTTTTTCTCCCTGCTCCTCCTTTGTATCTTGGGTTATTCTGTCTCTGCTATGTAAGATGAGGAAAAAAAAAAAAAAAACCAACACACACAAAAACAAAAAACAGGACCCAAAGAGAGCAAGAAACAGAGAACCGAAACTGGGAAGCCAAGTGTCGCAAATAAAGAGCAGAACATGAATTGCAACTGGAGCCCGAAACATTGGTTGCCAAGTGCAGGAGCTGAGTGAGAAAAGAGAAAGTTACAGTTCACTAACAAAGAACACATTTAATTTCCCCTCTGGATTTTCACCAAGATGAAATTTGCTTTCCCTCTGTTTGTGTGGAAAGCAACTGTTGCAGGGAACATTTACAAAGCAAAGTTGTTTGTTTCCAACTGCTCTGTTGAAGAGACACACCCCAAAAGGAAAAGAACTAACTACAATCATGTTTCCACAGAAGAGGACTCTCTGGATTTGTCCATTTTTCTGTTTCTTGATGCTGCTGTGAAGAAATGGGAGCTAAGCTCTGTGCAGAGAACATCAGACCAGTCCCCAGCTTGTTCCTGGCGTGGTTTCTGGCTGGAGAAAGCCCTTGCTGTAAGGCAGCAGAACCTGGTCAATGGGACATGGGAACCAACTGGTGGGAAACCTGCACATTCCGACCCATCAGACGGCGCAACATTGACACATCCCCCGGGTGGTATTTTTATTCATATATGTGTATATATATATATATAATCTTAATTTGTCCCAGTGTTTGGGGGGTGTGTTTGATGCTAGGCAAAGAGATCAAGTGTGAACCTGAGGGCTGGATCAAACATGGACTGGAAAGTATTGCTGGTGAATGACTATCGAAGAGACCAAGGGCAGGCTGGAACCACTTGCTTGCCCAGGGTGGATTTTGAGGCTGAATGTACCTTTAGCACCCCTGGTGAGTCTGATCAGACCTCCCCTTTGCCCCACATGAGGAGCATGACTGGAGGGTTACTGCCTGACTTGGGGGAGGTTCATGTCCACTGCAGCAAAGCATGCAGCCCCTGCAACCCAGCACTTCATCCTCATGATGATGGTTCCCTTCTCAGACCTCTCACGTGGTAGGTTTACCATGTGAAACAGGGGGGGGTTGGAGTTGTCAGTTCCCACACTGAGTATTTTGGAGGTTGCGTGATGGGCAGGTGATGAGGGAAGGAAAGCCTGGTGGGGCTGCTGGTGCAACAAAGACAGCCGGTGGCTCTCCTCCTGCACCTCCTGCCTGTCCAGCTCCTGGTGGCCCAGCAGCCTGTCCTGTTTCAAGGTCCCTGTTGTCATGGGGCTTGTTGATGGCAGCCAGGGAGGAAACAGCCAGGCAGTCCTGCACAGGCTGGAGCTGCAGCTGAGGGGAGCAGGGCAGAAAGGAGGCGGGAAGCACAAGAGTCTCACAGGAGTGTTTTTCCATCCCTGATGCTGATTTCTGTGACTCCCAGAGGCGTTGAAAGGCTAATTATGTGTCATGCTGTCAGGGGCTTGGGCATAGCTGCAGTGGTATCTGTAAGCAAAACCAGCAATTTAATTAAAAAAGAGGCAGGTTCCCTCACATGTATCATCTTCACTGGCTTATTTCACGCAGCCTGATCTATCTGCTCTGTGGTGCTTCTTATTTCACTGCTAGTATAGATGCTTAGTCTATTTTTATTTTTTTTTCTCTCTTTCCCCTCTGCTGCTCCTTCTGCCAGTGCTTGCTCTGGTCTTGGCTTTATTCCCAAGCATTAAACAGCAGCCTTTTCACCCGAGGCTCTCCCGTTTCCCAAGCACATCAATGCAATTCGGCTCCCACCCTGGTGCTGATGGACTTGGTGTGGACCTTGGCCTTGCTCATCTCACTCCTTACTTGGAGAGGACAGTGCATCTCCCACCTCTGCCAAGGGAGCGCATGGCTCTTCCTCCAAAAACTAGGGCACTGAGCACCCCTGTTTAGGGAAGGTCACCAAAGGCTTTTCCACCTCATGGCCTGGATGAGGACACCACTTGGTGCCCAGTAGAAAGAGGTGTTTCGACCGTGCTTCAGCCTCACGGTTTTAGTAACAGCAGCAGCTTGCTTGGAGAGTTGTCAGCGGTGATAAACTCAGTCCCATTCTGTTTCAAAATTGGTTTAAGAAAGATGCCTGGCTGTTTAATATTTAAGCTAAATGTTTAATGTTTAAACAGGGAAATTGTTCTGATTGTCAGAAAGGGCATTAAAGCAGGATGGAAACTGGTCTATAATCTCTGACAAATGCTGCCCTTTCGCTGCAGCAGCGTGGTGCCTGGGAGCTGCAGGAGTTTCAGAAATGCCAATTTTAATCAACCTCTTTCATTTCATTTGCCGCTTACCACTCCCACAGCAGCGAGACGTGCTTTTTTTCCCTGTGAAGCGGGGAACATTGTACCTGGCCCTGTTTAACAGTTTGAGACTAGCTCAGCCAAATCGAACTTGCACTTCAAAACCCCAACAAATTGCAATAGGAATGTGTGTGGATAAGGTGAAAAGTGGAGCTGGATGGTGTCGGCTCATGGGTGTGCACACAAAAGCCGTGAAATTTGGATGTCAGTTTTAAAGTCAGCAACAATGTGAATGGTTCTAATTGCCACAAACACAAGCGTGGATGAATATTTTTGAACAGATATGGATAGTGCTTTTCAGGTGGTGGAAACATCGCCCTGGGGGGAAGTGTGTAACAGCGCAGAACCCTTTCATGCCACAAAAGGCTTGTCAGGAGCGAGCCTGTGCTCCCTCGCTGAGCCCTGGGGCGGGCACTGTGGCTGTGCCAGGCTGCACGCAGGGGGTAGCCCTAGTGCAGAGGAATCCCTGCTCGGTAATGGCTGGAGCTGGGGAGAACATATTCAGCAGGGAGCCCTGCAATCAAACACCAATTCACATTAGTCATTTTCCCCCTCCTTAAAATGTTCCTAAGGTGGGTGCTAAACCAACCTGTCAAACAATGTGTCAAAAATCCTTTAAACAAGCATTTAATACTACAGTTTAGTGTGTTAAAATCCAACATTGCTGATTCCTACTGAGACTATTCTCTCCTTTCCAGTGTGGGTAACCTGAAGTGCACGTGTAAATTCAAGGTAGATGGGAAAGTTGAAGCTGAAAATGTTGAAGTCTTATAAATAATCTGTTCAGGCTCTTTTTTTTTTTCCCTACAGAGAAACTGGCTGTGGCTGACTGATCCTCACATAGAATGCCTGCGAACAATGAACAAAGTAGCTCAGGAGACATGTATTGTCCGTACAATCTTTTCTGTGCGGTGCTTAACACTGGAACCATGAGTGCCTGCTCACATCTGATGACAAGGGGCCGCCTGAAGCACCCCTTCCCTCTGGAAATGGCTTCTGGTTTGAAGGCCACCAGCACCTAGGCTGAGATTGGGCTGCACTCATAGTGTCTACATGGCTTTTGTTCAAAAATCCAAGAGGACATATGAATGTAGTTGAAACAGAGACCAGGAGCAAAGTCGTCTTGAGTAGGTAGGTATTTCTGTTGGCATATACATGTGGATCATATCGAGCAGAGCAAGGGTTTGGTGGCTGCTGCACGTGATTTGCTGAGTGAGTTAACACACTAGAGAAGCACCACCTTCCAAAAACTCACAAAAAACAACACGAGAAAGAATCTGAAGAAAAGTTTATAGAAGAGGTCTATAGGTTGCAGGACTATTGAAAGGCACATTTCACCCATGATGAATGACAGTCGAGTTCATGGTCACACACAATGCTCACATTTCATGGCAAAAAGACTGCATCATGATGGTACGTTGTGAAACATATATTCCAGGCTTCAGTTAAACACTAAAGTGATTATTTTAAGTGTATCATGTACATAATAAGAGCGGAACAGGCAGATGCATCCAATTACTGTAATTTACAAGGCAGTAATTCAAGCCCCAAATATATTTCTCCTCGTTGGAGGAAGGCGGTTACAGATTATGAGCAAAATGAGGGGCAGCGAATTGAGGGGGAGCCAGGAAGCTGCTGCCATTTGGGAAATAACAGCCAGCCCCTGCTGCAAGTTGGAGGGGTTTGAACTTTGCTAATTCATTTCACTCCGCTTTAACAGCAAACGGCTGGGCTGGATCAGATGCTCTCGGGCCAGGAAGTAACCGAGAGCCGTGCCGTGGCCGTGCCAAACCGCGCCGTGGCCGTGCCACACCGACGCAGGCACTCCGCAGAACAGATAAGGGCAGATGTTTGCTTGGTAGCAGGCAGAATAAAGTCCACTCGCGCTTCCTCTCTCACCACTTAGTGAGTTGCTTCGTGCTAATTACCTCTTTTCAACCAGCTCATGGTTCAGTTTCACGTTGCGATGATTAATAATTAATCAAATGCATTTGAAAATTAATTTGGCAATTCTATGTCTGATTGGCATGCTAATCTCTTCTGTGCAGCAGGGATGTTATGGGAATGACCTCAGATATTCTGAGCTGCTAACCAAGGTGAATACATAAGGGTATTTATTATCTCGTCTGGTAAAAAAGAAAGCAGCAAGTGGAAATCAACGCATTCTCCAAGGTCTCTTTGCCTTTCAGGAAAGGTGTGATCTGCATTTTGCCTTGCCTGTATTAGGAGTATAACATCGATATTATCATGTCCAATCAAAACAAACGGACAAGGAAAAGGCAAATTTGAAAAACACCCCCACAGTTGATTTATTCCTGTTTAGCTGGTAGCAACTGCAGTAGATTTGGTGCATTAATTATGTGGTACTATAAAGAAAAATCACAAGGAGAACAGCTTTTGCCCTTTCCAGCTGTCCATGCCACTTCTTTCCAAAAATAACACTCATTTGGTAAAAGAGAAGAAGAGGGAGTATGCAGCTTCCACTGGATGTGTGGTCCCCACTAGTTTCGAACTAGTAGTCCCTTTTTATAGGCAAACAGCCCGGCAGCAGCCACAGAGGTGAAACACACGGTGGAGCTAAGCAGGCACAGCAGTCCCGGCACAGATGGCAGGTTCCTCTCCCAGAAGGTGGTGGTGAATGGTCGGGCTGGGACATCCTGGGGGGAGAGAGGAGATAGTAGCACAGCAGGGTCTCTCTCATCGTGTGAGCAGGGATGCAGCAAACATCCCCTGCTAGCTTGGGGAGATCACAGATTTTTCCCGAGGACCAGACTGGGGTGGGGAAGGAGGGTCAGGGCTGTGAAACGCATGTTTTCTATTGTCCACGGGACAGCAAAGGTGGAGGGACTTGTGACTGGAATGAGGTTATATTTGGCTTAAAACTATGTCCTGGGACTGAGCAGAACTAGGCTGATTTCCTGAATTTTGCAGTTCCTAACGCTCTAAGATCCTTGCCCCTGGGTCTTGGCCATCCACCCCTCAGACAGGGGGTATTGTTAATAATATTGTTAATATTCCTCAGATGAGACAAGAAAAAATAATGAATGATGCATGTAAGGTAACCAAAACCTCAACGAAGCAGGGACTGCAGCCAAACTGAGGGATGCACACCTGACCAGGTGACAATGAGAAAGTCTGGCTTACCTTTGACTCTGGCTCTGGCATCCAAATTTCATTCTCTGAGATCCTCCCCATATTGTGCAATATCTAGAATAAAAAATTATTTGTACCACATGAGAAAAAATTAAAACCCACACTACTTTCAATTTTGGAAAAGTCAGAGACAGGTGACATTGACAAAAGGCATGACTACCTGAAAGTGTTTTGAACCAGAAATTGTATAGTGATTTCTCTGTTTATATCAGCAAAGAGAGAAGAAGGAGGCATTTTAAGTAGTTTGTGTAAATATCTGACAGCTGGTCATCAAACGGTCATGTGGCTAACCAGTGTTTTAATGATAAAAGGGCAGTTTCACAGAGTCATTTGTAGAAAGAACTTCACTCAGAAATCCACATGAACTACAGCTTCTCCAGGTGTTTATTTAATTTTTTTTTTCTGAGTACAAGTAAAAACACTTTTTCACACGACAGTTTGAGAAATAGCAAGGTGAGGTTACTGTCACACACTCAGGACGCAAAGCCAATTAGGAATGATGCTGCTTGGATCACAAACTAGAGAGAGGAGAGATACGACTCAGGGGCTTTCCAAGTATACAATTATGAAGCTATCTCTTGGCTATTCAGGCAGTACAAAGCTCACAGAGGATTTTTCTTGAGAATAAAGTGATGGTAGCAATCATGGAGGTTCTCAGGGGCAAATGAGTATCTCCATCAGAGACAGCTAACCATCTCTGTAACTACTGCTCACAGGCATGGAGAAAAAGAGAAATTAGGTGACTTGAAACAGCAAGTAATGAGGATTATAAGGTGAATATGACATTCTATCAAATGGAAGCAAAGGGCTGATTTCCCCTTAAATAGCAGCTCCATGTCTCTGTCATACAGCAGTTGTAACTGTAATGTACGCCCTTTAATGGGTTTTCTTCCTCCCTCCAGACTGTTGTAAAGGGATTTCACTGTGACTGGGAACCCAGCCCAATGTGTGTCATTCTGAGGAGATTTAGACATTATCAGAGCTGCCCATTACGAATTCATAAAGCTGAGCTAACGGTACTCTGTCGTAAAAGGAGAAGCAGAAGGGATAGATCAAAAAGGAGAACAATGCTCAGATTTCCAGATTGCTATACAGGAAATAGCTGTGAGCATTTGTAATGACTTAAATTACTTTTAAAACATACAGTGATTAATTTGTTAGAAATTGTGGCAGTATATCTAAGGGCAGCATCAGGTTAGAGGGTTTTTTCCTCTAGACATGAGGTATATGGCATGAGCTTCATTTTAAGTCTCCTGTGCAGGAGTACACTGCATAATGTTCTGATTCAGCGAAGATTCTTGGCTTCACTTTATTCAATAACAAACTTCATAAAGTTTAAAAACAACAACAACAAAAAAGGCTTTGGTTCACATCCTTTTCTGTGATTCTTCCTCATCAATTTTAGGAGGCTCTGCATAATTACAGACTGTGATACGCAAAATCAGATCCTCCGAGCTGTACTTAATCCTTTTTAACCTTCTAATAGAGATGCTGAAAGCAAACTAACAGTCTGTACCTCTCTGGCTGCTCTCTCTCCTGCCTGTACGGCCCCCTCCATGTATCCACTCCATTGGGTAGCTGTCTCCGTGCCAGCAAAGTAGATTCTGTCAATGGGCTGGCGAATGATCCTTTAAAACAAATAGAGAATGTCAGATGACAAGTAATGGGTAGGCGATGATCCTTCTGAAAGCAATTTATGGGCTTTGATGGAGTGCTCAACTTCAGTTCTCCAGAAATTTCTGCAGACCTGGGCTGGGGAACATGGTGCAATAAGGGGCTGGGGAGCATGGTGAAATAAGCTGTCCCTGCAGGACCACCTACTTGCTTCTGTACACAAAGATCTCAGAAACAAAAAAATCTAAGGCATAAATCAGTGTGCCCAGTTTCCGTGCAAAATAGCATGAGCCTTATTTTAGTGCTGGGGTAAGGGATAATCCTAACAGCCTCCAGAAATGCAAGGCAGCTGACAGATTTATGTCTTCTGCATGGCAGCTTTGTTACTATCCTGCCAATACAATAGGATGTGAATGATGTTTTTGCGGTGATGGGTCACTAATACCAGCTTCTATTTGGAGTCTGGACTTGCCCAGCTGCGAGTCCTGCCAAAAGGGGACAGCAGCTGAAGGCCTCAGCATTCAGAGTTGCATTCCACCCTGTGGGGTCACATAAGCCAGCCCTTCAGCCATGCCAAGCTGCACAAGCATCCCGCCCAACCCAGCCATAGGTAATGAGCTCCCTTTCCCATAGAGAGATGTGTCTCCTCTAAGGGCTCCCATCTAACCCTTGATTAGGTTTTCCCTGGCTGCCTGACACCAGCTTCCCCGGGTCAGAGACCTCACCCACCACTACCCAAGTGTTCAGATAAATTACAACCACGGAGGATGTGCATGGGGTGACTTCTTCCCACTCACGTCTTGGCACAGAGGCAGGGTGTAACTCCATGATGGACATGCTAAGGAGCTCACACTGTGATGTGCTACCTGGTTTGTCTGGTCTTTGGCTATGGATACAAGGTTTGTCTGGTTGTTCCTATTATGTGCTGAACCGTGCCTTCCACATGCTTTTCAGTGATATACTGAGTATTAATCAGCGTTAGCTAACACCTTCCTTTAGGACTAAAGCAATTCTGTGTGGAAAGGGCATGGGAGGCCTTGCAAGGTGGGAAGAGCAAATGAGTTTTCATGTAAGGGTTTTGTGTCTTCCCCTCGTGATGTGACTCAATGGCCTTCACCAGAACCTGGTGCTCCACCTACACAGTCAGTGGAGACTCTTCATCTGTCCAAGATGTGTGCCCTCAAGGTCCTAGAAAAACATTAAAGTATTCTACTGCAAATACTGCATAGCAGCAAATACTGTAAGTAACCTAGTGGGGAAAAGTTTCCTGGCTTTAGCAGGTCCCTTTGTGACTACGCTTTGTTTCCTTGAAAGTCATGAGAGAAATTCTGCTGTTACTAAAGTCAATAGCAAGATCCTTGCTAGCTGGGGAGTGGGGGAGTGGAAAGAGACTTAGAGTTCCCCCAATATGTTACTTATGCCATAAGTTTGTTGCATAAGTTATATCATTGTATACAAGCTAAGAAATGTAAATTAGAAAGCAAAGTATTCTCTGTTTTACCTTCCATAAGAATACATTATGCCTGGTGGGAAGTAGGCTGTGTAACAACCCCCTGAATATTGCTCCATGCTCCAGTTCTTTTCTTCATAATGCACAGGCTGTAAGTATTAGCAAATATTAGAGAGTGAAACAGTGGCAGAGAAATTGGAAATAAAAAACAGATTTCCTTTGAAGAGGGAAAAAGCAGGCGAAGGATATGGGTCAAAGGAGTGCCATGTCATCTGGCTAATGCTATCCCCCTGCACATAACAAATCTTTGCACTTTCTATAAAAGCACTAGCCTCCCACGGGGAAATGACAGGACAAATAAATCCATGCACTGCCTTCTCTTTTCTTGGAAAGAGTGAGATGGGCAGCTCTTTTCCCCCTGTACTAGATGCTGCTGCTCTACCTTTGGGAGTATAAATTGTATGGCACAACATGCAATTTTAGGTACATGTTTTAGGTAACAGGAATTTTGGCTTCCTCCTCCAGAGGAAAGAAGTAACATTACTGTACGACAGAAGTAAAAACAGGCATTCATTTCTTACATGTAAAGCCTCTTCCATCCCCATTGCCTTGGCATATGCCTCACAGATCTTCTTCTTCCTATATGAAAATAAAATCAGTCAGAAAAAAAAAGGTGGTAAAAAACCTTCTCTTATTGCTCTTATAAAAAAAAAAATCACATTTATTGGACTACATTGGAAAGAAGGCTGGGTTTGGCTTTGGTTTTATGTCTGATTTCAAGTTCTTATCTTAACATACATATTTCAAATGCTGATGACTAAATGTGACATCTAAAATGGACCCAGGGAATGGGAAATGTAGGTTGATTTTGGCAATGAGCTCTAAAAAAATAAATCTTTGTACAGTTATTTTAGGATGCAGAACCAATTCATTCTCACATTCACTGGTGTAAGACCAGAAGAGAAGAAATATAAATCAATGAAATCCCTACAGATTTACTATAGCTAAGAACAAAATATGAGCTGGAGAATACTACCTACATTCCTAAGCAGAACACCTCTTTCACTTGCACATGTACCAAAAATGTTATTTAGAAAGCACCGTTCATTTCACAGACTAAAGGAGAGACCATACTGTTGTAAACATGGAGGTTTAAATATTTTATCACTCAGTCTGAATGTGAAGGGCACCCAAAACTACGCGTGTTGGCACTCCCTTATCCCTGGGGTGAAGCATCATTCACTGGGGATGCAGCCAGGAAATGCCTTCAGAAAAAATCTTCTCAGTTCATGCAGAGATACAGAGCTGGTAAGTCATAATATGGAAAAGCAAGCAGGACTTTGAAACTTGGAAATATCCATAAATGGATGGATATTAGGATTAGCGTCTTGGCCTGTTTGTGCCAAAAACTCAATTTTTGCCCAAACTTCCAGTATTGGTAGTTGCACTGATCATATGCATAAGTGCATATGCACACAGGTATTCATACACATTCCTGTGGGGAAGCATGCCAGAGAACTGGCTTCTGAAATATTTACAGTTTCTGAACTCTTACCTCTCTTCCTTACTGAGATGTGCCAGTTTAACAGCCTTTCTGGTAAGGATGAAACTGAAAAGAAAAATATGTCATATAAATATCATGCAGTGTCAGCACCCCAGCTGATTCACAAGCTCTTGCTTGAAATTACTCTAAAAAAAAAAAAAAAGACAAGCAAAGCACTTTGCCGGTATGTAATGGGCTTGACATTTTATCATCATACCTCATCACTTAATAATTACAAGTCACACGGGTGAGAAGGCCGGTGCAGGGCACCCTGTGGAGTTAATTGAAAGGGAGAGCATGCATTCCCAGGGGGCAGGCGCAGAGGACTGCCTGGCAGATGAGAAAGTTGCAGATTTCAAGTGTGTTTTCAAAGCTGCCAGCACTGGCCTCATTTTGCTCGGTGGGAATGAATGCTCCATCCCCACTGACTCGTGAGAGCAGGGTTACACCCAAAGTGGGCAGAAAGACAACAGTGTCCAGCAAACTAGCCTGCACTGCCTACCCTTTTATACCTAAGTCTTATCCAAAAGGACCGAGACCCTGAGCTTTCTTGAGCTTTTCAAGTCTCGCAGACAGCTGGCCATACCACTGCCCGTGTCATTTGGTGTTAATAAGTGATGGGAGCCTGCTGCTCTGACAAGCACTGCACGGTGTCATGGACCAGTCCTGTAAGGACTGGGATTAATATTCATTCAGCTTGAAGGAAACAGATTTGGTGATTAGGTCATCTGACCTTAGTGGAGATACCTGGGGGATGAAGTATATTCCTGCAGACTTTTAGAAAGTTGCGGAAATCCACAAGGAAAAAGCAGGAAACTGCCATATGGGGTTTGGAGGCGGCTTATTGCTCTCTGGTCATAGAAGATTTTAAGCCTTTAACATGCCCATAAACAGGTACAGTTCAGTAAAAGTGGCAAGCTTTTCCTTGCCAGATGTTTAAGGAATAGTTGTCTGACATTTATATTGGCCTTTTTTGGCAGTCTTACCTCAGATTACAGTGGAAACATTTGTAGATATTGTAGATACTCGCTTAACCTATTTTAAAAGCCAGTCAATGCTGGTCCATATTTTCCCATCTGTTTATCCAAACTACAGCTTTTTTTACTTGGCAGTTTCTTTAGAAGCCTGATTTCTTCACTGCACAGCTGCTGCCCCACTCAACCACCAGCTGATGCTCCTTGAGCTGCCTCAGCTCAACAGGAACACGAGGCAAACGAGGACTTCTTGGACAATTGAATTTTCATTTTGGCTCAGGTGCTAAATACAAGGCCCAACATAAGCCAAACACAGGCTCCCAAAGCTAGGTAAGAAAGGGATTTATTTCTAAATCTACTCCACAGCAAAATAGATATACACTAACTGAATGCTTAAAATAAACTACAGTTGAATTCAGCAACTCCTTCCCGACCATCTCCTTTTTGTATCAGGCTATTTGTAGCAGAAGCTTCACGTAAAAGCTTATATGGACTAGAGAGGCACAAGAGGCTTGCCAGAAGTGCTCTCCTTCATCTGTGAAGACTCTGGGAGTGGATACCCATGATGTAACCTGGACATTTCCCCTCTTCTTCCTCCTCCCACTCCTTCATACAGAAATAAATACTTGTCTGTAAATATGGGCTAGAAGCTTCTAACCCCATAATGGCAGGGAAAGATCCATCAGGTTTTGTGTCATCTATGGTTATTCCAATTGGAGACTCTTCATCCTCAATGACAAGGGAACCGCAGTAACCTAAGAGATCAAAAGAAACCAAAATGATTGTCAGAGAAACTTGTTGATGATTGTTGTTTCTGATAGTAATGAACAAGGAAAATTAGCCGTAAAAGGAATTGTACAAAAAACACTACATGTCTGAAGT
The DNA here is from genome assembly GCA_028565335.1 of Limnodromus scolopaceus. Taxonomy (NCBI): domain Eukaryota; kingdom Metazoa; phylum Chordata; class Aves; order Charadriiformes; family Scolopacidae; genus Limnodromus; species Limnodromus scolopaceus. The sequence continues at coordinate 119,314,911 of JAOXNO010000001.1, forward strand.
GTGTGTGTTACAGTGCTTCTCTTTGCTTCCTTCTGACCCTGGGAAATTTTGTCCAAAGACTTACAAAAGTCACATTTAAATTCCATTATTACTTAGCAAGGAATTTCTGTGGATTGTTGCAAGTCCCTTTGGCTTGCTATATTGGGGGCAATAAACATTAAAAATAAACAGATCTAGCAAGAACTATGATAGTTCATTCCATGAATAACTTTGGCCAAAACTACAACAGCGGCAACAGAACCCAGTGTAATTACATCTGGTCACTGATTCTGCTGAAAGTAAGACTGTCAGGAATGGTGTCCCATCACCGTAATGCAGCAGAAACATGGGCCGTCTAATCTAGTATCACAACAGTACGTGTTCCAGATGAACACTCAAAAAACTCCACATAGATAACAATGTATAAAACTGACTACATTTCTTTCTAATCCCAATGGCCAGTTTTTGCCCTGAAACATGCAAAATTATATTCTTAACAATGAAAAACTTTCTCGCCCAGTGAAACTCTCAGTATTAACTAGGAAGCGGAAATTAATCTGGTCATGCAAATAGGTCAGGAAATGGTATCAGTTAAAGCTGAGAAACACATGATATTGCAGTACATGAAAAAAATATCTTGAGTTAAACAAAAAGCTAACCTACTTTTTCCAGTCCTCTGAGATATCAAGTCTGTAGAACAGAGGATTAAGAACAAGGAAAGGTCTTGCTTACACCTTAAGCTCTCCTTGTCATGTGCTGTAAATTCTCTCTAGCTGCCCTAACCCTGGCAGGGAGAAGCACAGACTTACTGCTGCAGGGTCACTGCTTCTGTGCATTGCAGGTTTCAGCAACGCTTCCTGGCGAAACCTTGCTTATTCTCTCAGTCCTCCCTCCTCACTAGCAAGAAGCAGATTTGGGTTCCAGTTTGGGTCTGAACTCATGACGTGAAAAGGTGTGCACTCAGGCTTGGAGGAAGAGCTCTCCTTTCTAAGGAGCTTTACTTTTCACTTCTCTGTGTGTCTGCTTTGGGGGTTTGCACACTTAACCCCCCTGTAGCTTTATTCCCTGACAGACAGCAGAGCTTCAAAACGAGCGTAGCACAGGGCTCCCCAAATCCTTCACTTTCCCCACATACCCTTCCTCTCCCAGAAGGCTTCCCTGTAGTACATCATGCATTTTATGACACACCCCATAGGCAAACGCTGAATTAACTGGTTTCTCTTTGGCGGCAGTTCTGGTTTGTAATGAATCTTCGTTGTCAGGATTGGGGGGATAGCACTGATCACGTACTTGCCCTGAAAACGTAAAACACAGTCAGTACAGACAAGGCACTGCCTCTCACTGAGCTCGGCCCACAGAACACCTTTCAAAGATGCTCTTATCAGTCATTAACAACTTTTCTGCACCTGACTTTGCTGCTTGGCTTTCCCACACAGATATTTCCAGGTGACCCAAATAAGTCTGCCATTTCAGAAAAAGGAGCTGGGAAAAACATGTTGTTTTGTGGTTTAGATGAGTCTTGACAGCTTTCTGGACACTACAGGACCAGAGGTGAAACTTGGCTGGAGACAGGTGGGGAATGGGACAAGACAGATCTTGTGGTGTAGGTAAAACTGCATTTCACCATCCCCAGGAAAATATGACCCACATTTTTTGAAATTATAAGCTGTTGAAAAAAACCAAAAGATAAATCACTTTTGTGCATGTTCACAGGATACTACTTCAGCAAAAGGAACACTGATAGTGATTTCAGCTTTCCTGAACATGCGCCATCCCTCTCACAGGTCCTGTGACTGACTGGAGCAATGAAGGACACTCTGCTTCGAGGCTCAGGGTGACACTAGATCACATTAGACGCTGCTGCTCTCAGGCGCTCTGATGCTGGTGGGGCTGCTCAGTGCAGGAAGCCTGTCTCCTCCAACCTGGCTGCCGCTCAGCCAGCTTGGAGAGAGAAGCCTATGCTTTAACTCTGGGGTTTGAAAATCCCTGGGGAAGGGAGAGAGTTCCTACTTCAGGACATCCTTAGATGTGCTTCTCTGCCAAACAGCCCCTTCCCTTTCTCTTCCAAACACTGCCACCAGTGAGATGGGGATCTTGCAGACTGTGATGGTCCTGCACAAACCCCCGTGGCAGGCTGGATTCTGCATGCAGAAGGGAGCTGCCACCCTGTGGGTGCCACTGAGGGTAATCATGTATTGATGGAGCATTTCACAGCACCACTGCACAAAAGCAAAATCTTACTAAAGGCATTTGAAATGTCTTTTTTATTTTCTTCTTTTCTGCAAACCACAAATTTAGATATGAACAGGAATGTTATTTTTCCTTTCTTTGAAATGGTCTCAATGCAGAACTAAAATGTAAAAATACATAATCGCAGAAAAAGTTAAGGCAGAAAAGTCAAAGTAATGACAGAAACTAACTAGCAGAACACCAAGAGGAGACCCACTCATAAATAAAACTGTAAAGCAGGTTTCACAGAGTGTCAGCGTAGTCTGAGAAATAGACACACATAAATGGATGCTTCCTGATTAGATCTGGCTAAGAGCTACAGCAGATGTATTCCTCCACTAAATGCATACTCTACTTTTATTCTGATCAAATTACCTCATATATCTCATGGTTTAGAGTCTCCACAATGACATTATCACCTGTCTGATCAATACGGACCACAGGTCTCTCCAGTTTAACTCTGCCTTTGAGGCGTTCCATTAGTTTCTCCGATATCTGACCAGAACCCCCTTTAAACTTCCTCTCCTAAAATACAAACAGAAAACAAACACAAACAAAAGGTCACCAGCATTAATCACAATGACATTGAATATGACTTCGGCTCATAATCAAGAAACTCCAGGTCAAATCTGCAAGTCGTAAGGGTGCAAAAAGTGGTCCAGACTTTCAGAAGAGTGAAGGTATAAACCTGAGCCTCAGTGGGGATTGCTGCCTAAGCCACTTTTGCAATGGCTTCCTTAATTATCTGGCTTAAAGATTCTTGAAGACTAGAGAACAAACACATATAATGCAGGTATTCTAGCTCATATAAACATATCACTTCATTAAAAAGAGGTTTTGACTATTTTATCCATCATTTTGCTACCAAAACCCTCATGTGTGACAAAGACAGCAACTTCCAGTTGCTGGAAAGCCTGCACCTGCCCAGAAGCAAGACAGATCTTTAACTGGGTCTGGCCTCAAATGCAGCAGGCAATGAGCTTTATCTGTCCCTGGGAAGACACAAAGACATTGTTGTCTGGAAAAAAGCACAATCTGTGACATGTATTTCCTTGTGATGTCTGCAGAGGCTCAGGAGAAGCAGTAACCCTCTTTTATCTACCAGCCACCAGCACTGTACCAAGCAGCTCGCTTTTACATATAGAATGCTGGTACTGGCAGGGAGGAAAGGATCCACAGTCTTGTGCTGAAAGACTGAAATGGCTGTCTGAAGAAGACTCATCATGGCCACTAAGTCAGAAACCCTTAGCACTTTTGCTTAACTGATTTTGATTGGAGTGAGGGGAGAGGGAGGGATGGCGGAAACCAACCAAGACAGCTTACCTTATCCAGTCATAAAGAAGAGGAAGTGCTCTTCCCAGGCTAGCTTTCCCCTGTCTGCATGTCTTGTCTAGCTACGAGTATCTTGGGATTAATTTTAATTCTTGCTGCAATGTCTAGCAGTTGCAGACAGCAAATGCAGCTGAGGAGCTCCTGAGGAGGAAGGCACTTAGGTCTTGCTCCTACCTCTGAGCAGCATTAGTTCTACTTACATCTTTCTTGACACACTGTTGTCTATTCTTGCCCCAATGGACAGATGTTGATGGAGACTTTGCATCTCTCCAGGCAATTTCTCTTAATGTCTCCCTATCCCAGCGCACTCAGAAAGGTGTGGTACTGTCTCCACTTTTGCTATTGGTAGCTTAAGTCTGAAATGCTGCGTGTGCTTTCTGAGGCTGCATTGACTGAGGTAAGAGGCTAGTAAAGGGTGCCGACATGTCACATCCAAATTACTTTGACAGCCCTCTCTTCCCATTTCTGAAACCATCCAGAACAATCACATAAAACCATGATGTTCTGCAGGCACCCAGGCACCTGCCACAACCAAGACAAGAAACAGTCTGAAGTAGCTCACAGAACATGCTGCCATGTGAGCTGTCCCAAGAAGGAAGGGCCTTTTGGAATCTACTTCCAACTCTTGCCGCTAGAGGCTTCAACACCAAAAAAAAAAAGGAGCACACTTGCTTTGAACTTTTGAAAACATTCAAATGTGCTAAGTAACCCAGAGAAAACAAATTGGCAAAAAAGCAACAAAACAGCAACAGAAGGACTGTGCTGAAGCAAATGCAGGAAAACACAATTGATTAAATTGTCCCAATTTATACCACAGCCTAGCTAGTAAAATTCCTCATTGTACAGAGTTAGCCGAGGGGGCTGTTCTACCCCATGAGACCACAACTGTCTCCGGTGCCACATGAAATTGGCATTTTCATTAATTGCAGGGCTTTGACAGGTACAACACTCCACTTGCTCTTTATGGTTTCAAGCGAGAAGGAAGAATATGAGACATTTTGTACCTGGCCTCCATTGGTGATAGAGAAAATCCTGGCTGTGCCCCCACACTGCCTCACGTACCACAGGAACCAGAGAGCGGAGACCTCATGAGGCTCAGATGTAACGTTGACATTCACAAAGAAGGTGGCAAATTGTTTAGCAGCTCTGCATGAGAGACAGGAGCAGAAACAGGCAGTAAGTAAATGTGACTTCCTGACTGCTTGCCTTGTTATTTTCTTTGTTATTCTCGATAAGGGCTGCTTTCCCAAAGTCAGAAAAGCCAAGATGATTTATATCTGTCTCATTTTTCAGCCTGTAGTGAGATTGTTTCAATGGGTTTATATTAGCACCTCCCTCCAAAAGCATGTACTGATTCAGCTTGAAATCCCACTGATTTCACCTTAGCTATTTCTTTAAATAGATTCCCAATTGCTATTCCTTTTGTCACAACAAATACTTTTCTCAACGGGAGAATGCATTTGGTAACCAGTCAGTGAAACTCTTCTGCATTTCTCCTCCATGGGGAGTTCATCGGGCAGATCATTTCCAAGGTCTGATGGGTCTCGAGGGACTCAACTAGCCATGCAGCCGAGACATTCCCCATCTCCCATGCAGCACTGCTGCACAGACCTCTTGTGAAACCAAGAATCAGACATAGTAAATAACCCAGAGGAACCAAATTGGCAATTGTTGCCATAAATATAAGGAGAAGGTCAGCTGTCTACCACAGTAAGTGCTCTGAATATAGACAGAGTTACAGCAGCAGGAAATGAGGACCTGGATATTCACATTTCCTTCATTTGTGGCTACAGAGTGCTAAAAGAATTGAGATAATTTTGCAAAGAAGGTGAAAAGTCTTTGACTTGGATGAAGTTTTATCAAACAACATGAATTTATAATCATCTGCTAAAGGAAGGAACTTTGAAAGTTATCTAGACTAAAATATGTAACTTACAAACTTTTATAACCTCATTTCCCTGAGTATGAAGTCCAGTAACCTCAATTTCATTAGTCAGGTTATGAAAACATCCTGCATGCAAGAACCCTCTGCCACAATCCTGAAAGCACCAATACACTAAACAGTTGTAGCAGGTTCAGACCTGAGAAATGTGAAAAGAGTCTCCAGGATCAGTAGATGTTGATCTGTGACACATGACAAACAAATCTTCTTTTATAACCTTGACCTGAGTCACATAGAAAATGCCACAGAAGAGCTTTTCTGCTTAGGGAACTACGGTTTTTAACTATGTGTAGAAAAATCAGGCTTGGCTTGAAGATTTAAAATGGCTTTTTACTGAGTTTTTGAATGTGTTTCAGCTGAGCACATCCATTAAAACTGGAATGCCACAAAACCATTGGCAGTAGAAGCAGTCTTGCAGAGAAGCATGTTACAGGTGACATCACTATAAAAACAGTTCTGCTTATACTCCACCAGCTCCCTGACTAAGAGGAACAGTAAAAACTGGAAGAGGAAGAGCCAGTGCACTTGCAACAGAAAGGGTAGTTCAAAATACCAGAAGAGCTGGGGTTGTTCAGCCTTGAGAAGAGAAGGCTCCGGGGAGATCTTATAACAGCCTATCAATATCTGAAAGGAG
>JAOXNO010000001.1:119321126-119347728 GCA_028565335.1 Limnodromus scolopaceus
AGGCCAGGCTGGATGGCTCTTTGAGCAACCTGCTCTAGTGGGAGGTGTCCCTGCCCATAGCAGGGGGGCTGGAACTCGATGATCTTTAAGGTTCCTTCCAACCCTAATGATTCTATGATTCTATGAAAATAACAGAGTCTGCAGGCAAATGGCTCATAAAACTAATTGCAAAGAAAACTACAATGTCACAGAGAGCAAAAGAAAGTCCAAACGGCTGTACCGCGTATCACATGGAGCGGGAGCAAGATTTAAGCCAGCAAAATAAATTTCAAATGGAAAGCTTTGGTCAGGAAACTGCAGGCACAGTGCTAAACCCCCGTCAGAAGGAAAGGGCAAACAGAGCACAGCTGCACAAATGAAAGATGCTGAATACAGGGGAGGAGAGCATTACAGAACAGCACGGGGGCTGGCACAGCAAGCGGGACACAAGTGCTCAGATGAGCACACTTCTCTTTGCCTTACAAAGAGACTTAATTGAAAAAGGAAAGGCATAAAAGAGTACTTCCAGTTGTTGTCACCTCATATTGAAGATTGTTCCTTTTTTTATTCGTACAGCGTCGTCCCTTATAGTCATATAAAACACACTGGCCATTTTGTAGTTGATACACCACTCTTGCTACCAGATAGGGCTGATGTTCTCTTGGACTGGCTACTCACAAATGATGAAGACCTGTCAGATGATGCAAAGGTAAAGGGCAGCCTTGGCTGCAGTGGTCATCACACTGTGGAGTATAAAATCCTAAGATGAGTAAGAAAAACAGCAGAATTGCAACTCTGGACTTTGGAAGCGCAGATTTTATCCTCCTCAAGGATCTACTTGGCAGCATCTCATGGGAAAGTATCCTGAAGGGCAAAGAGGCCCAGGAGAGCTGGCTGGCATTCAAGGACAGCTTTCCGTGAGCAGAGGGAGGGTGCACTTCAATGGGCAGAGCTGAGCAAGAGCAGCAACAGGCTTGATGAGACGAACATGGAGCTCCCAACCAGGCACAAACCAACCAGGGAGGTGAAAGGCAACAAGAAAGCTTGCCTCCACTGCCTTCTTTCCCTCCAAGGGTTTTGGAAGCCCAGTGGGCGCTACTGCCAAGACAAGGAGTGGCATTTGAACTTCTCCAGAGTTCCCAGAGCTAACAGTTGCTCACTTCCCCTCTCTTCAGGTCTCATGCTGCCCCATCCGTAGAGTGATCACCAGAAAACAGCTGCCCTCTGGTACTGTGTCCTGCTCTCCAACGTGCCAGTGGAACCTGCCTGCTCCATGGTACACACGACACAGCTCACGCCATAAAAGCAGACACATATGATGATTGTGCAGGAGAGGACACTGCCAAGAGTCAGAGGACATCCCTCCTCAGCTCCTAGCCTGCCATGGGGCTGGGGAAGCCCCCTCACCTCCTTCTGCCTCCATTTCTGTGCCTGTGCCTGCAATGATCTTTATTCATGTCTACAAAGTGGAGTTTTATTCACATGTTGCTTTTCCTAAAGGCGAAGGCACATGCTCTCCAACTAAGTGAAATGAAAGCATGGTGGGACCCTGTGCTCACGGGCATGCTGAGGCATACCCAAGGTTTCCTCAGCACCACCTGCCAGCCAACCCAAGCTCTGTGTACTACCTTATCCTCTACAGCCTCTCACCCATCGCCTGACAACAGCTCATCACAAAGACAACCCTCATCTCAAACGCCTCCTGCTCTCGCACCGCCCGTACCCGAGCTGTACCCGAGAATTTGCCAGTGAGCCACTATCATTCTGCAGCTGGATTTCAAAGTGAATAAAGAGTTACGTACTTGGTCCAGCAAATCTTATTTATCAGCTCTTTCATGGTCATTTTGTCCCATTCTTCAGCATGCGGAGCATCCCATGGCGCTTCGAGAGGAATCTGAGGACAAAGGCAAAATATTAAAGAAATTATTCAGCACTATGTCATTGCCTGGTCATAGCTAGTAAGTAGCACAGAGTTGATTGACATGTTGGCCAGAAGTTGCTTTTGTTCCCTGCACATGACTTTACATTTGGAATAGATTCACTAAATTGAATAGTTTTAATTCACACCTTTGGGCATGAGTTGTACCATGATCACCAAATATGGCTTTGTCTGACCAGTGAACTATATCCATATGTAGGGACTCGTCTGGCCTTTAGTCATCCAGAAGTGAGCTGTCTGTTCTAATTTAGTTGTCTTGGTGTCCTCTAATAGCTGAGGGAAAAATTCTTTCTGCAGTTAGGGATTCAGTCAGTTAGAGATGGGTGTCTGAAGGCCCCTATGTCTCTCCGTTAACTACAGAGAGTGCAAAAATGTTTAGATACTATTAAATTAATTTAAAGAGTTAAATTCTTAATAACAATCCATTGAAAGTACCATGATATGTGAGGACACTATCATATATTTGAATCTTTAAAAAATATATACTAATTGACAAAAAAACGTGTAGCATCATGCACAAATTTGATTCTGCAAAACAACATAAACCAAATGAACTTTGCAGGAATACAGTTAGTTATGCTTGAAGTTTACTGCAAGGTAGAGCTCCTAGTTTGTAGTCTGATTACAAGGCAACTGATAAATATTTGAAAGACAGCATGATGCTCCAGGGGCTACTTTTTGCACACAGGAAGATCTTCAGTTATTCTGCTTCAATTTTTAAGGCATTTACAGTTTAAGGATTTCAGAAATAAAATTCAAAAAATAAAATTACTATGAAGCCAAACGCGAGCTCTGCTTAGACAGCTATAAAAAAGAATCATCCTTACTCAAAAACACTGTCACAGGGGAAGGGGAAAAACCCTTCTTGTGGAATGGTTTTCTCTGGTATGAGAAAGTACATACACTGAGGTTCAACCAAATTTTTTTCAGATACCTTAGACACCTTGTATCCTATCACAGAATCATAGAATGGTTTGGGTTGGAAGGGACCTTTAAAGGTCACCTAGTCCAACCCCCTCTCAGTGAGGAAACTCTGTTATTCCTAATAGTTCCTGGGCAACATAGATATCTTTCCTGATGGATGTTTCTTTTTTCTTATATGAAAGTTGCAATAAAAAAGCCCGCCAAAACAAAATCAAAATGAAACCAGATTTACTTATGGTGACATGACCATTGTAGGAAACAGATGCAATTTACACAGCCTACCTCTTTTCCCATCTTGTCCATGGTCCTCCAGAAGTTATTATAATCCAGATAAACCAAGGGATTCCATGTTGAAGGGGAAATATCTGTGAAATAGCGTGACTTTCCCTAAAATACACATAAGAATACAAGAAACTGAAACACAACAGAGTATATCTTCATTACTCAAGAACAAAATATTCTCAGAGTCATTACATGGTTGATCTTTTGCCCCAAAAGACCTACTCTTTTCCCTTTTTTTTTTTTCCCCCCTGCATATGCATGTAAGCAATGCAATGCATGAAGGTAAGTATGTAAGTATGAGGGGAAAACACAGTTATGCTGACATTAAAATGGACAATAACAATTTTCTTTTTTCTTTTTTTTTTTTAATTCAGAGGACATAGGGAGGAGTACATATATTCTGAACTGGTTCTAAAATTCTAGGCTAAGGAGACGGAAGCAATGGCCAAGGATGTAATATTCCTTGTTCCTAAGCATTCATTACTATTACATATGAATGGATCTAATATTTGCCTGCCTGCTGAAATGTGCATCCTAGAAGTTGCATAGTTTAAAATGCATGTAATTTTAGACCTATCTAAGCACCTATATGGTACACCTCACTTATAAAAAGCAAATGTACCACTGTATTATGTCAAAGACCTTGGGAGAAACCTAGCCTAAAAAAAAAAAATTGTCAAAAAGAAAGTTTCTGGCTGAAGGAAGAAAAAATTTGTACACTTGCAAAAACGGTATCAGTACGTACAATGTGTATGACACATAGCTGCAACAGGAATACAGTCTGTTTCAGATAATCCTGTGATACAATGATAAGCGAAACGATCTAACACAGCTGGTTCGTTGTGATAACTTTAATCTCAAAGAGGACTGGATGAGCAGGCAACATTTTCTCTTATTAAATTGCTTTGAACCTTCCCCCATGTAAGTCAACAGCAAAGTTCTCATCAGAGTTCTTAAATGTTTGCTCTTCCAGGTGTGTTAAAAGTTTGCATGAGGTCACGTGGCAGGAGGCAGCAAACATGCTGGAACACAACAGGTTTGAGCAGTAACGCCCAGCTGTGTGCAATACACTTTTCAGTGCAATGTACACCCTGCCAGCCCATCACACCTGGCAGGTGGGAGTCACAGAGCAAGCAAGAGGCTACAGTGCTGCAAATACATGAGGTGGTGGCCCAGGGACAGGGGGACACAAAGCAGGAGCCACATGTCCCTTCCCCACACTCAGAGAGAGAGAGTTTGTTGGTCTTTCCCAGGTAATTGCGTGCGCGTGTGTAAATACATGCAGATTTCTGATATTCTTCAGAACGTTTTTCTTCAAAGACCATAGCAAAAATGAAAGGTGCAAGATGAAACTTCAGAGATCATAGTGAGCTTTCAGACTTGGAAAAAATGATAAAAAACCCAAACTCCCACATTTTGGTCAACTTTTGTCATCCCCAGGGTAGGTACAATAGAGGAGGTGAGTACACGGGTAGGGGACAGAAGTCTTGCTGTGACCAAGACTGCTTGGTCCCTCTCTCCCCAGAGGATGGCTGCAGTGCTGCCCCAGCTCCAGCAGCCTCCTGGGCCCACAGCCCACTGTGATTTACTTCCTTCCCATCATCAGTGATGGCAGTAGCAAAAATGCTCCCCTGTTTAGTCTAGACCAACTAATCTCTGCTCTGGGTCAAGCAAAGCACAAGCTTGAGCATTTACTTCAGATTGAGGTCCAACTGCTTAAATGTTGGGGGGGTTTTTAAAAATTTCGAACAAATGTTGAGTTTTAAAGTCACCAGGATAACTCGAGGTGGTTGGTCACCTCTTGACTTCTGGGTATGTGATCTTAATCTTGTGTACCACGTTTTTTTTTTTTTCTCTTTTTTCTCCATTTCATTCTGCTTTAGAGAGTTATGTTGCAGGAAGGTGGGATGGGGATGTTGCTCCAGCCTTCTCCAGGTACATGTGTGTATGCAAAACACACTTCTGCCATGGCAAGAGCAGAGAAAATGCTCCTATGAACTACCAGCAGTGGAATCCTCTGCATGACACTGCCTCTTCCTTTTCCTCGAGCATGATTTCTCATGGCCAGGTTGGAGCACTGTGTGAAAAGAGGCCAAAACCCACATGCAAAGTGATACACTGCATGCTAGAGCTTTCACTGCCATAAACTGATGCTGTATCTAACAAGGAAATCCTGATACAAAGCAGCAATAAATTGCTAATAATTTTCTTCTTATTACACAACATTTAGTTTTTCAAAAAGATCATAAAATACTGCTCCTTCAAAGTTCATTTATTGCTAGACTTTTTATTCTGGTCAGGAATGCAGGTGCCATCAATGTATCTTGTTCGACATGTTTTAACATCAATAATCCTGCCCTTAAGCAGGGATGAGGTGCAATATTGTCAGGCCATCCAGTAACAGATGAAGATAAGTTATTACTGAAGTTCTGTCATGTCAATATTCCAAGAGGACAAAGGGAAAACATAAGCCCACTGTTCAGGAGTAGCAGGGAAAACGTCCCAAAGATTTTTCCCTGTTCAATAAAATCTCTTTCACACAACTTTTCCATAAGTGATTGTGCTTGTACTGAGTGGTGTAACTTGCAAATACCTATCCTTGGCTTACTTAAGTCAAAAAAAGAAGCACTTGTTTAAAAAGAAAGTCAAAAAGTAACTTCTTCTAGGGCTCCTCTCTTCCTCTTATTTTCAGCCAAACCTAATCCTTATATTGCTGGAAACAACAGCCCAAGAAAAGTTCCCCTCAGTAACTCTGTCCTGAGATTTGCACCAAAACAGCTTTTCCAACTCCCAGTATTAACTTCAATGTGTTCAACAGCTACAGGCTCAGGAGGGCCCAACCTATCCAGTTTGCTGCAGGTGGGGCAATTTATGAAAGAACTTACCCACTGCCTGCCTACCTACCTAATATTTTCCTCCAAATTTTCCACCCCCATACTAGCTTTAAACCACCATAATCACAATCTGCTGAGGATTGATCAAGAAATCTTACAGCGTCAGGTTGGTGTCATACTGGTATGACACGTATCACACTAGTATTGATTTATCGTCTATTTGAAATAAAGAACTATCCTTTCATTACTGATCTGAAAATATTATCCTCACATCTTTGGTCAATGGCATAGCCCAGGAAGATCAATAAGAAAATATATTTGATCCTCTGACAACTATGAAAAGCCAACTGCTAATTAACAGTCTAAAGTTCATTACTTGTTGCTCTCTTCTGCATGCAAAATCCCATAATTTCAGTAAGATTGGAGACCAAGGGCAGGAAAAGCTGGAAAAATCTGACAGTGCTAACAGACCTGAAAGAGGCTGAGCCTGAATTCAGAGAGCCCGAAATAGTTCAGAGACACACTAACTCCTTGTGCAGGGGGGGCTGGACCTATAAGAGATGGGAGCTGACCAGAGAAAAGCCCAACACTAACAAACTCCAGGTGAGAAATTCCCATTGCCTATCAGAGAGCGTGACCCACGCTGCCTCAGCCACATCAGTTTCTCTACTCCATCTCCTGCACAAGTATCTCCACAGCGGGGAATAAATCCAGCCCAAATGACCTGGGGCCAGTAAGTTATTCATTTGTTTTTAATATTGCCTCCCTGCTGGTCAGAGAAGCTCTGGAGGCAGGTTTCATAGAGGAGGTTCATTGCAAGCAGGCAAGGTCTTGAAATATTCCATTTTTAAACAAGTTTATAGTGTTCTGGGTCTATTATTTTGAGAACTACTGTTTTCTTAACTGAAAGGAAAATAACCTACTGGCTTTGTTCCCATGCTAAGATAAGGCTACTTGAGTGACCCACAGTGTTTATCTAACTCTTTTTTTTTTCCATTTCCTGACGTGTCGAATGCTTTCCCGCAGACTTCAGATTTGAGTCCTGCTGCCTGCCTGGATTAGTTACCCGCCACCAATCCAAAGGAAGCAACACTCCCAAGCACCGTAGTTCTGTGGTTAGAAAGAAGGCAGAGACATGTGTTCTCCAAGGTCTGTCTTTAACCTGCCCAGGGCTACGCTGTGACTTGTAGCCATAACCACAGGAATTAAGCCCAAACTGCCCTAGCTGTGACACCACTCCAAGTTTCAATTTGTGCAAAAGGAGCAGACAATTCTTCCAGTTTTGAGAAAGGCAGGTCTGGCTCCTGCCTGCTGCGCTGAGGATGAGCCACACCCCAGGATTCACAGGAGGAGCATCCCTTGCGCCCCAGGGCAGGTGTTGCTATTGCCCTCAGACCATGCACAGCGCACACTGCCAGAGGAGCAGCTCCCTACGGTTTGAGCTCTCAGGCGTGTGAGCATCCCTACGATGTGAGCATCCTTCCCTGGTCAGTCTCTGCAGCAGGTCTAGCCTTGCGAGCTTTGCGGTGCCTTGGATTGCCCACGATTCCCATGTCCGAACTGCAGATTTACGGTGATCTGCACAGACTTAGTCGCAGACTGACCTGCCGCACCCTAATCGCTTAATCTTAAAGCTAGATGAAGGAAAGACTCGACAGCCAATGTGAAGCATTGCATACAAATGCTTGCCTTTTGTCAAGTGTCACCTTGCTCTGAAAGTCATAATCAAACAAATAAGCAAAACCAGTTATTATTTACTAATGTTATGTATACCAGAGCTGGGTGTTGCAGCCAGAGATTGGAGGACTACAGTTATATGAGACGGTTAATACCACACCAAGGCCCTAATGCCTTTAGGTTCTAGGGTCTTCTATTAAAGAGAAGGTGAAAATGGAGCACAGCGTGACCTTAAAGGGCCTCTGTAAGAATAAAAAGCTATCTGCCCCTTCCGGGAAGGGAGAACTCCAGCACATCTGCCTTCTCTCAGTCCTAAAGCATTCTTGATTAATTACGGGACAGTAGCCACAGACAAATTTGGCTGTAAAGAAAGTCTGGGGCTTGTAACAAAATCTACAGCTTGAAGTTACAGATTTACAATGACAGGATACAAACAAATTCCTGGCTGATAGCCAAGCAGTACATGTTACCATGCTAACTGATGGGAAAGAAAGAACAAATAAAAAGATAAACAACAGTTACATATTTGGATTTTTCAAATAAACTGTAACTACAAAGGAAACCTGCCCACAAGAATCAACTTGGTTTTTAAAACTTGCAGCGCATGGAATTTTTCCACACACATATGGGAAAAATTCCTTTCAGAGCAAAGAAGCTCATAAAATCCCTCCAGGGTTTTCCACTTTCCTTTAGCTGCTTCCGCTTTCCCCTAAATCAATCCAAGCAGTATCCTGGAAACTTTCAGAACGAGCCAAATGTAACTGATCAGTATAGCAAACAAAAGTCAAAAAAATCTCTTGATCTGAAGATGCTGGGGATTATATATGGTTGAATGACTGTCACAAGAAAATTTAAAACCACATTTAGTCATTCCTCCAAACACTCTCCCTTCTCGCCTCTGACAAAACCGCACAGCACTGCAGACTTCGGAGAAATTCCCTTGGGAATAGACATTCCTGTCTGGCCCCAGCTACACGTTCCAAAACAGCCATCATCTGATAGAAATAGCAGATGAGGTGCAAGGAGAAAAGTTTTAGTTCCACTTTTCAAACCTGAAAGACAGCAGCTGGCGCAAGGCTGACAGCGTATTAACCCAAGAAGCTGAACACATCCATCTTTCAGATTAATATTTAATTTCTGGAGCAATGATCCTTTAATATCAAATCATCCCTTTGCTAACACGTTTTCTATCATCTAGGAATGGGACCTACTGGAGGAAAAGCATCACTATTATTTATTCAGCGCCTAAGTCTGTCCACACTGGGAGACCTTAAAGCCCCTTTGCTGTCACCCTGTTCCAACAACTACACCTTCCTGGGGACCCTGATTAGCTCGGTGGGACCATGATGCCAAATCTAGAATTGAACTATATCCAGCTGAATAGCTGGTAATGCTGCCTTCTGCTTAGGAGCATGCTTCCACTTCAAAGAAAACTTACGAAATTACATGGTCATTAGCAAGGACATGCATAATGTAATGTGGGACAAAAAAAAAAAAAAAAGGCTGCAGCTTCAGTGTCAAAATGGATTAAGGGTTCAAATTCATGTAACCCGTTAGAGACCTTTAACATACAGAACATAAGTGCCTTTTAGGACGCCAAGAGATACATGTCTGAGCTTAAATTGAGTGGGCCAAACATTCAGCTGGTACAAATCAGCCCAGCCCAGCCCACCTGCTGTAAAATTACACTAATTTTACACTAGGTGGTGTAAAATAAATTTTTTGGGTATTATGGAGTGGCTATGCAGTTATTTAAGATATGACTTTTTTATGAGCATGGCACGAATCTGCCCAATAAGGGGAGGTTAGAGAACCAGGTGAGAAAATTTTGCAGTGTGAATGCATTGCTCTAATCTTAGGAAGAAAAAATGAGAAAATAATAAAAATTAAACCAGTTAAGGATCCATAAGATAGTGTTGACCCTATCAAATATGTCAACTCTGATGCATATAGGCTTCAAGCCTGTTTCTGCCAGAGTCTGGGAAGTACCAAAACTAAAGGATATTAAAACAATTAAAAAGTGATGGTCTTTGGAAAGTAAAGTAAAGTGGTTTGTGAGTTATGAAGATAGATGCTTGTACCTCATACCTATGGATCTTAGGCCTCTCTTCATCCCTCTCCCTACAGCTTTCCCTCTGCACTGTTTTGGGCAATACGTCCTGACCAGGACCTGAGCAAAAATTCAGTGAGCTAAAGAACTAGGACCAGGGCTCCTTTTCATTCCAGATCACTTCAGCCACACCAGTACCTACTCAAGAGTGGCCATCCGAACCTCCACTGCCCCATGTATCAGTCATCAAGCTTACAGTAAACTTTGGGAGGTGCCTGTTTCTCACCATCAGCTAGAGAGGGAATCTCAATGAGTCTCAGATTAGATGTCCAGCTTTCAGACACCCATTTGTAAGATGAATCCCACACTACCGGACTGGGAGGGTTCTCATGTGAACCTACTTACATAAGTGGGGCAAATATGTTATGCTAACAGTACTAGTCCCTTAGCATCGTTTTCTAGTATCGTGATTCAGTAGTACTTAACAGCATTAATATTTTTTTTTTCTTATTTAAATTTGGCTTTTATTCCTCAACAAGTATTTTCTGAATTTCAGGCAAAAACTCTTTAGAGGATATGTTCAAAAATAACCAGGTGGCAAATGTATCCCAGATTTTTTAACTGCTGTCAGCCCCATTTTCTGAACACTTTTCAAAAGAAAACAAGAACCATTGATCCCATTCCCAATAAGTTAAAATAGAATAACAACACTTCAAACAGATGCTTACTGGATTGCTAAAAGTGAGCTTTAAATGAAGTCTCCTTAATGACCGTCAGTAATTTTGAAAGCTCAATGATACCTCTACGTATCTCAACATGAAAGATGCAATACTTACCCCCTTATAATGGATCATGTGGCCCTTGACATTCACTTTATAGGTCTCAACACCCAGCTCTTTTGCCAGTCGGAGAATCCGGTTTTGAGTAGGTCCCACATATGATCCACCAACATCTACGTAATTAACTTTATCGTTCTGTCAAGAGAAGAATACAGGAATCAGAAGCTGCGCGGGAAGCTCCTAAACACAAAGATCTAGAAGTAGAAAGAGTTATTCCATACTGACTATCACTGCAAATATATGCACAGGAGATGACATATGCACAGATGACTGATTTAAAAGTAGGCAGTAATGAGCTCTGTAATGACAGATACACAGAGATCACAGTGCCTTCACTGTGTCATGCCCATGTGTGCCACTGGGTTTAACTCTTGCTTAAATTTCACTATAGTTTTCAGTATCGGCTTTTTAGTCTCACAAAAGATATGAGGAAACAACTAACCCAATCAATGCTTCGGTTAAACCTAACACCACTTTTTCAGAATTCAGGTAACTTTTCTTGTCATTGGAAACATTTCTCAAGCTGAAACCATCTCCAGCACCAAAGACTTGTTTTCTCTCTGTTGATATCTGCTTAGACTTAATGCTGTAGATGCTGAGCACTGCATCGCAGTATTCGGAGAGTAATCTCCTTTCCAGCACAGCAATCCTTGGCTCTAACTGAATGTACTCTGGCTACCAGCCCCCAGCCATGTCCGCCACTGAAGGCCAGGCTGGATGGCGCTTCAAGCAATCTGGTCTAGTGGAAGGTGTCCCTGCATATGATAGGGGAGTGGAACTAGGTATCTTGAAGGTCCCTTCCAACCCAAACCTTTCTATGATCCTATGAGTCTATGAAGGTGCTCCACACACCTCTCAGACCAACATCACGAGCACTTGGGAGGATGGAAGAAAGCAAAAAGTTTTACGGATGCATACTATTACAAGCGGTCTGATTTCCCAAAATAGTAACTGTTTTTAACACTGTTTATAGTGAGCATTTTAAGCTAGGCATTCTTAGTGTCACAGAAGGATGGTGTTTATGTTTCGTGTTTCACATACAATGATTTTTGCTGAAACAACACTGTTTATCTCTGGTTCCCCAGCAATGGCATCTGACATAATTTAAACCTCCTTTACTTGCAGAGTGGGAAGCAGAGGGAATGTCTGTACTACATTACCATGTGACACAGGTGACTCATAATTTCTTTAATTTTCTCTTTAGTGGCAATCAAGACAGAGTTCACTTTTAGAAGGAGGAGTGTTATTTCAGATAGTTTTAAGTCATGTTAAAATGTACATCTGAGCTCTAATGAAGTCTGGTCCTGCTCAAGCTGCTTCTTATAGGGCTCTTAGTTACAGTATGCAAAGCGAGACGGGAATGAAAGGAGAAATGCTTTGACACACACGGTCTCAGATGAGTTACCCTCTGTAATGGTAAAGACAAAGCATATTCTGCCGCAGACAAAGGGTGGAATTGGACTATGTGGGTGGAATTCAATTACCGTAATACAGATGTTTAACACCAATTTAGACAGCCCAGGGTATTCAAGACTTCTGTGCAAGGCTGACAAATTTGACTCATGACCAATGGAAGACCTGCAGTTGGAGGCCAGGCAAGGTATCCTAGGACAGCTAAAATGGCACTACACACTTCTGGTTAGGCACCCAAATCCCATTTGACAGCACTCAGATTTGCTTCCAGATCAATTTTAAAGCACCTCCTGTCATCTGCCAAGTAATTTCATCATAGAAGGTCATCGGGTTGGTCAAGCCTGACTTCCTCTTGGTGAATTCATGCTGACTGATGACTTTGTTGTCCTTCACATGCCTGGAAATGGTGTTCAGGATTAGTTGCTCTATCACCTTCCCAGGAACTGAGTAGAGGCTGACCTGCCTTTAATTCCCTGGGTCCTCCTTCTTGCTCTTCTTGAAGATAGCGGTCACATTTGCCACGTTGTAGACCAGCACAAGTGAGAGTCCAGCATCTCATGAAGCACTTACCCTGATAGTGAATGTCCTTCCTCCAACTCTGTTCCGGGCCTCAAGAACCACCACACTGACCCCAGACTCAGATAGCAATTTGGCAGCTGACAAACCTATCAGAATAAGAGAAAGTGCTTTAAAGCGAGGGACAGCAATCAGCCATATTAACAGTAAAAAACTGAACCAAAACTTCAAGGTCAGAGATTTCAATACTGTTTTCAAAAATTCCTGAGAGAAGTCAGAAACTTTTCATGGTGTCTTACTACAGAAATCATGTGGCTGCTGCTTAGTTACATGTTATAACCATCTCCATAAGTAGCATTCATAGACTGGGGTTTCCTCCTTCAGGTTGGCATTTTGGCACTTTAAAAACAATAAAAATCTCAATATTAAGGGACATGCATCTTACTCATCATTTGTGTGCTGCATAAAAAGGCAGAACCCAGCTTGTGGGTCTTGCAGAGCTAAAGTGATAGAAATAATAATATACTAAGTAGGCATGTTCCAGCGAGGTAGGCTTCCAACTTCTTCTCTCACTCATCACCTCTCCAATCTATTGCTATCTGTTGCCCTTATTCACATGCAGAAAGTCTGCTTCACTGTCAAGATTCATTTTAAGCAATGAAGTTTGACCGTGGCAATCAAACAGGCTGTATGTAGCTACTTTATAAAAGGAATTATGGTCTCAGCAAAAATTATCTAATTATGAGACTTTGTGATGGAGGCACTAAAGACAACTGAAAATTCGATAGGACAGGAGTCCTCTTTGCTTTTGACAAATGCAAACTGAAATTGTAAAAAGCAATTATGAGATTGTGAAATCAGATTATCCTATTGCCCTGCAGGCCAATTTGGCACTGAAGCATTGTTTCTTTGGAGTTGTTTCCCCTCTTAAGTATAAGAAAGCCAGCCTTATTGATCAGAATTTCCAAGATACCCTGCAGTAAGGAGTAATAATATTATATTCGTGTTTATTAGACTACCTTGAAATGTGGTTAAAAACAACTGTTCGTGAGCCTACAAAGAATGTACATTTGAAAAGACGAGAGGAGAGGAATCATTCTGGGCAGCGTTAAGTGCACTCATTTATTCTGAGGACAATACAGAATAGCCCATAAACTTCTGTACACATAATCTTTTGATGGGGAAGTGGAACACCATTCAATGGAAACCAGAACTGAGGAAGTTCAAATGTCTTACATTAGCAAAAATTATATATAAGATTTCCACACTCATCTAAAAATAACGTTACAGCCTTGTGCAACACCATATTCTTTACACTGCTGCTGGAACACAAGTGTACTTAATCCTTCCAATAGAAATACTTCTAATGTTAAAAAATGATAGCTATTTGACAGTAAACAACTCATAAATTGATCTAATTTCTTTCAATAGTTTTTGGTTATTTTTTCCTGTGTGAAAGACTACAAGGAACATTTTACTTTTTTTATATAGTTAATTCTTTAATCCTTTTGGTGATTATGTTTTCTTCCTCAACACAAACATAGAAGACACAAGTCTATAATGTTGGAAACACAAACTGCAGTATTTTCTTATAAATACTTTTATATATATATATATATGAGGGAAAATTATTTTTCAAAATATACAGTTTTTGTCACAAAAAAGTGGATTTCCTACTTACCTAAAAATAAAATGTTGAATTTCTCTATTGTCCATAAATACCACTGGACACTAAGGCATGAGTGAGGTAATTCTTTTCTAAGAATTTCTTATGTTCTAAGTAAGATATCTAAGTCTTGAAATAACACATAGTGTGTTTACATGTTACCCTGGGGACTATGAAGGAGTGAAAAATCTGGCCCAGGTATATAAAAAAATATTGTATGCAAATCCTCAGTGTCTAAGACCATCCTTTCATGCTATATTTGATAGCCTTATTCACACCATAGCTCTTTAGGAAGAATAATGGTTGCAGCGGACTTGGTTGGAAGTTAAGCTTGATGTTGGTTTATAGCTTAATTATATGATATATCCACATAAGGAAGGAATGCTAAAGGGTGGAAGAACACACGGTAATATGACTGAGGTTCTATAACCTGTTTGCTTATTAAACTGTACTTCTCATACTCCAGCCTTACAGATTTCAAGTTTTATTATTGTTAACACAAGTCTCACTGTAGACATTGATTAAAAAACAAACGGAAAAAAACCCCCACCCCCAAAAGAAGCCCTAAGAGCTACACATGTACCTGGGAAAGAGTGGGAAAGGGCAAGAGATACATGGGGAGACCAGTGTCTTACTGACAACTGGGAAAGGGCCTGACTCAGAAATAAAAACAATGTAGAATATGTTGATTAAAGATTGTTACTACACATTTATTTGTTTAAAGCATGGAAACTAATTTCTTTTTAAATGGAGGACTAGCAACAACACACACACACTATGTCTTTCTATGTAGCTGTCTATTGAATGCAATTCTTTTGGTCCTTTCTGGTGTGACAAAAGTGCACCAGATACAGGGGCTTCCGCAGGCACACCTTACACTTTCTAGAGGACATGAAGCCTACATGCTTTTAATACACAATTAACCTCAAAACAGATTGCTCATTTTCTCTTTATCTTCTCCATAAATTGCATTTTCAATGCTTTTGTTGCTGTTCCAATACCCTCTACATGACTGGACACCAGTGAGTGACCATTTATTTCTGTTTGATCAATGGGGTGAGATTGAGAGAGAGGAAGGAATAAGACTTCTCCTTTCCAATTCTTTGCCCTGTCTCTGCCTGCTCAGCTCCCTGTAGGCCGCATGGAGCTGGCCTCCCACCTCCTCTCCGACTTCTCCACTCCCCAGAGAAGTCCCCATCCCTGGACACATTCAAAGCTGGGTTGGATGTGGCTTTGAGCAACCTGGTCTAGTGGAAGGTGTCCCTACCCATGGCAGCAGGGGTGGAACTAGATGGTCTTGAAGGCCCCTTTCAACCCAAACCATTCTATGACTCTATGACAGATGCCACAGGGGAAGGCAGGACTTTCATATCACAAGGGCTTCCTGCAATGCAAGCCCTGCTCTAGAGCCACAGCCCTCTGCCATGCCTGGGGCTCTGACATCAGCCACAACGTCCTGGGATATTGTGGATATCCACAGTGTCCTGCGAGCACGCCACATCGGGCCAAACCTGGCTCTGGGCTGAGACCTCCCAGGCTGCAGCCAGGACTCAGGAGAGGTATTTTAAAAGACACCTGTGTATGCTGGCATGGCTGTGGCACAGATGTGCCTGCCACAGCTGAGGCCGCTGCTGTGCCCCATTGCTGCCTCCACCTCCTCTAAACATAGCCTAGAGATAAAGCTGCAAACCACCCCACATCACCGGCTGCACTCCTTCCAGACATCACTCTAATTCTATGAATTAGAAATATACCACTTGCCTCAGGAAGATGAAAGGAGCCTGCCAAAACCATGCCCAATTTGAAGCATCTGGCTGTAGAAATTCACTTGTTATTAGATGAGAATAAACAAGGCGAGATGACTTATACATCCTCCACAAGGGTTTCTATGGTAATCTCACACCAAGCTCCCCCCATCTGAAGACACCACGCAGGAAAGCTCCATTCCTATTGATTCTGCAGCGCTATTAAGGACTCAGAATTGCTGTTCTTACAGATCATACTGCCTCCGCTTTCATTTCAGAAAATTGCTATAATCCTATCAAGCAAAGCAGTTTCAAGTGCATCAAAACACTGGATATACTGTTTTAAAAAAAAAGAAACTAAGATGAATTTATGCCAACCTGCAGACTACCAGACTTACACCACTGCTGAAGCACAGAGATGTTGAACAATACTGAATTTTGTATGTAGCCTGGTGCAAAATACAAGAAAGCATGTCTCTACCTGATAGGAGAGAAAGTTTCAATTCTACAGGTAGTGCACAAGACTGGGATTTAAGAGACCTGACCTTGATTCCCAACTGAGCCCCATCATGTGAGAAATGTTTCCCTATTTCACAGGGAAGCACTTATAAGGGTAGTGTTTATGTTGCCTCAATGCCAAGTTGCCTCAATACTGGGGTTGATACAGACACAAGTTCTGTAGCACAAATGGTGGGAGTTAGTAAAAGTAACACTTTATCAGAAACGTGACAGTAATTCTACTTTTCAAAATCCACGCTCTATAAATCCACAACAAGCAGCAGATTCACTGATACACCGTGACTGGAAGCAAAAATCACCAGCATCTTTCCCAGAGACAGCACTTCTTACTTGATGTATGCTGAACATCTCCAAAACACATAAGGGCAGTGCCCATATAGGGTAACGAAGGGCAGTGAAGGGGAGTGATGACAGTCTGATAGCATTAACTTTTGTCCCCTTCAAACCGAGGACACCATGTATATGCCATATTGAGCACACTAAAACAACAGCAGAGAAAGTTATCTGTTACTATTGAAAAGATGACTGACTGCTGATTTCCTAGATGTGCTGTTTGCCTACTTGCTAGCTTTTCTGACAAAGTGCATTTGCCTTTTATGCATCCACCATCAGCCTGAAAGTTTACCAAAACCAACCTAATACAACATTCCTTCCTAAAACCCTCGTTAATTGACCCTTCTGTACATGCAGTGGGATAAATGCATTGTGTGAAAGATGACAAACCCATCACTGTAGTGCTCTAGTGGGCTTTAATGGAGTAACACAGAGAAAAACTCTTTCTGGAAAATCTCTACATTTATCTGATCTTAAAAAGGGAATAGTTTTAAAACTTTTTCGCTCGTTATTCTAATATACATCAGTAAAGTAAGACAATTATCAGTATATCCTCATTAAAGTTCCACTGTAACAGCATGCTAATGCTGTGTTTATTTTTTTACTGTTTCACTGATGGAAAACCTAACTTTTTTCAAACACAACTGAGTAATTAAATTTGGCAATGGCACCTTAGAATAAGGTCTCATTATTCAGCTAGAAGTCTCTTTGCCAAGTAAACATGAATCTGTCAATAAGAGACAAAGTATTTCCACCATGACTGTAGGGTAAAATCTCCCTAACTCACCTCTTTCTTCTCCATCTACTTCCCCAGGATTTTCTTTTCATTGGAATTTTTGTGCATTTTTTGCATGATATTTAAAGAAGTTTTAAAATAGACTTAAAATGTACTCTGTTACATTAGCATGACTCCAGAGAATTCACTAAAGAACAACAACATATAGAAGGCTGAGAATGAAAGAACTGTCCTCCTTCACAGAATAAGGTTTTGAAGATTTAAAATTGCCACTGTAAAGGAAAAAAAACCTTACTAATTCAATTGCAATCCCTTACATTTGCACAAAACAGCATGAATATGCAGTGCTGATCACAAGTCTACATTCATTCCTTCTTTCAATGTTGCCTAATGCCATAACATCACTAACTTTCTGTTTGTCAGAAACTGTATTTTATCTTTCCTTATGTTCTTTCACAATGCTTGTTGTAGAATACTTAATAGTGGGGATGAAATTGTGTTTATTTATTTTGTCATTTTTAGGTAAATGTTTTTCATCTACATCAACTCTTTTTTTTTCCCCTCTAGCAAAAATAATCCAGTTGATTCAGCAAAGATTTCAACCATCAGAGAATGAATACTTTCTATTACAGAGTACATTGTCCAGCTGAGACCAAGCCACTCTAACTGGTTTCAATGGTGCTACTGTCTAAACACTTTCAACAGATACAAGCCTTGTTCTGAAGGGGACAAAGACTGTTTCTCATGGACAGTGTTAACAGAAATGCAGTGGGCAGGAAGAGGGAATTGTATCATGAGGACGAATCCACTCCTCCGTACACACCCACTGGGATTTTCAAGTCCAAAACCCATTGCAGTAAACATCTCTTCTCCAGAATAACCCCAATCCCTCAAAACAAAGGCAGAAAAAAGTTAACTAGCATAAGCGTGGGGTTAGAAATGCAGTATCCTCCTTCCCCTTACATATTAAAATGAGTAGCACCAGCTAAGATGACAATGGTTTGATACCATCTAGTTAATGGAAACATCTAAGGTAATTATGCACATTTTCTAACTACTGATAATTGCTTTGGTCAGTATGCATAATAAAATCGTGTTAGCTAAACGGTGAGCTTCAACTAAATAAGTATGTGAAAAAATGCTGTTGTTAAACTATGACCAATGTTACTGCCACAAATATCAAGAACATCAGCGTTAGTATTCCCAGGAAAGACATACTGCCTCTCCCACGCCCGTTTTTGTTATGCTAGGATATTTAGACATCTGTCCTAACTACTTAGCTATTTCTTTTGCTCGCTGGAGTAAACAACACTCTTAAGAGTTCAGACCTACCTAGCTAACAGGAATACTCTCTCCTACCTTTCAAACCTTTAATCTAAGCCTGAGGCATAGCGCAAAATCTACTCCTCAAGGACAAACCGTAGGTTTCCAGCACTGTCTTAGGAGTTTTGAATTTGCTAACCTATGAATCACGTTGGTGTACATTTTGTTTTTTGCCAGAAACAAGCCTGACACATTCTTTATTCCAGAGCAGAACCATCTGTGACTACTCAGGTTACCCCCTGGGTCAGACATTGTTTATAAATGATGCATTTACCATAGAAAACCACATGAAGATGATGAAAGAGGAAGAACATAATAATAGTATTTCTACATATGGTTACAAAATGATCATATCACAACCATATTTTGGCCAAAACTAAGCATCTAGCACTGAGCATAATACAATGGAGTCTCTTAACCAAAACCCATGCCCCACATCATAAGGTTTTGCATCTTTAGTAGCAAAACATTAGAACACATTATGAAGGAGGAGGCAAACGGAAACTGGTATTTCTGCTTATTTGCAAGTATTGTATAAAACATCCATTACACTTTATACAGGGGTCTGATAGGTTTGTTCCTGCTGTAAATTTTTGCCAAAATGACAGTCAGCTTTCTAGCAATACATGGGGAACTGAGAGCTCTATGAAACATTGCTATTTATTTCTGCATCCCAAAGAATGACTTTTAGGAATTTCTGGTACCAAGTGACAATATCATCACCTTTTATCAGCTTTCCTGTTGGATCCAGAAAGAAAGTGTGAAAGAACCAGGTAGCCAGAGCCCAGGGCAGATGTAAAGAGATAAACACAGGATACATTTTAGGAATCAGCTGTTGCATTCCTACAGGTCAAATTCTGGGTAAATTTAGAAGTAACACTCAGAAGAAAAATCTACTGAAAACTACTCCAGATTTACACAGGTAGGACTGATTATATCTTCTACCAGCAACTGTGTATTTGACAGTTTATCTGACACTACCACCCACCAGCAGCTTGGCATGCTGTCAAAACAAACAGAGCAGTATACAACATAAGTTGTGCTGCCGTTATAGCGAGCAAGGAAAATCTGCATTTCCTCGTTACTCAGTCTTTCACTCAGAGACCACAGCCAATGCGTAGGTAGCCCAAGTGGTAAGGCTGTTATCACACACTGTGGAGCAGGAGATGCCAACGCATAGCGCTCTTCCATGGAGAGGAAAAAAAAAAAGCCTTAATAGCGTATCATATGTTTTATTTCAATATAAGGACTAATTACTACTACTTTTACATCCCAGCTTCTCCAGCAATTTGTGGCCCTTGGCCTCCTCCATAAGTGCAATAGAAAACAGTGCTGTTTCCTGCATGCAGCTGGCAAACCTAAGCATCTGTTCTGCTGAGCCATGAGATCTCCTTGTTTCTAGCTAAGAACAAATGTGGTTTAATTTGGAAATAAGAACTATCCATGTGATAGAATTATAATCTTCAGTGCAAGTTTCAATTATGGCTGTGTCTCCCTTGTGCTTTGTTCTTGTAACATGATGTGCTTAAATTTCTTCCAATAGATATTTGCACACAAGTTGTCTTAGACTTGCCTGCTTCTGGACATACTTCTCCATATCTGACACATTCCTGGTTTGCATTAGGTAGACAAACAGTCTTAATTCTCCATGCCTTCTTTTGATAAACTGGGCCTTCTGGTGTCCAAAATTCATGTCTAAGGTCAGCCTGGTGTGCGAATGTACCCCAAACTTTCCACTGAAAAAGTTGAGGTGTTTAGCTTACACTCTTTTTTGCCAAATTTTGAACTATTTAAGCTTGAATTTTCAGAGTATGTTTTTCAGGCTGATTATTTTTTTACTGGAAAATCTTGGTCAAAATTGGCTTCTGTTTCTAGACCTTCAGGAAACAAACATTCTTCTTTGATTTTGAAAACTGATGGCTGCTTTTTTTTTTCCTTTCCTATTTTGGAAATTTCATCAGCAACTTAAAATTTGGCAAGGAGGTAGCCTTTGAGTCAACATAGCACATTTTGTTATCCCTGTGAAAATATGCCCCAATAAGGTCAGTTAGAAAGCCCTGAGGAATTACAGGTCACACATAGGCAGCAGCCATTTTCTAGATTTAAGAAGCTGAAATAGCTGAGTTTTCTGTCAAGACTCTCCAAGCACTTCATGCTGTCCAATCATTAAAGAGCAGTCTCAAAGGAGTGACTGAGCACCCCAGACCTCCTTATAACCCATCTCATATCTCAGAGCACCTATGCATGCTGTATCTTAGGGCCATGAAGCCAAAATTTGAATTTCCCTGTAACTGTCGTGAGCTTGTGGAGCAAGTAATGGAGCTGGGATAGGGACAATGTGTCTGGAGAGGTATGTCAGTGGCTTGGTGTGTAACAGGGACAACTTCTAGAAATGGTCAACAGAGTAGTTTGTCCACACAGAGGATGGCAATCCCCTAGTCCTCAACTAGTGTAAGCCTCAACCCCTTAACTCAAGCTTCAGAGGACTCTTTGATGGGATGTCAGGGTTACAATCATGCCAATTAATCAGACATGCGTCCATGGCACATCACATGCTATCAGCTTGCTATGTTTAACAAATTAATAGATTACAAAGCCTAAACCAAAATAAAAAAAAAATAAAAATCAATCCAATCCAGAATGCCCTCTTCAGTCCAGCAGAAAAACCCTATAAATAGAAAGTGGGAGCAATATTCAAGGCATATAAATAAGAACTCCCTGTGGGTATGGGGAAAGCCTTTAACTTCAGGCACCAGTTTATTTAATATGCTTGAGTATAAAATGTTATAATTAATATTAATAGCATTACAAGGGACACTATTCATTAAGAATGATACAAACATGTGTCTGGGGCCTTTCCTGGCTACCATCCGCATTTTTAACATACATGCCCATGTGAAAAGAGGAATCTAGCCCAAGCTCTGCAGCCCCCTCTCTGTAGGAGTCCAGATGTACTTGCTGATGCAATCTGAACAGTTCAAACACGATTCCATAGGGTACAGCAGGAAAATCTCAGCAGTGGAGGCCACCAGAGCTGAGTTCATCTTCCAAGAGCTTCCCCACTGTGAAGCACTCTTTGCAGAAGCTCCCTTCATCCCTAGATTGCAGCTTCCTACAGGCAGAGTCGATTCTGTGTCCATGTGAACGACCACATACAGACATGTGTGCACACAGAGGCCAGAAGCACAGATGAGAAGGGTGTGTTAGGTTGTACAGAAGTCAAATCTCAAGATCATGCTTCGCTTTGAGGAACAGGTAACTGCAGAGGTGCCAGTAAGGATTTGAGCTTCGTTTTGCAAATATTGTACAAATATTTTTAAAAGCCACCATCTGACTGATGGGAAGCTCACATTTAATATAATAAGCAGCTTGCTTATACTTGATATACATTTCATGTATTTCTAGTAAAGAATTAGTTTATCCCAAAGTTTCTTATCCTTTCTTGCAAGCATCAGGTAATGAGTATTTAAAATACAGTAGAAGGAGAGAAGACAGTAATCTTACCAGATGAGGCAACTGCAAATATATCTTCAGGGAAATAAGCAGCAGCAAGTCAAGACTGGAATCAGAGAGATGTTCGGGGGAAACCCTGTCCATACTGGAACATGTTTTCCTATTAGTCTCATCAGAGCCAGAATTCTAGATACAGATTATTTTTTAAGAAAGCAGCACTGTCTAACCTCTTACAGAGCTGAGGTGTAGGTATATTGGCACAGGAATGATAGCAACAAAGAAGCTGTGTGAAAAGCAAAACAAACCAGGAGCTGATAGGAATTATAGTGCCCAGCTATGAAGGGTACTGTATATTAAAGATGGATTAATTATGAAATAAGACATTTATTGCCCATTTTTCTAAGGCTGCTTTCTTAAAATGATGCCTGTTCTAATTCATAACAGGCAAACACCAATTTCTATGCCACTGGTAATGACATAAGGGTTTCCACTGGTGAGAAAAACGTTCCTGTTCCCCAAGAGCGCTGTGACATGTTTATTTGTCTTCCTAACGCCACTGACAAATTTTCAGGGACTGTAACACCTTGAAATTTCCTGCTTGGGTCCATTTCAGACTCCACACCAGGATTTAATCCAAGGCATTAGTGTTCTGAAGCAACTTACTGATTCTTGCACTAGTGAGGCAAGATACCACTTAGAAATACTCTTTTCAAACACTGCTACAGGTTGGAAAGCCAGAGGAGCAAGGGACCCTCAAGGGAAGAGGAGCTTCCCAGAGCCTTAAAACCTGTATTAAGAGCATGTCGCCATCACTTGCAAACAGTACGTGTGGTTAATTCCCTAAAGCACCCCATGCATTACAGGAACCTTAAAGATTACAACCAAATGACTTGTGCTAAGCAGGAATATACCCAGGTATCTGGTAAAACTGAAAAGCAAGCAAAACTAGGTCTGAACTCTCTCTTTCTCTTTGGCGATTCTACAGATTATTTACATAATTACATTGTCACAAATTGAATTATTTAAACAAATTACTGTTGTTTCAGCAAACGAAACAATGTAACTAAGTAAATGATTTGCTGTTTCATGCATTAATTCATTGCAGATTAAAGAAAGGAAGCATCTGACTCCTCCTCAATTCCCACAAAAAATAATTCTAAAGAGTTGGAGTATCCCTGAAGTCACTCAGTCAAATAATTCACCTTTTCTGAACCATTACTAAAGTAAAGACTCCCTGAAAACTAAAACCTGGCCAAAGCTGCTAGCGCTTTATTTATCTGACAGACAAACCAAAGACAGATTTTCTCCAACATAGCAACATTCTCATCTTAGGTACCATCAGGTGCCAAACAAAGAATGTCTTCTTTTTTTTTAAGAGGGAGGATCAGGGGTCTCAATGCACTTGCTAGTGTTAATACTGAGTAGTATTTTGGGAAGTACTTGTCCAAGTCCGTTACATCAGGAGAACCTGGCTGTCTACAGAGCACAACTCTTCTCACGGTAACAAAATCCAACCTGTTTTTACAGATATTCCCAGATGTCTTTCTGAGCGTTTATCAAAATAATACAATTGCCATCACTGCAAGAGCCGCCTAAAAAAACACAACTTCAAAATACCATCTTTCTCGGGATACAGAAATCCCAGCCCATATCCCTGCATCCTCCAGCACCTGTGGACATTATAAAGTCAGTTCTTCTACAGACTCTCTTCTGACGAGCACAAAGTACGAACCAACGCAAGAAGAAGCGAATAAGTGAATACCTCCTAAAATAGCGAGCTGGATAAATGTTCCTTTTTCCCTCCCTCCCCCTAAACGTACCCGAAGCCCCTGTGAACCTGGTACCCTCTCTAACCATCGCCCAAGCCTTCAGACCAGCCGTGGGAACCAGCCACCCCCGGACCTGCCACACACGTAGACCCCATGCTGCCCAGCCGGGAAGCACCCCGGCCCCGAGCACCGGTGCCCCCCGGGACAGGGCAGACTCTGGGACCGCTCCCGGTGGGGGGATGCCCCGGGGGAGGCTGGTGGATGCGCGGTGGCCGCGTCACGCCCCCCTCCCCCGACCCACCTGAGATTCCGCCCCCGACCACCACCACATCGTATTTCTCGGCCATGGCGCTGCCCCGTGTCTTGGCCGCTGTCTCCATCCCGCCCTCCCGCGGCGGCGGCGGCGGCGGCTCCCAGCCGGCTGTGGCGGACGGGCAGCCCCGCGCCGTCCCGCCCGCCCTAGG
The DNA here is from genome assembly GCA_028565335.1 of Limnodromus scolopaceus. NCBI lineage: Eukaryota > Metazoa > Chordata > Aves > Charadriiformes > Scolopacidae > Limnodromus > Limnodromus scolopaceus. The sequence goes on from JAOXNO010000001.1 coordinate 119,345,588, forward strand.
CCCGCCCCTGGGCGGGGCTCGAAGCGGTCTCCACCAATGGTCATCGCTCGTGGGGGCGTGGCTAATAGAGACCACGCCCCCCTCCCCAATGCTGACCCTCTGCCTGGTCCCGGCCAGGCCCGGCCCGACGGGGCGGTGCGGGGTCCCGGCGGAGCGGGAGGGCGGCGGCGGCCGTTCGGGGAAAATCGCCGCCAAACTCTGCCTCCGGGTGAAGGTTTTGCCTGGGACCGGCTCGGTGCCGGCTGGGTGTCCCGCCAGCCCGTCCTCGGTGCGCCAGAGGGGCTGGGGTTAGGCAGGCGACAGCATCCTTGCTCCAGGAGGCAACAGCTCTGGCTGCCTGCACCCACTAATTCACTAACCCTTTTTTATTTACTTAAATTTAGAAAGTATGCCAGCAGTGAGTGTGGGAGAGGGGAGGAGATCCATGGAGCTACGATGCCACAGGTTACAGCAGTATACAAGCCTCCCCCTGTCCTAGAATTGAGTTACACTGGGTCCACGAGCCAGGGGATGAAGGGTTAGCCTTTGCATGAAAGTAGCTTCCCAAAGACAATGCCTGAAATAATAACTGGTTGCCGAAATGCCCATTTTGTTTGTACTTCTACTATTACGATTTTGAAATACATGATGATTGTGATATTTTTTTTTTCGTGCATTTTACAGCTCGTACAATTTTTATTGCCAAAGTGTAAATGTCATCTCTGTGAAACTAAGTAGAGAAAATAGAGAACCTGGCCATCCCCTTCCGAGTAAGCACAGAAGACCTTTACAATTGACAGAATTACAGAAAATCCTAATGGCACTTTATGTTAAATACTGATAGAAGTTTTGAGAGTTGCCCAGTTCTACAATCATATGCCATATCTCGGTATGACCAAAGAATTGAATAAGAGTGCAGTACTACACAGGCGGTGTCCTCAGAAACGTCTCGGTTTTCTTACAATGCAAAAAATTAGGCCTTTTGGGTTACGCCAATTGTGCCAAATGAGCAAGACATGGACCTGTTGGAGCAGGTGCAGAGGAGGGCCACAAAAATGATCAAAGGGACACAACACCTGTGAGGACAGGCTGAGATAGCTGGGATTGTTCAGCCCGGAGAACAGAAAGCTTCTGGGAGACCTTACTGTGGCATTTCAGTACTTTAAGGGGACTTATAAGAAAGGTGGGGACAGACTTTATAATAGAGCCTGTATCAATAAGACAAGGGGTAATGGTTCTAAGCTAAAGGAGGTCAGATTCAGCCTAGATATAAGGAAGAATTGTTTTACAATGAGGGTGGTGAGACTCTGGAACAGGTTGTCCAGAGAGGTGGTAGGTTCCCCATCCCTGGAAACACTCAAGGTGAGGCTGGACAGGCCTCTGAACAACCTGATCTAGTTGAATATGTCCCTGCTCATTGCAGGAATGTTGGACTAGGTGACCTTTAAAGGTCCCTTCCAACCCAAACCATTCTATGATTCTATTACAACAGTGACTGAAGGCAGGAACATCTCTGAAATCATCAGGCTCCATGTGAAGTAACAATCCAAGAGACAGAATAATGGACCTATTTTTAAAAAGGGTAGAAAGGAGGACCCTGGGAACTACTGACCTGTCAGCCTCACCTCTGTGCCTGGCAAGATCATGGAACACATCCTTCTAGATGCCATACTTGGGCACATGAAGGACAGGGAGGTGATTCAGGATAGCGAACATGGCTCTACTAGGGACAGGACCTGCCTGACTAACCTAGTGGCCTTCTATGATAAAGTGACTAGGTCAGTAGATAAGGGACAACCTATGGATGTGACCTATCTGGACTTCTGTAAGGCCTTTGACACGGTCCCCCACAACATCCTGCTCACCAAATTGGAGGGGTACAGATTTGATGGGTGGACTGTTCAGCGGATAAGGAATTGGCTGGATGGTCACATCCAGAGGGTAATACTCAATGGCTCGAAGTCCAGATGGAGAGCAGTGGCAAGTGGTGTCCCTCAAGGGTCTGTGCTGGGACCGATACTCTTTAACATTTTTATCAGTGATATAGACAGAGGGATTAAATGCACCATCAGCAAGTTTGCAGACGACACCAAGCTGTGTGGTGTTGTCAATACACCAGAGGGATGGGATGTCATCCAGAGGGACCTGGACAGGCTGGAGAG
>JAOXNO010000001.1:119347828-119371369 GCA_028565335.1 Limnodromus scolopaceus
GGCCCTGGGCAACCTGGTCTAGTTGGGGGTGTCCCTGCTGACTGTGGGGAGGTCAGACTAGATGACCTTTGGAGGTCGCTTCCAGCCTGGGCGAGTCTATGATTCTATGACCTTCTTCCAAAGTTAAATCAGGTAGTTTAAAAAATAAAGTAGATTTGCAGGGCTGATTAAGTGTGTGGACTAGGTGCAGACACACAAGTGCCGGGTGCTATAGCAAGTAAGAACAGCAAGATCCCTACTGCTCTGAGAGATAGTCTACTGACACGGAAGCTCATTATCACTGGGACTGCTGCTGCTTACATACCAGAGTAAAATGAGCAAATGAGTAAAATGTCCCCAAAAATGGGACAGTCTGAGACTGTGAGAGTGATACGTATTCCAAAATGGAAAAATGCAATGTACTAACAGCTGTCTGCGCTTATTAGGGAAAAAAGTCTTTGCTTCTTGACAGTGATAGGGATACCCTTTCTCACAACTCTGCTGACCCCAGTGAGCAGGTCACAAGGAATCGGCTGACGAAAAAGCTTCACCAAACGGCACCTCCCTCATTCAGAAGCCAAGTTTGGAAGAAAACAACAAAAACATCCTCTGTGATAAGAACAGGAAACTTGTGTGTATTTAGATAACTTGCTGATAGACAAGCTTGCCAAAAAAACCTCTAGTGTTAAAAAGGAGCTGCAACGGGCTTGTGAAAGAGCAATGGAGATTGAAGTGCTTTTACCTGGAGCAGCTCTAACAATGAGAGGTGACATCAAAGTGTCACTTGTACACCTCGTGACTGCCTCAACCCTTGCAGTAAAGACTGAAAAAATATCTAAGGAGCTAACAAGGATTATCTCAGGTGTTCACAACCTGTCAGAACTATGTGGCTACTAAGACCTTAGCATCTCTATGATGCAAATAAGAGCCCTTGGAATATTTCTACCTCAACTGATAGATCTGCAGACATCTAGGATTTGGAAAAAAAAACCCAAAACCACCGAACAAAAAACCCAAGCAGATGCTGAAGTCTTGCTTGAGGACAACAGGATGAACCCAATGGGACATGATCAAGGAGATCTTGTTTACCTCACAACTAGGTTGATCAGAGTTTGCTGCACTTGCAGAAAATACAAGAAAACAGGGAAAGAAACAGGCGATGTGTCATATTGAGAGTGATCCTCCTTTCAGAAGGGTTATGACCACATTTTAATGAGAAGTTTGGAATGTGCTCAGAAATCAGCAGAAAATAAAGATTGCAAACTTTACAGTAAAGGAAATTTTATTCCAAATAGATAAAATTTTATTTTTAAACTACTTAATTATTGCTCAGAACAGAAACTTGAATAATAAAGAAATGCTTGCCAATGTGCTCTATTCCTTATACACTACAAAAAAAAACAGAGAGCAACACTGCAGGGTGAGCATAGGAAGCTACTGTTGCTGAAACCATTTCCTAGCAATTTACCCTGTTGATTTATGTCTGCTTCAGTACATGAGTTGTAATAATTTGCTGAGACTACAGAATGTGCATGATCATTAATGTGAAGGTATAGAAAGACACAGGACTGCTATAGACTTTCACATTTACCAGGAAAAAAGCCTGAAAGTTGCTGAGAAATACAGTGGACCATCCAAAGCAAGGCATTCAATTGAGATCACAGCTGTGTCAGCAACAGTAAAAATTGTCTGGTAGCCCCTAGAATGGGCAAAAAGGTATCAATTTCTTGATCAAAGAACATGAAGATAGATATCCACAGATAAGTGCCATCACTACGTGCTATTTTTTTGTGCTACAAGTGTTTTGCTTTCAGTTTTGCCAACTACTAATGTGAGAAAGTCAAACTACTCAGGTCACGTCATCAGTAGTCACAGTTACATGTCATTTTATGTCTACTCAGTACCCCAAATGATGAGTAAAATCAGGCATAATCGTTGTGAAAGACACAGATGTTTTGCATTCGTTCCTGATTTCAGTGTTACTTTATTTTGCCAATACATTCAAAAACTGGAATACAAATATAGGGAAAATCCCTGACATTAAAATAAAATGGTTTTGTTAAAAAAAATGTAATAAAATGTACATTCATGTATACAGCATAATCTTTTAGTTCTTTATGTGTTTTATAGATGTCTTTTGACAAGTAAATAGAGAGAACTAAGTTCTGTAAGGCAAGAATGCCTTATCACTGGAAGACAGATTGTCATTATTAAGATCATAATTACCACCACTTAACCACCTCTAAAGTCACATAATTCTTGTATCGTAATGACATCAACAGAGCTTATCTGAAATATCCTAGAACATGCCATCTTAAGTGTTACTGCCAGCTGAAATTTCTGCCATTAACTCATCATCTGTGTTGATTAGCACTCTACTCTGCAGGCACAAAGATGAGCTTTCCAGAGAGTATCAGAGCCTTTTGCAAAGCTTGATGCACATAAATTTACATCCACAAACATTTTAATTCTGGTAATTATATGGTTAGTACTCTGGGTTACAACAAGCTGAAATATGAAAAACTGTGAAAAATAACCCAAACTCTTCCGAACATCAAACTCAGTAGTTCTGTTGGGAGTCCATCTGTTGGGCAACAACATGCACAGTATAGATTAACTTCAAGCCTTGGCTGTAGGCGATACTGTATTTTCTAAGGACAGTTTTCTATTTTGGAACAGTATCTTAGACTGCCTTATGCTAAATTTGGGGTCATAGATTAATTTACAGTTCTAATGATGTTTACAGAGTTGCTGATTTTTTTTTCTTTCCAAGGACTTTATCAGCCTCCTGCCCAAAGCAGATCCATCGGATCCATCCTAGGCAATGTTCACACAATCGCTCTGCCTCTCTCTGGTCCATCAAATAGGTAGTTATTTAGACCAACTGGAATGGCCCCAGTAGGGGATTCATAAAGAGATTCTGTGACAAGTTGGTAAAAATTGGTAAGAATCAAATAGGTAAGCTGGGAATGGTATTGTAGAGTAGTAATGGACATTTTTATTGACTAGGATGTATATTTCAGTGGATGAGGAATTGGTTGGATCATCACATCCAGAGGGTAGTGGTCAAAGGCTCAATGTCCAGATGGAGACTGGTGATGAGTGGTGTCCCTCATGGGTCTGTATTGGGACCAGTACTGCTCAATATCTTCATCAGTGACATAGACAGTGGGATTCAGTGCACCCTCAGCAAGTTTGTGAATGACACTAAGCTGAGTGGTGTGGTTGATGCACCTGAGGGGTGGGATTGTCATCCAGAGGGACCTGGACCAACTTGAGAAGTGGCCCATGTGAACCTCATGAGGGTCAACAAGGCCAACTGCAGGGTCCTGCCCCTGGGTTGGGGCAACCTTGGTATCAATACAAGCTGGGGAATGAAGGGATTGAGAGCAGTCCTGCCGAGAAGGACTTGGGGGTACTGTTGAATGAAAAGCTGGACATGAGCCGACAATGTGTGTTTGCAGCCCAGAAAGCCAAATGCATCCTGGGCTACATCAAAAGAAGCATGGGCAGCAGGTTGAGGGAGATGATTCTGCCCCTTTACTCTGCTCTGGTGAGACCCCACCTGGAGTTCTGTGTCCAGCTCTGGAGCCCTCAGCACAGGAAAGACATGGGACCTATTGGAGCAGGTCCAGAGAAGGGCCACAAAGATTATCTGAGGGCTGGAGCACCTCTCCTGTGAAGACAGGCTGAGAGGGTTAGGATTGTTCAGCCTGGGGAAGAGAAGGATCTTCCTGCAGCCTTTCATTACCTGAAGGGCGCCTATAGGAAAGATGGGGAGAAACTCTTTATCAGGGAGTGTAGTGATAAGACAAGGGGTAATGGTTTTAAACTGGAAGAGGGTAGATGTAGATTAGATATTAGGAAGAAATTCTTTAGTGTCAGAGTGGTGAGACACTGGAACAAGTTACCCAGAGAGGTGGTAAATGCCTTGTCCCTGGACACACTGAAGGTGAGGTTGGACGGGGCTCTGAGCAACCTAATCTAGTTGAAGATGTCCTTGCTTTTTGCAGGGGTGTTGGACTAGATGACCTTTAAAGGTCCCTTCCAACCCAAACTATTCTATGATTCTACGATTCTATGATATTCTTAGCTTTTCAAGCCCACTTTGTTACTTAGGTGTGTATTCCAAACCACCAGAAAACAATCACCAGCTTGATACTGTAACACGCTTCACTGCTATGAAAAATGCTTTTGTACACAAAGATGGCTGTAATATGTTTATTCATCACTGTTCATTTTCACTTGTGTGTTTCCAACAACTATAGCAACTTCATACTTCCTGGCTAGCCCTGCTTCAGGCACCGCGCTCTACTCTAATCAATGAATAAGCACCTTGAAGCAAATTATCATCTCTCTTGGCTATTAGCATTTGATTAGTTCATTTTACCTCGTAGCATGACCAGAAATCTTCTGTGTGACCCGTGTTTCCCACTCTCAGTTACCAAGCATCCGTTAACAGTGGTTGCGGTGACCATCCTGAGTGCAAGACCATGGCAGTGGGACACAGAGAGGCATGGGGGAGTGGGGTGCTCCGAGTCAGCCCCCATCACTGGCAGAGCTTCTGCTCTCTGGTGACCAGTTGGCACTAGACCTGCTTATTTGCTTTCCATCTCCTGCACCAGTCCAGAGACCTTGGTCCGCTCCACAGTGCTGGATGCAGAAGGAATCTTTCATGTGATTGTGCTGCTTTTGGGGGCCTGAAAACTTTTGGTGGGGACGAGGAAAACATAGAAGGAATTTTCCTAAAGCCATAAGGAGAAGATCAACTACTATGACTTTAATGTCTGTAGGTAAATCTACTAGAATCTATTTAAAACATTCATCCAAGTTTCAAAGTGCTCCTCGACACCTGGGAACAGAAAAACAAAATACAAGCTGAGACTTATGCCACACAATGAAGTTTTCTGTTCCCTCAGAGAAACCTCCTATGTACTCACTGGACAAACTCTCACTACCCCAGGCCAACAAAAGATATTGTGACTTCACAGAAATGTGGAATATAATTTTAAGTATTTTTAGCCACCAAAGAGTTAGGTAAATGTTTTCTTTCTGTGCTAGGACCCCATCAATAATTTAATTCTGTAAAATATTTCCAACTCTTTATACCTAGGTATTTGGGGTAAAAAAAACTCAGAAGATAGTTTGGGAAGGAAACCGAATTACCTCACTAAAAATTTTCAAAGTAATTTCCCTGCACGATTGTGTAGTTTGACTAAAATTATTGTTGATCTTTTAACAGCATCAATCTCTCCTCTTTGTGTAAGTCTCAAAATTGTCAAATATTTCTATATGAAGTTGATCTTGAAAGTTTGAGCTTCATGCTAATGAGCATTGGGCAGGCTTAATCAGCAGGTGAAATAAAGCCCAAATCTTCGTGTACCAGAAAAGTCAGATATGCCCAGGCAGCTCTCGCACAATGTTCGGCACAATACCGGTTGTTCGGTATGGCCATAGGCAGAGTGAAGAGTGTTTGCTTCCTGGTGTTAAAAGACACATACACAGTGTGCTCTTCTTCAGGAAGAAGTAGGTGAACTGCTATAAGCCTGTTTTTCCCCAGGACTCAGCCTTCTCCTGTGCACAGCTTTTCTGAATGAAAGCAATGTTTTTTAGACTTCTTTATAATTTCATAGTTAGTTAAGTTCCACTGCAGTGGCACCAGCAGGTTCCAGACAACCTCTTGATAAATATCTCTTGGAGGCTGTACTAGGCTATCGCAAAATATTATTGACACCTTTAAACATTTACAATCCCCGTGTGTGTATGGGGGGGATTTAGATAAGATGTGAAAGCAACATAGATTCAGATATATGACTCATGCTAACAAAACAAATAGGGACAATTCAAGTTAAAGTTAGTATGTGTGACTAAAAAGATCATGCTGGTAACTTGTTTTTAACCTCTTTTGCTCACTAGCCTTTGTCTTCAGTTATGTGTGTTAGTTCAACCACCAGTGTTAAGATAGACATGAAGTCTTTCCCTTTCTCTCTCATTTATCTTCATGACTCATTTTCCCATAAGGGGAGTTTATTTTAATAACTCTGAGATAAAATATATTCACTGACTGTAGTAATAAGGATTTCAAAAATGTGTATATGCCTTTGTTTGCTTTCAAATAGAAGAAACCCTGAAATTATTTCAACAAGCTTAAATTAAATAAATCCTTCTGTATACTTAGTTCTACTAACACTTTCAACCTCCGTATAAGCTCCAATATGAACTCAGTAGGTGAGAAAGACTGCAAGGAAGGTCTAGAAGGGCTCCAGGTACTGCTCAAACCTGTGGAGCTCCTTCCTCCCATCTGCATGGGGAAAGACCTTGCCAGGCAGCACACATGGTGCTTTCATTGCACAACAGCCAGAGCAAGCTGGAGGCAAAGTGGCCACGCAAGCAGTTCAGCGCATGGGGTTGTGTTTGAAAGGAGCTGCCCAAATAGCTGCCAGTGGGAGATTTCTGCAAGAGTTTTGGCCAAAAGGCATGTAAAGACCTGAAGTAGGTGTGTAAGGTGATGACGAGGAGCAGCTGTGGACAAGAGGAGAGTTTTCTGAGTCTTTCCTCCCAGACTCAGCTCCTCAGCAGGCATGGACTTAACATTCAACCTATACATTTCAGGTCTCTGTGCATTGCTGTGTACCAGACTTACACTACTATATTTCTGAGGACAGATTACATTGACTTAATTCCATTCTTAGTTTAGCAGCTCCTGCTGATTTTCCAAGACTCACTTTTCAGGCTTTAGATACAGTATGAGTGCAAGTGCCTTCTGACCTTTGGAGGGGAGACTATTGGTGTTGCACAATGTATGCACCAGCTAGTGTATAGGCCTTTATGCGAAGGACTGAACTTTGCTCATGTTCTTTACAGCACATGAAATAGATTTATATCATGCAGTGTCATTGCTGCTATCAAGTTTTCTATGTGTCCTTCACCACCATCCCACTATCAGATAATTTTCATGCATTGGGTTTTACAATGCACTTTCAATGATATTAACAAAACGTTCCTTTATATAATTCCTCTATAGAAAAGTAGTTTGTATATAGCTCATGGATTGCTGGTATCGTTTGAGACTAGATGAAAACTTGAATAAGACATGGCAACAATGTGAACATGATAGTACATTTGGAGAACAAGAGCTGGTTATAGATCACAAGCTCAGGCTGTGGTTTGAACAAGATTTTAGGAGTAGAGCAGTCATTATGGGAATGTGGGGAGATCAGTGGAGGTCATTAGTGGATGTAGTTAAATACCAAAGGAGTACAATAAGATTCGATATGAACATAAGAAAGAGGTTGGTGGAAACACCAGCCGGAATAAAGAATTCCATTAGAGCCATTGAACTTCAGCCTTTGATATAACAACAAAAACCATCAAAAACCTTTGCTAAAAGTAGGTCAGAGAAATTTGTCATGCCCTCTCACTATCTATCAGGTAAAACAGCATTGGAAACCTATAGAAAGCATCCAAAAAGAAATAAAGGGTGTTCTCCTCTGCAAATCCTGTATGGGATATAGTCAGCTGAAGCCATGTGGACAGCTTCATCTCTCTTCTAGATTAATGACTACTTCACTGAATACCAAAAACCCTCAGTGCCCCTCCCAAGAAGAAAACTTGCTGCAGGGTTTTGAGAGCTTAACAACCCTTTCTGCCAGCCCTCCTCCCCCTGGGTGGTGAACCCAGACACTTTGCAATTGGACCCAGCCCTAAGTACCACCAGGTAGAAATCAGTCACACGGACACCTTTCCTCACCTCTGTCCGGTAGCTGAACTGAGAAGGACAGAAAGGCTCATTTCCAAGATGTCATTTCTTCTTTTCTTGAAAGTCCTTGACTGAAAGTCACCCTGTAGATTCATAACTCTTTCTAGTGTGACCCAAAGAATCACATTTTTATATTGAGTAAATAATGTTAATTGTGTGTTTCCCTTTGTGCAAACCCAAATAGAGAATCTCAGATGCTGAAACAGTTTTATGCTTCTAAGCAATGATTTTGGGTATTAAAACAAACCCTGGAAATAACATCGTGCTTGTTCCTAAGACTGACTTAGAAACGTATACTTTTCTCTTGCAGTTTCTCTTGCACTCAAATTCAGATAATAAATTATTAGAAATTTGCCAAAGCAACAAATTAGCAGATTTTGTAGTTAAGAACTGTGAATGAATTGTTTAAAGTTAAAATAATGAGAAGTGTTAGAAATTTTTATTGAATTCTGGTGTAATATATGATCTCAACAATATTTATGATAGTCACTGTTGCTTATCTGGTGACATCAGAACATGCTCTTGAATACAATCAATTACTTCTGCTTCATGCAACTTAGTAATATATTAAACTTTTGACTGCTTCATAGAGAAAATGTCTTAATATGGCTCTAGATTTAAAAAAGAACAAACCTGAAATTGATCTCCAATCAAGGTAAGTCTGGCAATATGCTTCCAGTAAAAGAAAAAATCCTGACTCTACCCTGTAATGATATCCATCAGCACCAACTTGTGTAGTTTCTCAGAGCTCTGTTTAGCAATAATCACTGCCAACTTCAAAAAGATAGTCCCAGAAAGCAAATGAAAGTGCCTGGCTATGCGTGCCTTCTTGATTAACAAATAGGCGTGCGGCCCTGCTGCATTCAACTGTACGCAGCAAACAACATGAGTCTGCAGGGCCTCACAGGGTTATATATGACACAGGCAGAACAAAGCATCCAAAGTTCAATTTGTAGGGCCAGGGAAACAGAGAGGAAGGGCAGGAAAACTCTTCTCAAATGGGAGCTGCTTGCCTCGGTGGCGCTGATTTACCTAGAGCCAAAATGCCGAGCACAGATGTAAGTATAATTTACAGCAGCAGGAGGTAGCTGTATTTATATTCTGCTTACGCCTTTGGCACACACTGCACGTACAGTGCAGTATTTGTAGTGCCAGCACAGGTGCCTGGTTGGGCTGGCAAAGTCCTTGCTGTCACTATATGACCAGACTGTGAAGCTGCACATCCGTCCATGGAGTTGGAAGTGAGGGGTGCAGCAGCAGGCAGCTTTGCAGGTACCTTGTGCTCCTGAGTCATTACGAAAATACACTGCCAGGTGTCTCCTTTCTGAATGAGTTGTTTTACAGATAGGGCAATCAGTGCCATTTTCTAAATATTTTGGGGTATTTCTTAAGGAACCATAAAAGTGGTTTTAATTCTTCTGAGCAGTGTTATGAGATACAGGCATCGTTATGAGTTCAGTCTTCATCTTACACCTGTGAAAAGAGGACTGAGGTAAAACCACACATGGGAGTGTACGTTTACTTTTTGCTTACAGCAGGAGAAAAAAAAATCATCTGACGCTAGTCTGGACAGGCATGAGCATGGCTCGATCAGCAGTGTCCAGCAGGGCTACCCATCACGGTGAAACCCTCTGCCCACCAGTCTGGGTATCCAGTGCCAGGGGAGGCAGCAGGGACAGGGGACTGTGGCACCATCAGCCCAGAGCATTATGATGCCTACACCAGGGTTTGGAAGCAGAAACATCTGGCCAAGAGGGGTGTTTCACAGCACCTTTGCAAGGCAGTGCCTCCAAAGACTGATTTCTTACACTTCTGAGGAAGCTTATCACTTCTCCATGGTTTGCAGAGTCTGTCTGGGAGTGACAACACAGACTGAAAGTGCCAGCCAAGCCAGAAAAGTGTCAGCACCATTAGCAAGCAATCTGACTATGCACTTCATATATTTCTATACCTTCATTTCCCTTTTCTGCACTTTTTCTCTTGTCCACATGACAGAGCCACCTGAGACCAGTTCCTGCAGCTTCACCAGCCTCTAGTAATTTGGGGTGCACACATTGAAGCCACTTGCCTTACCTAATGCAATGCCTCAGCGTAAAGACTGTTGCTGTGGGTCAACTGTACATTGCTTAAGTAAGCATATATCTTAGTTGGTGCCCTTTGGATTTTGACTTCTGGCAAGTTTTAATTTTACTATCTTGAATGTCATAGAGCTATTAAAAGGAACCTACAGCAATAAACAATTCATTGTGTTTGCTCTTTTAGTGTAGAAGTATGCCTTCTGAACTGTGGAAACCTCCTGTATAGGAGGTTTAATATCTGCCTGAACTTTCCACCTGCAGGACTTTGTGTGTTTGCAGGTGTTGAAGGTTACACAGTGATAAATCACTGACTCTTTTGAAAAAAGGATTTTATCTCCTCTGCAATTTGACTGGCTTTCAAATGTATTGCTAGGGACACAATACCTGATTATATATTTTTTTTTCCTGAGAAAACATTCATGTTATGAGGGAGTGCCTATCAACGGGCACATGTGGTTGAAACTGCTGAGGAATCCATTCAAACTTCCACAAAGTCACACCTTACAATAAAGTGTTCTACAATTCCTGTATAATTGTGGGCTAGAACAAGGGTATTAGTGTGAGCCACTCCCAGAATACTTTGCTATAATTTTTTTCTGTGCCTGTCAACCTTGTGACAGGCTTTGTGAAAGACTTGAGCTTGTTTTCATTTCAATAGCTACTCTTTTCTATTTCATGCTTGCCATGTCCTCAGACTCCTTGGTTGTCGAGGTGTGATGATCATGTTCAGTTCTCTTAGTGACTAATCTAATAATCCCATTTATTAAATATTTTTCTATCAGGACTATGCTAGATCTTCTTATTTTGTTTTCCACGGAAGAAAAATATCTGTTCATGTATTATGCCATGTAATTCAGACCCTTGTGGAGTAAAACATATTGATTATATGCATGGGGTTTGTTTTGGTTTTTTTGTATATATTGTTCAGTGGTATGCAATAAAGTAGAAAATCCTTCTTGATACAAAAGCTTTGGTTATCCTGCTTGCTGCAGTCAGTGGTCAGTGCAGATGCGGACCTGACAGGTTAATATTGTCCGAGAACAAATGGCCATTTAGGTGGAGCAGCTCTGACTTGTTGATTTGGGAAACATGTTGCAGTGATCATCCAGAGATAGGGAACAGGAGGGGGCATTTTGGCCATCCGGATAGGCTGCACAGGGGCAGGCTGCACTGGGAAACTTGAGCAGAGGAGAAAGTTCCAGATGCAAGGATTGATGCTCTTTTCCTTGTCATCCGTGGCCCTGGCAGTACACGACGTTTCTGGTCCTCCTGGCTGTGTGATGGGCAGGCGAGCCACTTGCTTCCAGTCAACTCACTGCAGACCTGGACCATTTCAGTGACAAACCCCACAGAGCTGCCACAGTGCGGGCATGATAATCTGGTGTCTCCAGCACCTCACAGCAGCTATGTTCCCTGCCAGTACCCCATCTACTCCCCGCAGGGAGGTCCCAGGCCTTCAGCCCATGATCAATATGGGGCTTTCCCTCCAACCGGGAAAAAAGCCATGGTCTGCTAGCTAAGGGCAAGCAAAAGAGGCTGCAGGAAAGTGTGATGGAGCCATTGCCGACCAACAGACCAGTTGCTGACCTACAGGGCATGCTGGTGGCTCAGCTTCTCCTCCCCAAGCCTAGAGAAGAAGTTGGATCTCCTGCTTGCGTGGCTTCTGCTTAAGCACCCAGGTGAACTAAACAGTGTCAAGCCTCCCGTATGTGAAAAGACTTTACTAATTTATTTCTAGGACATTCATAACCAAAAACATCCCTTATTGTCAGGCCAAGTAAGGAGAGAGTGACTCTAAATGCAATTCATCTCTCCTGATTTCATCTAACAAGAAGACATCTAGGTTGTCCGTACAGTTCATAGAGAGAATTTCATAGGCAGAATTAATCCTGTCTAAATTGTATTTACAGGTAATTGTGTGACAGTGGTAGACAATGTAAAACACACTTGCAAAGAAAATAAAGATCCTTCAGAAAAATAAAAACTTCCCTTCCAGCATCAACTAGAACCGGAAAGGAAATGACATGGATCAGATGAGTCCCTGCACAGCACGTAGGGCTGCCATCTCCAGGTTCACCGTCACTTTGGGGATGTAGAGTGATGAGATGCACGAGCCCAAGAGACAGGACCAGGGCTCCTTACTTATATTTTGGCACACTTCAGTGCTTCTTTGGCACGGCTGAGGCTGGAAAGGGAAGTGCTGAGTTCCCAAGAGAGAAATGTCCTGTTCTGTCATCCCCAAGGCAGATGTGCTGACTTTTTTCTGCTCCCTCTGGGAAATTTCTTATTGAGTCCATCACCAAGTTTATCTAAACAAATAAACACAGACTGATTTTTAGTTAGAGATATTTGGACAGCTCAGGAAATATCCAGCTTTTGCAGCTCTAGTTTTACCTGCATTTTGACAGTTGGCAGGCATCAGCCTGCTAATATTGCAGCACAAAATCTGTCAGACAAGAGTATGTCTAGTAAACACTTGGCAGTGATGACTGTAGCCAAAATCTCATTCTTGTTCCCAGATCCTTGTAACAGAGGAACTGTGTGGGTAAAAAATTTTTAATTCATCCATACATGTGGACACACACAAGCACACAAAATCCTCAAGGTTCAAGCACACATTAGCCCCTGCTTGGCACTACTCTGAAGGAATTTAGAATAAAGAAAGTTCACGTGCTAATATTACTTCCACAATCCATTACACCAGAAGCTGACAAAGCCTTAAAAAATGAAAATACTCATTCAGAAAAGGAAAAGCCTATTATAAATAAACCAATGCATTAACAAACAGTATATTTAGGTAGTTAATAAATGTGTTTTCTGCATATCTAGCAGGAATCCATTCCAGAAGGCAGCAGGCATTTTTAAGCACTTGTAAAAGAAAAAAAAAAAAGGACTGAGGATGCTTTTCTCTTGTCTAGGGTTGCAGCTGTAGTGGCATGAATGTAGAAAACATAAACATCCTGGAGCACCCATTAAACTTTTTATTAACTGATAATTTCATTTCCTAAAAGTAATTGATTTCTGAGTTTTTCTTAGCAGCTACTGAACTTTTTCTTAGTACAGATAATATAGTAGTTAGCTGAATTTTTCCTATCATTTACATGAAAGTGCCTGGAACACTCACTGTAAAAGTAGGCAAGAAAGAAAAAATTGAGTTACTTTTCTTAACTCTTCCTTATTTCTGAAGATTGCACAGGCATAGGCAGGGCTAAAATTTAATCATCAAATTGGTGATGCAAAGCTGTAATTCAAGTGATGCAGTGCCGTAAGGCAGCACTTTTTCTTGTGCAATTTGGCATACACAGTTCATGGCACACACAGTTCATGGCACAGGCTTTTACGTACTGTCAGGGGAACGGGCCTGACTGGGAGGCAGCCTGTGGCCATTGCTGTGACTGTAGGCCACCATGCTTGCCGTGCCTCTTGCAGAAGCAGATGTGCAGCTTTCATGCACATGTGGTTGAAACTACTGAGAAATCCATTCAAACTCCCACAAAGTCACACTTTATGGTAATTTCAGCCTTTAAGGCTGATGAAGGCCATAGTTCTCCCTCATTATTTTGCACTTTCATGCATCTCTGGCCATACTCTATCTGATTAAGAGGGATTATAAAAGCTGAGATACTACAAAGAAGGCTCTTCTCACAGGATCCACTTTTCCTTCCAGAGGCTTAGCAGCTCCAAGTAATGGGTTTGGTCCCACTGTGTGCTGGGGAGGAGTAGGAGGGTGACTGTCAGAGAGACTTCATGTCTCACAGAGGCTCTACATCCTCTCATTCTTCTTTCTTGTGACGCTCTGGAAGTGTTGTTTGGAGCATTTTTGAAGCCCAGCAGCCCATCAATGTGATATTTTCCTTGCCCAATTACTCCAGCCCATCTGATAATTTGTAAACTGCAAGAAATTACCTCTCCATGGCTAAGCAGTCACTCTCCAGCTAGCCATGAAGGCAAGACTGAAGCCGTCAGTTGATGTGTGAAGCCCTATGGCCAGAGATGTAGACAGGTGAAAGATCATGGGGTATGCATGGTCATATTCTCACAAAGTTTCCAGGACTGTGGGTGGCAAATGTCCAAGCACCATCAGACAGGTCCTGCCAAATCAAAAATGGGCTTAAAACTCCTGAGATTTAGACAAAAGGAGAAACCCAGATAGAAAAGAAGTATTTCTACTACTTCTTTTGCATGTAACCAGATTTATAGCTGCAGCTTCTTCTCTGCGGCTACAGACAGCAGAAGCTCACTTCCTTAAAAGACGCGCAGTGAACCTGGAATACAAAGCTTTAGAGACAAAGTCTCATAACCACAACATTTTTTGGTGGAGTCAGAAGAATTGGCAGTACTTGCTTTGCATCTCAGTTGTACGGAGAATCTAACAGTTGCAGTAAATTTGAGAAAACACCCCAAATTTTTGGCATGGTTCTTAGAAGACAAATCCTGAGCTTGCAAGGCCTGATTTCTTTATTCTCGTTTCTCTGCAGTCAGGATCAAGGCAGCTGCTGCAAAAATACAGCATTTCCAGTAGTGCAATTATAATTTCTGTCCAAGCATGATGATTTATATAAAAATGTATGGCACCCTAAGGAGCAAGCTTCTGGAGACAAGATGTTTTATGACAATTAGAAATACAGATCTCCTTCCGCACTTATCTACAGTGCTTGTACTAATACTGAGCTGCAATAAATGCTTGCTTTCTTTCCTTCCAGAGCAAAACATAGGCTGAATGACACATTAAGTTGTTACAATGTTTGCAAATATGTTAAGCAAAATCCACTTAATGCATGGTGTTGGCACTATAAGACAGGTACTATAAACCAGATGCTGCTTTCCAGGCAGGGACAGACACAGCTGGCACAACAAATGGCAGGTTATCTCCCAGGGACCACAGCAAGAGCAGGCTCCCAGACTGCCTGGACACTGAATATGTCCCTGTGTACGCTTATCTCCTTGTCTCTTATCTGCTGCTCGCAGACCGCTGAACGGATGGAAGCCCGCCTGTGCCACCCCTGCCAGGTTCCACGCTCCTCTCCCAGGCCATCATGATGGAGGCCAAGACATGACATGATCATTCAGAGGCCATGGGGCTGGGATAGAGGACATGGTCACCTGCACTGATATTACCCACTGAAATGCTGTTGACATGGGTTGGACCTCACCCTGCCACAGAACTCCCCTTCTCAAGCCTCGTGAGCTCTGCATAGATCTGAAAAGTCCTGCCAGGCATCTGGGTCCTTTCCTCGTGTGCTCCAGCATTCAGGCCAGGGGTGGTGGCTCAGGCGTAGGAGAAGTGCTGCTGGGGAAAGTGAGCCAGAGGTGGAGTTTCACATCTGTTTCTGTTTAAATTCATCGAACACTAAGAGCCACAGAAATGGAACAAGCTTTCTGAGGTTGCTGTTCTTACCAGCGGCAGAGCACATTGCTGCTCTTTCACATAACTGGTTAATTGAAACAATGATGTTCACCTCCTTCACTTCAGTGGCATTTAACTGAGACACTTTAAAAACATGGCAATGAACAGGAATGCGAGAGACTTCATAAACATACTAGAAAGGGTTGTCTTTACAAAGATTTAGATACCATCATGTCATTTCCCAAGGGTATTTACAACCAGAGCTGTATCTGGAGAGAGAAAGACAACACAGTACATTCTTAGGTGACAGCCACCATTGCAGCTGAGGCATCAGTGGCTTATATGTAGATATTCAGAGATAAAACCATAAGCTGGCTAAGCTTAACCTAAAGAATTAACACCAGGGGCTGTAGCTACCCCTTGTAACAGACCTTGAATAGTGGATTACAGATATCTCACAGGCTAAAAAAAATCATTCTTGTGGTCCAACATAGCTGGCTTGAATCACTTCTGTTCCCAGAACATGAATAAAAATATTGGTGGTAAACCTTAGCCACTAATTAGCAGCAAGAAAGATATCTAAGCCAAACCAGTGACAATAAGTGTTATGCAGTCATAGGCTGTCACTCCATTGCCTCTTTCTCTCTGGCTCCTGGGACTTGACCCCAACATCAGCCTGGACTGTGTGACTTGCCATCTTGGTGGATAATCAGTCACGTCCTGGGATTGCCCCGTTTGCCTGTGGGCAGGCATACAAAGTAGATGCCAGCTCTGTTAATGCTGGATATCCCTCGAGAAGTAAAAGATACCTCTTATTTTTCAGAGTCAGGTGAGTTGTTTTTAAAAGCGGTAAAGAGAAAGAAAATACATGCTCTGAGAAAGCAAAGGTTCAACTTTTTTGGTGGCAAATTAATTCTGGTTGAGCATTTCACTCTCTAGGGGAGGGCTCTGAGGTACAAAATGGAAATGTTTTAGATTATTTTCTCAGTCTTGGAGCTTTTCTGACCTTACCTTCCCATTTACCAGAGTTTCTTTCTAGCTTACGTAGCCTATCTGCTATTTGAAGTGGACTTACACCCCTTCACCAGGGGTAAGCACTGCACTTCAGTGGCTTGCCCTTTCCACCCTACCACTTGCTCTTCCTGGAGACACCTGCAACATAATCACAGTGACTCCTCTGGTACCAGCACCTGTGGATATCTACCCTTCCCTCTTCCCTTCCCCTCCTCACATGCCTTTTGTAAGACTAATTTGGGGGCCTTTTTCTGATTGATGTTTTTTAGTAGTGTGTGTCTTCACAAACTGGATCAAGGACGGATTAGACCATCCCCACTCCTACTGAGTAGACTCCTTGAATTGCCTTAGGGATGCAATTTGTCAAGGGGTGAGTAAGCTCTGAGCAAGGAGGGCACTGTCCCAAATGTCAGGGCAGCCCATGGGGTGCCCAGGGTGCTCTTCCTCCAAACCATGTGGGAAAGCCTCTCCAGAGAAAGCAGCTGAGTTGGGTTTAGGGGAGCCAGCTCCTGCAGTATCCAGCTGCTGAGCAGATTGCATCTGGGCCCTGTGCCACCTCTGATGGGCTGGCTGGAAAAGCCGAGGCATTTGCTTTCCCAATGGGTCACTTCTCAGCTGTGAAAGACATGCTCCGGCATAGGAACACGCAGACCCTTGGCTGATGGATAAGGAACTAGGCTTTATAGTGATGCTTTTAAAAAGCCTGCCAGTCTCTGCTGCTGCAATGAACCCTTTGCTACCCAATGTCTTATATTTCAGGTTTTCAAGAGATAAAGTGTGATTCTCTGAAAGCTTCAGAAATGGTTCAGTGAAGGCATCAGCATCTTCCTTCTTGCTTGGCTGCCTGCCAGAAAAGCAAAGCTCCAGGGTTGTACTGGATCTTTAACAACACTCCAGGTCTTTAAATTCAAATTAAGATTTTGGACATTAACAGATGTGACTTCTTTTCCTTGCCTCTCCCCTCCACCCCCATTCTACTGTTAAACATACTCAAACTTCCTTCCCAAGTGAGCTCTTGCACAGAACCAAATCTGATAAACAATAGCGAAACACAAAATGTCATTATCTCTTTCAAAAGATATTGTAACTTCTGACATCACAAGAACTTTGTAAGTGCTTGTGTCTTTTGAAAGATCTGATCATCTTTTCTCCCTTGGGCAGTCTCTGGGAACCTGTGTTTTTGAGGCTCCTACTGGACAACTGACTTTAGAAACAGCAGAAGCTGCTCTGGTGGCATTTCTTAGTCCTCTGTCCCACCTAGACTGTGGTCTGCAGCACCCTGAAGCAGAATATTCTCTCAAAGGTTGGGCCTGACCAGCCTTCATTAGCATTGACTTAAACCCACTCTTAACTGAATATTTAATTCCTGTAGATAAAAAAATGTTGTTTCTGCATTGGACGTTTATTTTACCACTTTGATGTGCTCTCAGAAACCCCCTGTGCAGCGTGTTTAATATTGATAGAGAATGTCTGGGGATATTTTAGGCTGATTCCATGATATTTGTACACTCCTGCTAACTGGTACTCTAGGACTGTGAATGCTGCAGACAGGAAGCAATTAGTTGGATTTGGCTGGAGCTGAGCTCTGGCCCTGAGCCGCAGGAGTCCTGCTTGCCACGGGAAATGTGTGGGTTGGGGCAGGGGGACCAGGCATGGCCAAGCTCTGGCTGCTGCATCGCTGCAGAACCCAGGGCAGGCTGTGAGAAGTGAGTGGAGGGAGACAAGGGAAGGAGAGAGATCTGGAGGAAGACTTGTGGGCAGGCACTGGAAGCTACCTGGTCATTTCTGCCTGTTTAGCTTCCAGTGCTGAGAGTGATCAGTGGCTCCTCCAGGGAGGGAACAAATAACTATTTTTTACCCCCAGATTTCAGTATTTCATGCATGGTATTATCTTACGTAGTCTAATCTCATGTTTTAAAGTTCTTGATAATACTTGTTTTACTAGTTTTGTGTGAAGAGCTCTATTTGGCATTATCAGGTGTAAGCATTAAAAAGAGGTATTTTTCTAACATATACTGTGTGTTTTTACCTGCATACTGCTGCGGAGGGGCCAGTTAAGTATACTAGGTTATGCTAAATCAAACTACTAGATAAGTGAGAATAAGTATCCTGTGAAACAAAATTCAGTTCTACATTTCCAACAGGGAAATCTGTTCATACAAGAGGACAGCAAGATGATAGAGCTGGGCTAAAGAAAAGGAGCCTGCTGGGGAAGAGTTTAGAAAGAGCATTGGCACATTAGCTGGTGTTCACATCTCAAATGCTTCAGCACTGCTGAAACAGTTCAGCAAACAGTTGCTTTCATACCTGTTGAACTGAGTTCTCTCATCCTCTTAGCTTTGGCACTGGGCATGAAAATTGGGCTGTGCTGACCTCTGAACCTGGGAGGCGCCTCTGCTGAAGATCACAGCACAGCTGGACATCTGCCCTGATCCCCACACAGTAAACCTCTGGGTGACTATGGGTTTACTTACTAGCTCATGAGAGCCCAAGTTGAAGAACAGGACAAGGAAAGCCATGCTTAGGGTGACCTGGATTAGGTGTAGTCCTCATCAATCAATAACGTGATGGTTGCATAGGAATGCTCTCATTAATGCAAGATCAGGGTCTTGTGCATGCCTTCTCCTCTGTAGCTCTTCCGGTTTTTGCTCACACATGGACCAGTCCCCACCTGTGCCGTCAGAGCTGTATCCTGAGATGACTTGTTTGGCAGGCTGCACAGAAAGTTAACTGATTGCTGTAGCAAAGAACACCTGATGTCCCACATGCTGTATGGTAATTGTTGCAAATGAATTGCTTAAACTCCATAATTTGGATCAATGTCCACTATTAATTCATCAGTGGACATCACCAATAATTTCAAGCTTGATTAGTCACAAAATTACACTGCTAACCCCTATTTCTCATGCATGACTTGGATTACCCAAGAAAAGGGAGTAATGTAGAAAAACCCAAAACCTCTGACTGACTTTGCCCAAAGCCCAAATGTCTATGTGGTAAATGAATGCAGGGATCAATAAAACATTCCACTTATAATAGCTTTCACTTTGGTGCCTCTTATTTAAGTCTACCTGACAGGACTGTCTGTGAGGAATATCCAATGAATAGCAGTCTGAAGAACATCTGAGATAAGGAACACCCACTGTCCCTTTTCAAATACTGATGAGAAGAAAGCTGTATGAGCTTTTAGGAGAGAGAGATAGTAGGAAAAAATTAAGCACCCATCTGAGAAGAGCCACTGGACCAGATCCAGGTGACGTTGCCTGTGCCTGGTTGTGGAGAAGTGACACTCACTGGTAGAGCTGAGAATGCAACCCTGAACCTGCAAGCTCCTGACATAGCAAGAATGTGAGTAACTTCCATTGCAATCTGCTCTCAGGGCTGGAAACTCTGCCTCTGAACAAGTCATTTTAGGATTACATCCTTACAAAGAAGAGCCAGATTTATCACACAGGCTTTGGTTTCTTTCAGAATGATAAATTTGCTATGGACTTTCTATTGTTTTGTTCTTCTCATTTACAACAAATGCTCTGTTTCAGTGGGCTATGTCTCGTGTGAATGGTTCCAGTCAGAGACCATAGCCAAGCTGGGGTTCAAGATACCAGCAAAAGTACTAACAATAGAGATTCCTTGTTTAATCAATTGAGTGATGAGATCTTCAGATGGATAAAAGAATAGAATTTCTTTCAATACCTCTGAAACTCAGCACACAAACATGTCTTTAGTATGGATGCCCCACCCCTAGAAGTGTTCAAGACCAGGCTGGATGGGGCTTTGAGCAATCTGGTCTTCTGAGAGGTATCACTGCCCATGGCAGCAGGGTTGGAACTTGGTGATTTTTAGGGTCCCTTCTAACCCAAACCATTCTATGATTCTGTGATAATATGGACCAGGCAATATCACGATACCCCTCGCTCAATTGCCTTAACATTGGATTTGAATCTCTGCAGGTGTCTTGCGGCTTCTGGCTCTCAGGACTCCTGGGCACTGGAGCAGCTGGACAAACAGGCACAGATCAGAGGACTGGATGGTCTGAAAAGCCCGTTTCTAAACTGGTGAGGCGAGTTGAGCCTTTTTGGGGGCTATATTGTGTCCGCAGAAGCAGAATAACTTAAATTACATCTTTTTTAAATGCCAAATGTCATTCTTTCAGATGGATGTTTAGTATTTTATGTTTCATGTTGTCAGCATTATGAAAAAGTAAACCACCTGTGCAGTACACACACAAATGCCTAAACAGAGCCATGATTATCAGATTTAAAATAAAATAAAAAAAAGGATTCAGATCTATCAACTCTTCCATCCCTTCGTCATATCAGCTTCCTTAAGGTGACTTCTCAAACCTCCCTTTCTATCCTGCTGCTTGTGTTTCCAGCTAAAGTGCAGATCCTAAGTGCATGAAAGGAGATGGGGAAAACAGCCACGTGCTTCGCTCTTTGTAGACACAAGTTGTGTCACAGGGCCATTTTTAAGGTGAGAAGATGGTTAGAGACCTACCTTGAATGTGAGTAAATGAGTTCTTACAAGGATTTGGAGCAAGATTAGGAGGACAGATTAGAAGATTAGAGTCAGCAGTCACTAGTGCAGATGCCCTTAACTTTGCTTTTCCTTCCCTGAAATCAACAGAAGCATGTGTGAGATGAAAGCACTTTGCTACACTGAGCCTATAAAGGAACCACAAAGTGTCCAAGCCTATTTCACCGGATCAAGCAGCAGAAAGGGAAAGCAATAATGAATACCAAAGAGAGTGAGATGGAGCAAACATAATGTAAAGGTTTGTTTCTGTTCATCCAGAAAATATTAAATCTGTGGATAATCATCATATTCTGTAGATATTTGCTGTCTTTTGTTTCCCAAAGATACCAGAGTGTGTTACGAATGAGAATGAATAGCAATAATTATGTCCACAATGGACTGAAAAGCAGGAGCTTTTTACCTATGCACTACAGTAAAGCTGCAGGGGAGATTTTGGTTCAGAGGCAGGATTGGGCAGCATCCAGAAGAGACTGGTGAGTCCCCCTACCTTTGTAAAGAAGGGTAACTGATTATTTCATGGCCACAGATGTCCAGAACATCGCTTCTATCTTTCCTCTTTTCTATGATTTGGATCATAGAAAGTGATGATAAAGTGGATGCAGCCCAAATGCATCCAAATGTTCTCTGAACTCAGCAAACCGAAATGTTGGTGCTTTTCAACCTGGTGGAAAACTGACAATTGTGATGTCAGTAAAGATTTAGGAGCTTGAGAAGCAATACCCAGAAGCCTCCAAAAGTGTCTTAAAGAAACCACATTATGCAATGGGAAAGCTGAATGCACAAGACTGCCTGTTTATTTATTTATGCAAATACACGATTTATAGCCTCACTGGTGATTTGTTGTTTAGCCGTGACTGGTTATACAATGATTAGGCAGAGCAATAGATTTCAACGAGAGTGTCAGCTTGGGTCTTTCATACCTCTGTTTGGCCGTTATACCTAACAGTGAAGACACTGAAATAAATTGTTATTGCCTATGATAAGCAATAAAGTCCTTGGGAAGAGCCTCCACCCTTGTGGAGCATTTTCAACACTGAAAATGTTTGTGCTGGAGCTCTTCTTGTGATGCCTTCTTACCCTTTACATTTGGGGGAAAATAACCCAGTATAAAATGCTTTCAGGTCCCTCTAGTGCCATGACTGTATCTTCCAGACCTTTTGTACTAATGCTCATGTTTTTGGCTATCATCCTTCCAAGACCAACAGCTCTGCAGTCCTATTTCCTCATGATGCGCAAACTGCTTGTGAAGGTCTGAGGTGCAGCTGCACAAGCGTGCTGGGAGCTGGAAAGATGGGCACTACTGATCCAAGGGGATTGTGAATAACATAGCAAATAAATAAAATTTGCTCTTGAGATGAAGTCTCGGGAACTCCTGCACTCCATTTCTGTGGAAAGATTAATTTAGTAGAAAAAATGTTATCCACTCCCCTAGTTGTTCTATGCTTCCTAGTCCCCTGCAGCCTGGGGCCAGGTGGGGTGCAAGCGTGGGCTTCCTTTTTGTTGCTGGTTTGCAGCCTTTCTTGTTGCTGTAGCCCTGAAGCCTGCTGCCAGCCAAGAAACACCTACAGAGCACAATGGCCTGAAAACATCTCAGACCATCCAGCATTACAGCTGCTGGAATACGCACATCCAATTTACAAATAATCACCAAGTGGAGTTCGTGTTCAACTTAGATTCTCAGATGATGGGAATGGATTGTCTTTGCCCAGGTGAGTCAGGAAGATGTGAAACCTCCTGTTTAGTGCAAACTCACCTCTTGTGGTTCCTTAGAGGGTAACAGTGCAGCCAGTAGGCAGCGTGTTTGCTTCTGGAGACACTTCACTCTGTGACGCTTAAAGTTTTGTCACAGTAGTTTTCATAGCTCCGCTCTCATGCTAGCCGAGTCCTAGTACTCTTTCCTCTAAACACAAGCAGAGAAGAGGGGCAGAATTTTACATGTTTTCCAGGGGAGAACCTGAGGCCTCTCAGCATCTCGGAGGTGCCCCCGGGTCAAGTCCTGTAAGATGGACCTTGCATAAGGTAACAGGAAAAGTCTTTGGCAGGGCAGGGACACCATTGGCCTTTGTAGTTTTGTACAGATGAGATCAAATGATTTAAACCTGTATCCGAAATCTCAGACTAGCTCCAGATTGCCTTCCTTCTTGGAGCATCTTGATTGTAAGAGCTGCTAAAGAAGACATGTAATTTGAATCTGCAGGGCATCTTTTGCAGAGCTTTTTGATGTCTGAGGCCAGTGACGATGTACTCTTATGGGAAAGCTCTCACACATGATGACTTCTTCAGCAAGCTGCCTGGGAAAGCCAGTGCCTGGTGAGTGTTAGCTTTGAAGGGAGAGCGTGTTTGCTTCGCCAGACCTCTAATTAAACACTACAGCAGACCCACAGTTTGTTTGCCTGTGCTGGTTGCCTCTGACAGAAGCTTTCTGCCTGTGCCAGCAGTTGTTATGACACCCGTGTACCCCAGCGGTGGGAGGTGCGCACAAATAGATCTGTAAATACATACATGAATGTATAACTGGGAAAAAAAAGAGAAGGATAAAAGAAAAGTAATTCTGCTTCTGCTAAGTCTACATGCGTGAGCCCTGCGTTTGAAAAAGAAAGTTCGGTATTTTGCACGGAAAGCTCGGATTTAATTTAATTATTATTTTTTTTTTAAATTATTTTCTCTAGAGGAATAATGTTGCCTGCAGCTTCCCAGCACCGGCCGCGCAGCCCGCCAGAGGGCGGCATCGGCTCGGGAAAGCCGCCGGCAGCTCCGCACCGCACGGCGCAAGCTCCGCACCCGGGAGCGGGACAGGGAGCTCCGCGCCTCACCCACCTCCCCCCTCC
>JAOXNO010000001.1:119371477-119399811 GCA_028565335.1 Limnodromus scolopaceus
CACCCCCCCCCCCCAAAATAATAATCCAGCGGGGCAGAAAATAATTTCAGGGCTGGATCGTCCACCCGCCTTTCAACAAACGCGGAGAACTCCCAAAGTCTGTCAGGTCACCCGCATTTGCACAGAAAAGGTCTGCACGGGTGTGAGGGCAGAGCACTGGAGCGCAGATTTTGTGCCGATGCCACAGAAAGCATCCGTGCTCCCATGGCAACCGCAGCTCCTGCTGACGGAGACCCGCGGGGGGATGCTCCACTCCACCGGCCGCGGCACGGAGGGCCCCCAACACCCCCTGTTTTGCACATCCTTTGAATTCTTTGGTTTACAGCAGGGTTTGCTTGGAGCTGGCCGCCCCCAGCAGGACCGTTGTGTTAGTTTCATCCGGCTGCACTTGTGAGCTAATTGCAAATTCAAACGCGCAAAATTTGGCGTAAAACGTAAGAAAGTCAAATGATGTTTTTCTCTGTACCTTTTTCATTTAGAAATCTCTACTGTTGAGTTTCACTTTTTTTTTTTTTTTTTCATCTCTCCTGTGCCAAGAAAATAGAAATGGAACTATCCCCATTTTGTTATTCCTTTAGGAAAGACAATAGGAACCATTTGCTTTTCCACGAACATCTGCCCCTTGGTGGTTCTGTCTTTACAAGGAAAGGGCTGCAGTCTTAGCTAATTTAATCTAAAAACCCACAAAAGAAAAGGCAGTTCACATTTTTCTCCTGATTTAGAAGGGCAAATTAAAGATAAAATCCCACAGATCTTTTTCATCACTTGCGATTGTTCTATGTACTGGAACAGTAGCTTGGTCTGGCTGACTCAAGGCTGGGACCACACTGCTTTGGGGTTTATTTTTTTACATGACAGTAAAATCTCCCCCTCTCTCCCACAAAGGGGTTGCCTGAATCTATATATTGTGGGCCTGACACAGGGACCCATTGCTTTTTCTTTTTGCCCCGTGACTGTGCCAGCTCTCCTATTTCCATAGGCTTATAGCATTTCCAGAACACCCCTTGGAAGCGCAGCCCTTCTGCATCAATTCAGAGGCACACAAATTTATTTTAGTTACCTGACTTTCTGTATTTCTACAATTCATATAATCTAAAACTCTTATATTGTTTCCTTCCTTTTTCTTCTGGCCTCATCTCTGCCCAAATCAGGCATAAAAAAAGCTTAACCTTCTTGTTTAGGTAATGAATCATAGAATTGTTTAGGTTGGAAGAGACCTTTAAGATCATCAAGTCCAACGGTTATCCTAACACTGCCGAGTTACCACTAAACTATGTCCCTGAGCACCGCATCTACACATCTTTTAAATACCTCCAGGGATAGTGACTCAACCACTTCCCTCGGCAGCCTGTTCCAGTGCTTGATAACCCTTTCACTGAAGAAATTTTTCCTAATATCCAATCTAAACCTCCCCTGGCATAACTTGAGGCTATTTTGTCTTGGCCTATCACCTATTACTTGAGAAAAGAGACCGACCCCCACCTCGCTACAACCTGAACTATGTGATCCAACTGGAAAGAAGCACTTAGCAATTGGTAATGCACCTCTGTGTACACAGAAACACACACACATCCATGCACACACTCCAGGTCATTTTTACATTTTTGGATGTTTTGGGAGGCAAATTATTTCCTGACTTAAGAACTAAGCTTCACAATTTTTTGTATCTATTGAAAATCAGTGTCATATTCATCAAAAATCTAGATAGCTCAACACCAGGGACAACCCTGAATTGGAAACAATGTCCAGAGGATAGGAAAACATCCACAGATTTTTACGGCACTTTCAATTTTTGTTGTGAACCATAAGAGTTTTATTATGGGTCATCTGATTTCCTCAAAATTCCCTTGTCTAGCATTGGCACATATGGCTAGAGGAAGTTTTCTTTGGTTTAGTATGACACCATTACACTTAGATAAATGACTTACAAGATTTTGTTTGCTGCACCCAGCTCCATGACACCAGAGGACTACATGAGTCTCCTTTGCGGACAAAAGAAGGCCTTATGTTCCTTTAATTGCAATTGCTCTTTTGAAATGGCACAAACAACAAGGGAATGAACACTGAAATGTTCAATTTCTGATACACAGAAGAGGAAAATGCACTGCCTTTCCCAAATGTTATTACTGATACTTTTAAATGCTATATCCCTCTCTTGTCCAGTTTACAGGAGAGTGTTCTGGCACAGCAGCTCTATGATCTAAGGTCAATCATTTTTTTGACAGAGATTTATGACTTTGGTATCTTTTAATTTATAATGTTAATATGTGTTCTTTTGGAAGAAATTTCATTTTCCATGGAAAGACTCCAACATTGGGGTTTCCTACCATTAAAGTCCGTGATTGATTTCAAGGAACTGTTGCTATTTTTATGCTTCATTAATTTGGACATTCGAAGATACATCCGTGGTAGTAGCACCTGCCTGCCTCATTGTAGGCATTCATGAGGAGACATTTGTGGGTGCAGTTGAGGCTTTCATGATGAAAAGCATCCAACAAGTGGACAACAAGGCCCATCAGGGCTCAGCATGAAGGAATGTCCTGTGAGTGTACAAGAACTGCTCTTTAATCACCACAATTTCCCAATCACCACTTATCTTTTATGCATGGAACTGAAAAGAAGGTAAAAAGCTATACCAGTTCTTGAGCAGATCACATCTGTGGAGTAGGGGACTGGACATCTTCAGTCTTGACATTGTGTGGTTGAGAAAAATAAGCAATTGACCCAGCTGCTAAAAACACATAGACAGTGCAATTTTTCTCCCAGATTTACAGTAGCTCATTTCATGAGCACTGCATGTCTCAGTTGTGCCATGCAATATGGGGCAGGAAAGAGGGAACCCAACACAGCTGGTGGTTGGAATAACTATATAATTATCCTCCTCTGAAACTTCTCTTAGAAGAGATGGCAAACCACCAAGCTTGGGACTTCAGGATCCAGTGATGTAACTTGCATAAATTCTGTGCGTTCAGATCCTCGGCTCTTGGCATCCCCATGATACCCAAGCAAAGCCTTATTGCAAAATGCATGGAGGAGGAAAGGCTCCTATCAAACAACTAGTGAAAAACAATGGTTGTTTTTGGCCCTGTCTAGACAGTCCTACTCTCTATTAGAGATCTACAAAAGTCTTTTCCCAGGCTAGTAAAGCACGTAAGCACATGGTTAATAACACACAACATGATAGTCCCAGGGACTCCAATCAAATTAAGCTATGTGCTTACAAGCTCTGTTGAACTGGAACCAGATTGCATTAGCTTGCTTTAACCTCTCCACAGATCACAAACACTAAGCTGGAAACACCTGCCTTAGAGAGCTGAAGGTAGTAGGGAGACACAGGAGGAAGAAACGCTCCGACAGGCTCCTGCTGCGATGGTTCAGGCTGATACCGAGCCCGGTGTGTGACTCTGGGTTTCAGCAGACTGAAGGGGTAATTCTGCTGCTGTACTGAGATCTGGGTAAATGAAGTCAAATTAACCCAAGATCTTGCCCAGTCTCTCTTGACTTTGATAAGGGTGTTCTTGCACGCAGAAAGAGGGGATCTTCTTCATGTAGAAAGAGAGGGGCATAAAAGGATCTGTCAGCAATACCTCGTCCTCTTATGAGACATGAGCTGAGCCAAACGTAGGCTGGCTTAGAGCCTGCAGTCAGAGTGGCATCTGCTTCTGATGTGGGTGAATTCAGTCCTGCTTTTTCACCTGAAAGGGGAATTATTGATAGTGCCCAAACTACCTTCCCTGACTAAAATACACTGCCATTGCCACTGCAGTTCCCCACATGGACAATGTGCTGGCTTTACAAGGATTTTACTGCTTAATCTCATCCTTTTTAATTGCAATAGGAATCTGAAACACTAATGGGTGGTGTTGCTGGAACTCTGGTTCCCCAACACCACAGCACAGCTCGCTAAACATACTGGTTTTGTCCTGTAAGGGTGTCCATCAGAAAATGGCGTGAGCTCCTTGAATGGTAT
Source organism: Limnodromus scolopaceus (assembly GCA_028565335.1). NCBI lineage: Eukaryota > Metazoa > Chordata > Aves > Charadriiformes > Scolopacidae > Limnodromus > Limnodromus scolopaceus. The sequence continues at coordinate 119,375,448 of JAOXNO010000001.1, forward strand.
GCTTTTATGTGAGTAAAATTAAACATACTCAGTACTGGAAACCTGTCAGGGATTGTTGATGGTATCCATTTTGGAAGCCATTATAGCTGTATCTAGGGACTTCACTTTCTGGCAAATTGCAGGTATCTGTGGACCATGTCAAAATAGTCAGGCTCAGTTTTTCATGCTTAAAACCTTCAGCTGTGTAAGGACCCGATTACCCTTCAGATCATCCTCATCAGACCATATTCAAATAGGTGTATGTGTGCTAAAGACAAAGAGTGATATCTGCATCCTTTTTTTTTTTTTTTGTGGAGAGACCCTTAATCACGTACTGCCCTGACTAGGAGGCTAAACATTTGCCTTGGGAAACCTTGGGATGTGAAATGAATGTTTCATGGGCACCTGGTTCAAACCAAAGCTCTCCATGTATTGAATAAATATCTCTGAACATTTACTTTTCCACATTGAAACAGGGTCAGTCTCAATACCAGCTGCTGGCATTTCTGTAGTGTTACTCACTATCCTATATTTATCAAGGCTTGTAAGAGGATTCTTGGTGCGTGACCAACGGCCACTCACAGCTAATAAAACCCGTCTCTGTGGTCTCCAGAGGGGCTTTCTAATAGTGACCAGAGCCAGCCAACTGCTGACACTTAGCTTTACTTCCACGGTATCTGAGTGCTGGGGAAGGTTGGGGCCGCTGGAGCTGTGCAGAGCACAGGGAAACTCTCAGCTGAAGCACTGTCAGGCAGACAGTGCCTGGGGGAGACAGGGGCTGATGCCCTGCTCACTTCTTCAGCCCTTCCCATACTCCATGCCATAGCAAGGACCTATTGCAAGGTCTGGTCTACAGCACTGTGTCACCATGACAAGTCTGGTTTTTTTTTTATGCAAGGCAGGAACCCTTGAAATGCAATTTAGTGCAAAGCAGAGATTTGTGGGTTTAGTAATTGTCACAAACACTGGCAATAGTAAACGAGTGCTTGTTCAGCTTACCCATAACCATAACACTCTAATAGATACAACACCAGAAAACAGAACTTAATATAACATAATGTAATATAAAACAATATAATAATATAATGCAAACCTTAATGATAGAAAGGAATAAAAGAATGATCTCTGAAGACAAAGCAATATCCTGGCTCATTTTGCATAGTCCAGTGAACGGCTTCTTAGTCCATCTTCCCATAAATTGGTAGAAAAGAATCAGACGACAAAAGGGAACAGCAGATCTGAAATTTTAGGAAACATCGTATTCTACAGTTACTATTCAATCTACACTAAAACACAAATATTTTCTCTTTGAAATTTGCATATCACATCAAAGCGTCAACTGGAAACTGCAGTCTGAGCAGGGAAGTATAGAGACTCTCAGTGTTATTTATTGTTTTCTCTTGGACACAGAAAGGAGGGAGGGATGAAGGTTGTCAGACATTTTGCATTTCCACAGTTTTCAGGGAACACTTCTCCAGTTTGCATACCATATTCTAAATGTGTCTAGTGTGTTACCAGCACAATCTTCTTCAGTAAAAAATAATGTATTTTTAAAGATTAGTTTTGCTTGCTACTTGTTGCTACCGTTGCCTGCTACTTGCAGGCTGCTCTTTAGAGCTTTCAATTTTATACAGTCCACATCATCTAAGTCTATATCAGCACTGACTCACTTATTTTCTGTTACCATATTAGAAGAATGAAATGTAATATCAAAAGTACTTTAAACTTTGTTTTATATGAACATTTTCTAAGATAAAAGCATCAGATGCCCTGACAAATCAGCAATAAAATTCACATCAACTTTCCTGGCGCAGAATCAGGCCCATAGAAAATCTTGAATGATTTGTTTTGCAGAGTTCAGGCTACGAACATCTCACAAAACTCATCTCACAGGTAATAAGGATGAAGTGTCATTTCATCAAAATGTGAAAGCCAGCAGTGAAGGAAGGCCGTTACACAGTGAAAAGTGCTCAGAATGTGAATACTCTGTCCAAAACCTTTTGGCATAGCTCCTCACTCCCTTTTTTTGTCCTTGGGAGTGTATGTCATTTTTGTGGTACTTCTTATGAAACAGTAGTTCTGCCGCCATCATTAACACATGGTTGGTGGGAACTGCCAGTTATTCTTGCTTACACTGAGCTGGAGACCACACTCCTCTAAGAAAAGTCCGTGGAATCAGTTCAGATTTGGCTTGACTTCCGGAGAGCAGGATTTAACAGAACAGAAAACAAAACTATTACAATGTCTCAAAAGTTTCCCCGTGAAATTACACTGATATATATTGTGTTTGTGATGGTGGCATCCCTGCGATAAACTACAGACATATTTGGTAATTTGAAATACCTTTGATACCTCCAATTTTAATCTGCTGTAGGATTATACTTTGAATTTCAGCTCCTTAATAAAAATTTTCTCTTCATTTCCTATCCATGTGGACATATTCTACCAAAATTACACAGCCATTAGGCCTGATATTACTAGCGCTCTTTGAAAGTTAGGTGTAAAGTTCAATATCTCCTTATTCATCCAGGGTGTCCTACCATTAAAAACCTAATGCCTTTGTGTGAAAAAACCCCAAAACATTGATATCAATTACAGGGCATTCCAGAATGAAATAGTTATTATTTTTCTTTCTGTGTAAGGTCATACGCCAAATAAAGGTGAGCTATAGAAGTATGAGATAGAAAGGCAGTATACACATCATTTAATTGCTTTTTACCATTACTTTAAAAATGAAATGTGATAGAAGACTTTCAGTGCTCACATGGGACAACATACATGATCCACCTAGATGCAGGTAGATTCACCTACTTTTCCAGCCCATGCAGCCATTTTGAGCCTCTGCTGGTAAAAACTTGCTTTCCCTGGCTGACTCCGTTATGTTTCTTCAGTCTCCACTTTTTGTGCCTAATAAAACACCAGGAACTGACAGAGAATATTGACTGTTTCATAGAGAAGTATTGTAAAGAATCTGCTCCAGCAACAAAATGTTTAAAGTTTCATTTGATTTCAATAATGTGAATTCAGCCTGTTGCTTTGCATTCTGATGTGCCTGGCAGTCCTGGCCAGAAGCCAGGCTGATTGACTAACCTGAATTACAACAACATCTCACATGAGCCCCAGCTTGAAACAAACTCCTTAGTTTGCAGTCCTCCAGTGATCCAGTTCAGTGCTGCACTGAGAGTGTCCTGCTCTTCATTTGCCAATGCTTTTTCCTTTGACCTGCATTCCATCTTGTCTTTCTCTTGGTTACCATCTGTCTCTTCTTCAACTGCTCAGCCCGATCCTTCTTGCTTTGTTGCCTACAATCCCTCTTCTCTCCCCAGCAGTCTCTGCATCCGTGCTCTGTGCTGCCCCAGCTCTTTCAGTGTTGATGCACAGCACTGGATCTTTTCCTTTGACCAAGGTCTTGACCCTACTCAAGCATTTGGTTGTCACCTGTTGCTCCACTTCTGATTTCTTCTTCTGACAGCCATTTGGCTTTCTTTGGCAGTGCTGGTGTGTTAATCAGAAATGCAGCCTTCCTGCTAACAAGTTCACCATTAACCTCTTTCATTCCACAGAAATGCAGACAAGCAAGTCCTAAGGAAGGCAAATGCCACTGCAGGCATTTCTCTGTGTTTTCATTTTCTGCTGAAAAGAAGAATAAAAATTATTCTAGATACTGAAAAGTCACAATTTTACAGATTGAAACGAAAGGCATCTTATCTTTGCTGTCCTGATATCACCTCCTGCAGCACTTACCTTGCCTTTTGTCATGGGCTAGAGGGGCTTTGGTGACCTTATGGATGCAGACACGTCACGTTCTCTGCAACATTGTGAGAAGAAGTTTAGCCAAGAAGCCTTACTTTCCATGGTGACAACCAGCTGATGGGTAGCTTCACACGCACAGTTGTATTTTCAATGTAGAGTAGAGCTAGCTGTAACACTGTCAGCAACAGAAAACTTTTCAAATGTCATTTCTATAATTTCTTTCAGAGAGTGCAATTCTGTTTCCTGCAGTGAGGTAATACTTGGTCTCAGTTGAGTGCTTAAGTTTTACTTTGTGTGACTTGGATCACCCAGCAACGAAAAGCTCTCAAATCTGCCAGAGCTTGGACTTAACCTACACCTCCCTTATCTTAAGCTGGAACCTAGACATTACCCAGCATGTTTTATTTGTGGAATTCGACTTACCAGCACTCTTTATCCCTGTGATTCTGCAGAACACCCACACACAGGTAGCCCCCATTCTGGCAGGAATGCTGATCCATTTAGCTACTGCTTATTGAAAAATAACGTATTTCTGCAGACAAATGTTTATGTGAGTGGTCTCAGGAAGAGTTTCTCTGATTGTCTTCAGATCTGAGAGTTTTAAAGGGTGAGTTGCACAGAGGAGTAGAAAAATCTTGCTATAAAAATCAAAGATAGCCCATGTTATGACAATATAGATGCAAGCAGACATATATTCCACATGATTCCCTTATTCTTAAACCAAACACTCCAGTGGTTTAAGTATCTTGGTGACTATTTGCAAATTAACATGTGCTGGACTTGATCTCCAAATTCAGTTCATGCTAGGGAGTCTTTGCTATAGTAGGGCTTCCCTTAAAGCTGCAAAAAGAGATAACAAGTTCCCTTTCTTGCTTTTCGCACCCTCAGGAGTGAAGTTACATTGGCTGCCCACTGACTACCTGTTGCTTTTCACCTTGACTGTATGGATCATAAATAAGCAGTATTTACAGCTATGGCTCTCTTCTCTCCTGGACAAGACAGTTACAGGTGCAGTATCAGCCTTCTCCCATTGAATTCTAGCAACATTTAATTATCCATAAAGAGCAGAGTGAAAAATATGTGTCCTTTTCAGCCCTGCAAGCTGTACTCTGAGTAGCCAGCACCTGACAGCCTTAAAATGACAGAAATCACTTACAGCTGGCCATGGTCACACCTTACCTGGAACTGGCCCAGTGCTCCTTTAAATTTGAATAAGCACTGGGAAAAGGTACTGCCGTGCATACATTAGGCCCCAAATTATTTTGTTCCATCAGATCATAATCAGTGCAAACTTCTTCACGCAGCTGCCAAGTAAGCTCTTGGCTTATCCATGGGGAGCAGTGTTTTGAAAGCAAACAGGCTTTGCTAGGCTGCTCTTGGCGTACCCACCATAACTCTCCCATTATTGACAGGGTGGGACCTGGGGTAGAGAAGTGAGGCCATTTGTTAAAGCACAGCCCTTACTCATGGGACTCATTTTACTTAAATGTAACTGGTACTGAGGAGTGTATTCATGTATATCTTCAGGTCCTCCAGCTTCCTACTGCTGAACCAGATCCTTGCTGACGAATCCCTTTACCCCTAGCAATCCATTTAGATAACTGTACAGTCAGGGCTATTTTTGCAGTGTAGAAAGGGCTGGAAAATTACAGCAGTTGCTCACTTAGAACAATTACCTTTCTTCCCAAGTAGTCACACTCCTTTCAGCAAGGGGTCACTCAGTGTGAATGAAGGAGAAAAGTTTGCTCGTTAATTACTTTGCATAGATGAGCTTGTCCTTTATGATGTTAGCTTCTCTTCCAACCTGAATGTACACAACCATGGGCTCTGTGGTGTTCAAGGCTGAAGCTGGGAGGGGCGGACTCACTGGCTGGAGCCAGCTTGTTGTTCAGTAATTTTTTTTTTCACAGGCTGTTTCATCTTTGGAAAGTCACCCTGTGAAGAACTGTGAAGAAGCCTCTTTCCTCCATGCTTGCAAGTTCGCTTCTCTGGACTCCAAAAATCAGTGCTACCCAAATATATAAACAGAAATATGGAAATATGAGAAGTTCAAATGCCAACATTGAATGACAATGATGTCTATGTTTATGAACTATGGCAAATTCTGATTTCATTACTTTGAACTCACTAGCTTGAGGGAAAAAAGTATGTTTTCATTTATGGGTTTCAGAAAGCTGAACATTTACAAGACAGTGGACAGTTAGTGGAAGCATGTTGTTTTGTAAATCTTTTCCCAAGCCTTAGAAGTCTTTCACATCTTTAAGTTCACCAAAGATGGATCTAAAAATGCCTCCTTTTTATACAGTTTTCTTCTTTAGCAAAGAAGGAAGTTTGGGCACACAACTGCTTTAAGATTCAACTTTTCTTAACTATCAACAGATAGTGAAACAGATGTTAGCATGTGGTTGTTCTGTGCATTGAAGATACAGAAATGCAAACATAAAAGTCTAAGAAATGCTCCCAGCATCCAGACACTGATAGTAATCAAGAGGTCTCATAGTCTTTGTGCCTAAATTACTCTGCAACTAAATGTGCACATTGTTGCAGCATACAAGGGCTTTATCAACTCAGGCATTCACCTTTACCAAGGCATGATACCTCTACAAATTAAAATACACACAGACATAGGACAAAATAAGAATTGATCTGTGAGCTGTATAGCAGCCTCTGAACAAAGAGTGGTTCTAGCAAAAATATTAAATTTGTGACCCCTTCCAACCTTGGTCACTACCTGAAAACTCTGCAGTGAAGTTTGCTGAGTGTTGTTGTCACTATATAAACCCAGACACAGTAAAATTAAATGCATACATATGTATATAAGCATGCATAAACTCAAATAAACTACATATAAAATTTAAACATTTAATCGTACAAAACCCAGTGTTAAGATGAACAATTTATGTTATCATTTGTTTATGTACTTTTACAGGGAGATAGAGGTGCTGAATTAAGAAATCAGGCAATTTACCTAATGTTCATTGCTCTTTCACATCCTTCTTGTATTCCCACTGCCAAGGCATCTCCAGAGGGCAAACTGTCCAACTTTTATGAAAAGTGCTTTAGAGAAGTGGGATAAATCACCTTCTGAAGGGATCTCTCTCTCCATTAGGACTACAGAAGGAGTCTACATAAAACAAGCTTAGACCAGATCCTTAACTTTTACGCGGCTGAAGTTAAGTGAGATGAAAATTCCTTCTCTGTATTAGTCTGTGTCTGGTTGGAAAGCTGAAAATAATTACACTTCACTCCCTCAGAGTGCTCAAGTGAAGATCAGTAGTCTAGGCATTACAGTTAAAATCCTGTTGAGAAGTAGAAAGGTTTCTGGAGGAAATGAGTTTGAAATAAATCAGCCCACAGTTTCACAAGGTTTAGGGAATACATTTCAATTGGAGAAGAAACTGCAGGAATTATCCAAAAAGCCTATTTTGAACATCACTGAGGTATAAGGAAATTCATCCCACTTAGCAAACATCTTAATGTTCAACTCTGTGAAAACAAGAAGGCTTGGCTGTGATGCAGCCAGAAGCAGATCATTCATGCCAAGGTATCCAGTGTAATAAAAATATATCAAGTATTGCAGGATAATAGAAAGCACAGACTGTCATCAGTTTGTAGAGAAGTTACCACAGCGGAGCCTTGGATTCTCATCAGGTTGAAATGACTGGGCATTGCACCAACATAAATGTTTATTAGTGATAGCAGTTGTGGGAATATAACACTTAAAAAAACCCGTATCACTAGCCTCATTCACAAAAACTGTTCATCTGCTTCTCGGTGGGTACTATGGCCCAGACCTTCTCCCTCAGTCTATATGCAGTCCAACTTTCTTTTTCCTCCTAACCAAAAAGGCACCTCCATGTGAGGTTTAACTTTCAGCAGCCATTTGTAAAACTATTTATCACATTTTTTTGACAAATTGAGTGGAATGAGAAAAATGGGCTTTGAATCTCAAGGATCATTTCAACTTGCGGTGGTATTGAGGCAGCTCTAGTTAGTAACAACTTTTGAAAGCATTAGTGATTTTGCACTGAACAGGAGTATTGTCCTTGGAACATGATTCTAGGGGACTTCTTGCACTTCAACAATTTAACTTCTGATTTCAAGTGGTTTTCTTTAAAAGTATGCTTTTCTGCATTGACAGGGATAGAATGGACAAAATTCTCCAGATAACAAAAGCTGCCAGATCTTTCCAATGTAAATATTTTCTGTCACAAAGGCTCCTTTAATATAATAATCTAAACTAGGCCTTGCATCAAGAAAACCAAACCTCTGAAAAATTCCACCAATTCAGTGAAGAGCCCTTTATCCTAAAGAGAGAGTACCCCCATGCCGGGGAGGGGACACTGCTTGCTCCCCACCAGGGTGCTCTGCTGGACACAGGGTATGAGACAAGAATATTTTTCTTGATGAAATCCAGACACGTGACTGCGCTCCCTGAGTCAGCTTCCTTCAGCTCAGCCCCTCTAAATACCCCTGTGCAGGTCCTTATCTTCTCCCTGCTGTGAAATATCATCCCTTAGCTTAAACCGTACTAAGCAGAATTTAAGCCAAGGCGCTTTGCCTTAATTTGGGCTCACGGAGAGCAAGCTCTGAGCAGTTGTTGAGACCAAAGTGGGTCAGACATCCCATGTTTACCAGCTCACTTCTTAAAAAACTTATGAGCTATGTGATTTTCTGTTAAGTAACTTCTACAAGGAGGTGAAATGAAAGCCTGAATATGAGGGGTATTTGGCTGTCCTTGCGCTCTGAAAGCAAAGGCACACGAGGGTACTTGACTCCTTTGGGAAAATTTGTCATTTCATCCAATTGCACCTTTTATTTTCCATTTTCTAAATGAAGCTTTAGAAAACCAATGTCCCTTTCCCCCCTTCTCTACCCCACTCTCAAATATGCACTGTAAAGGCATATTCCTGTCAGAGACTGCTGACAGATGGACAGGAAGGATGCCATGGTAGGTTTTGGAACATCTGGGTCTCAGGGTACCAGTATTTTAATCTTCAGCTACTGTGGGATGACTTTGGCCATCAGCAAACACCCACACAGCTGCTCACTCACTCCCACATTCCCAGTGGGATGGGGGAGAGAATAGGAAGAGCAAAAGCAAGAAACTTGTGGGTCAACAGTATAATAGGTGAAAGAAAGGGGGAAAAACTAAGCAATGCAAAGGTGATAATCTCTCACAACCTCCCACAAGCAGTCTGATGCCCAGTCTCCAAGTAACAGCCACCTTGGAAGCCAAAATCGATCCCTCTTTTTCCCTCACCCCAGTTTTATTGACAAGCATGACGCTATATGTTGTGGAATATCTCTTTGGTCAGTCCAGGTCAGCTGTCCTGGCTGTGTCCCCTCTCAGCCCCTTGGCCACTGTAGGTGGTGTTATGAAGAAAATTCATAGAATCATAGAATGGTTAGAGTGGTAAGGTACCTTAAAGATCATCGAGTTCCAACCCCCCTACCATGGGCAAGGACACCTCCCACTAGACCAGGTTGCCCAAATCCCCATCCAGCCTGGCCTTGAACACTTCCAGGGATGGGGCATCCACAGCTCCTCTGGGCAACATATTCCAGTGTCTTACCACCCTCACAGTAGATAATTTCTTCCTAATATCTCATCTAAATCTCCCCTCATTCAATTTAAAGCCATTACCCCTTGTCCTATTGCTCCACTCTCTGATAAAGAGTCCCTCCCCATCTTTCCGGCAGCCCCCTTCAGGTACTGGAAGGCCCTTATAAAGTCTCCCTGGAGCCTTCTCTTCTCCAGGCTGAACAACCCCAACTCTCTCAGCCTGTCTTCGTAGGAGATGTGCTCCATCCTTCTGATCATCTTCATGACCCTCCACTGGACCTGTTCCAACAGGTCCATGTCCTTCCTGTGTTGAGGACTCCAGAGCTGTACACAGTACTCCAGACGGGGTCTCAGAAGAGCGGAGTAGAGGGGCAGAATCACCTCCCTCAACCTACTGGACACACTACTTTTGATGCAACCCAGGATGCGGTTGGCTTTCTGGGCTGCCAGCGTGTGTTGCCGGCTCGTGTTGAGCATCTTATCCACCAACATCCCCGAGTCCTTCTCCTCAGGGCTGCTCTCAATCCATTCTCCACCCAACCTGTGTTTGTGTCTGGGATTGCCATGACCCAGGTGCAGGACCTTACACTTGTCCTGGTCGACCTTCATGAGGTTTGTATGGGCCTACCTCTCAAGCCTGTCCAGTTCTCTCTGGATGGCATCCCTTCCCTCCAGTGTGTTGATCACTCCACACAGCTTGGTGTTGGCAAAGTTGCTGAGGGTGCACTCTATCCCACTGTCCGTGTCTCCGACAAAGATGTTGAACAGCATGGGTCTCAGTACCAACCCCTGAGGAACACCACTCATCACTGGCTTCCACTTGGACATTGAACCATTGACTGCAACCCTTTGAGTGCGGCCATCCAGCCAGTTCCTTATCCACTGAGTGGTCCATCCATCAAATCCATTATTTTCCAATTTTGAGACCAGGATGTCCTGTGGCACAGTGTCAAATGCTTTGCATAAGTCCAGGTAGATGATGTCTGTTGCTCTCTCTTTATTTACCAATGCTGTGACAATATCATAAAAGGCCAGCAAATTTTTCAGGCATGACTTGCCCTTGGTGAAGCCATGTTGGCTGTCACCAATCACCTCCTTATTTTCCATGTGCCTTAGCAGTGATTCCAGGAGGATATGCTCCATGGTCTTGCTGGGCACAGAGGTGAGACTGACCAGCCTGTAGTTCCCCAGGTCTTCCTTTTTTCCCTTTTTGAAAATGGTGGCTATGTTTCCCTTTTTCCAGTCAGCAAAAAAAAAAAATTAACTCCATCTCAACCAGACCTAGTATAGCTATTCATGAACTGAACTGGTTGCATAATGCAGCCTCACTGTGGGATGCCCTGAAAACAAACTGGTTTACTCCTGAACAAACAATCCTTCCTGTCTGCCAAATTTAGAGGGACCAACTCTAAGTTGTCCAAAATATGGGACCCTTCCATGGGCTATGGCTGCTGCTCACCTTAGATCTGCCTTCTCTGCCCACCCTGAGTGCGGGGTATGTTGCAAAGGAGCTCTGGCATGTGAGACAGAGCATGCATGGAGGGGTGCAGATAACTTCTAGCTGACCCACCTCTCATCTAGCTCTTATCACCTAAAGGTGATTAAAATGCTGGGAATAATATTTTTGATATCACGGTTCAGAGTCTCATGGCTAACACCGGTACTGTTAGAGAGGCAGACAGGGCAATCTGAGTGCATTGCCACAGCGGAGAATTTGGCATGGGGAAGATGAAGGGTGAGAGGTTTCGAAGCTCTCTTTGGAAAAAAATGTGGAGGAGAAGCTGTGTGGCCAACTGCCTCCTTACTGCTCAAGACTTCAAGCTCTTTCATCACCTCTTAGTTCATTCCACTAACAAATTGGCTTCAAACTACTCGTTAAGTCCTGCCAACTCATATCAAACCCACTAGGGAGGCAAGATGGACTGTATCTTTCACATTTGCGTAGGGGTTTTCAAATAGGAAGGTTGTTAGGTCAGTCAAGAAGTATTTGCGGTCAATTTTTTTGTGAAAAACAGTCTGTCAAACACATCGGCCTAATTATATGGGTCCCATTTCTGCCAAAATATAATTAACAATCTCACAGTGATATTAAGTGCTGTGAGAGTTCATTTTGAGCTGAAACCTGGCCTGAAAGACCCATGTCCAGGACTGTTATTTTTGAATATATGCTTTATAATAGGATAATTATAATAGGTCTGAACTAATACTTTAAATGTATCTTAAAAAGCTTGTCTGTTCCTATTTTAGCAGGACTAGGGACTTCAAAGCATTGATTTCCATCACTTCCAGCGCAGTAATTTGGGGTGGCCACGGTTGTTTAGACCCTTCTGCAAGGATCAAGCGATGGGATCAAGTGGCAAAATGTAAATACAGGAAATTAAGCTAAATACCAGGTAGAATACAAACAGGCAATGGGATGTCCTCTCCTCTTTTGCCCCCAACTCGATGTTGGCTGTAAGCAGTTAATTAAAAAGGCATATCTTCAAAGCCATGAGACAGCAGAGGGGGAGGGCAAGGGATGGCCCCCTAAGTAGCCCCTTTCATTGCTGCCTCACCATGGGCCATGCTAGCAGAGGCTCGGTGCCCTGGGAGCACAGAAATGTAGCTTTGAGAGCAGGTCCGTGGGGTCAGCCATGGGCTGAAGTGCTGGCACCAGCGGCAGCGTGCCATCCCTGCACATGAATAAGTGTGTTCGTGCCTGGGAATTGTATGGCTTACCAGCTCAGATCTTGTTTGGTGCCTCTACAACTAACGATACACTTTACAGTGACACTGTCCTGTTTGTTCGGTGCCTTGCCGTGGACATGATGGCGCCAAACCACCTGGCTCCCCCCGACTGCCCAGCAGCGCTGCAGAAGTAAACAGTGAGATGGGTGTCTTCCCAAACAACTGCTCAAAAACAGATCGAAATAAAATATAACACTTCTGAGACAGGCTGAAACGAAATATAACACTTCTGAGACAGGTTAAGCATTGCTTCTTTTCTGCATTTCTAAGGGAATATTTCCCATACAAAAACCTGGGAAAACCACTTTAAATTCTCACCTTTCAGCCTACAACCTGCAAGCAATTTCAGCCATACTTAAGAAGGGAGCAGAGGATTTATTTTGCTGGCCAGGAAGCCCTTTGTAAGTCAGAATTAAACTATATCAGAGCCATTTACAGAAAGATAAACTCAGGCATTTCATTCCCTGTCTGGAGAACTGAATAAGGTAAAGAAGCTGAAATTAATCTGCATTTATCATCCTCTGGTATCAGGGCTGGCAGAGTAACCTGCTCTTATGTAATTGGACTAATAGCTATGTTTTATTAACATCATTAAATCAGTGCTGTCTAGTAAACTTTCCTTTTATCTCACAACCTCGTCTTGTCTGCCCTGAAGAAAAGGACCGGTTTCCTCGAAGCGCGTTCTTCCACATCATGTGTGAATCGGGTGACAGGCAGTGACACGGCCGATTCAGGGTGCAGCACTGATCGCTTTAATGGTGAGGAAGAAGCAGAGATTGCTGGTTTTGACGAGCGGTGTAACAGCTATTGCTATGCTGCTGCTTTTTTGGCTAGTGATGGCTGCAAGCGATCTCCGACAGTACAGCTACCCCCAATCCACAGTAATGCTTGTTAATCTTGCAGAGAGAAGACACGGTTGTAACGAAGGAAAAGAGCAGCTTGATCTGCTTTGCCATAGGGTGTCTCAAAGCAAATGAAGACTTTGTATTTATTGGCTTCTTTGACGGCAAAGGATTACAAGGGGAAAGCACCTACTCGTGTTGTGCCTCTGCCACCCTGATGAGTCTGCAGTTTGCCAGGCTGCAATTTGCACAGACTACATTATTAAAGGAGACGCTACATTAGGAAATAGGGCTGAGCGTGCTTGGAGGCACTGGATGACAAGCAAGATGCAAGCAAATAAATAGCAAGGGGAAGAGAAAAGAAAACACAGAACTGAGGAGTGCTAGCCTCGTTTGGTTTGTTATTTGAGGTCTGATGGATCACTTCCCTAACTATTCGCATTTATAATTGAAGCAGCAATGGGTGAAGAGAAATCTTCAGCTCCTGCTGATGCTACCTCTGTTTTCCAGCTGTAACTCTGCTGCCAAGGTAAAGTCTTCTACATTACCCACACCTGAACACCTGATACATCAAAACCTGAGTTTTGGTTTTTATGAGTCCTGAACGTTTACTTCCTTGACAGGGGACGCCATATAAAGGGCACATCAGCATGGACAAAGGTAAAGAAGTGATAGCATGTAGAAATAAAGGAATGTGAAAATAAATAAAATAGCTGTGCAAGCCATAAGTAGAAGACACGAGGAGAGAGATAAAAAACCTTCCTGACTTGAAAGGATTGGAGCATGTATTTTGAAAAACAGGCCCAAAAAGGTCCAAAACACCAGGGAAGAGGTGAAAGAGAGGAGAGGATCAGGAAACCATTCATGTTTCTGAATCCCACACATCCCGGACCTTTCCAAAAACTGTGGAAGGACACCACTGACACCGCCAAAGCAAGGTTCACCCAAAGCCTCACATAAAAGGAAGATTGCTCAGAGTGGTCTTCTGCTTTCCCCCAACCCTTCCCTAACCCAGCTCCCCTCCACTTGCTCCTTCCTCTGCTCAAAGACACGTTTTGCACAAGCAAGTGGGAGAGACAGGGCAGATGTGCTGGATCCCCACTACAACAGTATGGTTATACTGGTTCCAGTATAGTTGTATGTATCTGTACCCCAAAAATCACTGCGGTGACTGCCAGAGCTTTGTGAGGGGGATCCACTCCCATTCTCTTGGAGGTCCCTGCAGCCCACCTCTGCCTCTGGCAGGGTGCACAGCAGCCCCTGCTCTCAGGCTGCAAAGGCTGTTTCTCATACTGCCCTTTGGGTATTCATAGCTATAGTCATTTTGTCCATCACCAAGGCTGCCAGTCACTACCAAATGTGTTTTCAGAAACAGACCCAGAAAAATTCTACATTCTCAATATTTTGTATTGTGAATCAGCCAGTGAAATGCAATAATTATGGTCTGGCAGTATTCCCTTCAACTGTCCCTGCAAATAACGTCACCAGTAATTGTTCAGCAGTTTATTTGTTGTGATGTTTTTCTCCACCCTTAAGAGTGAACTCCAAGCACCAGTTAATACCTTGTTATGTTGATGTACATTAGACATAAAAAGCACAGTTGCATCAGTGATGTGGCTTAATAAAAAACATTAATGCACTGTGAAGCCTTTTCTTCTGGTGACCACAATAATGACAAAGGGAGAAATTATGGTCATGCCAAACAAAATGCCACTTACACCTCAGCCTTGTCTATTTTTTTATTTCACTTTCATTGATTAAAGGTTTTTCAGTGGAATTGCTGCCAGAACTTTTGTTCTCTGAAACAACTAATGTTGATATAATATAAAAATACCTCTGTCTATATGTTAACTCCTTCTCCTGTGGAAAAAAAAAAGGAGGGGTTGTTCTGTTTTTCTTCTTCTTTTCTTCTATGAAGTGTGATGCTGGCTCAAAAGGATAAACTTAGAGCTGCCCAGTGAGACAAACCTCTCTGTTTGTCATCCTGGTGAATGACAAGGGTTTCAGAACACAAACTGGACATCCTTAAGGACCTTGCTGAACCAGTGCTTGTCTGTCTATACCTAAGCAGTTTTGTCACTGCTAGGACTCACAGATTTTGCAAACTAGAAGGCCAGAAGAAGAGGTCGACCAAGGTGGGAGAGAAAGTCCTAGCGATTCTTGGTGCCTCTTGCCCAATACCCAGAACAGTTCAACCTCCCTCTCTGGTCACTGTCCCATGCTGCCCTGTGGGCCTGATTCTGTGGTGCTGTGAAGTTATCTTCATATAGAATGATTTCTTTTCAGAATTCATGGCTTGCACCTTCGGAAAATGTTAAAATCCATATAAAAATAATTTCAGTCCCCAAACTAGACTTATCATCAGCTATGTTCTTGTACCTCATTGCTGTAGCAATAATCTCATGAATTTGTTGCTGCAAGCTGGGCAGTGACAAGTGTCTGAATGCTATATACACCAAATTAGAAGTGGCTTAACTCCTTTTGCATGTATTTGCTCTCCACGGGAGAAGACCTTTCCTTTCCATATATTTTTTTCATTAGCTATGAAGATTTGTAGATAAGTCTTACCTGAAGAAGGATATTCCTGTTTTAAACTATTATCTCTGATTGTTTTCCTCCTTCCTTGCTTCCTTCCTTTCCCCCCCTATGTGTACCACTGATGGAAAATGTGTTTGTAAGCAGGCCTTTTGAGTTAGCTGAAGGCTGCTACAGCACTGTGAGATGTGAAGACTGCATTGAATCAGTAGCCAATTTAGGCAATTATTGCCAGCCCTTGGGGTCTCTGTGTATGTATGTGCCTGTGTGTGTTTTCCCACTCTGCCCAGTGCTTTCTGTGTGCCACCTGAGGGCTGAAGCCATCGACTCTCCTCATGGGACTGCTCCCAAGGTGCACAGTGCAGGAGAGGGAAGACCTCACGTTACTAAGTAACATCCTTGGATTTCTTTCAAATCCTGAGTATAAATAAGCAAGGCCTAAAAACCGAATGTGCCCTACAAATTCTGGTTCAAAATAAGCCCCCCTTTCTTTCCACCATTACTGTCTATGTGGATAAGCTGCAGGTTCTTCTTTTTATATTAGACACAGGTTTGAATTAATCCAATTTGCCTCATGCCACATCCCAGAGCAGCAATTCCAATTTCTATGCTGTACACATTTACATGGCTTTGTCTTTTGTCAGAAGGGAAGAAAAGGAAGACCACTATTCCTATCTCAAGCTACTATGCAATTCACCTCATGGGACAGTTTCCACAGAGCAGAGTTCAGAGTGGAAAAAAGCTGGCTGGTAGTGAATAGTCAGGTTGCTCATTAAGGAAAATTCTAGCAGAGAAACCTAGTGGCTAGATTTGATGAAAAGTTAATGAAACACGCACAACATCCCTGTGATCTGCAGCTCATTTTGAACAGAAGCTGAACTCAGACAGGAGCATCTGAGGTTTTAGATAAAAGTTTCATAGGTATTTATTCGTGACCTGAGATCTGGAAGGCAGCAGGGAACCTCACAGTTAAACTGTCAAGTGCACAGAGAGAACCAGGACAGTGAGGAGGAAGAAGCGTCCCTCAATGGTTTTGAATGAGAAACAGGACACAAGAAAGAAAGTGAACATAAGGGCTTTTTTTAATCTATACTGCCTTGGCTATCAGTTCTAAGTAAATGAGCTGGTAATTAGTTGGAGGAAGGTCTAATATAATTAAGATACAGTGAAGAACATGATCCTGTTTACAGTATTGCTACTACAAGACTAGAACAAAATGTTGGCTAACACACATTTTGCAATCTATTATTTGTCTGAGAAGCTTGCTGTGGTATCTGTGTTAAATCTGGCCTGTAAACAAGTCAGTGCAGTATAGAGAGAGAACAGGCAACGTGTATCACACAGCCCAATCCTCATTTGGACAGTAAATACATTAGAAAGTCAGCTAGATGCAATCCAGTAAAGGGGGAAAATGTCTAATACTATCAAATACTCAAATACTGTGAAACAAAGGAGCATTGCAGTTAAATTTGATCTAAAGCTCATACCATCATGTAACATAACCAAAGTCAAACTGTAATGCTGAATGCTTAAGAGTATACAGTTGTTTTTTCAGCTATGTGTAAATTATGAATGCGTATTTCTTTTCCGGATTATGTAATTACTGAGAGTCAGTCTGCTTGGAAATAGGCTTGTCTGTTTAGAAAGGCAGGGTATGTGTGAAACACAAATGGATAACCAACAGGCTCACAGTTCTGGAAATAACACCTCCTGACAGCGCTAGGGTAGAGCACTGCTTTAGCTGGGGAAAGGCAGTCAGGCTCACTTATGCAACATAACATGCCCTGACTGCACTAGCCAGCGAGGTGCTTTTCACTGTTTCACCAAGCCCAGTGAAAGAGCCTACCACGAGAAAAGTACTTCTCAACAGTCTCATTCCTCCCTGTGTCTTACAGTTGTACCCTACCTCAGGTACATCAGGTACATCTTTTCTCAAATACTCAGGCTGAGCCAAATTCAGTCACTTAGGGGCTCTAGTTAACCTGGAAAAATAGCATGAAACTCTGAGCTGGTGGAAAGTAAAAAGGCAAACAACAAAACCTGAAGAAAAATTAATTTCCGTTTTCTACAGCACACTATCTATATAGGATGAAAGAGCACCTTGAGTTCTTACAGGTCTTTTCTATACACGATAGATAAACTTCCAGAATAAAATGGCCACTGGTGTAGGAATGAGAGGATTCAAGATGTAAAATAAACACATTGTGGTTGCATATTTCTCTAGTCTATATAAGTGCTTATCTGGATCTGGTCTTCCCTTTCCACTGGTGATTTTGCTTCAATAGAAGTGACAAATGAAATTGACCTGCATACTTAAAGGTTAAAGAGTAAAACCCCAAAGTAATCAAAAGGTAAGATGAAGCAAGAGGTGGAAAGAGAGTGGCCAGTCTATGAGCGAGACTGGGCCTGCTCAGCAGCTCTCAGCAACATCCCTAAGAACTTTGCTCTGGAGGTTATCCCTGGAAATCCTCCTCCCCTGAGTACCACAGGCTGCAGGGCTCTCAGCTGCCCCTGGGGAAGAACAGGTAGATACCTGATTGCATGTTTTCTCTCCTACTTTTTTCTTTTTCTTTGAATTCTTTTTTGCCTGCTGGCAATTATTTGCTGCTTCCAGACAGGCTTTGTAAAGCCATGATACCACTGGGGAGTCATTGGTAGAACAGCCTCAGAAGTGTTGCTGACCTGATTGCAAAGTATCACATTAACAAAACAGGACTTATTTTTCCCTTGCTCAGCCTACCAGCAGGGTTTCTGCTGGATCACTCTGTGTGTGGGAGAGGAATCCAGACGCTGCTGCATTACTCACTGGCCTGAATAGAGAAACCGTTTCCATATGTTTTTCCTAATGTGTGTGTACACATTACAAAACTGAACTCTTAAATCAGTTGCTCTGAATTTCTAATAGTGATAAAGGGATCAGAAAGAGGCTATCTCTGTCACGGAGGGGAAAAAATGGCTTTTGGCTTACTGACGTCTAATTTTTTCCTTGTTTTTCATGCCAACATTTCTGATGGACACATCAACCTAGATATAGAAGATTATTACAGCCAAGTTAGCACAAATCACACTGGGGCTTGAAAGCATTATTGTGGTCTCTCTTTTTTCCTTTCTATCCTTCATTTCAAGTAAATATTATTATAGTGTGTATTCATGGCTTGTTTTATTTAACCGTAATATCAGATGCCTGAGATTCAAATACCATCATTCCATTCATATGTAGTTATCCTAAATACAAAGCAAGCAGTGTGGACACTATGAATATGTTTAAACTCAATGTGTTTAATTACCTTCAATACATTTGAATAAAGCGGTACCACATGACAAGCAATGAATTTCCCACTGAGCATCACTGATACTTGGGGTCATGCTAAGGAGCACAACTGCTGTGGCCGTAATTTCTAACCACTGTGAAAGGTCAGCCATCACCACAAGTGCAGTGGCTGTCATGGGTCCCTGAGATTATGAATGTAACTGGAGACAATAATGAGCAAGAATGGGCACTGTAAGCCTCAGGAATAATATCACCAACACTTACAGTTTGCCCCAGTTTAGAACTGGGAAGCCTCTTCAAAGTACTTTCTATTGTGATCTGATCAGGTCCTCATTATCTGTGCAGCAGCATCTATAATGCCCTGATAGATGTCAGGTTACCTGGTTGATGACAATCAAGCCAGCCTTGGAGCCTGAAGAGCAGCAGAGAGACTTCTGCCTGTGCTATATATCCTCCCTCAACTGGGGAAGAGGTTGATCCCCACAAAGCAGAGTGGGACTCAGAGGTTCCCAGTCTGAGGGGCTGCCGGAGGTTGAAACCTGGAGGGGCTTGGCTGCTACACCTTTTGAGACTGATGGACACAGGACACCTGAAAGCACTTATCAGGAGCTATTCAATACTCCTAGACCAAACCTGATGGAGAGACCCAGAGGGTGACACACAAGGGATAACAAAGTTGCCATCAGCTAAGGACATGCAGAGCAGCTGGTGGCATTGGATGGACTTATGCTGGTGAAGAGACACGCCAAGTGGGTGACCCTGACACTAGAACAGCCATCATGGGAGCCATCATGATGATCAGGAGCAGTCCTGCCTGGAAGGAGTCATGCAAGGGCAGGAAGGGATCAGAGGAAAGGGAGGGCCATTGCAGTATGGAGATACACTGTGGAGGAGACTAGAAGGAGGAGGACAGAAGACAAAGTAGCTTCTGCAAGGGAAAAGACTAATGCAGGTAAGTGTGGAAAAAAACTTTGTAATTCAAGGGCATGAGGCTGGGAAGCTGGAGGGGGCATCCAGAAAAGAAGGAAAGGGGAAAAAAACCTGGGAAAGCTAAGATCTTGAAAAGAGTTCCTGTTGATAAGGCAGCAAGGCATCTTGAAGGACATAATTGCTCAGGTAAGAAAGGGCCCGAGCCTCATATGGGAAATTTCTTTTTCCTGGGAAAATGAGTGCTGTAGAATTATATTGCCCAAGTAAATTGGGTGCCTTTGATTTGATTTGGAAATCAAAGAGAAAGTAGAATGATACTGGATGACATAGAGCTGTTACTCTCGATGGAAACATATGGAAACCCGGAGTTTTTAGTCTATGGAGGACCATCATTTCATGGTAGTCTGGCACTGATCTTGACAATGAAGTAGTTTTCAAGGAACAGATTTTCACTGTGCAGGGTAGAAAGGCAATACCATAGGAAAAGGAGACATTAAGAATCATGGCCTCTGAGAGGTAATAGATGTTCAGTGGGGAGAAAATGGGTTGTGGGATACTAAAGGACCTGATTTGGCCACGTGAGCAGCTGTCAGAGCTAGCCAGGCTGAGACTGCACAGACAGCGGTCTGTGAGATGGCCCCACTGCTAACCTCAGTATCATACACATTCAAAACCTTGTGAACCCCCAACTTAAAAAATAGCCTTCAAATGGGCACTTGGGGGCAGTGGTTGCTCAGCTGCAAGGCAGAAACTGTACCTGATTGTCAGGGCAGAGTGGTGTGAACGCTACCATAGGCAAATAACCGTAATGCAAAGGCGGCATGGGCCAAACCACAAGCTCTCCAGGTCTCAGAGGGCTTCAGTTTTCGGAAACACATTCATGTTCTGTCACAGATCTGAATTACGAGGTGATTCTTTGGTTTTAACTTGCCTTCATTTCTCAGGGGAGCATGTAACCATGAAAGGGCTCAGAAAAAAAGGTATGGGCTGTCCTTCAGAGTTTGTCCCTTCCCATTTATTTCTCTGCTATGCCCCAGCTGTGCATGACTTCTTACAGAAGGAGAGAAGAAGTCTAACCTGTGAGAAGCCTTCAGGTGACAGTTGTACCAGGACTTGCCCCAGTGGATGTTGAAGGGGATATTCTGGTTTTTGCCTGAACATAGTATTTAATACCAACCCCTTTAACACTGTTAAGTGCTTTTTTGTTGAACTCCTAGATCTCCTTCAAGCAGCAAACATGAAGGAGGAGACAACATTACCGTCTCTTATGTCTTGACACTCCTCATAAAAGAAACCCCAGTAAACAGGTAGGATATATTTATTTATTATGAATTTTATTTATTCAGCATGATTTTTCCTTTCCATGGGAAAAAATGCACTTGGCATGGCCTCTGTGGGCAGCAGTGAGAGGGGTGCACAGATGTGTATAGACAGACGTGACCACCCCCACCTCCACCTCAGCCTAAGTCAGCAGGCTACAAGCTATTTTTGATCCTCAAAGCCATCTGTCTGGGGAAACGTTGCTCACTGCCCAGGTGAAAATACCCTTTCTTTCAGCAAGGTTTCCTTGGCAAAAGGGCCGAGATGGAAGTAGGAAGCTGTCAGCCCTACAGTAACAGAGGGATGATACATAAGCAATTAGGGCTTCTATAAACATTTGTGAAAAGGCACAGTGAAAACGTTACAATTTTGTCACAAGATGTTTTATGAATTATAATTTTAAAGTTCAAAAGGACAACTAAGACAAATGTCAAGGCCCCATTCTTCAGAATTAATCCGAGGAGGCAAAAGCAATCCAATGAAAATATGCATAGACGATTTCCATGCTCAGCTGTGCATAAAATAAATATCCACATCAGAAACTTGGGATTAAAATGAATGCTTCAGGTTTTAGGGGTGCAAACATATAGGGGATAGAAGATTTATGGCATTTTATGTTTTAATTTTGTTCCTTTTATTCTTTGCCAAATTACCCAAACTCTGTGATACATTAGGCTGTAAAAAAAGCACAACCATCAAAATCAAAGCACATTATAGATTAAAAAAAATAATATTAAATATCAAGATTTATTTGTCTACTTCTTCCGAGAACTCACTTTCACAATTATCTAAGAAAGAGTTAATTCAGTCTATTAGTGTAAAACAGAATTCTTGTGAGAGATATTAAATTTTCCATGTTTTTTGCACAAATTATGGCTGCCAGTTTTATGCAGTAATAATTTTTTCAGTTTGGCCCTCTCGGCTTATCGACCCAGCGAGAGAGTGCACTGTTTCACAGGAAAGAAACTCTGTAGAAGAAAGGCTAGAGAAGCACATCCTTCAGGGTTCTTCCTGACATGAGTCCTCATGGACTCTGAGCTTTCTGCTCCCAACAGATGCCTAACAGGAGAGCAGCTGGAGGTGTTCCATCTCACTTCAGGGAACATACAAAAGGCAGAAGTGAAATATGCTCCAAGCAGGAGGGCTGTAGGGCCTGGTGCCTCCTGCAGCGTTGCTTTGATCTTCTTGTTCTTTAGAGGTGGATCCAAGTGGAGACATCTACAGAGTTAAAAGATAACCAAACATCTAATTCAAAGACTATTATTTTTCACAGGCCTTGCAGTGAATTGAAATAAGAGTCCTGTATGTTTGCTCTGATAATTCCAAGGGCTATCATTCTTGCAGGGTTAATTTTATTTTATATTTTATAATTTTTGAATGACATAAAAAATGAGCACTTCCATCAGTTCAGCACATTCCTCAGCAGAGAACTGGATATGAAAGGCGACGGTCTAATCTCAGTAAATTCAATAGAGACTGACATCACCGGGATCAGTGCTGAATCTACACATCTGTTGTCAGAGGCAGATCCAGAAACTGGGTAGAAAAGCATGGAAAGTTTGTAGATATTCAACTATCATCCATCATTACTTGGTAATAAAGCAGAAAGAATGAAAAAAAAATAATTCTGAAGTAATGCTGTTTTGTTAGTAGAAGAAAAATAGATGCATAATTAATAATACATAATGCAGAATTAACAGTCTATAATACCTTCCTCTGAAAACAGTAGCAAGGATCTGGGTTTCATCAGTTTTGCATTGTCCCAAGCAGGTAATTTACCTGTCTGCATCATGAAATTAACTTTTCTCAATTAATGCTAATATCAGTTCTAATCAGACTCTTCCAAAAAAACAATAAGCAATGTGGGATTAGCATTAATAAGAAAAAAAAAAAAAAAGAGAAACAAACATATTATGCCTGCTGGGTTTTTGCTGTTAGAGTTCCACCTCCACTATTAATAAGGCTCTGGGTGAAATTGGTTTCTTTGATGACAGAAAAAATAGTTATATGCTTCTAAAGGATTTTTTTCTTTTCCTTGCAGAAGCTGTTATAAGCAGAGCAATTGTGTAGATGCAATGGAAGGCAAATGTCAGAAACGAAGTGTGAATCTTTCCCTCTCAAATGTTTTAACAACGGCAGTGCCCATGCAAACAGTCATCCAAGAGGGGAAATCGCAAAAACCTGCTTACCGTAGTAGCTTGAAGTCCTTTACTTTGTAGTATGTCAGCTACACGGAGATCCCAGATAAAAGACTCTAGAGGAGCACAGATTATGAAGTGTGAGGCCCACCTCACATTTAACACACACACACACACACACCCTTTTACCTCATCCAGGAGCTAAAGAAGCTGTTCTGAGTGCGTTATGGCCAATTTCGAGCTACAGCTTTGTCTGTCACAAAAAGTGTGAATTTAATCCCTTATGGGTGGCAGGGGTTTGTTGACTGAAGACAGCTTTGAGGAACAGAGCACTTAACTGTTTTGTATGTTGATGTTTCATGCCTGGGTAGAAAAAAGATGGTAAAACCGCCACAAGTTTAGGTTTTACACACTGGATAAAATGCACTAGAGAGGTTTCATTATTACTGTTCTTCAAAAGCTCTCTGCAGTGCAGCCTCACTGAATGTGATGCATTCAAGTTATCAGGAAAGAGGAGCTGTGATATTTTACAGATAGGGTAAGGCTATGGACCAGGGAATGAGCGCAGTGAGATACCACTGAGACATCACTCTGTAACTGAGAGGACTCCAATTCAACCTCATTGAACTACTGCAAGAAGAGGGTGTGTGCCAGGGACACAGTAGAGCCCTTAAACCTGCTCAGAGGAATGGGCAAATGATGAGGACAGAGCTCTCTCCAATGAAAGAGCATTCAGTCACTCAGGCAGGATATCGTCTCCCCTTTGCTGATCTGCGGTGTATCTCAGGGCTTTCCAGGCCAGGTGGTCTTTATTACAGTGATCACAGGAGAGGCCAAACTACTGCTGTGGCTATCACCCATCCTCTCCTGCATCCCCTCCTCTTTCTCTCAAAAAAAGGAGAAAAAAAAAAAGAAAAAGAAATTGTTTCAGAAAGCTAAGACCAGTGCATATTTTCTCCAAAGACCTAGCACTGCTTGCAGACCACAGGCAAAGGCCTGATGAAGGTTTGTGAATGATGCTATCTGTTGAACACTGCCACTGACAATATCACCAGTGTGCCACAGGGTCCCTCAGCATGGCAGGACACTTCACCTATGTTCCTTCGGACTGCAGAGGACACTTTGTATGGGCGCAGCAGGTGGCCTTGGTTGCATGGAGGGGTGAGCGGGACGGGACCTTGAGACCAAAGCAGAAATCTGTCATCTCCATGTGAGCATCCTCTGCCTCCGAGAGACTTTGGGGAGCCTCAGTTTCTTCCCACAGCCTTTGCTGTCCCAGCTTCACCCTCAGACCACAGTAACT
>JAOXNO010000001.1:119399911-119415761 GCA_028565335.1 Limnodromus scolopaceus
CATACTCTAGGGAGTAGCCTTTTCCATATAATTTTTCTAGATGTATCAACTTTACCACTCCAGCATCAGTCCTTGTTGTTCTGCCTGCGAGTTAAATCTTCATGTTATTGACTACTGGCAGCACTTTGCAAAATGGGTTTATTTTTGCTTTTGTAGGAAGTGGACATTTACCCTATTCAAAGTAGGTCTTTTCCTGATGAGAGGCTAAGCATGGCATGAAAACAGAAGGATCTCCAAAGAGCTTACAAAATTACCTGCTTGAGAAAAATTAGATGGAAATGCTTAGAGGAGCAAGCTGCAAAACATGAGACATCCAATTACTGGTCACCCCAGCATGCCTCTGTGGTGACAAAGAAGTGCAGGCACACCACCAGCCCAGGGTCTGTGGGGTTATTGCTGATAAGTCCTCTCAGACCCATGCCATAGACCTAGATTTGGGTGCTGAGGCTTCACCGTCAGTGACATGATGTCTTCTTTCTTCTAGCCCTGTGTTTGTGTGTGTTACCTACCGACAGTCTTGTTGCCTGCTCAGAAATGTCTGTCTGACCATGCTAAAAGCTGCTGACTGACATGAAAAAAGCAGAAAACTGCTCGAAGTGGTTCTCAGCAACGGTCATGACAGCTGCCAAGGAGCACAGCATGGCCAGGAGTCATTTGGGGCTATAAAGGCATGCCCTAATCTCAGGAGGGTGCTAGGGAGCTTTGGCAAGCCCCTGCTCATTGCTCAGCTGATGATCCTGGCGCTGGGCTCAAGGACAGGGCTCTGCTTTCCCTCAAAGGACATGATCCCACTAGGGACTGTTGACAGGGAGGTGCTGCTTGTGTGGTGCTCACCGAGAGCAAAGCTGGCTTCACCTCATGCTGTAGCCACAGAAGCAGCGCTTCTGTAAAGGAGACTCTACACGGGGCTCTCTGGGGCCTGAGTATACAGCAGAGGGAAGGGAGTAGGTGGGCCAGATCTCCTCTGGGAGGTCTCCTTGGCATGACTGTAGGAGAGTTGTTTGCTGCACATGTGGCTGGGCAGTGCAAAGATGTGATGTGGTGTTGTCTTGGTGTGTGTGGTACTGTATCACCTCAAGTTTGCTCTGCTAAGTTTGGGTACTGCCAGGGAGGAGGGCAGGTGCACCAAAGGATGTGCTCAAAGGCCATCCCGAGGGCCAGAGACCATGTCTCAGAGTTCACATCAAGTGTATCACTGGTGCTGGGACCAAGGGGAAAACTGCAAGAGTTCAACATCGTTTATTCTGGTGTGGCTTGTTTCAGAAGTTTGCGTAGTGACATCCCTACTATATGTCTCGGTTACCTTGCTATTAAGTGATGTCAGTCACACAGGATCTAAGATCATCTTTTTTCTTGCCAACAGCAAGCTATTACAGTCCAAATTCTATAAAGGAATTAACACTTCAGGCATCAAATCATGAAATCACTGTAACAGGCAAATGCCGTTTGCATTCAGGACATATCTCTGAAGGCCTAACATTGATTTTAAAATCTGCAGCCCGCCCCTCCTGCTTGGGCACTGGTGGGCTGAGAGGTGCTGAACCTGCTGAAAGCCCCCCTCGGAGACACATGTGGCTGTGGCGGTGGGACCAGCTGGGAGGAGAAGGTGGCTGGAGGAGGCTGGGAGAGGGCTGGCACAGGAATAGAAGGGACAGTTCCCTGTTCTCATCAAATGACATCGTGGTGCAGAACAAAAGTGCCTTTCCTACACCAACACACTGTTAGAATGCACTCTGTGACCATTAAAAAAAAGACTTTCATAAAACACACTGAAATCACTGAAAGCCTTCTAACACAATTTTTAATCAGCAAGGTTTTCCATAACATCTTTGCTAATGAAGAGTTGCTTACCTGAATGCTGGCTAGCATTTGTTTTCTCCACAATTTTGCAGACAGTAGTAAAGCTGAGTTTGGGGAGGGGCTATGGGTTGTTTTTTTTTTTCTTTTGTTTTCTCCTGAGGAAGAAACTGCTTGGGCAGTAACCAAGGTAGCCACTAGTGTTAAGGCTGTTACAGTTCCAGAGGCTAGCCATTAACAAATCATTTGGCTGCACCACAGACAATTTAAGTGCTCTTATTTGAAGGGCAAATAATCATGGTTATTTTTGTAGACACAGATAGTATTTTAAAGAAGCATTTGAGTCTGCCTTTTGTGTAGCCCAGAAAAAAAAGTCCACAAAATACAGGATCCTTGTACATACAGAAATATCCTTTAGGTTTTTTACACCATTATGCTTAGAATTCACCTTGGTTTTCCCTTTCCTTTTCTATTTTTTGACTGTTTTTTTCTCTGCTAGTATCAAGAGATGATACATTGCTGCAAGTAAAATAAAAGCTTTTATCTAGGATTTCTCCATGATCTAAATTGCAGTTCGATATGCCCAAGTGATGGTTAGCCAAGGGATTCAAACAACCAGTTAATGAACAGTTTTTCATTAAATTCACTGAAGGAAGAGCCTAAAGTTCGTCTGGTTCTCATGTCCTTGACAGATGAGGCCTTGAAATTCCTCCCTGAATAATTTTTCAACTTTTTTGTCCCTAAGTTGTTTTTTTCTAAAAAAATTATCACAGCTGGTATAGAAAAAAGTGAACATTGTTTTACGGTTGTATTCTATGATTCCCACAACATATATACCCCTTATGGAAGTAATGGAAAGAAACGACGGAAGACGGTAGAACAAAGTCTAGTTGGAGGCGGGTAACTAGTATTGTATCCTTGAGGTCAATACTGGGTCCAGTCCTATCTAACACCCCCGTTAATGATCTGGATGATGGGGCAGAGTGTGCCCTCAGCTAATTTGCTAATGTTACAAAACTGGGAGGGGTGGCTGATATGCCAGGGAGTCGTACTGCTGGGGTTGAACTTGATCCAGCAATGTAACCTTGTGGCAGAGAAGGCTAATGGTGGCCTGGGCTGCGTTAGGGAGAGTGATGTCAACAGGTCAAGGGAGTTGCCTGTGGTCCATGCCAGCTCCCCTCCAGTTCGTGCCACCAAAGTCCCAGTGTGAACCAGCCCTTGAACCCCAGCGCGGCTGCAGCCCCTGTAGCTATGGCAGTGGAGCAGGAAGCCACGGGTTGGTTAGCATTGCATGCATTTTATTTCTGACAGCAGCAGTACTACTCTGTTATTTAGCGTCTGAAGGCAAAGCTGAGCGCAACTCAGCCATTTGAGGCTGAGCTAACATTTTTATACCGCGTGGGTTATTGCTGCGGCACTTCTTTCCAGGAAAGTGGAAAGTGTGGAGAGAGGGGATCCACTCATTGAGTTCCTGCAGGCCAAGCCAATTGCAGGGTTCCAGCTAAAAGCTGCTTTTATGGGAAATATGGAACGTGACAGTTGTTTGCGTTGGAAGCTCCCTCAACGGTTTGGGGCCAAGTCCAGCCAGGAGTGTGTGTGTTCCTAAGCACTCCCTGGAAAGTGAGGCTAGAAGGTTTTACACCTCTTTGGTCGGACATTTGCTTACCATAGAACTTGCTAAATCTGTCTTTGGTGCTATGGGCACCTGCTTGTTTCTATCTCTTCGTCTTGCCCCTTCTTATTAACATTTTCGAAAGGTTTCACTTTTTTCCCCAAGGAGAGCTTGCAAGGAATGAGTAAATGCTTATGTTGCCACTTTTCATCTATTTATTTTGGCTGTTTGTTTTCACTCTTCTTTGGAGAGACTGTGATGCATAAATAAGCTATGACCTGTCAT
This sequence comes from Limnodromus scolopaceus, assembly GCA_028565335.1. Classification (NCBI taxonomy): domain Eukaryota; kingdom Metazoa; phylum Chordata; class Aves; order Charadriiformes; family Scolopacidae; genus Limnodromus; species Limnodromus scolopaceus. The sequence continues at coordinate 119,403,606 of JAOXNO010000001.1, forward strand.
CCCAGAGGGAGGAAATGGGAGACCGTGCATGGAAAATGTTCTCTAGTTTTCCTTCTGTGATTTTGGTAATGACATCATACTAAATGATCAGGCTCTTTCCTGGAAGAGAGTTTGGTGTATTTTCTTTTAATCATCCAAGGTGTATAGGCTTAGACCTTCACAATAAACCTGAAACCAATTTGGAATACTTATCTTTAAGTCCTTCAAGGTCTATATTATACCCCATTTAAACAACCAATTAAGGTTTAATTTCACTGTAGTTTTCAGATACAAGGCAATCACTGTCTCCTGCAGTGCTGATAAGGACTGCAGCAACAAAGACCAACATTCCAAGTAGTAATTTAAAGACAGAGAAGGGAGGTGAAAGTGAAAGATTTCCCCATTTGAAACCGAGCAATTATAAGCCTACAGTCGCCATTTCCTGCTGTGACAACTACTGGTAAAAAAATAAATGAGAGATATCCTTAACCCTATAGGCTACACTGTCATTTGGGGGTGAAATATTTTTTGTTGATTTTAAGTTATTTTTTTTCTTAGGGGTTTTTGTTTTTTTTCTTTTGTTTTTGTTCTGTTTTGGGTTGGTTTGTTTTGTTGTATTTTTTGGTTAGGCTAAGGGAGGGAAAGTAACAGCAGGGGCAACAGATACAAAAGCGGAAGCTTCCCCCACCACACTGGCCAACTGATTATTTTAGCATTGACCCGTGGGGATCCTTCCCTGTAGAAGCAATGCCTTTGAGAAGCCATATATAAACCCTTCCTTGAGCGCCTCTGCAGCAGAGGCTCAGCTATCAGGCTTCCAGCACTTGCAGTTAAGCAGAGTGTCTGGTATGTGATGATTTCATGACGCAGATCACTATCAGTGAGAAGCTAAGCTTAAAATTACTTATTTCGTTTCACACAAGATGAGGAACGGAGGCAGGGCTAGAAATGAAATAAAGCACTGAGCTAAATTCAGCAAATTCAAATGGGAGCAACTTTGCTGACTTAAACAGAGACTGGCTGCTGATTACAATAGTTGAACCAGACTTCCCCAACTGCGTAACACAATGAGTCCTTAGAGTCCTAAGTCAGGATTTTACTAATTAAGACTACATGTCTGAATATGCAGATGCACACACCAATATAGTAAAAAGTTGAATTTGTTCTATTACATTGGCTTTCCTTATTTACAATTATTTAAAAAAAAAAAAAAAGCAAAAAGAAGAAGAGGAAAGAGAGAAGAAGAGACCATAAATTACATATATAACATGTGCTGGACATCTGTGGACTTTCTCATGACACTTAAAAAGCCAAAAAAGCAAAGCTTAGGAGGTTTGACAACATAACTGCAAAGGAATTATCACAATTTCCACATTAGCTGTTTTCAGTGCATTCAAAGATACTGCCATTGTGCTTCCCCTATGATGTTTATAGTATTAACATCTTGTTTCAATATTAAATTCTTTCTTACATATGGATTTGTTGCAATATCACACCTAAAAGAACAGAAAATGAGTGGAAAACTACCCAAGTGGAGGAAGCAATGAAACTGCACATAAAGAATGGAAAGCCAGCCTGGATACCCAGCCCAGGCCTCCATCTACTTGCCCTGGACACCACCTGCAGTCAGTGGAACCCGGTCAATACTCCCACTGGATTCATCTCTTCCTGCTCTTCCATCTGCTCAAGCAGATCAACCACATAAGCTGCTCCCTAAATGCACCTATTTCTCTCTCTCTTTCGACTACAGTGAGCCCACGGTGACTAGCTCGGCTGTAGACATTTTAAGTGATGGTAAATCCCACCCAAGGTGTCTTTCAAATGCTTACTGAACTACAGAGATGTGTTTTGCGGCCTTTTATCTCATTAATGTCTAGCAGATTGTAGGTGTTGTTTGTGACAATAGAGTATAAAGCACTTTTAGGCATATATGTGACTGCAATTGACAATGAGTTTTTAATGTATGGTTTGGGATAGACTTAGTCACAGTTTGTTGTGCTCCATGCAGTGGATGAGCCGCAGCAGAAGAAAACCCCACCATTATCTATGGCATGACAAAATATTTTCACTGGGCTCTAAATTAAAAGATTATGAAAAGAAAAAGACACATGAGGGAAAACAATAAAATAACAAGAAGAACCAAAGAATCCCAAGGCATATTTTATTTACAGAAGCCAAATTCTTCCACTTCACTTCCTTTGGCCCCAATACCCCCAGTAAGGTTGTTCAAGGTTCCTTGCCCCATTGGCACCTTCTTGCTGTTTTTGCAGATCTGGTTTTGGAGGAGGGTGGCTGTGGCCATGCGTTGGTGGGGACTCACCAGGATTTCCAGCCTTGTGCAAAAGCAGATGCCTGGCTGCTCCTAGTGACCAGACGCTGCTGGGAGGGCTGGGAAAAACAGTAGATATCAAGCACTAGGTCCCTGCTAAGTTAAAACTGCGCTCTAACTTTTGCTCATTAATGTGAGGTCTGTGCAGGCTCAGAGACCCCCTTGTGCAGCACATGGTGCTTTAAACCAGAGCCTGGCCTTGGGTGAGGTTAAGTGTGTACCCTTGAAAGAACAGTCCTGGCTGGGTTACATTGTGCCAGGAGGGATCCCTGCTTGTCTCGGTGAACCTACCCCTTCAGGAGGCATCATGTTGTGCATCCTCCATTAATACATGGTGGCTTTTTCTCTTTGAAGTTAATGTATTATTTCCATCCCTCAAATTCATACATGTTTATTGATTTTACTAGGTAGGATGGAGGACTATAGCTCAGACTGTGACCAAATTGAGAGAAAAAGAGTTCAAAAGAAAAAGCCAATTTCAAGCTGAGGCAGGTATGAGATATGGAGAAGGTGCTCAGCAACCCCAGTCTTACCTCAGACAGGCGTCTGCCCCTGTAAGTTTTACAGAAAAGATGTTTAGCACTTGCACCTGGAAGCTGAGAAGGGGAGCTCAGGGCACGATCTCTGAGATCAGATCAATGGCTTTCCAAGGTGGCTGGAGGATGACCAGGATTGGACTGCCAGGGTAGGGTGGGTTTTGTCAGTCCAGCTGCCTGCTGTCCTTTCATGGACAGGGCACTGGGACTTCCCCACAGCCCACCTGCCTGCCCGCACAGCCCTGCTGGCCTCACACACGGTCACACAGAGGAAGAGGCTGCAGATGACGTGGTGGCAAATTGAAGAGATCTCTGCAGAGGCTGCCGAAAAGGCTCTCCATGTCTGGAGTTTGGTGGTGGTTGCCATAATGAGGCAGTTTCAAGATGGCACACTAGGGAAAAAAAAATAAATCTCATTGATAGTTTGTTTGTTACACTTGTGGCTATATGAAGAGCATCAGGTTCAGCCAAAAATTATGTGAAAAAAATGTCTGTTCTGAACTGGGGAGGAAAACTAACATTTCCGAAAAAATTGCGAAAAAAAAAAGTGAGGACGGAGGGCAATTGATTCACGCAAATCAAAGCTTTTCATTTTGATTGCAACCATATCTTTGTACATGCATGTGCATTCTAATTAGCCTGAACTGCAACACAAAGACACTTTGAACCTCAGAAAATAAAGTTACATAATTACAAGAAAAATGCATTTTCACAGTTTCAAAAGTTCTGTATCACTGTTCTGAGCAAATATTTGTACTGAAACCCATAATTTAGATTTAAGTGAATAGGAATTTTCTGACAGGAAATATTAAATCACCAAATTTGCAGTCAGCCATAATGCAGAACTTAGCTATAACTCATTGTCCTGGTATTCCCATGCTAGAGACCAGTTTTTGACCTTCCTTTGTATCTTGGCAAATCACACCTTTAGTCAGGCGTTAAAGGAGGGGAGTAAGATAGGAGAAAACACACTCTGTGCCTTCTTCTCCAATTTAAAACTAAACTTGTATTTCAGAATAATAAATTTAGACTAAAAGCTAAAGAGTGCATTAAGCCATAACTGCCTATTAAGATTAATTCAAACCCAACATATCATTCTTAAAAGTCTAATTTCTCCGTTACAAAAAACCCATGCAACCGCTCTGTAAATAAATACAAATCTGCCCAAGCATCATCTGAAGGAACCCCTCCCCCCAGGCTGGCTTCTTGTCACAGGCAAATGCTTAATAGGTTGTGGCTGGAAAATCCCAAGGAAAGCTGGAGATTTTTATGAGATGAGCACTGATTGTGCAGGAGCCTGCAGCTATTGCTGACCTGCCTCTTTCACGGAAAGAGGATTATTACATAAAAGAGTGCTAGAGATATTGTATGAAAAATACATTTTAATTTCTTTCTCAGCAAGAGAAGAAGATGGAGAGAAGGGAAATGGGAACAGGCAGAAGAACTACTTCTGCAACTCATTTAGGTGGGATTCCTTTATTATTTTTATTACTATTTCTGTTACTTGGAAAGTTCTTTAGATGGTCTTATATGGATGCACATGAAAAGATCTCTAGTCCCACAGTCTCCCTTTATCTCCTCCAGACACACAGAGTTGGTCTTTTGCATACATAAAACCACACATACTCCCATGAGCATATATATTTTTCTGGCTTTTTCCTATGATTTCCTTTCTGCTACTCCCTCCTTGCCTATTAGACAGATTGAACCAAAAGAAAGACACTACTTGTCTTTCTAATTACTGTGCACAAGGAGGTGCGTCAGCCTGGGCTTTTCTCTTAATAGTTAGCTGTCTAGGGGGGACGATTCTTGTTGTGTTTAATGTCAGGGAGCTGCCTGCCTTCCCACCTGACACTGAGGAGTGCGAATGCAATGCTGTAACCTCAATATCTTTGTTAAGTGCTCTCCGCTCCTTCTCCTTGTCTCTTACAGTCGCACTCACCTGGCGATGGCAGCTGTTTCTGCTCACCCATTTTCAGCCTCAGGTTTCTCTCCAGGTCCCCCCCCCCTCCATCCTCCCATCCCCCTCCATCCTGGCGCTGATGTTGCACTTCAAGCAGCTTGTTCACCTGTATCCATGACAACCAGGATGACATCAGCATGAGGACTCAACATCACAGCGAGGACTCCAAACCAATTAAATGTTAATAACGCCTTTTTAATTGCAGTTGAAATATTTCTGGTAACAAAAAAAAAAGGGGGGGTGGGAGGGTGGATGAGTGAGGAGATGTAAAAGGTGGAGGAAAATTTGTCTTTCCTTGCTGGCTGCCTATGCAGTGACAACACCGTCTTTTCCCCAGGCACCACAGCAATCTCGGCTGCTGTCAGAAATCATCCTTTCATATCCCTGAAGCAGTCATCTGCATCCTCAGCACCACTACCACCAGCTGCAAATGCTTGGGTGGCCACTAATGTCTGCTCTGCCACCGGGATGGGCGGAGGGGTGACACTGCTCCTGCCTCAATTCCCATTCAGGTAGGCAGGGAAGCACATGGTGTTCCTCAGGCCAAACCTCTACCCTCACCTCCCCCGTGAAGCCTGAGCAAGGCCCCAGGCAGGGTGTGCATCCTGCCCCTGTCAGTGTGATATGGAGGAGGTGTGCTGCAGGGATGTCACCTTGGTCCCCTTGCAGGAGGTCCCACACACCCAGGCACAACTCTACTTATACTTGCTGGTCTCCTTGCTGCTCCCCATGCTTCCTCTGGCCAGGAGTAGCTCGTGGAGACCTGTGGGGTCTGCAACGTGTGGCTGGGGACCCATAGCACATCCTGCCAGGTGGCAGTGCTGTCATAGCTGAGCAGGGCAGAGCTACTGCCATTTGAGCACATGCAACCAGTCCTAATGCCTCGTCCTCTCCCACACAGGCAACTTTCCCTAACACGGAAATTTCCTAGGCACAGAGCAGGGAGAAAAAATAGCTTCCACCTAATCAGATTTGTGTACGAGCAGCTCTCCTAACTCGCTTGCTGGCAGTTGGTATTAACAATGTAGGTCAGGTCAGTGCCTGACAACCAGAGGCTCTCAGCAACAACCTCCCAGATGTGGGGGGGCAATCACGACCCCCAGCCCTCGTCTCCTGCTCCTCAAGCTTTCCCTGTTGCACAGAGCCCGAGAGCTTTCCCAGTGTCTGCATCTGCAGGGCCACCCTTCTTCTGCTGCCTGGCGGGGCTGGGAAGAAGCTGCCTCCCTTATCTACTGCTTGCTTCACCAAAGCCCTCAGGGTATGGCTTGTTCATACCAAGCAGGCTTTTTGCAAAGGGAAGGGTCCATCACCTCTGCAGCTCTGAGACTGTTTGGGCTACAGAGAACCCATTTGTCAGTCTTTCATCATGCTGAACGTGTTTTAGCTCCAGTTTGTTGCCAGCAGTTCAGGCAACAATCCTACCCTTCATGAAAAACGGTCACTTGTGCTCTGTGATGTCTTGCTGTATGGCAGCAGGTCAGCTTCAGACTGTCCTGGTTCCAGATTTTCTCAGGGAACAGGTCTTCAATGTCCTACAGGACACATTTCTCCCAGTGAAGAGGGCCTGCTGAAGCTGTCATTCGCAAGGATGAGGCGAGACTGAATACAGGGAGAGAACCTGTCTCAGCAGCTGGGGTGGGAGGTACAGACTCATTACCAAGAAGCTCAGACAACATAAATCTTACCGTCCTCAGCTGGAAGGCAAAATCTGCTTGTTTGACAGAGCTGCCTTTGTGCTGTAACAACAAATGTCACATGGGAAAGAGAAGGTAGGGAACCAAAAATGAAATGAAGAAAGGAGAGAAAGCAGAGGCTAGGGCGAGAAATAGGGGAGAGCAGGGAAGAGAGGAAAAAAATGTCATGCAACAAACATACCCAGTTACACTTGGGAAGAAAGCAAGCACGGACAAAAAGTAAACTTTGAAGCTGGTCCTCAGGGTTCCTCTCTGAATGTTCTGTGCGAGTGGTTCCAGTATCAAACCTCAGATTTTATGGGAAGACTACAGAATTAAATCAGTTGGATAAGATCAACTGCCCTATGCAGTTTTAAGAAATGTACTTGTTACAGCCACTGCTAGGGATGCTGCTGGAATGTTATTTCATGGCTTGATGTAGTTGTTATCATTTCTCTCTCTAAAGGGATGGGTCATTTGTCACTGGTATCTGTCATCATGGCTAGAAGTTAGGTTACTGACAAAGACTACAAAGTTGAATTGTTTACTTTCATAATAATGGATAAATTTTAGCTTACTGCAGAAGTAGCTAATTCATGTAACGATCTTTGATGTTAATCCATGAGGATTTATGTTGCTCTTGTCCTATCTTATTTGAGTGAACTCCTTTTCCTTGCTACAAGTGTAACTGCACCGCTTGGCTGACAGTGGCCTTTTAGCTGAACCATGAACTGATTTAAATTGAGTATTGGACTAGTTCCCTTTGTGCTCCATAGTCCTATAAATTGGGGAAGGTGTTAGAGGAAGGCTACTATGGGCAAAATAAACGTTTAAATCCTTAGCTGGTTCGACTCTTTCTCTGTAAATGTTATTCTAACACCTTATTTCCAAATTTCCAGATGTCAGTAAAATACAGTATAACAGCATCCACCTACTGCTACAGATGTTCTTGGCAATCTTTTAAAGTGTGCTGAGGGAGACCTCTCAGCTAGACTAGGAAAAAAAAATATGCCCAGTAAAAAAATTAGAGGAAAATAGAAAAAGGAGGTTTTATTTTTTTAATATTCTCGTATTTCATGGCAGGGAAAAACCCATCAACAGAAATCTTTAAATCTAAAATACTTTTTCCTAGCAGAAAGAGTTGGAGGAATGGTTCCCAACCAACTTATCGAACCACGTGGCAGCCGCTCTCTCGTGCCCTCCCCCACAGCTGTGAGGGGAGAATCGGAAGGAAAGGGCAAAGCTCGTGGGCTGGGACAAAGTCAGTTTAATAGAACAGCAAAGGGAACAAGAAAACAATAACAGTAATTCGGATAGAGGACTATACAAACACGATTAGGACACCACACTGGGTCACCCCAGCCTGCTCCCAGCTCCCGCCTACCCCCTGGGCATGGCTCACATGGGATGGAATACCTGTGTCCCTGCTAGATCCTGGGGAGAATTAACCCTATCCCCACCAGAACCAGAGCATCACTTCATCCACCAGCTGCCCAGGACTGGCAGACCGTGGACTGAGGAGCTCACTCAGGTAGTCTCCCAGGAGCCCCTCGCCCCAAGACCCAGGAAGCAGGTGGAGAGAGAAAGACCCTCTCATTTCTCACCATGTCCTGAGGTCTGTGCACTCAAGGTGCTAAGCAATATATCTGAGAGAAACCCCCTCCCCTGGCACAGCATCCCAACCCGCGATGCACCACAGGTGCTAACTGAATGATGGAGCTGAAGGAGGATGGGTGAAAATTTGATTGCAAAAGACCTGTGCTTGCTAGTTGCATCTGTAGAGAAGGAAGGATGCCACTGTCCTTGTCCTGGAGGCAGGAGAGCGGGGCCAGGCTCCTGCAAGAAGAGAGGAGACCTGTTCTCAAAGGTAGCTGCTTCATCTGGGAGGAAGCTGGCTTGGGCAAAGCTAGGGCCTCCACTCTCCTCCTTGGAGTGAGGTGGAGGAGAGTAGAGGACAGCCAGCTGCTGTGCAGAAAAGGTCCTCTCTGTGAGCAGGAGAAAAGCTGCTTGATCAGTATTTTCTCTGCTGTGACCTGAAGAAACATTCACCTCAGCTACACCCAGAACAGGTCCTTGGCAGGGCTTCAGCTGCTGCTGGAGATAGCAGGATGACGACTGAACCTGCCGTGAAGCTCAGATGCTGCCCCAAAATACTATGTTTTTTCCAGATGACTGGGGTTCCAGTGCAACCTGAAGGAGCAGCACTGTCCCTGGGTAAGTGCACCATCTGAATAACACCACCTTTCTTGCAGTGTCAGCTTCCATAATCTCACTGTTTTCCATCTACTGCTAAAGTTCATGGCAAAACTATGACTGACTCCAACAGGGAATAGGTGCAGGCCCTATTATCATTCACCATATCTGCTCACTGACAGAGCTGTATGTCACACTATGCTGTCACTGTAGGCATCCAGCGTGCCGTCCTGCAGGATACATCCTATGCATTTTGAGCAGCTGGATCCTGTGTGCTAAGGCAGGAGTCTGCCAACTGCCTTTCTCTGGCAGGCTGTCTCACTGCATCCCTTCTGCATTTGCATGGGGTGTTCAGCCTGTGAAACAGCACAAATTTCCATCAGTTCCCTGGCAGAAGGGCTAGCTGAAGCTTATGAATTGTTCCAGGCAGGCAACTGCTGGAAGTGCGAGCTTGCAAATCCACCAGAGCCTTCATGTGGATCCTACAGAGCTATGCCAGGAGTTGAAAAAATGGATACGTAGCATTAGCTCCCAAATGCAAAAGTAAACACCTAAATTAACAGCCTGAATTTGGGAACTGTTGCCTTCTCAGACTGCCTGAAACTAAGATAATTTGTTTACGTGATTCAAGATGAGTTCAGAAGCCTAGTTTTAGGTACTCAAATCTGAAAGTCTTGTTTTAAAGCCTGTCTAGGTGTCTTTGTACACTTACCAGCCTATTCAAGATGCTTACTTGAACCATTACACAGTAACACTGGGGGTGAAATCAAAATAGCAGATGACTGCTGTATTACCACCACAACACAGTCCTTCCAGGACCATCAGCAGAAGAAAGCTGGTCGTATAAAGAGACGGGCAGCTGGACACTTCGGGTTTCCACAGGTATCACCTGTGCCATACACAGCACTCCAGGTCCATCCTCACTCATGGAAATCCTGGACAGCTTCAAACGGCTGATTTAAACCCCACCTTCTCTGAGATGGTGTTGGCCACCTGCACGGCTGCTCAATTGACTGGCTTGGCATAGAAATGGGAGACAACTTTGTGCTTTCAAAGCTACATTTGATTTACGAAGAATTTCTGCAGAGCTGTGACAGGAGGGATAGCCAGGGTGTCTCCTCGCACTGCAGTTCAGCCCCCTGTCCCCGCTCAGCCTCAGGCTAGGGATCCCTGAGGGTCCGGGTGGTCTCTGGGCTCCCTAGACCCTCTGACAACGTGCCAGCCACAGAGCTGGGTCGTACAGGTAACAAAAAGACTTTGAGTTTTGTTTTTGCACCATTTTCTTCAAATTGAGACACAGATTGAAAGATTAACTAGCCTTGGTAATGGCCGTGCCTGTAGCACTCGACTGCTGGGAATTAGCTTGTCATTCTGTGCCTGGTTTACAAATGGAGGAAAAATGGTTTAGTCTCCATTCAGTGGTACCACTTTTCACCCCAGAATTGCCTCTACAGCTCGTGTTTGAGCTGCAAGCATATATTTTCCTCTTTCCTCATTACACTTCCTGCTCTCTCAAATATTAAATAGCAGGTGCTTAGAATAAAGCATATTATTCTGACAAACATTTTCATCATGAGGTAAATTGGCACATACTAACTGCTTTAAAATACTTACTGAGTAATTGAATACAGCAGTACAGGTTACTATGCAGATCTTTGTCTCTAATAGTTTACAATTACACACATTTCCCTGCTAAAGGGAGAGACTGTTTCACAAGTAGAGCTTGCTGTTTCATACAAGAGAAACAAAAATAAAAAAAAAGAAGCAAAAAGAGGAGAGAGCAGTCCGTGCTACCCCCATAGGATATTCTTAAAAAAAACAGATGGTTGTATTTTGCAGAAGCTTTTGAAGAAAACTTTAAAGAACTATGCAAATTTTGCCATTGCTTTTTTGGTTTGCATATTTCTTCTCAGTCTCCTTCTCTATCGCACATGATTGCAAATCTGTTTCAACCTATAAATAGCTTTCTTCTTGCAAGCAGAGAGCTTTGTAATAGCAAGATACATATTTTAGAGATTGGGGCGGGAGGAGGTTATTATCACTATTCTTTATCTTTTAGGAAGTTCAGGGTTGTAAAGCTCAATACCTTACATTTGGTTAATGTGTCAGATCAAAAACATAATCCCTGCCCCAAGGAGTTTACAGACTCAAAGGGACACCTTCAAGCTGTAAATTACATTTCTGTCTGAAATGGCTTTACCTACCGTTTTGACAGGTAGCACTTATTGCCAAGAGGAAAAAGCATAGGGAAAGCCTGTTTCTCCATTTTTGCGCCTTGTTTTGCAGCTTTGCTGGCACCCTGAGAGTAGCAGTGCCACGGCTTTGCTGCCGGCCCCTTGCCCTCCCTGTGTCGTGTGCTAAGGATGAAGGCATCCTACTTCCACCTGCTGCTCTGGCCTGTGCTCGTGGACTTGTCCTCCTTTGTTCGGGGACAGGAGGCTGCCTGCCCTGGCAAGAGCCATGACCCTGCCCACGTCCCCGCCTGAGGTCTCCCTGGCTCACGTTCAGGAGTTACTCAGGGGCAAGGGACAGAGGCATGTTCCGGGCTGTGCCTGGAATGCCGTGGCCCTCCCGCAAGTCTTTGCACAGCGCAAAGGCTGATTCCAAGTGGGATTTCCTAAAGGCAATGCTTTCCATCACTTTCTCTCCCAGTTATGCTTAGTGGTGATTTAAAGAAATAAACGCAACACATGATTTCAGATCCCTTCCAAGAGTGTACTGAATAGAACTTGCTCTGAGTTTCAACAGCCTCTGGATGTCCCGTGCTGTGATGTGGAAGGGTTGCTCTTTACTGTCTGTGTCTACACTAGTGATAGGTGGGTGTCACAGGGTGCCCTGGGTCCCCCCACCATCCAGTCAGGCTTCCTGGCAGGGCGTGCTGCTTTATTTTCTAGTCCGTGTACAGTTCCCATGGGGAAAAATCCTCGGCTAGGGGTGACCAGCGCACATGTCCAGTCCCTTCCTACAGGGGGTTGAGAAACATCCAAGGCCTGTACACATACACAAAAATTTGGAAACACTCCTGGGCCTCTACACCAAATATACTAGCACCATCGTCCACCCTAGTTGTAAGACCAATACTTCTGGGTGAGATGCATCCTGGGAAGCAGCCATCTCTGCTTGTAGCAACCCTTACCACATACTGTAGGGGTTGGAAGAGCAGCCCCAAGCCCTTTACTTCGCTCCCTCCTGGGTTCCAGAAATGCTCTGCTTTTCCTTTTGAGGTGGCTGCTCATGACCATGAATCCACCTCCTCCAGGACCACTGCTGTTTGTGACCATGCCTCTCTGCAATAAAAACAATCAGCACCATTTTTGTGGAGTGGTGGTTGCTGTAAATATCTTGGCTCTTACCAGGCTTTTGTTTTTCTTTATCTGCTGGAACTTGTGAGATAAAACTTTGTGTTGTCCCTCACACAAATCTAGTGGAAAAGCTGGCTTCACACGGAGTGGATGAGCACACGATCTGCTGGATCAAGCACTG
>JAOXNO010000001.1:119416249-119429542 GCA_028565335.1 Limnodromus scolopaceus
AGTAGGGTAGATGGTTGGACTCGATGATCCCAAGGGTCTCTTCCAACCTGGACAATTCTATGATTCTATGATTCTAAAGCAAATCAGATCTCTTAAAGCTCTTCTTTAACTTTATATATTGGCAAATTTGTTGAATCTGACATCAGGTTCTAATTGTGCAAACATTTTTGCTTGCTTTTCTGTTTAACAAAATATCAGCCAGTAACAACACATGCTGTATTGATGCTGTTCTGTAATTTAGCAGTGCTAAATAGGATTCAGATGCTGATGCTGCAGCCTTTTGCAATAGGTGATTTAGTATTTTAATGCTTTTCCCACCAGTTCTTTGTGTAAAGAATAACAGGAAATGGCAGTGACATATCGGAACCTGTATTTCACTATAAACTGCTTAAGTTAAGGCCCAGTGAAGCGTGACTAATTGCCAGATATTACTATGCCAGGTCTGTCATGTTGAGATAAAGTAAATTAGATATCCATCATTACAGGTTGAGCTATAGACTAATTAGAAAGTACTGTCTCAGTGCAATGGACATAACGGTGTAAGACAAGTTTAACTTGACTTGTTTTTTTCCTCCCAGTGTGTAAACAACCCATGTCTCCTTTTCTCCAGAAAGGATGATTATTCTTATATGAAAAACATGGGCTTTTTGCTAGATTTGCTTGGGATTTGTGGCACAAGTAATTAACATTAACAAATCCCTTCTTTGTTGGTACTTATCATAGAATTGTTTGGGTTGGAAGGGACCTTAAAGATCATCTAGTTCCAACCCCCCTGCCACAGGCAGGGACACCTCCTACTAGACCAGGTTGGTCAAAGGCCCATCCAGCCTTCTCTTGAACACTTCCAGGGATGGGGCATCCCCAACTTCTCTGGGCAACCTGTTCCACTGCCTCACCTCCCTCAGACAAAAGATTTTCTTCCTAATATCTACTCTAAATGTACCCTCTTCCAGTTTAGAACCATTACTCCTTGTCCTATCACTACACACCCTTGTGAAAAGATACTCTCCATCTTTTCTGTAGGGCCCATTCAGAAGGGCACCATAAGATCTCCCTGGAGCCTTCTCTTCTCCAGGCTGATCTCTCAGGCTGTCTTCAGAGGAGAGGTGCTCCAGCCCTCTGATCATCTTCATGGCTCTCCTCTGGACTTGCTCCTACAGGCCCACCTCCTTCTTGTGTTGGGGGGGGGGGCGGGCAGAGCTGAACGCAGCATAGTTACCTTCCTTGACCTGCTGGACACGCTTCTTTTGATGCAGCCCAGGATGCAATTGGCTTTCTGAGTTGCAAGTGCGCATTGCTCAGTCATGTTCAGCTTCTCATCACCCAACACCCCCAAGCCCTTCTCCTCAGGGCTGCTCTCCAGCCATTCTCTACCAAACCTGTGTTTGTGTTTGGGATTGCCCCGACCCATGTGCAGGACCTTGCACTTGGCCTTAAACCTTGTTACGGTGACATTGACATTTAGAAGAATTTGATTATGTGTCAGACTGCTCCACCTCATGCCTCCAGGTATTTTTCAGTCTGCATTAATCTTGATAATATATGTTAAGGAGGTACCAGTCAGACCCAAAATACTGGCAGTGTTTGAGATCTAACCGATCAGCAGCCTCTATCCTGAGACCCTGCATAATGCAGTTAAGTTGTTCAAACTGCTTCTTACAAGGCACCTTAGAAGGAGCCATTCCCTCCTCCCCCCCTTCACATCTCCTCCATTGTGTCAGTAAGTGCCAAGTGAGACCACATGCATTACAGTAGTGTAGTGGTCACAGTACATAGAAAAGGTCTATTCGAAAGATCTTTGTCACGGCAGATTTGACTGGTGGCTTATTGATTGTTCTACAGTTCTTTAGATCATGTGGCCACTTGTGACCACATCTTACAGCCACATGGTCCACACTTTCCTGTAGATATTAATCAGAGCACTGCATCTAAGATATCCTGGTTTTTGCAGAGCACCCATAAGGGTAACACAAATGGAAAGAAATCAGCACTTGTGAAAACTGGTTACTGTGCTGAGGTATCCATATCTGGAGAACAATGCTTGGTAAAACAGTGAGACTGCTGGGACAGAAACCTTCAAATGAGCTTGCATGCAACATCCAGATCTGTGAGAAGAAAATTCAAACTACGACTTAATTTTAATTTTTACAAAGCATGTGGTTTTCAGGGGCAGCCTTCTCCTCACATAAGGATTTAAGGACATCGTCGCCATCAGAGCAGATGGTCATCTCTCCTGTCCTGGCACATGCTGAAAAAGAACCTACAGGGGCAACCGATTTCCATTCACTGGGATATAAATTGGTATAGCTCCAGTGAAGCCTGTGATTTTTCACCTGTTGAACAAATCCTTGTGGCAGCTAGTCAGTGAAGCTGAATACCCACCGAACTCAACATAATCATTAACTCTCATAGGAGTGAATGTTATCTTTGAGAATCTGTGATTTGCTTGAAGACACTCCCAGAAACCCAGGACACAAAAAGATAGCTTTTCTAGAAGTTTGAAGGTGGAAATAAAATAGGAAGCCTAGTGGCGTAAGTAGTTTCAAAATAGCCTGTTATAATTCATTTGAGATTAAACAGAAGAATATGAAGCTGATCCTGCCTTGACAGAAAAAGCCTGTAGGACAGCAGGGCTTCCTGACATCATTCAGAATAGGCTCAGGAATAGGCCATAAGGAATAAATGCGTCTTCATGTACAGGCTTTTATGCTTTCTCTAATGTCCACAGAGGCCATCATTTGGGCTCTGCTTGTTGACATGGAGTTAGTCCTAGGAGTGATGCGTTAAATCTGTCTAAGAAAAGGACAAGAGAAATAGCTGTTAACATTACTGAGGGGAAATTCAATTTAGCTTGAAGCAGAACAAGCATCCTGACCAGACCAGATGAACTAATATGAGTGCAGTTAAAGATATATTGCTAGAGTTACGGCTGTATCAGAAAAGGAAGGAATTTTCTTATAACAGGAATTAGGAGGTCTTTCAGAGGGCAAACAGCTTGCCTTAAGCTACTCAAAGAGAAACACTGGATTTAGAATTGAACTGACAAATATTTCCTCCAAGTCGAGCATTTAGACATTACAGTCTATCTTTCTTGCCAATGGAAGGGTCAATAATTAATGAATATTCCTGTTATTGGAATATTTAAAGACTAAAGTACCAGACGATTATCTAGCATTTTGAAAGGAAATAAAAATAAATTAATTTTTACCTGCATAGCCTAATGCCAACTTAAATTAAAGAACTCTGGGCTTTGTTTTCAATTTCTATCAGTTCCCTGTGGAGCTGATTTATACCGTTCTCCTCTGCTGATGCCAGCCACCTTCTGAATAAAAGACCCAAGGCTTGATTGAAACACATGAGTATCTAGTGCTATATGAAGTATCTTAAGGCATCCATTTGGAATTCATAGGGCTCCTGGAAGCCCTCTGTTATATTTGCTGGTCCTACACAGGTGTTTTGGACATGGATGTTTTGGCGACAGAGCTGAGTCCCCAGTGTGTTGTAATTGCATATAGACGACAACAAAATCTCCTCTGCTCCAGCCTGCAAATTCTTGTTTCTGTCTCAGCTGCTTTTGCTGTGCCTGGAAATCTTCTGGGCCCAGTGCCTTGTCAACCTGTATGACTTCTTATTGTCTAATTATCTGTTTCAGTATAATCATGAAGCTTTTTAACATTCTTCTTCCTCCCCAAGGAAAATATATCTCAATCACTAGAAAATGACCTTCAGTTTCTATTGTGAACAATGAAATGAAAAGCTTTCTGAGCAGTATCAGCTTCATCTGTACTTTTCCATCGTCATACCTCAAAGACTCATTAGTTGCCGGTGATTTCTCGTGGTTTTAAGGAATTTCTTTGTGTTTATCCTAATTCTCTTGGCCACGTCTGCACTGTTTATATATAACTGCCTTTATCAACTCCATCTTTACCTTCCTCTTCTGCCACTTTCAGAATAAACCCAGCAATTGTTGCCATAAATCATTTGAAGATCCTTTATTCATTTACTTTGATCTCCTGAGGTCTCAATGGCACATGCAAACTCGGTACGTTTCAATTCTTGGAAGGATTGTTTCGTTTACCTTCTTGTGAGGAGGAGTGAAGGAGCTCCTTACATGCACAGGGAAGGTTTAGAAGGCGAAGCTGGAAGCGACGTTCCCTGCCTGTCACGTAGATGGCAGGGAGTGAGGTTGTGGAAGCACAGGGGAAGTGCCAGCAGGGACGAATGGCCTTACAGTGTCCTTTGCCTGACTGCTTCCAGATGCAGCCGGCTTTCTGAGAAGCTCATTGCTTGGTTTTATTATCTCTTAGTATCAAATGGAGGAAAAATACCCCCCAAACTGATCTCAGGCAAGGGCCCAGACCTGCAGTCCGGGGCTTTATTTTATATTCCTCTGCTGGGGCGTCTTTTTGATTGGTCTGAGCATTTTTCTTTCAGCACCCCCAGTGATTTTCAGGGGAACTTGCTGCTTCCCCAGTGTTATCTGCCCTGACCAAGGCAAATTGTCACCCTTCTGAGTCCTTGCCTCAAGACAGTCTCACCAGTCTGGGGGAGAGTTTTGTGCACCTTTGGTCTGTTCAGCTTTAGCCTGTCCTTGCCTTCCTTTCTTACAAAACCCGTGTTCCCTGGAAAGAATCACAGTCAGAAGTGCAATACTCCACCCTATCACTCCAACTAGTAGGGGTAAAACTGCAACTGCAGGCTCTCTGGGCTTTTTAGCCATTTGTGTCTGGTTGCATGAGGACAGAGTGTCCTGAGGTTGTTTGCAAGTCTGGGTGTCCCCTGGGATCGCAGATTGTATTATCCCCTGAGCCACTCCCATCTCAGTTAATCTGATCAGAGTGGACCTTCAAATTCAATTGTTTTGACTCTTCTCTTTGGTTTTCACTTTTGTTTAACTCCCAGGCCTAATAAAATTATAATCATGGCTCCCCGGCTATATTCCCCTTTATTCTGTATATCTTTGCCCTTAATGGTTTCCTAATTCTCTGCAGTTAAAACTCTTCCACATTTATGTTCCTGCTTTTTATGTCTACTATTTTTCTAGATTTTACCATCACTACATTACGCTGAATTGTTGGATTAATGGCAGTTTCCCCTGGTAATTAGGAAAATAAATAACTAAGGCGTTGGGTCATATATTGAAAAAGAGTTATGATTTCAGACAGAGTCCTGAACTAAAACAATCAAATTAACATAATTTATCTTAAAGTAGAACTTACCTTGTAATTTGTTACAGCTTTACTCTGTCTTTCCTTTGAAACAGTCAAATACTGTTTTAGGACAAGTTCCTGGAAAATTCCTCTAGTCTAGACAGGACCTCTTTCAAGAAAGCAGCTTAGTTAATTCCTGTGCATGCTTTGAGTCAGACTTGCAAAGAGGAAGATGTGCTGCAATGATACTCAGTATAACCTCTCTGGTGAACCCCATTCTATCAATGTCAAGTAATCTCAAAGAAGCTTAATTGCAAAACTATCTGAAGAAAAGGAGAAAAGCATCTTTTTCCTTAAGTATGTTATGCCACGGTACTCTATCATATCTAAAGTGATTTTAAAACTTTATTTCTTACAGCAGTCAGGAATGGGCTTATGTATCTGGATTTTCCTATGGAATCAATTAAATTCCAGTTACACAGGGTCCATCACCCAAATGCAACTATCTTGCTACGGTAGCGTTTCCTGCTTTCTTCTGCAGCCACTAAACACACAGCTATAGCGTTTCATACTGACTGACTGATGAACCCCATACTGCAGTTCTTTATTGCTGTTTTGAAAACTTAGATGGCTTGAGAGATTTTGTCGGACATTCTGGATGCAAGTAAAATTCACCCATTACTCCAGTCACTCTGAGCTTGAGATTTTGTACACATGGAATTCAAAACTTGTTTCTTTGTCTGATTAGTTTTTTCTTCTGAATTTCTTCACCAGTAATTCACAGTAAATACCATACTATATACATCCTAAGATTTAAAACAGACCCTAAAGCCAGGGACCTCAACTTTCTTTGATGGAGATAGAAGTCTGAGACCAAAGGAAAGAAAGACCTGAGATTCACAATAAAGATCCCAGTTTCACAAAATAATTTGACTGCAGAATAGTCACATTTCTGTAAATCTGCATTGCTACTCATGCTTCTTCTTTCTGTTTGCTTATTAAATCAAGCTTGTTGAAGGGAGTAAAGGAAGGATATAGTATCTCAAAAATCCTATTTTCTTGAAACAGTTCAAAGTAATTGTGCATCGATTCCTTGAAGATAAACAAATGCTATTTATCAATTGATTTTAAAAGCTGGAAAGCAGTGGTTTGAGATCTTGCTGGCTAAAGAACCCGGGGGTTGAAAATAACAGAATAATAAATGGCCATGGTTTGGTCACACAGGTGTGAGGTAGACAGTCAATATCCTCCAGCAGTGCAGCTTATTTGCTGATGCAGCTATAAGTGGGAATAAAACTGCCTCAGCCACTAAACCGGGTCTGTGCCTTTCAGGGGATATTACAAACTCTTTAAGAGAGGTTAGGACAGAGAAACAAACAAGCCACCTTCAGATCATTTTCAAAGAGCAGCTTAAAATACAGTTTGCTTTGTATGTTTCTTATACCCCAGACTTTCTCTGAGAAGCTGCTGGGATGTTCATAGCCTGCCACGGTGCTGCCATAATGAACATGAACAAAGGATCATGCCTGCTGCTTTAAGCATATGCAGGAAAGTTGGAGAAAACATGAAGCAGAAAACTTACCTTGAGATAAAATCAACCTGAAAAAGGAATTTTTAGATTAACTTTGTCCATATGTCATGGTCTGTCATGCTCTTCAACAGTAGCCCCCATGGAGGACTTGTGGACTCCACCACCATCTGCATGATCCTAACATTTATTGCCAATCCAGGGAAGCCTGCTGACCACCCTGCTCTCCTTGTGTGGTGAAGGGAGACTCCAGAATGTCATTCTCTGGCCCAGGACAAAAGGCCTTCTCCTCTTATCCCTGCCCTGGGTTGTGACACCTGGTTGTGATACTGGATGAGCACGTCATTGGTCACATCAAGGGGAGCAGCACTACTCCAGACTGCTGTAAGGGGCATGTGGGCTGCAGGGAACACCCATGAGAGAGAGAGGCTTCTGTTTGCAGGTTTTTCCCAGTACCTGTGTGATTTTTTTTCTTTGCTTTATCCAGCATAACTTCCATATTAGCAGAGGTGTCCCCTGATTGCAACAATATAGATCTCCAAAATACCTTGGAAGAGTTATGTAGAGCTTGCCAGTCCCACCAAAAAGCCTGCTTCTTGCTAGAGCATATTGGTGATTGTGTTGTAGGTAACTGCTATGCACAGCTAAGGAGTTACACTGCAATCAGGAAGGTAACAGCTTTCTCCTAAGGTCAACATTACTGCTGGTTTTCTTGGTTAAAAGCTCTGGGCAAATATTTTTGAAACCCTTTTTTTGTGACTAATTTACAAAGGTTGCTCAGTGTAAGGTGATTCTGAGCCTCTACCTCTTGCTCTCCAGGTGAGTAAATCCTCCATAAGGTGGTCATAGACAGGTCTGTCAAACATTTAGCATCACATAAAGATCATTAAGCGATACCATTTTTATAGTGTCACCATGAGATTTTTATATGAAATGGAAAATCTCTCTCTTGTGGCTACAATATTTTGTTACAAATTCTTGGGGGTTTAGATGAAAGCCCTATGAAGTTGATAGGAAATAACAACCAAGGGACCCGTGAAACTGCACAGTAATAATAGTCAGAGAGCACTGTTTCCCCCATGCATTCGAATCATCCATTCTTTCTTTGGTAGGATTATTTTATATATGTGCCTTTTCCCTTGCTTCAAAACAGGACTGACTGAAAGAAAGAGTGTTGTGCAAGAGTTTCCTATTTTGTTTGAAAAAGAAATCTCCAGAGCAATTCCTCATCGTTGCCAGAGTTCAGGGAGGTAGAGTGACAGTTTATAATTCAAGGGAAATAATTTCTACTTACCAAATAATTGCTGGGTACTAAACAGCTTATCATCTACAATTTGTAATACCATCTCATATAAAAACTTAGGGCATATTTTCTCTGTATCGGTGATGTATTTCAATAAACTATTCAGACTATCGTTTTTTAAATGTTACAGAATTACTCTTTTTTTAAATATATATTAATATGTCTCTGCTTGGAACAACACATACACAATAACCTCAAATGTAATTTTATTAAATATTACAGCAACTCTGAAAAACACACAAACTCTTTCTTCTGTGGAATACACCAACTTCTCACCAAAAATTTGAAAAATATTAACAATGCTGATATGCATAAAATTTCTGGTTTTCACTAAGAAGTGTTCATTTTACAGGAAAAGTTATACATTTCAAAGTAAGAAAAAAATTAAAGATTGAAATATATAATTACCCGCAGAAAAAGTGCAGACAGAAACTTTCTGACCACATGTGAAAGATGTGCATCTATGTCTGATACATGGATTATGCTTTGAAGTAGAATTTCCAAAGGCTTTGCATCCACAGTCAGGAGGTGACTTCCCAACCACCTCAGTGTCTCTGGTGAAGAGTATCTGAAAAAATCCAGACGCTCCGTGCAGGGCATATCATATGCTGTCCTTTCCTTAAAATCTGGCTGCAACTGTGAGTCTTGACCTCAGTTGGAAATCTAGTCCACACTTGGCAGAAAAATATTACTTTCAACTCTGTGTTAATAACTTTAACTAAAACTGCCCTTCAGTATAATTTTGGCAGAACAGCTAAAAGCTCGGTGTTAGCCTTGAACTGTTTGCTAGTGCCTTGATGACGAGCAAGAGCAAAGGATTGCATACAATCCTCATTTTATACTTTCATGTAATCCTTGTATTCTATGAAAAAATCACACCTAAAACATTACACATAGGCCCTGCGACAGGGCGGTGGCCTTGGATTTATCCTTGTGTGTAAATTCTTCATATGCGTAAGTGTTTGTAAGATGAGCACTTAATCTTACACTTTCCCTATTATATCAAGCGGGTGGCTGAGAGAAGCGTAGGAGATGTGTAACAGGAGCGGGGAAAATCAATAGTGTGATTTGGGCAGAAGAGATCAATGCAACGATGCAGCAAAATAACTGAATACGGTGGTGTGGACGGAGGTAATCAATAAAAATACATGTGCTTTTGTGACGCGTGGTGAGCAAACAGGTCCAAATAGGACAGAAGACTACCTGAACTTTTATCTGAATCAAATACAAACCGGATATTTGGAGAGGTTCAGCTGAGCTAATTATATGCAGGCACATTTTTCCCCCCCTTTCTTTCTCTTTTGTTCCCCTCATTCTTCTGATCCCAGGTTCCATACAGCATAGCTCTGTATGCACAAATGACAAAATGTTCAACAGCTTGAAAGAAAAAATAGATTTATATAATAATCTCATAGATTCAGTTGTTTTGGATAATTTGAATTCTGTTTATTCTGCTGGGTGCTGCTATTTGCTACCTGTGCATCTTCAAGTGTACTTTTTTCTGTGATTTTGTAATAAAGTAAAAGTCTTCCCCAATTCACTTTCCTCCCCAGAACGGGATTTCCATCATGTTTTTGTGTTGAGTTACAAGTTTGCCTGTAACTTGCTAAAAAGGCAAGTATTACCTGTATTACCTGTGAAGAGGAACTATGCCTTAACCAGGCCATGAGTCAAATTCTATTTGACTGGCTATTTTGATAGCCACATCTATTTTGATGTGCTATATTTATTTTCTGGGAACATTCTGCCCATCCTTACCTTCTGGCTTAGTCTCTCTATAATGCCACATAGTTTGTTTGTTTACTTTTCCCTTGAGTCCTGCTAAAACAGGTATAACCTCAAAATTGATTTCTCCATGAAGGAACATTCTCTCCTCTTTTTTTGGGCATATTACAGCATACTTTTTATCCCTTGCACAAAACTCCTGACTTTGTCCCACACTAGTTGGAAATATTTTTTTCTGCTTTGGTAATGGATACAGGATATTTTATGTTTCAGCTGTGGTGTATGGGTTTCTGAAATGATAAGATACTGTGCTCATAAGCTACATATCTGACCCCAATTCTGCTACACCATTTACTACATTTATCTCCTTCCTGCTGTGTGGACTCCTGCAGTTTCAGTTGCTGTACAGTTTGTACTGCCCCAGCAGCATTTTAATAAACTATTATAACACTAACAGTCAACAATATGAAATCTGAGCTTGTTTTAAAAAGCCACTGGTATTGCCCATCAGTAGGCACAAACTGGTTCCTTACAAAAGCAATCAGTGCTCTCTCCAGCTGCTGGGCCACCAGGCTTTGACCTTGCTGTCCTGTTTGAGTTTTCCAAGCCCTCAGCATCCTCTGACTCTTCTACAGGAACTCAGGCGAGACCATCTCCCCACAACAGGGTCAAGAGAACTAAAGCTTCCCGGAGATCTTTGTAGCTCATGGGAGTCGACTCAATAAAATAACGTCACGAGACATTGTGTGTCAATCGTGTTGCCTGCCAGGGACGTTACACTCCTGGTACAGATAGCTACTAAATCTTGACAGATCTGATGACCGAGGGCATTTTTTCCCCTGTGGCATGATTGTCCTGCCAGGAGGGCTTAAATGTTTGTTTGCAGAGAAAAACAGCAATGTGGTGCTGCTTCTGCTGTATCTGGCACTAATCGCCTCTGAATGGGCTGGTTCAGTGGACACTGCAAAAGTAAAGGAAAGGGCTTGTGCCAGCGCTCAGGGAGAAACCCGGGACAGAAGGCTTCACAGGAGCTGCTTGCTCAATGCTGCAAATTTTCCCAATCCTCAAATTGCTTTTCAAAGGTCTTTAAAACCAAACCAAACCAAACCAAACCAACCACCCAACGAAACAAACAAAGTATTTATTCAGGAAGTGCTTTGCTGTGCTGCTATCTGCATCCCCAGGAAAGAGTCACACTCTGCTGAACTGATGCTACTTTCTAATTTAACTGTGAGTTTTCTGCACTTACCAAGTGCATTTTCTGACCGTGTGCTTATGGCTCTGAACCACCTTTGCTGACTTAGCAGGGACTGGTGCATGGTGAAGGGTAAGGGAAGACAAGGGGACAGAGAGAGCCGTGTATAGCATACGGCAACAGCAAATAGACCTGCCAATGGGAGGCCTTGGCCCCAGTTTCAGGAGTTTGAACTTATGTTTGAACCTGTGTTTCTTCCTCAGGGAAACATGGGGATGGGAGCACCACCAGGACTTGCCTTGCCATGGGCCTGCAACAGGTCCCAGCCTGGAGATTTGGACCCAGGATACTGACAACGATGCTGCATTCCCAGCATAGAGGTGTCCGCCCAGAGCGGGGCTCCCTGTAATGTCCAGCCCTGGGGGCCACCATACAGGCAGGGAAGAAGCTCCTTTTTCTCAGACAGTCTCAGAAGGGCTGGAAAAATCAAGTTCCCTGGTTTTAAACTTTGCAGTCTGACAGACAGATGTTTTTTGAAGCTCCCTAGAGGTCTGTTTACAGCTTCTTCCACCGAGCTCCCATTGTGATGATGTAGTAAGCTAGTAAGCAACACCACTTTTGCAGCAAGATGAATGTCTTCTCTGGGAGAATCAGGAGAAAAAATGTCAATTATAATTAAAAATAACCTGTTCATTTTTAAATGCATGTCACAGATTATGGAGGGAAACTCAGCAGTGTTTCTTGCTGATTTGAGTTTCTAGATTTCAATACTGAGTCAAAAGCATTTGGGAGTGGTGGTGGGGTGTTCTTCACAGATGAGCAAAATCCTGTATGATAAGTGTGTAATTATAAATGTGAAAATGCAATGTTGTGATTCAAGAAGTAATGCTAATACTTCAAAGGAATGTGGGACAAGATCCATATCTCATCTACTCCACAGCCAACCCAGCAAAGCTCTCCTGAAGTCAGTCTGATGGAATTAAAGATTTGCATTGCAAAATCAAGGAGACAATCATGCCCTAAAACTTTAAATCACAGCTTTGACATTAGTGCTAGAGGCCCAATTCCAAGGCTGTCAGAAGAGGATTTCAAGGATCTATTTATCGACTAGGAAAGAAGGTTGCCCTTTCAGAGACCATCAGCCTGACTTTTCATTTATTTTCACCTTCCTTGGGCTTTTGCAAAAGTAAAGGTGACTTAGAAAGGGGGAACTGGGCACTCTTTTACATATGGGGAACTGCTCCAAAGTGATAATCAGATGCAAGCAACTACTGGAAATGAAGTAGTAGGAAATGTTTACAGGCAGGATCTGAAATAACCTCACAGTCTTTTTGGGGCTCCTTCGTTTTGTGTTACTCAGGTAGTGGAAAGCTCTGAAAGAATAACTTGCCAAAAGCAAGAATAAATCTTGACTTTTAGGCTAGACATGGGGGTATATGGGAATTGCTGAAGCTTTAATATTTATGTTGGTGGTGGGAAGAGTGAGTGGGGAATGGTATGAGGTTTTCAGTTTATTTTCTTTCATAAATCAGAGGAATTAAAAAATTTACTTCTTCATTCAGGTGTTCTATGCCAAGGACCAGTGCTGGGCAAATAATTGCAGCTAATTCAAAAAAGTTCCCAAAGTCCCACATATGGAGGTAAATACACACTTCCTACTGTGTATAGTGTGTGAGTCACATTCAATTAAAGTAAATGGAGTTGCACAAAGTTGAATTTGACCCCACATAATGAATGTACATTCTTCCCACTGTGTATTTGTCAAAGTTGCCTGGGGATTGCTTTATTTGAGCTGGGGTGCTGACAAGGAAGGCAAGTGTAATGAAAACAAAGCAGCCAACGTTCACAAACATGATACGTGTGCGGAAGTCAGGAAATCTTTTCTCACTCTGGATTTTAAAGCACTGTATGCAATGTACATGTCACTCAGCCTAGATGAAATTCTTATCTCAAGGGGTTGTAAGAGTCTATGACACATGATTTTAGACTTGGATTGGCTGAGGGGTTTTCCTGCTGCTTTGCTTTTTACAAAATGGCATTTGCATGGAAAACTTTCTGTTAAGCTTTGCTCAACCAAAAAAAAAACACCCTATGAGTTTATTAAGAAGATATTTATATTGAGGTAAATGCTGACCTTGATCAGGGATTATTGCATTTTTTTACCTTTAGTTATTTTTGAAATATTTGTTGTTGAGAAAGCTGGTCTGAATTCATGGATGTTTCCTGGACATTATAACATAATGTTATGTAGGGAAAAGATAAGGAAGGCCAAAGCCCAACTAGAACTCAACCTGGCTTTGGATGTTAAAAACAACAAAAAGAATTTCTATAAATATATTAATAGCAAGAAGAGGTCTCGGGAGAACCTCCCTCCTCTACTGGATAAGGGAGG
>JAOXNO010000001.1:119430632-119447954 GCA_028565335.1 Limnodromus scolopaceus
AAATCTCCCCTCTTCCAATTTAAAACCGTTGCCCCTTGTCCTGTCACTACACTTCCTGACAAAGAGTCCCTCTCCAGTTCTCCTGTAGGCTCCCTTCAGATATTGGAAGGCTGCTATAAGGTCTCCCCTGAGCCTTCTCTTCTACAGGCTGAACAACCCCAGCTCTCTCAGCCTGTCTTCATAGGAGAGGTACTCCATCCCTCTGATCATCTTTGTGGCCCTATTCTTATCACTTAGGCTTCAACTGACACATCTTCATCAAAAACTGACACATAATTTATTTCCAATAGGAGAGCTGCCGAGGGAAAATTGTCAGTGCTAAGGAAAAGAGAAGAAAAAAAAAGCAGAAAGTGTTTTGATGCACAGGCCAAAGGGAATTAAGGGCTAAAGGAGTTAGCATGGCACTTGCCAGTGTGTCATTATGTGCTACTCTAAGACAGGATGAGAAGCCCACAGACTCCACTTGGGCTGGCCTGAAGGCCAAGCATTAGTGAGTTGAGGCATCACTGCCTATTGCGCTCCCAGGCTTGTCTTGGAGCACGGCACAGGCTGCAAGGGCAGTTGCAGACATCACCCGCTTGTTTCAAAAACAGCAGTGTCTGGTGGGTCTTGTCCAGCTCTCCTTGGGCAGAATCCCTATCACTGACCTTAGCAATGAAGAATAGACAGGTGAGAAACCAGGGGATGTAAGCCCATGTTCACAATCACAAAGGACACATCCGTGCTGCAGCTTTTGGAGGAGCACGTCAGCCAGGTTAGCAGTAAACCTACTCAGTGTGTCCACTGAGAGCTACAGAACTGGCTGAAAAAAATTACTAAAACAGCCCTTGGCAGATTATTTTCATTCTGAGTCTTGGGCTACTGCAGCTACTTTGCCAGCAGCATTAAAGTGAGCTAAACCAAAGCTAGCTCAGGGATATGTATGGTCCCTGCAGTGGCTTGGCTACAGATGTGTCCAAACCTAGAAGGCCATGCACCACGGGAAGATGTTGTGCCAAACCATAATAAACCAACAGATAATCACCAGAAGGAGTCTTGTTAGCTTTGGGCTGTATAATATCCTAAATGTACTCTGTAACATGTATGGGCTGCTGCAAGTCTGGAGGGTGGGCTGGCAGTCACCAAGGTCCTGGAGTGAATGTGTCCTCCAGAGTCACTCAACCTCTTCTGTGGGGAACAATATCTGCCAGCAGCAGCTACTCTCCCAGAGGCTGCCAGAGCTTTGCCAGCTATGTGGAGGGAAGACAGAGGTGTGGGACGACAGCTCTGGGCAGCTTGCAATGTCATGGTGCCACCAGGAGTACCCCTCACCTTCACATGGCACAACAGAGACACTGGAACTGGGTCTTTGAGAAAAACTCAAGAGCTTCTGGGGACATGACGAGAAAAGGTACCCATCACATTTAACTTTCTCTGGTGACCACAGCGGTCTGCTGAAGGGGCACATTTTGTTCTGCTTTATCCATGGAGCAGCAGCTAGATTCACGTCTGAGTACATGAGAAAATGAGGTTTAACTAATCCGCCATTTAAAGAAATAACTGCTAAAATAATAGCATTTTGATGGAGCAAAGGTTATCTGTCCCGAAACGGCAGATATTCCTCAGTGACTCTGCTGATGAAAGGCACAGCCAGCCAGAGCTTTGGGAGGCCCGGGAGCACTCGCTCGTTCGCTCTCTCAAGCAGCCTGTCAGCTATTTATGGCATTTCCCTTATCTCCCAGCAAAATTAATTTTACCATATACATTACGTAATATGCTTTTGTCTCAAACAACAGAGACCAGTGAGCTTTCCATCCTCCCCAAAATGACACCTGGTATTTGTGGTGCATGTCTGGACTGGAGGAAAACATTGGGGAGGCACTGGGGAGAATATCAGTGTGTGGTGCTATCACAACTCTGAGATTTACATAGCTCATTTGTGCTGCTGGACAGGTTGGGTTGTGGGTTTTTTTTACCAACTCTGTAAAGTCAGCCTTTGATCTTAAAATCAGTTGGTGTTCTTTTGCTTCTTACAACACCAAAGGTGTTTAAAAATCTGTTGCCAGGATTGTGCTGACAATTTAACTTCAGACCATGGGAAGCTCAGCCCCATTCTTTACAAAACGTAAAGCAGGTGTTGACAATATCCATATGTTCCTTTTTTTCCCCCCTTTCCTCTGAATTAGACAAAGGTTTCTCAAAGATGCTGTGTGGGAAGATGCAGGACAAAACCTTAATCCTGTGTGGTGCATCTTCTTTGTGCTGAAGTACCAAAATACAGGTACTGCAAAACCAGCCTCCCCAGCTGCTCCAGGGCTTCCCTTGCGTAGGAAGATGCTGTTTGCACACGGGCAGTGAAGGTTGCTCAGTACCATCCTGGTACATGTACACTGCAACCAGTGCATCAGGACTATGATGAAAATGAGCTGATTGCCAGAGGATCTTGATTATCAAGGAACGAGGGCAGGAGGAGAGGATGAAGCTAATCGGATTAGCAAACTTGAAGCAGTTATGAGGTTCAACTGGACATTAGCACCTTTGAGTACTGGGGGGAGCACTGGTTTCCTTAAACAGTCCTGTCTTCCCTGTGTAGTTGCACTGTGGGTGAGGACCTTATTTCATTGAAACAGCTGCAGTATTACTGAGCTGCTTGTGCTTAAAACTAGCACCCCTCAGAGCACCCAGCTTCTGCTGCTTTTGTTATGGAAAAGGAATCACTCTTTGCGTTTGCCTTCTCTGCCTGTAAGGCTAATGCATTCAGGTAAGTTACTATTTCATTAGTATTTGAGTACCTCCACATACAGTACCAACATACTTACATGCAACAAGAGTAAGGACACCCCCTTGTGAGATAGTGGAGTTGCTAGTATATACTTTATGCACGTTAAAATTCTGCTCATGGCAAGATTTAAATAATGATTTTCAGACTTCATTACTACCTTTAATTTTTCACTGATATGTAGTTTACCCGATGGAAGAAGATGCCAGTGCTGTTAAATGCTACCCTGCTGTGGAGAGGATTCCTCGTAGAAAGCTATGCAGCACTTTTTATAGATAGTCAGCCTCCAGATCCACCCCATATCCACAGGGAGCTTGTTCCAAGAATGGGTCCCTGAGCTGTCACCTGCATTATTCCAAATTATTCCAAAGGCAGGCAAATGCTTGTTTCAAGTCAAGAGCCAGTAATGAGCTACCTGGTTTTTGTCACACTTTGCATGTTTGTTACTGTACAGATCAACAGAAATGTACGTCTGGCGGGCAGACAAGGTTCATGCTGAAAGGTGCACATTGAGTCATCAAAGGCTGTGAAGGTATGAATTTTACATTCTGTTGAGCATAGGAATTGTTAAACGGTCAGACAAGCCTTCTTATTACAAGGTGACATATGCGACTTAAAAATAAATGAGATAATTCTTAATTTAGTTACAGGAGTTCCAGGACTACCCCCTGCATAAATTGGAGGTAAATATATTTCATAGGGGAAGGCACAGATTTGGAGAGGTGATGGAAGATTAACTCTGTCCAGATCCTTCTTGAGGCTTCAAAGAAATCAGCTAGGAAACTGGCACGCTCCACTAAGAATGGTTTCCCTGTGATGAATGAAACCTAAAGCACAAGGAAGACAGAGTGCCTTACAAGGCATGTGTCGTAAAAAGTTTATAACAAGTCAGCCAAACAGGGGAAGAGAGGGATATTCACATTTTAATTCAGTGTAAGTGTATTTCATGTCTTGATATAACTTTTATAAATACTGGCAATGGTGCTGTCTGTCTATTTTAGATACCAAAACCAAATAATTCAATGTTCATTTTACTTTAAATTCTTCTGAGCAAACAGTTATTTCAAAGTAACTACCTAACGAGACAATCATTATCTGGACTATCCAAGGATGTGTCTGCACAGGAGCTGGACAAGCTTGTTTGAGAGCTGGTAAGAAGAAAGGATCTTAACCAGGAGGTCTCTCTGATATAAAATAAGCTGGTGGACTCCACAAGCGAGAGGTCCCAAAAGAGAAATCACATAATCCCTCTGAAATATTCCGCAACCTTTAATCCAGTCCAGACTTCTGGATACATTTCTTGTTGCTCTCTGCAGTAGCCAAAAAGCTTTGCTAGCCGTTAGAAATGCTCAAGATTTTCCTGGGGAAATAATAATTTAAAGAAAAATATGCCCTTTTCACAAAATCCAGAATTTACACATGGAAATTTCTTATTTCCCCAAAAGCCTTTGATTCTTCAATAAGAAAATCAGAGTGGTCTGCCCTGCTATCTGCTCCTCATGAACACATTGATTTCACTTTTTTGTTGGAAGAGAAAAAGGAAAATTAACAAGAATACTCCAGGCATATGATGAAGAGGCTGGGAAATAACAATAATAGCAACAAAACTTGTGTTACAGCTCTCAGACTAGAATCTTCCTGGAGCCCCTTTCTCATGGAATATTTTTTGATTTTGACTTTATGTCCAGAAGCGTAACCAAAATATATATTCATTGTGAACAAGTGCTTTGGTTTGTTTTTGCAAGACTGGATTTCTTTTTTCCAAACCTTTCTACTGGCTGCTTCCTTCATCCACTTCTCTGGTTCTTGTTAATGGTCTTTTTGTCATCAATGCCTAATGCCTGGACCTGCTTTTGTAATCCTGTCACTAGTCTTCTGCTCATTCTCTCTTAAAACACCCTCTGCAAAAAAACTAATCTTCCCTCACAAAGGACTGCACCTAAGAATAGGAAGACCAGTGCTGCTGCTGTGATAATACATTGAGTGTGACTTTCTGACTATATTACTGTAATCTCTATCTTTCATTCTCATTAACCCTGTAACATATGTCCTTCTGCCTTATTTTGTCTACTTTTAGTCTGGCTCGAGTCTACAAATCTCTACTCGTAGCCCTTTTGCAAGTTACTGACTGAAGCCAAACAAGAGAGGATCACTCCACTAATTAAAAAAATTTACTTTTTATAGCACCAGACTGGTGCTCTCTCTGGAGAGAGCATCAAGACTCTTTTTCAGGAAAGCACTTCACATTTTAGTGGTACTATATAAATACTGATTTTAAGAACCAATACCTAAATATCATGTTATTAACTCTTGAAGTGAGGAAGAAGTATCTTTAACCATGTCAGATGGCTCTAATTAAGCACAATTCTGAGTAGCCAAACATATTGTGCATGCTCAGGATCCAGGGCTGCATTTTACAAATGGCACTGCACTAACAAGAAGCAGACTTCAAATCCTGAATTGTCACATCCTTGATGCTTATGGTTTTTCAGTCCAAGGCATCCAAACACTTCCCTTCCAGCTTACACCCAATTGTTAGCATTGCTACCTAGACAGACACTCTGCTGTGCTTTTTTCTTAGAGATCAGTAAGTCAGCCCTCTGTACTGTTTCCTTTCTGAAAAAAAAAAAAAAAAAATAGATCTAGATTACTGCTGTGTTAGTCTTAAATACTCATGTCCTCCAGGAGGGTCGACAACCTCAGAGCAGGCACAGAAAGCAAGCTTTGCTGAAGCGCTCTCATCTGGGGACAACTGTGTTTCTGTCCTTGCTCACCCAGTCTCACAAAGAACCACGCGTTCCGTTGTCGCTGAGTCACAAGCTCAGCCACAGCAAGCAGCATCTTCATTATCGCAGAACAGCTCGTTGGTGGGCATGAGCATCACAAAGTACAATCAGATTTAATAAGATCAGGAGGAAGGCTGGTAGCAAACTCGGCATCCCAGGGCTAGCCAAGGAGGGACATAAGCACGAATACACTGATAAAGCCAAAACAAAACCCTCCAGCCAAACCCAGCTCTTTACACCCAAGCTTTGCCAGCAGAGCATAAAAGCAGCAGCCTCCTGGGTGAGGGGGAAGAGCAGCCATCTCACACCAAGGGGAAGTGGGGAACATGCTACTGGTGGGGTGCAAATGCATTGGAGTGAGACCAGATGAACTGTACCAAGAAGCCCCAGCTTCCAGTGACAGCTCAAATCAGTCCAGGAAAAACTTCTTGGATATGACAGTGCTCACAAGCCATCAGAAGAAGGGAGAACAAATGCCACAGTCTCTCTGAAAAGCACAGAACCGTGGCGGTTCTTCTCCCAGCATGACAAGTTGAGAGAAAAGCTGGGTTGTGTCAGTAGAGTCACACAAGGATAGAGACGGCGCAAATGGGGGCAGCAGCCAGCTCCGGGAGGTGAATTTACTGTGTGCTCTGGCTGAGCAGCCCCAGTGATGCAAATTGCTGTAGTTCTGATTAATTAGGCTGCTAAACCAGATTTATAGATACTATACATTTCTATAAGAACACAAAGCAGCCAGAGACTTTCAACAACATTTCATCCTTATGGCCTGGTACACAGACAATGTTTTCTTGGTTTTAACCATTGTAACCGTGCCAGGTAGGAAATGTTTCCTACCAACTGATTCACACAAATAAACCCTGAGTGTGGGCATGGCCATCTTGGTGTAAGTTTGTTGCAGCTACCTTGCTTACTTATTTCCCAGACTTTCTTTTTCTACTGGGTAGCTGCATTCAACTTAAAAAGATCATACCACTTGAACTGTGCTGATGTAGTACAACATTTATATAATCATTGAGTTAAACCAATACAGCTTTTCATCTTTAGAAAAAGTTTGAGCTATAGCAGCGCATCAGAGTTTCACACTGCTTAGCAAGAGAAGTAAAATATAGCGTGTAAGAAGAAAGAGCATAAAGTGGAAAAAAGTAACTCCTATGACTCCATTTTCAATAGGTCAGAAAAATCTGCTTTTTCCTTTTAGTTCTCTGATTACCAGCTTTCTCTTTGGCTGCAGCTTTGAAAACATTTTTCTTTCCCATCTTTATTCCCAACAAAAAACATTGTCTTCAAACAAATATCTGAAAGGGTTTATAGAACTGATTACAGACCGATTCTGGAAGGAGAGAAAGATAATTGTGCGTAAGCTGATAAGTGTTGCAGGGACAACTCTAAACAATCACGCATGAATTATATCTTCAACAAAAGTAATTACCGAACAATTCAGAAAATGTGAAAAAGCTGATATTTTTTTGGAGTTATTTCCTTTCCTGGCCTGTGTTTTGGATGGCTTTCAAGCATCCCTGATTAAATCTGGCCAGAAATCTTCTGGTGGAGCCCATTCCCAATGAGAAATGCCGATTCATCAGAATGAAACACTGCCGAGTGTGGGAACCTGTCGTGTTTGGTACAGCATGCATGGGCTTCAAACCTTGCCTGCTGTGCAGATATTACTGGCAGAAAACTACCAGATTTTCTCCTGTCCCATCTGGCCCTCCCATGGCAGCCCACTGGGCAGACTGCACAGAGGGGCCTGTAGACTTAAGGCAGAGTTCTCTGCAGGGTCTTCAAGGATAAAACGGATCAGGAGGCAAAAAACTTTATTCTTAAAATAGTTGGAGGCAAAGCAGTCAGCACCTGACTCGAGTTCCAGCTTTCCGATGTAGGACCTGTACTCCCAAAGCAGACTGCAAAATCAGCATAATATAACTCTGAAATTGCTTACAAGTGACCCCAGAAAAGATTAACCTTTGCTTACAGCAGTATGTCAGGAAATGTGTTGTAAGCTCTTTAATGCAGTATATTTGAAAGTGTTTTGACCTAGATTTCTATTTGAGCATCCTGCTCTAATGCTGTGTTAGCCACCAATACTTACTGCCAGTCCTCTGTCTACGAAGCTAGAGGGACAACTGAGCACTGCCTGCAGTTGCAACCACACTCTGCCAGTTTTTTCTTGTGCATGGTGGCTCACCTGGAGTCACAGTCTATGCCTGCCTAGAACTCACCAAGAGCAATCTTCTGCTAATCTGCAGGACCTTGACAGTAGACTATAATTTGTTCCACACCTTGTTGCCCTCAGTAGGTACTAGCTGGAACCTTCTGGCTCCCAACTCGCCTTTCCAGGTGTTTGCTCAGGACACTACAACACCTGCCAGGGACAAGTGACAGAGAGGTGTCACTGGGGATGTGTGCATTGGCACAGTACCTTGGATTCCCAAAGGAGATGAGAGCACTGAGGGACTTGCCAACACAAACATCTGCCAGGAGATATTTCCTACCCACTCAGCTTAAAAAGGCAGGAGATGAGACAGTCACAGGATAGGAAGGAAAACAGAATCAGGTGAAGGGTTTCGCTCGACATTTTGCAGGTGTACTGGTACTGTCAGGGATGCTCCTTCCTGCAGCAAGATTCTAGTGCAGTGCCTGAAGTGCCTTCACCTGCGGCATGCTGAGGGCCTCCTTCTGCAATTCTCCAGCCTGCCTTTCCCTCGCAGCTCTATAGCCTTTAACTCGCAGCTGCTAGGACAGCATTTCCCCTTGCTGTTCTCATGCTGTTGTTCTTGAGTTGTTATACTTTTAGCTGTGTACATACAAACTCCAAGAGTATGAGAATCCTTCCCTGCTCCCCTCTCCCTTTTCCCACCTCACGCTTTTTAGCCTTTGGTTTATAACAAAGAAAAAACAATTCTCAGCTGATAGCACAGTATGTATTAGCTGATAAGTGTAACCCAGTAATGCTATGTGCACAAAGCCTAGTGACCCATCAGCCTGCAACACTTGTACCTGACCAAAGTGCTCCAATCAACACCGAGAGCATCAGAAGTGGAGAAAAACAATACACTCTGAGCAGGTCCAAGCGAAAAACACACAGTACTATGCTTTTCTGACTAGGGGGAAGACACAGTAGGGGGGAAAATCATCCTTCATCCTCATCATTGTTGTGTTAATTTGCTGTACTGGAGAGCTCAATCTCAGAAAACGTTTGTCTGGTCAACCAGGAATAACCCTGAGAGAGCTTTTCCCTTTACCGTTTTGTTCTCTTTCTTTCTATCCCTTGTCTTTACCAAAAGGTAACTGAATTCACTGTATGCCACCAGCTATGGACCCCACAGACAGAGCTTTGTGAACGTACATCTGTGTAACAGCATTTCTAAGGACTCACCTGAATATACTTGAGTCCAGCAAAGAACATCCCAAATCTGTTGTCAATTATGGATCTTCAGCTATACTATGAAATATCATCTCTTTAAAAACCTTTATTTCAAAAGAGTGTACTGAACTTTAGTTACAGGATACACATTCAGATGATTTATCTTTGAGATAAACAGGTTTAGACAGAACTATTTCCAATTCAGTTTCATTGAAGGTGGGATCTACAGGATGCACTCAGAAAGCTCTGAGGGAGCACTGTGCATCAAAAACTAATTTAGCTTGCTTATAGCTCTTTAAGTAACCCCTCTGATCAGAATAGGCCTCTCTGAGTCACGTAGGCTTGTACTTGTCTCTGACTAACTCCGCGGCTCACTGCTCTATTTTTGAAATCTGCAAACACTTCCATTTGTGTTTTTAAGTCTTTGTATAAATTAAAGCTCATTTGGGCTCTGATCATGTACAGCTTGAGTCAAATGGAGTTAAGTGTTAACTTAATTGGAAGCAGGATACATGTCTTTTATAGGAAAGCAGAAACAGGAAGGGGATCATCTTTACTGATTTAGCTAATTCATTAAGAAAAAGAGGTAGTGGAACTTGCATGATGCCATTAACCTTACAGTAACTCAGTTTTCTTAATACTAGCTGGCAATGATGTCTGTTAGGAGATTCACCTGCTTCTGGGACTTGGTTTCAGCTGCTGATTTCAGATTCAGACCTGTTGGAGTTAAGGAAAACCCTGCCTTATTGGGTCTAGGGTAACGCTGCAGATATTTCAGCAAATACCCATTTGTATATTCAAGAGAGTGATATTGGACTGTGGTTCCAGAATGTTTTGTATTTTCTTACATCTCAAATCCTGAGCGAATCCTATGGGGACAGGTGGCTGACTGTGGATTTCTTGCATAAATTGGCATCCCTGTGTTTGGATTTGGCTGAGTTCAACCATTGAGAGTGATACGTTTCTGAGGAACAAACTGTTGTAGGTGAAAAAACTGCTTAAACTGTAAATGCTAACAAGTGACAGATAACTGGATGTGTGCATGTGTGAGGGGATGCATATCCAAAATTTAACTTTTGAACTCTCAAGCAGAAGCCTGCTGCTCGCTAGCTGCAAGAAGTACAGGCAGGTTTTAAATTTTGATAGCACCCGGACTGAAAAAACCTTGCATCAATTAGGAGGCTAACGTTGTGAGAAGTGTTGTGATTCTGCATCTAGACTATTTAGATTAGGAAGAACAGGGACGTGGGGCCATGGGAAGAAAAGATAACCAAAACCAAGGGTTCCCCAAAAGAAGAATTGGAGAGAAGAAGGAAACCTAGAATGAAGAAGGTGAAGAAGATCTCAACTGGACGAAAGAACCTGGAAGCAGGGCAAGGTCTTGGAGATCAGATCAGAGTGAAGACAAATGCAGTGGGATGTTCAGGAGCCTTGTGTGGTGATGTCTGACTGTGATGTGAGCAGCAGCAAGCACAGCATGAATTAAGGGAAGTTTAGATTGGACGTTAGGAAAAATTTCTTCACCAAAAGGGTTGTCAAGCATTGGAGAAGGCTGCCCAGGGAAGTAGTTGTGTCCCAGTCCCTGGAGGTATTTAAAAGCTGTGTAGGTGTAGTGTTTAGGGACACGGTTTAGTGGTGAACTTGGCACAGTCAGATTAACAGTTGGACTTGATGATCTTAAAGGTCTTTTCCAACCTAAATGATTCTACGATTTTATGACATGACTTTTGCCCAGCCTTCCCACACCAGCAGAGATGAGCTGGAGAGGGAAGTTGAGAGTTCATGAGGGTAGTGCAGGGAGGGGAGTGACTGAGTGTGTTTAAGAATCAGGTAAGGTAAGAGATCTGATCTTTCTGGTTCTTCAGTAAACCCCAATATCCAGATCCATTATGAGTTATTTGTTATTCTGTCTTGCCCCTGAACAACTAAACTACTCTTTATAAATTATTCTCTGAGGCTGAAATTCACCAAAGTGCAGGGAACATTAAAAACTGTACATATCACTTTAAAACAACCTAAGTCATGGAACTGGGAATGGGACTAGCTCTGCTCTTAGCTGGTATAATGGCCTTGTGTTGGTCCACTGTATAGAGATGAAATTAAATCCCTGGAAGCCATTATCAGTAGCAGAAGCTAAAGACTTTTCTTCACCAACAAATCTCTTACTCCAAGACACAAAGTGAATGGAAAGGAAGGTGTAAGTCAGCAGGCTTTGGTTCTGGCTCAATTTTCTTGTCTTTTTCAACCTCAGTTCCTGCTAGAACAGCTTCCACCATCAGTTCAAGACCTGTTTTCCTTCAAGGTGATCCCAAACAAGGAGATGAACTCAAGGAGATTGAATGCAATGTACAGAGACAAAAAAACAGATTTCAGATGGTTTTATGGAGGCGTGGTTGTGCTGTTTACAATGATACCTCCACACAGTAAACCCCAAGTAATTAGACACAATCTTCTTTTCTTTTGTTTTCCTTTTGTCATTTTGCCAAGCACTGTGAATTTCTAAGTGGGAACTCTTTCTGGAGGCAGAAATATTTGGGTTTCCCCCCTCCCTGCCCCCCCTGCCTTCTCATTTGCTTGTCACATTGTTTTCTGTACTACCATACATCTGCTTGATAAAAGAGTGAGCAGCGTTCAGATCTTCCCATCAGAATAGCTTTAAACCAGCTCTTTTATCCTGTTGCTGACAGTGATTTCACAGTGGTGCTCCAAGATACCAGCTGCAATTCCAAATACGCTGCAATACAATCCCAGTGGCAGAACAGGCTGAAGGCCACCTTCTCTTACAAAGATTGCCTTGAATTACTTGCAGGACAATCAACTCCTTTTTATAAAAAATAACATGCTAGAAGTTGGACTGTGTAGTTCATTGCTTAAACTGCAACTCACCTATTGGCCAGAAGTTTATCTGATGATGAAGCCATCTCTGGGCCCAGCAGGAATTTTCAAGTATAGAGATTTCAACTGTGAGTTATGGACAGGGAGAATAAATTATTTAAGTGTGACCATGACAGTATTCAGAGAAACATTTCTCCACCTGCTTCCATCCCAATTAATCTCTTTCTGCAGGTGTTAAGGGGCATCTAGAATGGCATCATGATATGTGATGAGAATTCAGAACAAAAAAAGGTTAGTAACGCAATATTTGCTGAGCTCCTGGCAACACTTAAGCCAGTGTTTGTCACTGATTTATTTAACTGAAGTTGGAATTTCAACCTAAAGCTTGGCCAGGTAGGTTGCAGTTCTCAAGATTTTTGTGTAAGATCCCATGGTATATTTCTAGACCAGGTTGAGGTGACCTATGTAGCTACTTGTATTGAGGTGGTATGTCAGTGGATGCGTTCCAAGCTATGTCTCTAAAGGAAAGTCATCTTCAAATGATGCATCACTCAGTTGTCCTGAGTGAGAGAGAACTTCTGCTTAGTAAAACTGCTAGCACCTCATCTGCAAATAGGCTAACAGCAACTGCTTTCAGCTGTTTTGCATTTTAGGTGGAATATTGTCCCAATGGGGATATTTGAGAACAATTTAAAATACTGGGAGATTCAAGATTGATTCAAGTCAAAGAGCTATTCATATAGACTTGAAGGAAAAGAGGATCCTTTACTTTAAATATCCCTAAAAATCTCCTGCTTTAGCAATGCTTTTGTTTTTGTGAAAATCAAGCAAAATTCCATGAAGATTATGTAGATAGAATTTTAAATTATTTTGGCTATTGAACAATCGTAGCCCACAAATGTTTAGCCTGCAGCACCTCACACACCAGAGATAGTATATAACATTATCCTTTTAACGCTAATAAACTCCACATTGCAGAACATAAAAGATTTGACAGCAGTTCTGGGATTATTTTGGCCTCAGTGAAGAAAATCAGCTATCATCACTGTGAAGCTAAGAGATATTGTGATGTTGAATTTATGACATATTCACCTCCAACACTACTTATAAACAAAGAGATCTGTGAAGAGCCAGGTTGTAGCACCACACTGCAATTTTAAAGGGATCTAGTATTTTTTAAAAATATTGGTGAAGAAGGGAGATATGGAGGGGACAATGATGTGGGACAGTCTATGCTTATGGTGCTAAAGGAACCATTTATCCTGCATTCAGTGAAACCAGCAGGTGAAGCAAACACATTTAACTGATGATGTCTTTGCCATTATACTCAACCCAGTAAGGTCCTGGCATCAAAAAACACTCTGTGTCCCTTGGACAAGAAAGAGCAGCTATAAGGAGCAAATTCTCATTCCTGTCTAACAAAAGAAAAATAACAGCTGAGAGATTTGTAAATGTTTGCTGTAATTCTGCAACAGAATCGAATGTTAAATTCCACGTACTGCACTGGCACTCCCATCCTGATCATCATCAGTGAAAATATACCTTCAGAGCAGCAGCTGTAGCTACTCTAATAAGATATCTACATAGAGAAAATAGGCAATCAAATTTCTGCAAAGTATGAAATTTTCCATTAAATTGTCTCTTCCTTTTATATAACACAGCTGCAACAGTTCTCACTAGCTTTTCCTATCCATGCCTCAGCAAACATAACTCTCACTAGCAGGATATTTTCCAAATGAGTCATTTGAGATTCAGAAGATTTCCTCTAAAGGCGTCTAGACCATGACCCCCAAAAGTTTATCCTGAAAAAAAAAAATTGATCCTATCATCTACGACCATGTTAAGAAATAGAGAATGTTGCAAATGAAGAACATATTCTGATAAATTAAAAATGGTTGCAGATACAATGAATGTCTGTGTCATTTGCTTCTAAATGAAACTCTGGTAATTTAGTCAACGTACTAATCTTCAAAAGGCCTTTGATGTTGTAGTCTGTTTGGTTTTGTCTGGTGAACTTTATAGTTTTGCTTTTTAATAAGTCAGGGGTTCTGCAGTTTTCATCTGAATAACAAGTCATTATTGGTAGACTGAATTGCTTGGAATTACTGTAAATTGCAGTATTTGCCTGCTAATTGATGGAGTTTCTGAAGCCCTGGATAAAAGGTGTTACTCTTTTCCAACATTAATGATCTATTGAATCCTGTCCTATTGCTAGTTTTGGAGTTGATAACAGTGATACAAACTATGCTGATAAGGCTGTGTCATTGCATTTACAAAATGAGTCTTGAGTAATTTAAATAACAAACATACTTGTCTCAGAAAGATACCGTTGTCAAAGTAACCAAAATGCCAATCCATGCTTACACAGGGTAATGACAATCATGGGAAATCTCTGTAGCTGTTGTGGAATCTCTTTTTACTGCTCTTGGCACTGTCAGCCTAAGGAAGGAGTCAGTCTTGAGTTCGTTGGGTCAAATCTGAGTGAATCACTTGAGATGTGTGAAGGCCAGTACAAGGTTTCTGTTACCTTTGAGGCCTACCTAAGCTGTCCCACAGAGTCTTAAATGATGAACTGGCTGGGAGGAAACCGGTCAAATTTAATATGTATTCTTGAAGAGTTTTATGTCTTTGAAATTATTTCATTTTGAAGTGTCATGCAACCTAAAAGGAAATGTTCAACTTAAAAGGAAATGTTGTCTTTCCTTTGGGTGTGGCTGAAATCCATATGTCTTTAGTTTAAGACAAGGAGAAAGTACAAAAAAAACCCACCTTGAAAACCAAAACACTTTGCTATTTCAGAAGTATTTCATTAGAATCAACTGTTTGGACTTTCAGTAAGACCTCATAATTCCTTTTGGGTCAAAAGGATCTGCTAAATTCAACACATGTGGTAAAAGGTTCAATTCCTACCGAAACTCAAATTTCATTCAAAATTGCCATTAAAATAAAAATCACAAAATGTGCCAAAAAGGTCTTTCTCAATGTCAAATTTCACCCCCTGTTACCGGCTTTCTTTGAAGACATCACAAGGTTGTTCTTTTCATGGAACGGTCTCATAGGCAGAGCAATAGTGGTTTGTGAGAAATAGACAAACAAACAGGATGTCTTTGACCAAAACTGTCAGAATGAATGAGATAAACGTGAGCACTGAGTAAGAACTGAAGAGCAACAAGAAAAAAAACAAGAAAAAAAAACCCTGCAGGGCTTGTCTTACGGGACCACCTTCCTAAAGGGAATAGCTTGAGGTGTAGCAGCGAGACCCCGAGATGAAACTGCTGATTTCAACAGTGTCTTTTGAAGCAAGCATGCAAGTACAAAGGGGCTGTGGGAAGGGGTATTCAGAAGGCCAAAAGAAAAGACAGAAAAAAAGGGAGTGCAAAAGACCTGTGCACAAACATGACCAGTCCTAGTGTAAATTTGAGCACAAAGTCCATCTCTTCATTACACAGAAGAAATGGACCCAGCGGAGAAGAAGAGCTGTCTGGTAGCAAACCCAAAGAGAGGATAGGTGAAGAGTACTAGCTTTTCACCTGGAGGATGGTCATAAATAGCACCTGCCAGAGTTACTGCAGTAGGGAAAGACAAAAGTTACCAAGGAGACCAAGCATGAACATCTCCAGCAAAATGAAGAAGGTCAGGAGTCTCCACCTGCAGACCTGAGGAAGCCTGTTTCTCTCATGAAGGGTGGATGCACCCTATGCTATGGAAGCTTTCCAGAGAAGGGCTGTAGATGACTGATGTGCCCCATGCCAGTTACCAGGACTCTTCTTGCATTGCTGGCTGGCAACGACATAGTCTTGGCCAGCAGAAGAGCAAAAGAGACCATGATGCTCTAAGCTGTCCTGAAAAAGCCTGATTGTCCTATAGGTGCCCCAGGGGACTCCATCTCTGTGCTTCTTCCTTGGCCATCTCAAAGGCTCTCAAAGGCCCTTGCAAATTAGCTTAGCTCCAATTTCCCAAAACATCCCTGACTGAGGCTTTCCAAGGTTTCTCATTCCTCATAGGAATTTGGTAGTTGTTCTCTGACCTCTGGAGTGATTCCAGCATGTACCTCTCAGGAGGAGGCTGGAGACAACAATGTGGCAGTGGTACTTTTCCACAATTTTGACCCTTCTCTTTCAGGGTAAATGCTATTTAGAGAGGTGGAAATGGCCAAAGTTCCAAAGGAGGTATGAAGGATGAGTATGGTCCCATAGGATGACCGGAGGCTACTTGAAACATAGAGTCCCATCCGAGAGAGGTGGAAATGGAGTTGTGACAGACCTGCCTGGGGTTCCACAAATTGCCCAGCCACGGAGGGGAAGTGAGTGTGGGCCTGTGGGTGGCTCTTTGTTCCCTCAGAGCTGCAGCCCTCAGCAGCAGGAAGGGCTGGCGGAGGGGCAGCGGGGCGGTGGGAGCAGCAGGGAGCCGAGGCGGAGGAGGCTTTCCCCTCCCAGCGGTGCCCAGCAGAGCCCTGGCAGGCGGGTGAGCTCCCACGCTGCCTCCCAGGGAGTAGCGCTGCCAGCTCCGGGGATGTGCCAGTGCCGGCCTCTCCTGCCCAGCTTTCCCCCCTGATGGAGGAGCAAGGGCAGGTGGGAACCTGAGTTCCAGAGTGGGTTAAAACAGAGCCCCCCGAACCTGCTGCTCCCCAAAACACTTGCCTGACTCATTGGCAGCTGAGCCTGGCAGCATCTCAGAGGGGCCCACGTTCCCCGACCAAGCCTTGCCCAGACATACACAGACACAGAGATTGTTCAAACAAAGTAATTTATTGGCATCTTTATGATGGCTCCCATGGTGATAAGAGATGACTCCTTGTGGCTACATACTTCTGCTGGATGCTGGTGTTGTGGAATGCCTGGAAGCCAGCTGGACCATGGTCCTTAACACACGCAGAGCTATTTCTATTGAAGTACTTAAACTATGCAAGAAACAACACCTAACTACCCTAACTATGTCTATCAAAACTGTCCTACTGTCCTACACATCTTGCGTACTCCTGTAGGTATTCCTCAGATAAAGTTCATAGGAGTAGGAGTTGCATAAGGTCTCCACCTTATCCAGAGACTTCACTTGACCCAGCATGTTATGAAGGTCTGGTGTGTCCTCCCAGGCATCCTCCTCGTTCTCCTCCTCCTCCTCACTGTCCCAGTCAGTGCTCGCCTGCCTTGGTATCCAGTAGATGGCAAAGACGATGAGTAGGGTTCCAGCTGAGGCCCAGAACCACCAGTGCTGGCAGGCATCGAGGAGAACACTTCCCAGGGTGAGCCTGCACGACTCCTGGCTCCTGTGCTCGATCTTCTCCACCTCCTCCACCAGCCAAGCCATTTCCTGCCTCTGCTGCTCCTCACGCTGCCGCAGGAGCTCTTGGGTGGCCGTGTTGGTCGGGTAACCCACCTGCAGTGCGTGCTGCAGGACACTCAGAATGGTCACCATGTAGGTGATGCTCAAAGCCATGGCCTGGAGGAGGAAGGAGAGAAGGGATTCAGGGGGGCTGGGTGGGAGGAAGATGACCCCCTGCCCGGGCAGTGGCCATGGCTGGTGGCCCCAGAGCCCCCTGTGCCCAGCCCCGAGGGTGGCCCCTGCCCTGCCCCAGG
>JAOXNO010000001.1:119448054-119465569 GCA_028565335.1 Limnodromus scolopaceus
AATTGCTGCTGTCTCTAAAGAGGAAGATTCATGCCAGGAACAACCTGGCTGAGTCCTGTGGTCGGGCTCCCAGTCCCAGCTCCCTTCACAGCTGCAGCAGCAGCAGCATAGGAGCCTTTGGCAGGGACAGAGCAGAACAAGTTCTTCTCCTGCCTCCCTGACGGTTTTGCTCCTTAGGAGCCCTGCAAGCCACCTCCTTTTCTCCCCTCTCCTCACACCCCTCCTGCTGTGGCAGGACTCTGCCCTCCAAGCCCCAGTGATTGAGGGGAATGAAACTCTTTCCCCAGGGCAGGCAGACACTATCCTGCAGCTCCTGCCCAAGGATGCCTTCTTGACCACTGCAAGGACAGGTCAGGTACTGGAGAGTCCAGTTTCTGCAGTCCCAGGGACTACAGGCTTGGGTAGGGTGGCTGGAAAGCTGCGTGGCAGAAGAGGACCTCAGGATGTTGGTTGACAGCCAGCTGAGCATGAGCCATCAATGTGCCCAGTTGGCCAAGAAGGCCAAGAGTTGGCCAAGAAAGCCAACAGCATCTTGCCCTGTATCAGAAATAGTGTGGCCAGCAGGACTAGGGAAGTGACTGTCCCCCTGTACTTGGCATTGGTGAGGTCACAGCTTGAATACGGTGTTCATTTTTGGGCCTGTCACAACAGGAGGGACAATGAGGTGCTGGAGCATGTCCAAAGAAGGGCAACGAAGCTGGTGAAGGCTCTAGAGCACAAGTCCTGTGAATAGCAGCTGAGGAACTGGGGTTGTTTAGTCTGGAGGAGAGGAGGCTGAGGGGACACCTCATTGCTCTCTGCAGCTTCTTGAGGAGGGGAAGTGGAGAGGGAAGTGCAGAGCTCTTCTCTCTGGTATCCAGTGACAGGATGCATGGGAATGGTTCAAAGTTGCATCAGCTAGGGGATGTTAAAGACTTGACATTAGCAAGCATTTAAT
This sequence comes from Limnodromus scolopaceus, assembly GCA_028565335.1. NCBI lineage: Eukaryota > Metazoa > Chordata > Aves > Charadriiformes > Scolopacidae > Limnodromus > Limnodromus scolopaceus. The sequence goes on from JAOXNO010000001.1 coordinate 119,448,992, forward strand.
TACTGAGAAGATGTTCAAACACTGGAACAGTGTGTTCCTAGAGAGGTGGTTGGTGCCCCAAGCCCATCAGCATTTAAGAGGTATTTGGACAATGCTCTTAATAGCATGCTTTAACTTTTGATCAGCCCTGAAGTGGTCAGTCTAGTTGGACGAGATGATCCTGGTAGGTCCCTCTAAGCTGACCTATTCTATTCTATTCTATTCCATTGATCATTTCTCAATTACTAAAAACAGACTTGGCTTGGGGAAAGTTGGCTTAATTTATTGCCAATTAAAAATTAAGGGAAGTGAGCCACAAAGACAAAACTGAAACCACATCTCCCACCCCAACCCTTTTTTCCCAGGCTCAACTTCACTCCTCCATTCCCGATTCCTCTGCCCAGTCCCCTGAGGGGTGCAGGGCAGTGGGGAATTGGGGCTGTGCTCAGTCCGTACCAGCTGCTCTCTGCTGCTCCCCCCCGACATCACCCCTTTCCCCTGCTCCAGCATGGGCTCCCTCCCATGGGCCACAGTCCTTCAGGATAAACCTGCTACTGCATGGGCTCTGCACAAGCCACAGCTGCTTCACGAATTGCCCACGTGCTCCAGCGTGGGCTCCTCCATGCCGCAACTGTGAAGACTGTAATGGATTAACATGTTTATTATGGGACCAGAAATCTATGTTCCAGAAAAGCAGTAAAAGTTTCTCAGGCTGTATGGAATCTAAATATATTATCTATCTAAGAGATTTTCCACCTTGTTTGATATGCAGACTTGCAAACTTTTCCAAATCGCAGTGCAAACTCTGTAATTAGTCTTACTCTGCCCAGCATAGACCTCCTGATACCATTTCATCAGTGGTTTAGAAGTAGTCCATGCACACAGAAGAATCCAAAGACCACAGTCCGAAAAACAGGCTGACCTATTATAGAAATGTAGTTAATGAAATTATAACATCAATATTTTGTAAATTTTATCTGTGTAATGGATTGCTTTATTGTTATCATGGAAAGGAAACATTTGTTTATGTGGTCACCTATTTAATTGTTATGTTATTGACATTGTCAATACATGCAAAAAATACACCAAGCTCATATTTCATTCACTATCCTTCACATCTTCATGCTTCAGCACTGAAAAAAATGCTATATATTTGGCATTATTTTTCACATATAAAACAAGAAGCCATGAAGATGATCAGAGGGATGGAGCACCTCCCCTATGAGGACAGACAGAGAGCTGGGGTTGTTCAGCCTGGAGAAGACAAGGCTCCAGGGAGACCTTATAACGGCCTTTCAATATCTGAAGGGAGCCTATAGGAGAGGCGGAGAGGGACTCTTTGTCAGGAAGTGTAGTGACAGGACAAGGGGCAACGGTTTTAAATTGGAAGAGGGGAGATTTACATTAGATACTAGAAAGAAATTCTTTACTGTGAGGGTGGTGAGGCACTGGAACAGATTGCCCAGGGAAGTCGTGGATGGACCATCCCTGGAGGTGTTCAAGGCCAGGCTGTATGGGGCTTTGAGCAACCTGGTCTGGTGGGAGGTGTCCCTGTCGATGGCAGGGGGGTTGGAACTAGATGATTTCTAAGGTCCCTTCCAACCCAAACCATTCTATGATTCTATGAAGAATAACTGTCTTATTGAATAATGCATACTGTAAATGGGAAGGAGTCTCGCCTGCAATGGCCTGTGACTTAAAAACCTCATGTTTTGGGTAACTTTCAGGAAATGACTTCACTATGCTCTTCCTTAATTTCTCCCAGTATTTGATATATGTATAATATATACGTATAATGCTATGAACCTGTTCTTCAAAGCACTTGGGTTCTGTTTATGAAATTGCTAAATGAGTGAACTAATAACAATTCCCCTTCTCATTTTTCACTTGCAGTGATAAATGATATTGTATCTGTTGTCAAATGCTCTAATTACATTAAATATGTGTTATTATAATCTAAGCTTTAACGGCATAGTGCTCCACAAGACTGTGCAAGGACCATACACAGGACTAAAAGACTGTAGAGGAGGTGGAGGGAGGTACTCTTCCATGAGAAGAAGCATAAAAGGGCACAAACAGTCCCCAACTAGGACTGCCCCTCAGCCGAACCTCAGCTCTGATGTCCTCTGGGAAGCTCTTTTTTGTTTCCAGAGAAAACATATGGAGATTAAATAAACTGGCCAAAACTTCAGCACTTTGTGCAGGTCTGGCAGTGAAACATCCTGGGCCCATTTCAGCAACTCCCACTTTCCTCCTTATTGCCTCCTTATGCTGATACTTACTTGTACCTATACCTGCTTATCCCTGTTCTATTGCACACAGCACACAGATGTGCTTTTCTCTGCATGAATTTTTCCAGAAGAAGAAGCAGCAGCTACTCTTGGCAGGTGTAAATATTGTTTTGCACATCCCCTTCCTTCCCCCCCTCAAAGCATGTCTGCATGCACACACACATATACACATGCGCGCACACGCAGAGAGAAACGTTATCACACATTAAATTACTGCTGTTGAAATCAGATTCTAGCTTACATGATGCTGGCAATATTGTGTTTTATTGCTAAATGCTACAAATAATTCCTGACACTCTCAATGACTTACCATGTAGCTCATCTACTCAGGGATTTCCTCTACCAGGTAATATCACCAGAATTTTGCCTGAGGAACAACTGCCAGGGAGGACTTGCTGTTATACCTTGATTCCTTCTTCTGGAACACATTAGCATAATATAAGTAAACATCACAGAGCAGTTTGACATATTGTATGAGTGCTGATTTTATGTTAAACTGATAATAGATGCTTGTTGAGAAGAGGTAAAATTTCAGAAAATTTCTTAGTCCGCTAATGCATTTTAAAATAGGAAGATGTAAAAGCAGCTGGTATGTGTGCATCCACTATAATCCAGCCACATTTCTGTATCCTTGCCTCTCGTTTAGCATACACAGAAATTCAGACTGCTGTCACCAAGGTTTACATTTATACAGCTATCCTAAAAACATCACTCCTTTGATATCATACAGTGATATCATACAGTTAGTAGTTGCATATATGACGTCAAGCACATGCATAGTCCCCCTTCCCTCTGCTTGGTTCACTCACAAAAAGCATATTAGAGATGCCCAGGAACTGCATCTGTGACTTGCTGCATCAAAGGCAAATTCATACTCACTGGAACAGAGGTTGATTCCAAAGGAGTACAGTCAATGCACTAATTTCTTAGTTTGTTAACATAAGAATGCAATAATGACCAACCTAATTCAGGCCCAACTAGCCCCCAAACCTGTTTCTCAAACTACCCAATAGGACATACACAGGGGAAGTTCACAGTAAGTACAGACATATCTTTGGCCAAGCACCTCTTCTGGCAATCAGTGCCTTAGAGAACACCTAAGCTGAAGGTTACATGGAGACTGAGCTGTTTAATGAGTGCCAGTGGACCTGTCTTAATTTAGCTAATCCCTTCCTGAATCTATTTGCATTTTTGCCTCTGCAGCTTCTCTCAGCAATGAATGACTTCTTTAGTTACGAGCCATGTGAAAAAACACCTTCAGTTTATTTCAAATCTGCTGCTTGATGCTTTGGCATTGAAGTCCCATTAATTCTTCTGTGACCAGAATTGGGGAATGATCCTTCCCCATGCCCTTTCTCTAGCTCTGTAATAACTTTATTCTGTTTTAGCATACGCCTTTGCCTTTTACCTCTTTCTGAAACCAAAGGTAGTCTGTTTGGTCTCTCCTGCTGTGCAGGCTCTTCTGTGATCAATCTTTTCAGTATCTCTTTCAGCACTGCTTTTTATGAGATGAGGGAAGGGACTGCTATACATGCACTCTTCAAAATATGCCTGCATTAGGAATGTATACCGATGATTAAAAGTGATTTTGGTTTGACTCTCTTCCTTTCCCTAATAATTCCTAATAGCCAGTTTGCCCTTTTGACCGCTGCTGAGCAATGAGCTTATAGAAGCAACTCCAAGATTTACTTCTTGACTGGTAACAGCTAATTTAGAGCCAAGAACAGTATATGCGTGGCTAGAAATGCTTTTTTCCTAGATGCATTGTATTGCATATATCAGTGCTGAATTTCAGTTAGTGTATAGCAAGACCTTCTGCAATCATTCACAGTCAGCTTTAGGTTTGGCTGTACTAAATCATTTTATATTACCACCAAACTTTGCCACCTAGCCTCCTTTTCAAGCTTCCTTCTGAGAATATGGTGATGCCCCAGCACAGCTAACATCTCTCTGCTATGAAAAATTCATCATTTGTTCTTCCTTGTTTCCAAAACCTTATCCAGTTATTAATCCATGGGATGCCTTTCCAAATGACAGTTTCATCTCTCTAAGAACCTTTGGGGATGGACCTTGTTGAAAACTTTCCGGAAACCTCCAAAAACTGTATCAACTGAACCACCTTTATTCATATACTTCCTTACACCTTCACAGAGCACTGACAGATTTTTTGGGTCATGACTTGCCCTGGTAAAAGCTGTGTTGACTGTTCCTCAGTAAATAACTTTTCCCTGTACCTAGTAAATCAGATCTTTACGTAAGTTTCTATGAATTTGCTTGGTACAAAAGCCAAGCATAACAGCCTTTATTTGCCCACATCTCTCTTTCTTGTTTAAAAAAAAATTGTTACACTTATTGCCTTTTATTTTTCTGATATCTAGAGCCTAAACTTTGCTTATTCTCAGAATAAACCCAAGCCTTTAACTCATTTACAGTTCTTTGAAATTATTTATTGCTATTTATTAGTTTGTTCCATATCCTAGTCCACTGTTTTTTCCAGCTAAGATGGATGTTTTCCCTAAAGAACAGTAACGTCTCAGGCCTCTTCTTCACCTCTCTGTGGAGAACACAGAGACAAAGAAATTCAATTACTACCTTTCCCAGGAGGAGCAAAGGATTTGCTTCCCACCAGAAGCGGCTGCTTCTACTTCGTACCTTCCTGTGCCAGAAGATGTGGTTCCAGCAGTGCAGATACCTTGGGGGCTATCACATTGGGGTTCATCCCCTCCAGTACTCATTTAGCGTTCTTGCAATTACCTTGTCTTCACTGTGTAATGCTTTTATATGTTGTTCACTTCTGGACCTCACCAAGTCCTATTTCTGGTACTTCTGAAGTTTTTGTTGTTAAGAAGTTTCACGCCTTTAGCCAATTGCTTCTCACAACCTTCTCTGTTATTTTTTCTTAAACTACCTTAACAAGGGTTTACATTTCACTTCCTAAAGTTTTTGCTGCTGATTGTGGAATTATTATGCCTTTCTCTCCCTGGCTCAAGGCTTGTTTAATTATTTCATGCAATGAGACATAATCTGGAAAGGAGACACAGAAAGAGCCTCATATGAAGTTCCCTACAGTCCCCCGGGAGCTAAAGGGTCATGTTCCCTTGAAGCATTGAAGGGATTTGATGTTGGGTTTCTCTCACTTCAGCCTGTGGGTAAATGCTGGTCTCATCTTCCCCTTTAATTGCCCAAGCGCTTGTATCTTACCCCCTCGTACTTGGTGTTCCTCGAGGGGGACACAGATGGCTCTTGGCATATCATCAGTGTACCCTGTGCCTCAGGGACAGCTTCTCCTCCCCACTCCCTGAGGATCCCAGGCATCTGACTCTGGGACCCAGCTTTCTGTTCCTGGGAATCCATCACTGTGAAAGGCTAAGTGTTATCTGACTCTGGGACCCAGCTTTCTGTTCCTGGGAATCCATCACTGTGAAAGGCTAAGTGTTATAATTCCTTCTGTTCTTCCATAGCTCCAGCCGTCAGGCTCTGCGTATAAATTATCCTTCTCACCAAATGCTGACAGTTTAAAATTAAAATATGTCAGCACTAGTTAAGCTGAATATAGAGTCTTATGATCATGACAAATTAGTTTGGGTCAAGATTTGTCTTGTAATCTTTCTTTGTAGTGGCTTGTCAGGAAAAGCCCCTTTGGTGTTGACCCTAGCATTAACCTTTCTGACGGGAATGTAGTCGGACAAATCAGTCTGTTTGTCCCCTGCTCTAAAACAAAATAGTTTCTGAAGGATACTTGTATTCATTAGTGAAAATCCCCATCCCGCTAACAAATATTCAAAATTTACTGTTACACTATTGCAATGACTCTTACTGTTTTGGAATAGTGTAATTTAATAAGTGAAATACAGAGGAAATTGCTTTTTCATGGTGTTCCAATGCTTCTGAAACAAAGCCTCACTGAAATTAAGCTAACTGATTAAATGAGCTAACTCAATCAACTAAATGAGTCCCACTCTCCCACAGGACTTAAAATGAACCCAAACTTTTGTCCAATATATCTATCAAGGCACTAGGGGTCTTTTAACCGGAGATTTGACTGAATCTAAAAACAAGTGTATTGTTTTCTTAAGTTTATCATCAAAGTTGCTTAAAAATACTATCATTCTGGTCTTCTCAAGAACAGCAGCACAATAGGTTTCTGACCTCTCTCTTTCAGTATATAGTAATGAAGTAAATAAATTTGAATTTTAATTGACTAACTAAAAACTGATCTCCATACTGTCTGGCCTGATAGGGCATATTTAGATTATCTTGCCTTGGAATGAACAGACCAGAGTTTCTTCTAATGCAGAGACAGGATGCCATCAAAGCTTCGGCAACTGGAGGACTGGTAACAATAGCCTGGTCCAGAGTCAGTATATCATCACTCTGATCATTTATTATGCCTTCATGTGGAAGGAAAACTGAATGAATTTCCATGAAAACAAACAAAATGTGGAAACAGTCAACAATGAGATACTTTGACATTTTCGAGAATGTCTGTTTTCAGAGAGGCTACCTGTCTGCTTCTCTCCTAGGGTGATTTGGAGGGACAATGCCATGTCATATGGAGTCTACTGCCACAGAAGAAAGTCATCTCCTCTGAAACCCAGTCCAGACCTGCTCTGGTTCATTCTCGTTCCCGGAGAAAGGAACTTCTTGGACTAAAGCAAGAGGAAGCAGCCCCTTACATAGATGTGCTCCCCACTCCCACCTTTCTCAGGTGCTCAGGCTTTCTGGATGGACTGTGCATTAGGGACAGTGGATGCTTCAGCAAGTCCTTTTCTAGGACTGGGCTCCTGAGCAAGAGGGGAGCAGGTGTTTTTTTAAAGCAAATTTGTTGGCCAAGACTGTTTTCTCTTTTGTGTATGAGTCTGAACTCTGTGGAGAAAGGGGATGATTTCTATCTTCCTTTCCGCCCTAGAAAATTTATTCTCACATCTTCCTCATCAGGGTCTAGGACACAGTGATCCAGAATCACCTGCCTTCACTCAGCCCAGGTTGTCTCCCTCCTGTCCCCTCAAAAGAGAGGGGAACCATTGGCAATAATAGGCAGCATCTCCATCGAAGCAGCCTCAGCAGCTGCTGAGGAACCTTGACTCCTCACAGGCACCAGGACTTAACTAATGCTTCCTGTGGAAGTTATTGCATGGTGTGACAAGAACAAAGTACTTAGGGGGCTAGAAAATAAGCAAGCAACTAAAAACGTGAGACTGTGGCATCAGTATTATATCATGAGGGCAGTCAAGTGGGCTTTGGGATCCTATTTTAAGACTTTTTCTAGGTTCAGTCATAATACTGGAAACAGAAAGCAGCTCATAGCCTTATTGTCTTCGCTAGCCAGAAGGCAATGTAAATATGAAGGGGGAGAAAGATCACGTGTCAGGACCTCCCTTCAGACTGGCACTCCTGCTTTCTTGTAAAAATGGAAGTTGCTTTTTGCCAGCAGGGAAAAGGAAAACTGTCTAATAAATTGTTCAGTGTAAACACCAGCAAATTCATTATTCATAGTTGTTTAATGAAAGTTTTATGTTAACAAATCTTTTTTCAGTGGATGGCTCATAAACCATTTGCTGCCTTTTCCTGTCTTTTTGCTTATTCAATTCACTAGGTCACATTCATTGCAGGTGAAGCTTTCAAAAAAGAAAAAATAAAGATCTGAAGTGAGTCAGTGTTTTCTGAGCACTTACTAGATATAAGATGCTTGGTGCTCCATTCGATTCAGCTCCATTATTCGTTGCTTGAAATTTTTCAGAAGGAGAAGCATGTTTAAAATGTCACTTACAATATGAAAATTTGTTTTAATACAATTTAGTCTGAACATTTATGGTACTTGCAGTGTTCCCATCTGTGCATATGAACCTTTTCTTTCTATAAATAGGAGAAGAAAACTGCATTTTGTCCAGCTCTTGTCTTCAGTGAGAGTCTCACGACTTTTATTAAGTCTGTGTTTGCAGAGGTCATTATGAATAACATCGTGTTGAAGCTGCAGTCAGAGATAAGAGGTTTATACGTGGGGTCCCTAAGTAAGGCCTGGCCATGGTGATTTGCACTAGTTTCAGGATTTTACTCCGTATTTTCAGTGAGCTGACTCTGTCAGAATGACTTCTCCAGGCCTGACACTTCCTCTGTTTGGTCTTATTCTGAGAGCACAGTACACACACCCAGCAGGTTCAACAAAGTGTGCTTCATGCACTTCCAACTTCTTCTTTGTCCTCACAACATTATTAACAGACACAGCATTTTAAAGCAGGCTGCACTGTTGATTATCAGGATTTTGTAGATGTTCCGCAAGCTTGAAATTAAGCACATGCAGAAGTCTCAGGCCATAAGCATTTCATTGGCCTTCAGGCATGGGTAAATAGAAATTTAAGCTATATATCAATGTGAAAAGTAAGACCTTCTTTTATTTGAAGACAGTATTAAAAATATTAAAAATCCATAGTATCAGTGATGAAGATTAGATCTGTTTTCTTCCAAAAAATGTAGTCCAACAGCTTTACCCTTCCATTTACAAAAAAACTCTTTCCTGTCCATGGCATGTGTTGTATTTAATATGTCTGTGAAGCCCAGCATAACAAATGTCCGAGATAGATAGATATATAGATAGATAGATGATAGATAGATGATAGATAGATAACCTTCAGTTGATAGCAAGACCTGCTGTTGAAAGGAGGTGCTGTTATCACAGCTGGCTATGGCTCTGCAGCACCCTGCAGGCAACCAGGAGGCCTGGAGGTACAGACCCAGGCTGTGTCCCAGCTGGCAGCTCTGCCACACCAAAGCAGAGACAAGGAGGGACAAGGAACCCAACAATCTCACCTGCCCTTCATTTGCTCCACTTCTCCTAGTGGCCCTGCTGCTTATTTCAGGTGTGCATAATTTTTTACCTAGCTACCAAATTATTTTCATCATCAAATTGATATTCATGAGCTCAGCAAGCAGAGAGGAGAAAAAAGAATGGTGACAGTGAAAACCCAAGGGGAGGAAGGGCTGTATCACCACAGTGTTTCTGCCAAAGCCTTGGCTGCCGACCCAAAGAGACAGGTTCAGTATTCATGCATCTTCACTGATATTCAGACAGAGCAGGATGGCCAAACGATAAATGGTGGCCCCTTGCTGGAGAAGTCCCCTTTCTGTGTTCAGTGCAGGACTGGTCAGGGCAGCTGCCACTTTCCTGGATGTACAACTTGCTCGATCTACTCCTGCCAAGACGAAAGGCTCCATCACTTGCCCCAGTTCAGGCTGCTGGAGTAGAACCTCTAGTTGTCTGTCTGCAACCTAAGTCTGCTCTATTGATTTTAAATACTAGCAGTAATTATTGCAGCAAACAGGGCAAGCATGCTGCCGTTACTGTCCAGAAGCAATCTAAACAGTCGTGAACACCTTTTTGTCCAAGGCTTCTGCAGCTGTTGTTTTAGGGTGCCTGCTCCCCCAGGACACTTGCAGGCACAGTCAGCTTTCCCAAATGATTTGAAAGTTAGTATAACTATTGTGATTGCCTCCACTTCATGAAATAGCTGACTCGTTAATGGCCCTCCTGCAGAACAGTACAGCCTAAGGCATGAGCTGAGCCTGGCTGGGTTCAGTCGCTGATCCCCTTGCCTCCTGTCTCTGTTGCAATACAGGCCAACGCCTTCTCTGTTTGAGGATCCTGAAGCAGACACCGCAAAGCCTGGGGGTACCTCACAAATGTATTTCGGGGTACTGAAGAAGAGTTTGAACATTTGAGCTCCACTGAGTGATGACCTCAAAATGGGCCCTGTGCCTCAGCCTCTGCGATGATGCAAAGGCTTGGTAAGTTCACTCAGGTACCAATTTAAATTAGATTTTCAGCAGCTGCGTGTATATATTTTTCTCACTTGACTGATGAGAGCTGCAATGTAACAGACATTCTGAAGCTGGGTGTTTAAGTTCAGCAAGTGAGGGAAAATGTTGATATTATTCGGAAACTGATTGGTGTCTGCCAATATCTACCACCGCTGGCTGGGGTTTGATGGAATAACTGAGAAAACATGTTGAAAATGTGACAGCCAGTGAACGTGTTCCTCTTGATTGCTTCAAATTGGATAGTGTTTGCACAGATGGGGCACCTACCCCGGCTGGCAGGAGTACTGGTTGTGTCGCTTTGATAGAAAGGGTTTTGTATCAACAGTGATCCAAAATAGCATTTTATTGTCATTGGGAGGCTCTTTGTCCTAAAGACCTGGATTTCTCCAGAGCTCTAAACCTGATTGTCTGTTTCATCAACACGATAACTCGTGCATGCACTAAATCAACATTTCTTACAAGTGCGAACAGGAGGAAATTAATGCTTCTCTGCAACGTTAGTTAGCTGGCACAGAAAATGGACCTTCAAAACTTTTGGAAATAAAAGAAACAAGTGGCTTTTGGAAGGCAAGAGTGAATTCATGAATCACAGCAAGCTGCTTAAAGACCAGGATTAGGTAGTGAACTGGCTTCCTTTACAGGCATGACATTTTGTCTTGCCCACATGAGTATGTCTACAGGGGAAAGACTGTCTTTCTGTTATGATGTTTAATGGCCTTTTTCATTATAAAACCAATAAAAAACTCTTGTCTCATAATAATTTGGACTGCTTTCTTTTAGAGCAGTTAGGAGTTAATAAAAGGGTTATAAATTAGGAGATCCATGCCGCAATGTCATCAATTCTGGGCTTATATGAGTGAAGTTTTGAAGAAATTATGGTAGAAAAGACCACTGTGGCCATTTAGTAATCCTCTTGCTGAATTTATAATTGGAAATGTTGAAATTCAAAACTACATTTGCGCTTGAGAGGGAACTGCAATTCATCCCCACTGATGAAGGCCAGTGTTGTCTTGAGTTGAGGGCCAGGTGGGTGGGTGCAGCCCCGGCCTCACCGGGGCGTAGCGCAGCTGTGTTTCCAGAATAAATGGTGCAATGTGGGAGAGATCTCCCTGCCCTGACCTGGGCTAAGAAAGGAGCATTTCACCCTCATCCTGATGAAGTCATGTCTTTTAGAGTGCATAATTACCACTGAATTTTTAAACAGCTGTAGCACATAATATTAATGCCTGAAGAGAACAGCAAAAGAGCATTTCCAGGGAAACAAACCATCACATTTTCCTGCTCACTGCCACAATGGGCTGAGATAAAACTAAAGCTGGTTGAGAGATAACAGGGTTTAGAAACCAGCCAAAACTGAGAAATACAACATTTACAAATGGACAGGGTCATATGATGGAATAAGCCTGTAGAGAAAAGCAAGAAGATTTAGCCTCTGTTTCCCATCTCATATTCCCAGCACATCTCCACCACTTCATCACCCTAAAACTGGCATGTGGGAGGAGGAAGCCAGAGCAGAGATAGCAGGAATGCAAGAAGTGCCAGAGCTGGGACAAGAAACGAAAGGGTGGGCAGCAGAACCAACACTGTGAGTCCAGTTTTGCACATACACATCATAGATGTTCAGGTTTAAATACCTACCCATGGGGTGAGGTGCTCTGGTGATGGCCCCTTTACTTAGATAAGTGGCCAGTGAATAGGGCAAAGAAAGCAGAGGTAGACCCGTCTGTGTCTCAGAGCTTTATAAGGTACTTGGAAGATCCCATGCTGAACGGGTCCCTTCCTGGGGTCCGTGGAGCAGTACGGGGTGTCCCTGTGCAGAGGCAAAGGTTTGTGCCAAACACTCGAGTGAGGGGAGGGACAAATTGCAATGCTACACTGCTCTGCAGATCCCAGTACAATCTCCAAGCTAAAGAGACCCTGCTAGAAAGGCTAGTTTTCAACCAATCCTTTGTGCTGAACCAGTAACCAGAAATTCATTCTTTCCCTAATTCCCCAGTTCTGGCTCAGGATCAATGAAGACCTCAAACCCCCACAGTTCAAGTTCAGTTCCAGTTCAGCTGAAGGGGAGATGGGAATGGAGGAGTGTCAGAGAGGAAGCATTTCAGATTGGCATTTGATTCAGAGTTAGTACAACTCTTTTGAGCATTTTTCTCTGAAATCCATATTATAATGCTTCTGGTGAAAAAACCAGAACGTGGATACTGCGAGAGAATGACACACACGTTGCAGCTAGATAGATCCTAATCCAAGTCTGACTGATTATAACTGCAGTGGAGAACTTCGGCCTAGGTAGTTTGATAAACTGCACAATAGGATGGTGGGCAAAGTGATGGAGCAGTTAGCAGCAAGAGACGATAAATCTTTTTTCTGAAACGGGAACTGATTGACAACTATTTTTACCTCTAGCGTATTACAGGTTATTTCATCTGCTTCTCCCTACAGACATGACTGAACAAAGATCAAGTCAAATAAATGATTCAAAGTTAGCTGCTGCAAAGTGTAGTTTTTCACTGCCTGAAACGCAGGGTTGAATCCTGCGCCATGGTAGGTGTAGTCCTTGCAGCATGTGGGAAGTATTGCGCAACGATGGCATTGCATGGTGTTCCAAAGATTTGCGTAGCTCATTATTCTGTTTCCAGCCCTGGCTGTAAGGGGATGGCTAAGGAAAAACATATAGTCAAGCCAGGCACGTAGGTTACTTTGCCTTAGTGGTCTCCCATCCTCTAAACAGAGAAACATCCTTTCTTCAGGCACTCTAAAAACACAGCTTTGGCATTGCTGGCACGTTGTTCTAGTCACCTGAGGCAGAGGTCTCAGGACCTGCATGTGAAATCAGAGTAGCTTGCAAGGCAGAACATAATGGTTGGAGCACATTTGCCTCGCAGTGTGTCCAAATGGCATCACACAAAAGTCAGCTGTATCAGCAGAGATTGCACATCTATGTCTCTGCATCTAAAATGTGTCCTCAGAGCAGGAACCCAAAGAATTCAAGTAATTGGATGTGGTCTTAAGAGCAGGGATAAGGCTTTCTCCTTTACAGGTACGTGCCCAAGCCAGTAGGGTACAGACCCTGACTCCTGCATGGCATTTTGTCTCTTGCATCCTCAGAGGGGTTTTCTTTCTGTGCACTGTCAGGATTTCAAGAAGGGAGAACAAAAAAACACATCTCAGTTTAGCCCACACCTGAGGGATGGGCAGCATCTACCTAGGGCCACCTACGGTACCAGGAGGACCTGAAACATTCTTCCATTTCCTATGTTGATCAGTCTGCAATGTTGTATAAAGCAGAGTTCGGAAGCGACAACACTTTTCCTACTTCCCATTTTACAGAAAAAGAACAGCTGCGTTTCATAAGAAGTCTGATATGGAGAGCTACGAGTGCCCCCACTGAGCATCATTGCCGTTAAGGCTTACACACTGCAGCGCCTAAATTCTGGGCTATCTCAGGCTTGGGCATAAACAAGGTGCTAAAAGGTTTGGTGCTGTCAAGTCTGAGTCTGTTGTAGGTCACACAGAGCTGTAACTCTCAGGAACCTGAAGGTCTATGTGCAAATTGCTTCTAGCATTTATAAACCCACAGTCTGAGCAAGGGTTTTTGGATCTCAGTTCTGGCTTCTGACAGCTCTGTCCCACCTAAGCCTTAATTCAAGCACCCTTAAGAATACTACCCTGTCACTGAGCTTGTTCTGTATAAATCTCAATGTAGGTAAAATCTGTAGCAGTTATAAACAGGCTTCCATTTTGACCACTGCTTATGTCCTCAATTATACAAAAGAAAGATACTTTAGTTTGGGGTTCTTTGTGTGAAAATAAACTTAGCGTCTACAGTGAATTCAAAGCCAGCCTTAGAAATGTAGCCCTTTGTTTGAACTGTGCCATTATTAACTTTGCAATTATTTCTTTCTTTGCTTTCTTGGAAAGCACACATTTATTTTCCATACCTACCCTTTCCACGGAGCAGCCGTGTACTTGAGGTGATGAGTACTTAGTAATGGCTTTATGAATTATAGCTCATGTATTAAGGCTGTGTCCAGACCATGACTTAGGAGGGAAAGGCAGGAGATGGAGGCAGTCTGTATGGCCTTGTTAACTCCTTGCGAATGAAAGAGCCAGGAAGAATTACTGAGGTCTTAGCTTGTGACCTGAGGCTGCTTAAGCAGAAATTGCCCATGCAGACAGAGGAAAGGAGCCCTGTCTGGTCTCAGGCTGGCGAGACACACTACAAAACTGAGCTCTAAAAAGCAGGACTGAGCAAAAATTGGAGGAGGAATTAATTTAGTTTAAGCATTCCCAAGTTATGCTCATGTCCAGACTTCCGAAAAAGGTTTCTGAGGTTTCCACATATGTCAGATCATTCTAGCTCTAAGCCTCTTGAAAAACATTTAAAAACATGGATTATCTGAAGCTGGGGGAAGGAGATTTGTTTAAGTGCCAAAATTCACAGGTTAACAACTATGGCCTCTTGGGGAGAACGACATTTCTAAAAATGCTGAAACAGTGGCAGCCCTTTTTTTTTGCCCTGCTACGTATGGGATAGGCAACTAGGGCATCTTCACACTGTTCTTAAGACCTCAGACAGAACCTTCACCTTTCCCAAGAGGCAGTTTTAGATACTGGAGAAGTCAAACTTCTGAGATTACTGCTAAAGGTTAGAGGAGGAGGAGACGTGGGGAAACTAATTCCTGAACATTTGCAGTGCTGCAGACATTAGCAACTGAAAACTGGTAGATAAATGTGAGTAAAATGTAGCAAGTAACATGTCGAGTAGAAAGCATTTACTATTATGTTTAAGTGCTTGCAGAAGGTCTCTTTGTTGTTATATTTACAAGGAGCACTTTGCGTACAGAACATCAATCTCTTGCAGAGCTAACACATTACTGTGATAGAAATAGTAAATTAGCAACAATATGCATCAGGTGGGGGGCTCTCAGCAAAGGGAATTTACCTTTATCACATAAAATGAAAGAGGAAAACCTATTTTATACCTTTATGTCTTTGTCAGCCCACATGACAAGAAGGCAGTTACCCCTGCTGCTAGATGCCTTTGACAATGTTGTAAAAAGGCATGCATAACAGAACCAGCTACCTTAGGGATTAACTAGTCTGAAAGTTTCATTTCAAAGAATAGTCACATTCATCTCCCCTTCCTGGCCCCCCTACCCCAAAGTGGAAGGGCTGGAGGGTAGGAGTGCTCTGGAGGTCAAGACATTGACACCGTTTTGGACCAAGGCAACAGCATCCCTTTGAAGACTTTTAAATCACTGGGGTGTGCTTTATCTTGCACGCTTTTGCAGGCAAATGTTGTAGCAGTAGCCGGTGGGAAATGAAGAGGTGTCATAGACAGGTAAGCCAGAATTTTTTTTGCATTTTAAGAGTCAAAAATAAGCCCCCCCTGGCCTTCACCAGAAAAGTGGTGGGAGGTGAGGGTAACCCAGCAGAAACTCAGGCCAGCAAAGTTAGGGCACTTTCACTACACACTCATACTTGCACTTCCATTAAAACTTGCCTCATCTTCAGACTGCACACAAATTTTGAAGCTCCCCCTTTGGGTGAGCTCCTGGGCTTCCAGATCTGAGCTCACACTGCTGTCTCGCATGGGCTTAGCTGACATGAAACTTGCATTGGTACCAGTTGACGTGGTTGGATGCCCAGTGCTCACCTTTAGCCACTCCATCACCCACAATATCTGGTACTGATGTCTGGCAGTGCCCTTTCTTTGCAATGCATGGCATAGATTGGTTGGGCCCATGGCAGTAGATACGAAAGGAGGGGTCCAAAACTACCCTGAAGTGGAGAACCACCTGTCGTGCCCCAAGGTTGAGGCAATTCATGTCTGTGGATTTCCAATGTCAGAATTAAGGTGAAAGAACACCAGAGGAGTCCAAACAACAATTGACATTTATTAACCAAGCTAACCTTGCTGAAGTGTAAGTAAATTTATTAATGTGAGCCTTGCATCATGTCATTAAGCCACCATTTGAAAAAATTAGGTACTCGGAGAGAGAGAATAGAGAAAAGGAAGAAGGAAAAGAAAGAGGGAGAGAAATCATCAGTCCCAGGTCCAGCACTGCTCCAACCCACAAAATGGGGGTCCAGAGGCTGGGGACACCACCGGGCAGCCCATCTCCTGGGTTTATATTGCTGGCCAGTCTCCTCCTCCATCTGCCTTCTCACTCTTCATGTAAATGAAGTGTAACATGCAGTTCTTTCTGGAACGTTCTGCAAGCTAACCAGGGTTGGGGGGAGGGGATGGCCACTCTGGAGCCCTGGATGATAGCTACCCATCAAGGACTCATGGCCCTGCAAGGTGAGGAAGCCAGCCAAGAAAAGTGCTGCCTCGCCAGGGCATCAGATCCTCCTGGGGCTGTGGGGGGCCAGGCTAGGCCTCTCCTCTCCTCTCTCTTGACAGACTAATGAATCACAGAATCACAGAATCACCTAGGTTGGAAGGGACCTTTTAAGATCATCTAGTCCAACCAACAGAGAAAAAAAA
>JAOXNO010000001.1:119474029-119528412 GCA_028565335.1 Limnodromus scolopaceus
GTGGTGGAGTCTCCTTCTCTGGAGACATTCAAAACCTGCCTGGACAAGTTCCTGTGCAACTTGCTCTAGGTGGACCTCCTTTGGCAGGGGGGTTGGACTAGATGATCTCCAGAGGTCCCTTCCAACACCATATCATTCTGTGATTTTCTCAAAAAAGAGCTAATATCTTGTCTGAAAGACAGCTCCCACCACTAGCTTCCTAGCTCCATGCTGAAACACTGTAGTAGTTCAAAATCAGAGGTGAACCTTGTTCACTGTTGAATCCACATCCCTATTTCCTGAATTATTTTGGATTCTTGAAAGACGTTTCAGAGCCAAATATAAACTGGGCTCAGTTCAGTTTACTTCATAAATCCGATGAGGTCACAGCTGGAGAAAGCACAGCAGCTGGCTCCACTGCTAAACGACACATGCTTGTCACGGGGCTGAATTATTGAGTGTCTACTTTGGTGTGACATCCGTCAGGGTAATGCACTCACCATTTCACCCAAGCTGCTGCATGGGGGGCAGTGCTCCATGCACGCTTGCCAGCCTCCTTTAAGTCCTGTTGATTTACTATTGTCTACAAACCAGGCAGCAGTCAGAGTGCTGATTAACCAAAATATTTTTAATTACCACATCTCTTGAAGTTTTTAGCAGCAAGGACAGAGGTGGAGGTTTCACAGTGACCCCTCTTCAGGGACTAATTGTTAGAGCTGATGGAGTGATGCCAGATCAATTCATTGGGTTGCTCCTATTCAATGACTTGAGGGCCTCCATAATAAAGCACCAGGTTCAAGCTCTCATTCTCTACTGGAGACACAGGAACTGAAAAGCAGACCCGATGGCTCTTCTGTTTGTGTTAAACAGGCATCAGACTGTAAGTCTTAGGGAACTTTCCATACCTTTCAACTTGAGCCTGAATTTAGTGATGCTTTTGTCAGTGTTTTCAAGGTGGAAAGAAAGGTTTCAGATATTGCATTTCAAATTCAGATATGCATGTTCATGTAGCCTTGGGCCAGAGACTGCAAAGAATCTGTAAAGTGGTGAATAGGAGATGTAATCTGTGTTTTCTGGTAAAACAGCTCTGTTTTCTTCTTTCACTCTTTGTTTTTTATTTAAGAAGGCATGAACATTGCCTCGCACTGTAACTGCACGCTAGAGAGCAGGCTGCAGAGCTTTGAAACCTAAATGCCATTTCTTCCTGCCCTCCCTGGAGTTCTCTCATTTCTATTTATTTTCATTAGTAGAAATGAAAACAAATTAAGGCATGCAACACTCAATAGAGTAGGACTGCAGCAAGAACAACTGCTAACACCTGGAGCATTTTATTACTCCAGTGGTGTCCCTACATTTGAACAAAGCCCAGCTGCCTCAGAACTGTTGAAGGCTGGAAATCCATTTTTTCTTCCAGTCACATAGCTGTATGATGTTCTTGATCTTGCAGCTCAGTTCCTGTTTTGCCCCCAAAGCCAGTTCACTTCCCACCCCCACCCCAGAGATCTGTTTTCTTGAATGCCGAGGGTCAGGTTCTCAGCCGGTTCAGCTGGCTTGCTCCATTTGCTTTAATACCTTTGGGTTTAGTATGCTTGATACTAATACGCTCAGTTATATTTTAATAGTAATATCATACTAAGAATATGGTAAGCACTTTGTTTCCTCCCTGTGCAACCTTCAAACTTCTTAGTGCAACTATGTGCTCGTTCCGTAGTCTTGTTTTCCCACCAAGTTCAATCCCTCTTCCTTGCTAACTCAGTTCCATTTTTCACTTCTTAAAGATGTTCTGAAAACACGGGACATGCTTTCTTTGGTTACACAAAGGGACCCAGTCTTTTCACATCAGTCAGTGCAACTTTTGCTGCTCTTTTCTTCCATTTTTGCTTAGATATGTTCCTTCTGGTTTTGTGAGTCTTCTTAATTGCCTGGGAAACAAACTTAGAGCACAGCAATAACAAAGCCAGGTGTTTTGGATCTTCACGGACAACATGGCATGAGGGGAATTGCACCTGGACTATGTTGGTCACAGAAAAAATGACTCCCTGAGATGGGGAAAAGTTCACTAAAATGAACCTAAGCATTAAAATACGGGCCTACAAAAATGCTGAGGTTATTGGTAAAACATCTTTCTTATTCTTCCTGCCTAGTAGGATGGCAAAACTTGCAGAAGAATAACAGAAAAGGGAATAGACTGTAGGAGGTCAGGATGAAAAACACCAATGTTGGTTTTTTTCAAATTGTTTTTTTTTTTCCCCAAGAAGCACAGCTTCTTCTCAAAAATAAAACCAAAAATATATTGGAAACTTCCAGCAATTTAGAAAGAACATTTGCTTTTACTACTGAAAATATAAAGTTCAATAATGTCATATTTTAACATTTCATAATGTGAATAAGATAAAGCAATCTTCTCAAATATTGCTCAAAATATTGTTCAAAATATTGTTCAATTTCAAAGCAAAAAATGACTGACACAGTTCATTTTTTTAAATTAAAAGGCTCTCCAGCCTAGACTTTCAACTGGTGTAACCTGCAACTCCTCCCACTTCATAGGCCAGCTGAAATAAATTTCTTTGCAAGGAACCAAATCCTATTGTGGAACATTCAATACAATGATTTGTTTCACTGAGTGGTAAGACACCTAAGACATTTCTGTGGCTACCGTAAGTTGCAGGGTACAGAAGCAAGCAAGGTAAAGCTGCAAGTGTATGCCATTACTCCACAGCTAGCAACGCTGAATATTCTGTTGCTTGGTTGTGGGTCAAAGTCCCGCAGTAACTCCAGCTGTGGCATGCTGCTAGATTGCTTAGGAAACTAATGGGGTTTGATTCCCTCTGCAGAGGGCCCCATGGCAGTGAGCAGATAATACGCCTACATTTTTGCATCCCGCTAGCACAGGAACAAGCCTACAGCAGTACAGAGCAAACGTTTTTCTAGATGCTTGCACTCGCTAGATAGCTACCACCTGCCAGTATTTACTAATGGACCGGGCACATGTGAGAATCCACTCCTGCGCTCTGCCAAGTTCAGGCACAGATGTTTTTTGGAAGTAGAGGGAATTTTAAGATATCGTGTGTAGTTCTGCATCTTTCCCCTTGCTGCACTGCCTTTTTCATCCTCAGTTTTATTTTCTGCAGAGCTTCCTCCCAATGCCTTTTCTTGTTAATTAGGGTGGCATCACGCCAAGTAAAAGGTTGTGGCTATTACTAGAGCTCCTGAGACAGCTTTTGTAGAAAGTTGATACAATTTCCTGCACCCTGTGGGAACGCACAGCCCTAAAATTGGATTGGATCCTAATACTCCTGAATCTATGAGGTCAGCATATTCCTTGAATCATTTCCCTGCTTGAGAAATACACATAGGGTACCAAAGAGATTTACATTCAGTGAAGATGTGATTACGTGCTGATCTGACTTCTGCTCCTGGACAGAAAGAAGTTCCCACTCCCTGACCCATCTCTGCAAAGTGCTGAGCAGCTGTGGTGGTCTAACTCTTAACAGCTCTTCCTTTACATTCCAGTTTCATTTTTATTATATTACTATTATTTTCTTCTGAAATTAAAGATTACAGCACTGGCAGGACATTTTAGATGTCTCCAGGTTAATAATGGGGTACCTGGATGCACGTTCATTGATTCTGCATGCAAGCTTTATAATAACAGAATGGGGTTTAGACACCAAACTGTTTCTATTTCAGAGTGGAACTTTTACTGCTAGAAAAAGAGCACAGAATATTACCAGTCTGCTTACGCACATCTTCTCAAGTCTCTATAAGCTATATTTTTGGTGGAAATCAATGCAGGTGAAAGAGCCATCTGCCAAGCCTGCGACAAACATGTTATCTGGAGCAAAAGAGGAGAGGAACTCTATGTTGGTTGGTTGGGCTCCCCCCTAGCCCCCCCTCACCCCAGGAATTCTAAAATTTCCTCTACTTTGGAATACAGTGAGGTACAGAAGAAGATAAAAAAAGCCACCACCCCAGCACAAAGCTTGAATTAATCATTCAGAGATTGTTGATTTAAAATTTTTCAGTCTAACTAGCACATATTCTATTGACTATAGAAAAATGAAGAATGAAACCAACTTAGTTTGAAACAGAAAAGTTGATACATTCCAGATTGAAGAAGTAAATCAAACTTGCCTGATTTCTTAAAAGTTTTCTCATTACTCTTCAAAACACATTTCTGCGAATTGACAAATCTTCATGAAGTGTGTCAGTTTTGACAAACCAGTAATTCTGGACAGAATCATTCAGCTGCAACATTTCTAGTCCTGTGTGTAATCTTGCCATGGGATGCTGCTTCTGATAAGACAAGCAAATACTGATCAGCAGCAGCTGGACTTTTGGACGATGAATAACCAGCTTCCAGCATCCTTACAGCATCTGGCTGCAGCACTGCTGCGATTCCTCCCTTGCTACCTGATGCTGGCAAACACCACTCACACACCCCAGGCACTGCTCTGCCTTTTGCTGTTTGAAGCTGCCTTTAGTCTTCCAAGGATGCTTTTAACAAAGGTTCTTCCGACCCATCCCTTGATCCCCAGATAACTGAAAATAGATAGTAGCTGGTTTATGCATTCACTGCATACTTCCTGCTTTTGTCCTCTTGGCCAGTGCACACAGAAACACACATTGTTTAACTTCAGAGCTCACCTTCTGACCTCCCAACCTCCCAGAGGTGTTCTAGGGGTTCCTCAAGTCCCAGACTTGATAAAGCACCAGTACTTCAGTAAGTCTTTCTAAAGTTGGTGGCCATCTCTACACTTTGAAGACAAATTCATCGTAACTACATATAGAGTCATACCCACCCAGCAGCGATTAGTCTAGATGACCACATGAGCTTAACCTCAAAAGACCTTTTACAGATGCATTTTTTCCTAGATGTTTCAAGTCCATCTTCATTTTGATTAGGAACAGATGCAGAGAAAATTTATTACATTAGTCACAAGACCGGACTTTTCTGTGAGCATCCCCGCTTTCACACTTTGTTTTAAAAGGAAATTTCATTCATGCTATTCCTCAACAATTGGATGAAACCCCACCTACTAACACTTCACAGCAGCGTTTTTCAAACTGTTCTGTGCAAGTGCCTTGGGCAGACACATGATCCTATCAAGAGATACAAAAGAAAATCCCAAAGTGATGGCTACCACATTTTTTATCATGTCAGTGCTTTGCATCTTAACAATGAAGGCAGCAGGGTACAATCTCCTTTTAAATTTTGTGAGTAAATTGCTTTCTTGTAATAACTGGATTTTCCACTGACAGATGGCAGCTACAAGCTGTCAATCATTTTAAATTCAAAGGATAGATGAAGCGCAACAAATGTATTGTTATTGCCTGCTAGGCTGGAAGTACGTCCAAGCTGGTGTATAGCTCCTTTGTGTTATGCTGGGTTCATAGATTTCACAAGTATAGTACTTTTGCGAGGCACTAACTGGAAGCAAAAAAAAAGGCCATGTGCAATTTCTTATTGACTTCATGCAAAATGCAAACATTCTCAGACCCAGACCCACTCAGAGGAAGAAAAAGAGTCTGGGTGCACAATGAACAATGTTCCTTCCTGTGCAAACCAGGGACTAAGTATTTTTGCCCTTTATGGAGCCTCCTGGAAAGGGCTGTTTTTCTCCCTGAAGCATTTGGGAGCACTTATGCTTGTAATTATGTAAGAAAATAGGAATAGCCAGCTTGAAACCAGCATATCTGCAAGAGTGAAACAAACAGGAATTAAAAGCACGTAGTGCAACTGTAGTTTAGACTGAACTAACTTCTGGCTGACTCCACTTAATCTTACACTCAGTGTCTTCTGACATAGCCAAAATTAACATCGGTATGCTTCATTCTTCAACTTCAAGATCTTATGCCACTGTAACAGACTGGGAAGCAAATACATAATCTCTCTGTTGCAACAGGACAGATGTTCAGTGGCTCTCAGAGGGAAAACTTTAGCACAGTTCTTCAAGGTACATCAGGAACTTCCCTTGTTTTCTCAAATGACACATCTGTGCTGTCTTCTCGGCTGGAGGCACACGTCTTGGCTCCATCAGACAGCCTACATTACACATTTTTTGTTTTCCTAGAAGATCCCAGTTCAGGATTTCAGGACTTATTGTGACAGTTTTCAATACAGAACATCTCTGAATCAGTGGTTAAAACCCCTGAATCAGGCTAACTGCTTGGAGACAAATGTGCCTGACTACTCTGAATGTCACAAAAGTTTCTTGCAACAGATAACATATGGTTAGATGAGACTATCAACATGGAAATCATGGTGTACAGGAAAGAAGTGAGGGACCTGCTTTGAGAATATTTCCCATAAAACATTTGATTTCTTTCCCATTTCCTTATCTGCCAGGTACCTGAGCTGTGGAAGTCTGTCAGTAATCTGATGGTTCCTTTGAATTACAGCCTGCAGAAAAACCTTTGGTAGGCTTTGGGCACAAGAGACCTTGTGTCTCGATTTATCAGAGCAAACTGTCTTTTTTTTTTTTTTTTAATTTATTGTTTCTTTCTCTCTAACATGTCTTTGTGAGACTGAATTCTTTACCCTTCTGGCAATCAAGACCAAGTACCACCGAAAACAGCTTTCAACTTAGGGTCTATCTCTCCCTTAGAGAGACATGAGTTAGAACAACAGGTACCTCTTTCACACTGATAGATAAAGATTTCTTTTGTCATTACTTTCACTAAACAGTGAGAATTTAAGCCTAGTAATTAGACCAGAACCACTGGAGCCATTTTCAATGCCAATGATGATACTTAAAAGTTATCTCTATTTCTGGCCAATCCAGTCCTTTGGCTACTAAAGTGATCCAAAACGGTCACTTTCAGGCTTTGACAGTAAGAGACTCATGCAGCACTCACCACTAATAAGGAGACTAATAGAAAATGACAAAAGTAAATGGGCCCAAGTTTTTGCTCGATTGCTCCATTTCATTATCGTTCTCAAAGTTTCATGCTGTTTAATGCCTTTCAGAATTAAATAACCAACTCAACCGATGAGCAAACAGTGTCTGTCCTAACTAACTGATCCATTTTTTTGAAAGGTTCTGTAAGCATGTGCAGACAAGGCTCTGAACCTTAAACCAGCTCAGTGAAGTCCCTCTCCACTTTTACAGCTCTGTTTTATTACTCGGTGAACCAGTTCATTTGCAGTTACCTGCCACTGTCTCACGAGCATTCAGAAACACTCTCAGCTTTAAAGTTCACGTGCAGAACTACAAGAAGGACAAATGTGCTCGCCACCCTGTCAGCCAATAGCCTGACCACACAGAGACAAATATACAAAAAAGTATTTGTTCCATCACAGGAAAATTATCTCAGAGCACGGCATTCTAAACGAATCAGGGTTTATTACAATTCAGATAAGATAAAATCTTCCCTCTTTGTATTTCTCACTCTATGTGGAAATGAAATTATTTTCTCCAGTCTTAAAGATTTTTTTCCAGCTTCACTTGATTCTTAGAAATCAGATGACATCTACTGCAAGCACCAGACAATCCTAGACATTGGCCTAGACTTCATTATTATTACAGTATAATACAGGCAACAGTTCTATCATGTCTTTTTATTCTAGTCTCCAAGTAGTTGCTTTTTTGTGGTAGTTTATTTTTCTTTTTTTTCAAATTACCGTGTGCTTTTGGGCAGTTTCCTAGTCAGAAGATTCTCCATATCACAATGATATTAGATATATTTTCAACTGAGTGAAAAAGATGTAATCCAGGAATAAATGTAGTGAACCCATAAAGTCACACAAAAGAATTACCTGTATGAGATCAGAAACAGAGCCATAGTTGTTGCTAATTAAAATGGCTTCTATTCACATTGTGTTCTCTTATAAGGGAGGTAGTAGGCAAAATGCCCGCTTGTGCCTTTATTTTTCACAATTGCCTTCCAGGGTTTCCACCAGTTCCTGTGGAAAACATTAATTAACCACAATAAGGAAGGCAGAGGATGCAAACAAAGGCAGGTTGTGTTGATGAAGTTTTGCCACTTACATCTGAATTCAAAAATTTAAATTCCAGCAGTGATTCATATTATAAATCAATTTGGCAAACTATCAGGCTTTAAAATCAATTACACTGGATCAGAAGCCATATTTGCAGATAATGCGTGAAGGGGCACTCTTACACAGCAATGACCTTTTAAGCTGGCACAAGCCAGTTTCCACTACTTGGCAAAATATCCTCCCACAATGCTAAGTCAATTATATTAAACCTATTTCAGTCTGTTATTGAGTATATAATGGGAGGGCACTGCTGAGGGCAAATCCGCCTATCCTTCCTCAGAAAGGAAAAACACAATCGACCTGACAAAGTTATCATTTATCCCATGTCTATACAGCACACCTCCTCTTGAAGGAAGAGGAACAGCAAAGAATCAGGAAAACTTAATCCATTTTATATATCACCAAGTTTTCCTCACAGTTTTAATGTCATTAAATTACAGCTCTGCAGGCAAAAACAGCACACCACATGATCATCACAAAACAACAGCACACCACATGATCATCAGCATGTGTATCGGAGAGGCCATTAGCAGATGATACTTAGGATAGCAAAAATTGCTCAGAATTGCTAAGATCTCTAATCTGTACAACCTTGTGAAGCACCGTTAGTTTCATGAGAGATTATCTGATGATTCCTTGTTATTTGCACAGTACACAGGGATTTATAGCCCAGACAGAGATTGAGCAACACCCCTAATGAGCAGGATCTTCATGCTGACGTGTACAGCACAGCAAGCGCTGAGGATAGAGGGTGAGTCGGGATATTCAGAAATACAGCGATAAGATTACATGTCATATACTTTGCTCTGCTGCGTGCAGACGGTTCAGCAATTTTACAGGGAGATTTTTTGCTGTTCTTAAAAATAAAGTTATTTGTGTCAGGGATGTGCATATCCCCCAGGTGGATGTGGTAAAAGAGGTGAAGTGTGAGCCAAAGGGACTGAAGCCAGAGTACGAGGAATGTGTGTGTTGGAAACTGGGACGAACATTAAGAAAAGGCACTTAAGCTAATATATGGATCGCAAAAATAAATTGAATAAAAGACAGCAGTAGAACTAATTAATCAATAATAGCAGCGATAGGAACAAATTTTTTATAAAAACCCTACTTCTTATAAGACTCCAAAAGCAGTATAGTGGGATGGTTTGTAGTACCATAGAGAACACCAGAACAAGGTCAGCCCACCAGGCTGAGAAGGAACAGGGGACTCTTGCTCACCATCGGACTTTCCTATACAGGGTTCCTGAAGGTCTCCTTGCACCAGAGAGCTGCTAGGAGACAGGATGCAAGAAGGCACACAGCAGTAGACAGAGCAGCAAGACCCAAGGGCTCTTGCATCCCAAAGAATGGAATAGGCTGCCCAGGGAGGTGGTGGAGTCTCCTTTTTTGGAGACATTCAAAACCTGCCTGGACAAGTTCCTGTGCAACCTGCTCTAGGTGGACCTGCTTTGGCAGGGGGATTGGACTAGATGATCTCCGGAGGTCCCTTCCAACCCCATATGATTCTGTGATTCTATGATTCTGTCACTACAGGGAGAAGTTGGCAATTTGCCATTCCTCATGCTTGGGGAAAACGGCTGTTGGTAGAGGTCTCGATTTTTCCCTAATGCCTGCAAGTGGCCACCTTCACAGCTGGCTGCAAACACAGAAAGAGATGCCAGGTTAAGCCCTCTTGGCAAACACACCTCTAAGTACCTTACATACGCTGTTCTTGCCTGGCTCAGTGTAGCCTGTTACAGTAAGCACACAGAGGAAAACAAAAGCGTTTGTGTGCCACAGATGGAACAATAGGACAGTGGTAAGGGAAACGGATACAGAGAGCAGGAGAGACTTACTGAAGACAGACATGATCAATAAAGGGAATAAGAAAAGAAGCCAGACTTAGCAGCCCAGCCACTAAATCCTGCAGCTTCTCATCTCAGCACCTTCAGTTTACTTCTCAGTTCTTTTTAGACAGAAAAACACGTTTATCTGTATGGCTGGGATAGCAGCAGGCAAGAAATATGCCTGTCTGGCTACAGAAAGGCAGATATATTGCATGCCCTGAAGACCAGGCAGCTGGATGAATTACTTCACCTTTGTCTTGGGCCATACATTCAGAGGAACTTGTTTGTATATTTGTGCAGGGGCAGGATTCAGGGAGTTTAAGGAAATATTTTTTGCTTGATATCAAACGTCATTTTTGTTTAAACTATAGGATAATATCCTCATAGTGCTGTTAATGCTTACTCTGTTTTGGCAGTCAGAATTCTACTGGTTGGGAGGCGCTTTGATAAAGGAAAAACTGAGGGCTGTATCAGTAATCATCCATAAATAAAGCTGTACGCAATAGCTCTTAGTGAAGCAAGTAAAATGGAGTTCTCTCTCTGGTGCCTCAGAATCCACCTTAATGATGAAGCCAGTTCTCAAAACCATTCTTTTGCTCTTCCCCGCATGTGACAGGATCCCTATAAAGGTGAATTACTCAGCTGTTTGTTCATTTATGAACAAGTAGTAATGAAACTCGTGCATGCCATCTCATACCAGGGCTTTAAACCCATGCAGAATATGATGTGCTCTTAGAAAGAGTTGGGAGAAAAAAATAGGTGAGAAGGGGCAGGTGGGAAAGAACAGGGAGGGAAAGACTGTCAGCTTGTTTTGTTGTAAGTAACACATGGTAGAAATCAACAATATTTGCAAAAAAGGATTCTAGGAAGATCTGGGAAATGACAGAGAAAAAGCAAAAACGTTTTAATGTACAATTCAGACAACCGTTCTTCACAGGACATAGCCAGAAGTATGTGCGAGATATTCAAAGTTATATCCAACAACCGATATAATGCTGGAGATGTTGCTCTCATTTAAAAAAAGAATAGAGGTAACCTTCATCTTCTCACAATAGCCAGAGCCTTTCAAGCAGTAGGATAGATCTGGGTCATCTCAGTGAGGGACTGTTATACTTGTCTAGTCATCGAAGGTTTCCTTTGCTTTGTACGTTCCCAGAGCAGAGCTGAGGAGTCATTGCAGTTCCCATACCTGTCTCCCAGCTGTAAGTAGAAGAGACATTGTCAGAGGAAAGGAGGCATGGCAGGGCATCCCTAGGACCAATTAATTTGAGCTTCTGACAACATAAATTAGCACAGTTTAAGTGAGAATGTGACCAGTCTGGATTTGCAGAGTAGATCAAGCGGCAATTGTCTTATGTAGTCAAAGTCAATGGAACTGACAGATTAATAATTATTGCTCTATTCCATGCTTCAGTCATAAAGCAACCCACTAAATCTCACTAAATTATCTGATTATACAGAATATCATGTCACAGTTCACCGTATGCTTTCTTTTGTATTTTAATGGCGGCAATATGCCTAACAGTATTCCCAGGTCCACTGATTTTGCACTTTCCCCTTATTCAAATCTCCATTTTCCTATCCCAGTTCTTTGATACTTCCTTCCTTTTTTATTGTCTCAAGAAAAGCACTTGAGGCTCATGAGTGAATAGCACACAGAACAGCCTCATTAGGGGTAGTATCCAACAGAATCACTGAATATAGTACATAGCTTCACACACTGAAACCATTTGACTAAAAATGAACATGTAAGAAATTTTCTGTAGGAAAAAGCCATTTCATCCAAACACACGTTCCGTAAACTGTCAAACTATGACAAATATTTTGTATGAAAAATTAAGTAACTAGCTTTCTTAAGTCTTCCAGTTTAAAAATGAATTTTGAATGAGAAGATTGAAGAAATAAAGGAGAGTTAGAACAAAATGTTTTTTATGCAAGTGAAAATGGTTTGACAGGCCTGACTACTTAGTACTTTTCCGTAACTATTATTTATCTGGGGGTATGGGGAAGGGGGGGAAGGCAGGCAATAAGTAGAGCCTCTGCTCAGTTCGTCTCAAAGTGACATGCCCATTACATTGATATGTCATCTGCAATTAGGGGGACATTTTCCCTTGGATAAATACAGTGTAGAAAACACTGACATCGTTGGTTTTGTTCTGGTTTTCCAGTAATGTAACAGCAGACTCTTGGCCCTCCTCTTTTGACACTTTAATACATAGGTCACAGAGTAAAGCATGGATGATTAGTGAGTTCGAGACTAAAGAAAACACAAATACCTTCCTAGGGATTATGTTGCCCACAGCGTGCAATTCCATGGGGATTCAACAATATGAAGTTACATTTTTTACCCCTCTAATACCAAAAGGCCACCTGTAGCTACTTAATGTTAGGATCACACACTCCAAAGCAACCCAGCACTGGTTCCTGTGGAAACCCTTGCTGAGCTGCATTAATCAGATCAAAATTGTTGTTAGGATGCTAAATGATTATCTGGTAACACCATGCAAGGCATGGGAGAGTATTACTGCAGCTACTGTTTGCAGCTGTTAGCACAACAGAGGAGCCATCCCTATGGGGTTTCTTGTACAAGGGACCGATTTGCCAACCTCCATCTGACCTTGGTAGATGATCATTTAGGTCACACACAGCTTGTGTTTTCCTGGCACAAATACCCTGACTGGCTCTTTGGCTTCCTGGATAAGGTTTCTCCATGTACTGAGAAAGGACTTTAAACAACACTGTCAGTAGGAAGTAAAAGAGGGGGCAGGTGAGGCTGCAGTTCACCCAGGGAATGAATGAAGTTCCATCCCTCCTAGACAGGCTGTTTACCATTAAGTTAGCAAACTTAATCTGAATGCTCTTTACACCCTGAATAATTCAACAGATGAATTTACCACCAGAACCTCTGGCAGCAGATCAATCTGGGATTACATCATCAGAGAATTAAGTGTGTCTTCATTTTCGGCAAGATAAAAACGTCCATCTGTTTCTGTTCTTTATTAATTTTGCCTGTAAGTAGAATACAGAGCTATACATTAATTAAATGCATGTGACTGGCTAATAAATTTGTTACAAACTGCTCTCATGATGCCTGTTTCTTCATTAAGCAGAGATTGAGAATGTATAAAAGGAGGACTTTTTACAATAGATCATAGACAGATGAGAACTAAGCCACATAGAGTTTTCTGTAGCAGTACAGAAAGTGCCAGAGGAAAGAGGAATTCCATCAATACTTCAATTTTCTCTTATTTTTGCGATTGGGCCCCATAGGAGGACAAAAGCGTCCCCCTCTCCTTATTCTGCAAACATAATCAGTAACAATGTTCTCCCCCTTGCCTACAAGTGCAGGGAGGTAACGCCAGTCAGGATTGCCACTAATATAATTCTGTGAATCAATGAGCAAAGAAATGCTAAGAAAACAGGAGAGCCAGCACAATTCCCGGGTCACTCTGTGCCTTGGGACTGCACACTTTGCCTGTGGCCACACACCACTGACCCAGGACACGAGAGGGAGGGAAGAAGCTGCATGGAATAGGAGAGCAGGGTCCTCCTGGGTCAGCCGAGCCCAGCATGGCCTCTACTGCTAAAGACACTGGGGATGTGACAGTCGTGGGGTTTGTGCTATTGTTCAGGTGGGTTGACTTGGAACCGAGATGAAAGTAATCCTAAAAAGGTCAGCAGAAACTTGATAAAGGAAAAAAAATCTCAACACACTGTTACATTACATGAGAATCTATTATTAAACAGAATCTAAATAAACTCCTATGCTTGCAATAATTTCGTAAGAACCTTTCTAACAAAGTTAGGGGAAAAAGTGCCTTTTATGAGCATTCCTTCAAGTCGTTATTACCTGTCAAAGAAATTGGAAGACAAAGGGAGAACCTTCTGCTGTTATTGCAGATCTTAGCGATAGCTTTGCTTTAATAATATACTTACTACAATAGTAACAATAATGAACTACTGCAGACTACTCATTTCAAACTGAATTGCCAACATTGACTACATTCTGCACAGAATATTTTTCAGCTTGACAAGAAAAAAATATCCACCCCACCTAAGCTCCCCCCCAAACTCTTCTGAAAAATATTCAGAAAATAATATTCCCACCACCCTTTTCCGAACCTCTCGAGAAACAGAAGGTTTTGATATTTTGGCTTTTTATCCTTTTGGAAAAGACTACTGAAAGTTTCCCCCATGGTAAGTAAGCTCCTCAAAGCCGCAGCCACTTCCCTCTTCCTTAGAAAGTTCTTCTCAGACTTTTACCTTAGAAATGCTAAGTCTTCTCAAAAGTGGAACATGGTAACACAGGAGTTAAACAGATGAGTGAAAGTAATTAAGTAAATTACACATTTTCCTGAGGAAAAAAAAAACCATAGACTAATGGGAGTGCTCATCAGAGAGCTAATATTTAGATAGCTAAAGTTACAACTACAGAGAAGAATAATGACTGAACGCTAAAGTAACAGCACAATAATTAGTTGCATTCTTGCAATTACTTAGGAATTCCCCAAGAGTTAGCATTGAGTAAAGTTATTTTTATAAGTGTATTAGTAGTAAGTCTTTAAAAAAAAGTCATGCCAGGTTTTTGTTGATGGTTCAAGGGAACCAGAAAACTAGGAAAATCACATTTCATTAGGAAATGGAGCAAGAAGGAAAACACACAAAAGGGGTGAGAGACAGAGAGTAAATGAAGGAACTTATTAGGGTGAATAGAATCCTGTATCGTGTAGGAAATGTCAGAATATAATATTTTCTCTCCTAAAGAATGAATGAAAGCACATAGGGGAAATGCCATTCTAGTAGCCCTGAACCATGCAGCAGAGATAGCAGCACAGGGTTTATTAGCACATACTTCTCTGTCGTGTCTCACATGGGCATCCCAGTCCTCATTCAGAAAGAAGAAACAGTTCAGGCTCATTGCCCTGTTACTAGTACTGCCACCCTCGTTATACAGACCACAGGAGCTTGGGCTCCCAAAAACATATACAACTTTTCAGAGAGAACAATGAATGGATACCAAGTCCAGGCAGTCTTTGAGCCTGCAGATGAAAAAACAGCAGAAACACATTATCCATTCCACAGAAAGCAAAGAGGTGTGCCCTTAATAGCTCTCACCTGAAAATTTTCAAGTCCCTGCCTGCTATTGATCCCAGGCTAATTTTGTTGAAGCCCATAAAGCTACACCAGGGGGCCATTTGGTTTTCCAGATACCTGATATCCATGGCAAACATTCTATTGTTTTCTCTGCCCTTTGAACAGGAAAATTACTGCAATTCTCCCTGACTTGAAATCTCATTCTTTAGCACAAATTGGCTGTTCAGTCTCTGGTTTGTGTTTGGGCCCACCCTACCCTCCTCGCTGTCACACAGGTGACAGAAAGGTGCCACAGAAAAGTACAGGTCAGCACAAGAGAAGGTTTTCATGTCCTGAACACCAGACCCTTCTCTACCTGCAGGCACCTGTGAGCTCCACACCCAGGAAGCGTCTTTGATACCCACTCGGAAATGGCACAGTACCACCAGCCAGGGGCAGACCTCAGCAGCCAACAGCCTCCAAGATACAGGGCCTGGAAAGGAAAAAGAGAAACCAGACCAAAGGCAGGCTGGGACATGTAGTTCTGGGGAACTGAAGGAGAGGATAGGCAGTGGCCAACCCTATCTGCCTGGGTTGCTCTTTCCTCATCACCACTGGAGCAAAAATAAATCTGGCCATGTTCATGCTGCCCCAACACAGGACTTGTCCACTGGAGAAGCAGACTCTTGGTCCCGGATCCTGGTCCCCTTCCACCTTGCTAGGATTTTGAAGAGTTCTGCAGTGCCAGTGGGGGAATGGGGTGGGAGTGTCACTTGCTCTTCTGTACCACATTGTGGTGTGTGTGTCCGTCACCTCAGATCCCCATGCTCCCCAGCACTGAAATAGGAGGACAACTGCAGAATGAATGGCACTGCTACAGGTTCCTCTAATTGCACCATCCCTCCCTGTCAGCTCCCGCAGGCTTCCTCTGTGGAAGAGGTCTGCAGTAAATCCTGTTGCTACTTTTTGCTTCCTAGAGATTTAAGGCCAGATTTTCCCCTAATTTACATACAAGTCTAAAGCCATTAACCTCCAGAAAGCGATTCCTTTGTCTGCTGGTGCAAGGAAGAGTAGAATTAGGTCATATGGACCTAGTCAGTCCTTTTTTTTTTTTTTTTTTTTTTAATACCAATGAAGGCTGGCAAGAATATTTTACTGAAAATTTAAGAAGTGGTTCTCTATGCCCCTACTGCTTTTATTTAATCAAGTATTCACACCAATGGCATATAGCCCTGCAGTATAACCTGCAGCAATATGTAAGCTTTTGTTTGTCACACTCTTTCTGTCTAAATGGCCCTGCTAGACAGCTTATTGTTTTTCCCTTGAACCGTGAGCACTCATGGCTTTCAGGGTATTTTTGTTGATTTTTTTCCCCTCCTCTTTTTCAAAAAAACCTTAGTTCCAGAACAACATCAGTTTCCACACTCTGCAGCTTACAGCCCTACCTCTCATAGTGTCTGTGTTTGCTGGTTATCTAGATTTGCTTCTTCAGATGGTTATTACATTTTTAAAGCGCAAATGCTAGCTGCCATACTGCACGATTTTAGACAAAGGCAGTGTTAAGAGTCATGCACCCACTCCCCCGTTTCATTCCTCAGCATACATTAAATTTTCCACCACGGTAACATTTGTTTTGCTTAAATCTCCAGTTCTGCTTATTTTTAAAGGAATAACACATGTTTGTGTGCCTCTGCTTAAAGCCCCTGCTCTTTACTTTCAGTGGAAACACCCACTGACAACAATCACAGTTTACTTGGTGTTTTTGCTTGATGTTCCTTTGCTGCAGAGCCCAACACACTTCGCTTTCAGAGCTCTGCTTTACAGCAGTGCTTAGCTGTCATACCACTTGATCTCTTAAGAGACCAACAAATGCAGGCAAAATTTAAAACACCACAAGATATGATGTTGCTTATGAAAGACTGAGATAAGACCCAAATCCCCACATGTCCCTGTGTTTCAGACAGTAAGTTCCTCTTGCCTTGCATACCTCAGTTCCCTAATAGATGAGAAAGAACATAGGAGATGCAGCAGATACACAGCAAAAACTCTTCTCCTTGTACTAGCCAAAGATCGCCTGGCTCCATTATGTATCTTTCAGAACTTCATTGTAGCCATTCTGCTAGCTATAAGTTATTCCAGGGAAAGGAAGTCCTTAGCCATCTAGCTTGCTTGCCAACCTATCATGTTCATCAGTTTAGGCGATAGACAACTTCTTCTACCACTAGTCAAGTAGATTCATCTTCAAGCAAGAAACTGTCAGGCTATCAAACATGCCAATGTCTAAGGCAAATAGTTACTGCACACTCAGCACAGCACACACAGCAGCTCCGCTTTTTGCGGCTCCACAGATCAGCTGTAGGTACGTAGTAAACTCACCATATACAATTTCTGGACTGCAAGCATAGGCCAGTCTGAAAACATACCCCACAACATAAGTAAAGAAAAGCCTGACAAATTCAGCCTAGTCAGTGAGTTCAATGGAAGTTCTTTCCCATTTAACTCTCTATCATGTATTCAGCCACCTCAACAACTACACTAAGAACAAGACTCTGCAACCAAACAGACTGTCAGTACTTCCTCTTAGCCTTCCTACCTCCTCTTATTTGATTTCCCCCCTTTTTTCTTTTCTTTTTAATGTTCAGCTTTTTATCTTCGCTGGTTGGAGCTAATGAGACCCACCTGACCTGGCAGCTTGTGTGAGTCAGCAGAATAACTTTCCACCTCCTGACAAGGCTCAAGAGCTACAAATCTTCCATAAGGATAGGAATACTTCACCTCCCAGGTGCTCTGGGGATTAATTAGCATTTGGAAATCATGTTTCGAGATCCTCATGTGCAAAGTGCTAGGGAAGAGGCTATTATTATTCTTGCAAACCGTAATCCTGGATTAGTTAAAGCAACTAGTCAAGCAATCAACAGAATTTGTCAGTGGTGAGGTAATGAGTTACAGCCAGTGACATTTCTAGGACAGAAAGAATGAATTTTCTAAACAATCAGTATGTGCTGCATAGAGTGAATAATTTGTAATGAATAATGTATGCAGTTAATTTAGCCTCTTTGCCAGCTTGCAGAAAGTCCATGAACAGAAAGAGAATTTCCTGACCTTATTTCAGGAATTTAAAAATGAAAAATGTGTTTTATTCTGTGGATGTGTCCTCAGCATGTCTCTGTTTCTCTGACATAGTGCAGACACAGACACAGGTAAAAGGAAAGACATCCTTGTCCCATCTGGAATAGGAAGTAGGGGGATCATATGACCATAAAATCTTCCATCCCTACTGTATGCTCACCCTGTCACGTTCAAATCTGGGCAAAATATTTGCCCAGTGGGAGTTGTATGTTGTATACATCCATGTACCTAGGCTATAATGGGAGGTCTGCTAACAGACCTACGTCCTAAATGAAGCCACATGTGAAAACACAGTCACTATTACATGGATATTTCAGAAAAACATATCTAAATCATTTCTTGGCTGACTATGTGGCTGTCAGGTTATTTCACAAGTTCTGTCCTGGTCGTCAGCTGGGATTGCAAAAGACAGGAACAGACATACCGCATACCATCACCTTATTTCTTCAGCTGCAGAATGGGAATTATGGTGGATTCTTCTCCTGCTGCTAACCCTGAATATCAGACTTCACTTGTTCATGATAATCCTGTCAGAGCTACAGTAAAGTTTCTGTTTTAAACTCAGTAGTTAAGAAAACTGCTCACACGTGGAAAAAACTGGCAGAAGGAGAGATGTGGGATCAGAGGTACCCTTGTTTCATTGATTTTCTATGGGTCTCAAACCATCAAACCCAAGGAATTATTAACTCTGCCTTACCAGTACGAGGTTGTGAAGACTGAAATACAGGCTTGAGTTCTCTTACACAGTTGACACTGTTCACTGCATGGCCAGAAATGTTACCACCCTTAGTGGGGAGTGTGTGGGGACTGGCCAAGCAGGCTCCCTGCCGCTGGTCACCCACCGCTTCCCACCCAAGCCTCTTCCCACTGCAGCTTCCTGGGGTGGACCAGGATTGCTCCTCACTGCTCATGCAGGAAGGAGTGTCTCAGATAACCTTGTGGGTAAAACGAGTGTTGAATTGGTGAAAACAACTCCCACTTTGTCATTTGTAGGTAGAATAGATTTGCCTTCCAGCATTAAAATACACAGAATATGAATATTAAAGTTGCTGTTGCACTGGCTCTTGCTGACTGTACAGTCTCAGCTTGCAGCACCCTGGACGTTTTGTTTTCAGCAGGCTGAGGACATCTGCCCCTGTGTGATGGACTCTGATTTCCTTCCAATGCCCTTTTGTGCTGTCATTTTTGCAAAATACTCATTTAGAGAAAAACTGAAGAGGGTGCACAAGTAAACATCAGAAGGCCAGATCCCTTGAATTATTTCAAAGGAGAAAATTAAAGTCATTGCTTATACTTTTAGGATAAGAAGAAATCATCAAGGAGGAAAGACACTAAAAACAGAAACTGCAAAAGGCGAATTCTAAAGGTAACCAGGAAAAAAACCATCAGTAAAAAACAAAAGATGTATATTTGTGAATCAAATTAACATATGAATGTGTAAAGCATACCAACCTGACAGAGATGAATGTATATCCTTCTCTAAAACTACAGCTAGCTCATCATTTCACCCTAAAGGGCCATGCATTGAGTGCTGATTCACAAGAAGTCCACTGTATGTGTGGGCTCTCCCTCACAAGTACAACTGTAACTCCCTGTGAATAATTGTCAGCACATGGAAAAGGAACAATTTAAGCATAATTTTAAGCAGAGCCATCATTGGTCCCTCCATACACCTGGCACAGTTACCCAGAAGGATCTTAGCCAGCTCATCTGTGCCTTGGATAGCACTGAGTGAAACTTAGGAGTTCAAAACCAATACAGAGCCAGGATGATACAGCCTAATGAGAAAGCTATGGTTTATGTGCAAAGGAAACAAGTTGCAGGGTAGAGGAAAATAGTATTTATGCTCACACCTGCTGCAATTTCCTAAGAGTGTTCATCACATTGCCTTCCTAAAACTCATGTCTGCCTCCTTTCGATAAGCTCCAGTTTTCTGCCACTAAGAATTGAAGCCAAATTAGAAGCTGGGGCTCTGTGGAAATGTTTTTGAGAGTTTTGCAGGTGGGAGGCACTTTCATTGTTCTATACTGTGATATGTTGATGGGAATTCTACTTTTCATCCTTCTGGTGTTTTTTTTTACCTTCTTTGTCTGGCATTCCAATAATTTCATTAGTCTCTCTCTTAGTAAATTATGCCAGGTGGCAATGTATGAGCCAAAAGGCAAAAATAGCTGTCATCCATAGCACTATAGGGTCAGATTTTTTCCTTCTGAGTGACTCTGCACTGTCACTGTGCAGACTTTTCCTGGTTAAATATTTAGAAATGCATAATTTATTTGAGTTAATTCTGGAAATTGAGGACAGAGCTACAGGCACTGAAGATGCAGAATGCAGCTGCATTTGAGTTTCACTCTGTAGGTCTCTCTTTGCATAACTGTACTGGAGAAGGAATCAAAGAAGTGAAGGAAAAGTTAATTTTTAAGTTATTCTCTGTATCAGCTTGCTGGGGTAAATTAGAAGAGCCTAAGGGTTGTCAAACTCACATTTCTGTAGAAAAGCCCATTGTTCACGGGTGATGGTTCAAGAAAATGTATATAAAATGGCCATTATGACTTTAAGCAGCAAATTATACCTGCAGTGGACAACATTTGTCAGCATTAAAAAGTCACCAGTCTCTCAGCTTCCTTTTCTTGGAAACTGCCGTAGGCATGAGAGGGAAGGGCTGGGCTAGGGGCTTGGAGGACAGAGAAGCACAGCTGGGTTCTGCTTGTGAGCAGAAATCCTACTGAGCATCCACCAAGGGCACAAATTGGCTGCACATGAGCATGGTCCCCAGTTTTTTGTGGCAGTTGCTCCCCTCCAGCAGGCAGGTTTCCTTCTCACAGTCCCCAGGGTGTGAGGCTGGTTCAGGTTCATCCCCATGGGGCCAGGGTGCAGTCAGACACACACCTCTTCTCGGGAGATCCTCGGACACGGCCTGCATTTAGCTGTAACCCTGCTCTCTCAGTATATGAACCATGTAGCTTTTTGTATTCCCTGTACCATGGTGGCACTCAGAAAGAGAGGGGAAGGAAGTAGAAAAGAGCCCATTCCAGCATTTTTCTAGCTCCTTTTCTGCATGTGTGTAGCCAGCAAGGTCAGTCGAGGGGAAAGACACCCAGCTTGGGTTACACGCCTTCTTGGAGATGCTGCAGTCCTTAGTTTACTGTGTTTTCAGAAAGACTTTACAAATACCTTTCTGCCTGATTGCAAGAAACTCTGTGCTGTCCTCAAATGCCAGCTCTCTTCTCCACTCAGGGACTGTCAAAGTGCCTCCATTTTCCTTATTTCTGCACTTTGATTTCTCCAGATGCACCTTGTCTGATAATTGAGAAAGTGCTTTTGTTTTTTGTTAGCAGTCAGCAGCACTACCTGTCCTTGGTTAAATCTTCTCTTTCATACAACTACAAGCCCGGAAAGTTCTGTGCTTGTATCCAGCACTTGTTTTCCACTTTCATTGGTGAGGAAAATACCTGTAGCCAGAGGTTTTACTGAGAAATCAAAAATCCAGAACTACGTGCTTTCCAGTTGCACTGGCAATCAATTGCTCATTAACATCAGCAGTTACTCACTAAAATCATTGCATGTGTCATTGATGTGAGGACCTTCAATGTCCCAGCTTGTCCTTGATTCTGGTGCCATCTAAGAATGGTGATCATCTGAGGTCCACAGCACTGCTAAGACTCCTTTCTAGGAAGAAGTCCTGGCTTTAGAGGCAGCATAGAAGTTGCAGTGGGCCACAAATATTCCAGTATCACTATTTGCACTATTTTCTCTTCAGGGTTGACAAAGGCAGGGTCATCTTAGCCTTAGACTTCCAGCCCAATTTCTTAAAACCAAAAGTTGGCTCTGACTTTGGGTGGTTTATGTGTCCTGAGAGATGAAGCTGTCTTCCTCATGACTTCCTATGCAATGGTGAGCAGTTCTTCCATGATACTAATGGCACTGGGAGGAAAGAAAGTCCCAAATTATTCTAACATGTGCTACATCTTCTTAGCATGCCAGCATATACTTTCTCAGTCCTCTTCATATAGATCTTAGACCATGGTCCAGCAAGCCCTGTGATAATTAAGACACACAGCCCATTTGTTTGGAATATTCGCTGTCTTTACACTGACACACCACCATTTACCAGCAGAGTTGACTCAGATAACCTTCGGTGTAAAGCAACAGCAATGCTGGATTCACAGTAATATATCTTAAAATGTCTTATGTGACTCAAAAGCTTGCTTTTATTAGCTGTGAGTTTATACTGGGAGGGGAAAGTGCAGCACATATCTTTGGTTTTGTAACTGAGAGGCATTTTCTGCATCCCTGGCATGAGTTCTGGATTCCTGGAGCTCCTGTCATGGTCTCCAGCTTCAGCACACCCCATTGAGGGGTCTCCATTATTCCTCAGATTTTCATGTCTACATTTTTCCAAATTCTGTATTACTTTGGAAAATGGCAGGAGAACTTCTCTATTGTGTGTTAATTAGTGGGGTGACAGTGCGGTATTAATTAGCAGAGGGTACTTACATATACAGTCTCTGCACTCTGGAAGCATAGTCTGAATCCCAAAGCCAGAGTTGATATTTTTCTACTGAATGGAAGTGAATCTTCTCCTCAGAAATAGCTGTTTCTCAGCCAAGCACAGAGACACACTCTCTTGATGAGTTGCAAGCTGCTAGGAATTTCGAGAGGTACCGAGCCCTGCATCACAGTTTTTCTTCACAGAGCATTTTTAACTGTTTCTTTTCAATCAAAACTGTCAAAATGATGTTGTAGAGCCCACAGTCAACGCAAAGTGAGCGTGTGGGGCTTCTTTACTACAGTGTCATTGAACAGAAAGATCAATTTCTGTTTTGGCAGCCAGTTTAGCTCTCAGTGAAGCCAGTGGAAAAGTGTCATTGCTTCCAGTGTGGATTGGATCAGGCCTGAGGTGAGCTCTCTACATCTCATTATGCAGTTCATTTGAGCAACAGGCCTGGAGTAGATTTTTATGGCTCTTTGACCAACTTTACACCACCAATAGAGGTTAGGATGCCAAAAATCGTCATTTTGATTTCTCAATAAATTGCCTGGCTTTTCCCGGAATACTGATCACAAAGAGAGGGCAATACGTCTCTTCCAGAGCTATAGGGAGCTTAACTGTAAGGAATCATCTATTGTGTATTATACTCGTTGCCACCAGATTTTTTAGGTGACTTTGGACAGAACTGTATTTTCTTCTCATATTAAAGACTGAAAATGTCTGTGAGCCTGGATCCTTGTCCTAAATCAAAAGGTCAGAGAGGCTTTACCTAACAGTTCTTCGCACTGCTCCATTTACTCCCCACCACCTTGACCAAGAGTGACTGTTAATTGACAAAGCAGGATCACCCACTCCCCCAAAGTTTGAGTGCTTTGTTAGCGCAGCCCAGAGCTTCAAAGTTCCTGCAGAGAACAGTGTAAATCAGAGATCTTGAGAGAGGCAGAAGGCATGAGACAGACAGGTGGCAGCTTTCAATAGGCTAAGATGTGTGAAGACAAAGTAAAAAGGTCAAAATTGTTTCTCTGAGAGAAAACAAGGAGAATTTGCAACTGAAGTATATAAAATCGTGTTGTATAGTGAAGGTCAAAAGAGTACTTGATTGCTAACAAGAGGCCAAAAGCCAGCAGAGTATTCTTTTCAAAGAAGAATGTTTTATATAATGTGTCATTAGCTTGTAGAACACATTGCCACAGATAATATCTGTCTTCTATGACTCACGATAGCAATATCCAGCTACAGTAGATAGACTTCAATTGCAAAGAGGCAATGTAATGTATTTTTACCCCTTATTGGTTTGGAGTGAAAGGAAGGAGCAGATGAAGGGAAGTGAAACACACGCTGGGTGTTGGTAGCATGACATTATCCTCTGTCCTAAACCGAAAAGGAGGAGCTGACTGTTCTTCTACCTTGAAGCTAAGATTTAGTACCTTAAAGTACAGAGATTCGGGGAAGATTTCAAACTACAATTTTCAAGGCTGAAGAGCCAATTTTGACAGTGCTCGTAGGGGAAAGCATAAAGAGAGGCTCAGAGTAGGACAGTGTGTCAGTGTGTAGCATGTTTTAGCAAATACATACACAGCAAGAAAAAATGGAGCTGACAATAACTGCACTTGGAGGAAAAAACTGAATCCTTGCCTGTATAGGTGAAATAACTGTATGAGAGTGTAAATTTCCTGGACCAGTGCTCACAACAAGCCTAATAGAGAGCCCTAGGCCGGCAGTCAGTCATAATGTGTTTGTGTTTGCAGGGTATGGGATTAATTTTCAGAGAAGCTATCTTGAACTTCAGATGGACATGACAGTGGACTCAGGAAGTCTCTTAAAAACCATGGTGATAACTTTTAATCCAGGATACTCTCCACCTCAGCTCATGGCTGGTGATACTAGATTCTGCATTGAATTTGTATAATCAGTGGGTTTCAGAGACACCGTTTGCTTCCTTACCTCAGGTCCCCATTGACTATAAAAGACAACATAAGCATCTCACTGTATCAAAATTATATTCATCCTTAATGCTTTCCAGAGAGTAATAGTCAACTTCCACAGAGTCACAAGTAGCTCAGTCACTTTCACCCCTGGTAATTAATTCAAAAGGACCAAGAGTTGTTTAAGAGCTGTTAGGACTGTTAGCTCCTATCCTGGTGCTTTTTTCAGCAGGGGAAGGTCTCAGAAGAAAATTACAGAATCACATGGGGTTGGAAGGGACCTCCGGAGATCATCTAGTCCAACCCCCCTGCCAAAGCAGGTCCACCTAGAGCAAGTTGCACAGGAACTTGTCCAGGCAGGTTTTGAATGTCTCCAGAGAAGGAGACTCCACCACCACCCTGGGCAGCCTATGCCAGTGCTCTGCCACCCTCAAAGTAAAGAAATTCCTCCTCATGTTTAGGTGGAACTTCTTATACTCAAGTTTGTAATTCTATGATACTTCCTAATTTTTTGACAGTGATTGTGATTTCTATTTTAAAAAAAGGAATCATTGTCACTATCAGTAATCCAAGGCTGGAAACCAACACAAAAGCAGAGAAGTCCTTGGAATGCTATGGGTATTTCAGTCTGCAGGGCTTCTGAAGGACTGTCTTCAAAGTGAAAAGCAATGTCCAAAGTTGCGGATGGCTGAACTGCCCAAGATGGGCAGGGAAATACACTTCGACGTCTGCTGATGTTTGCCCCACTCCACATCCAGTACCTTCCCCTCTGTCCTTCCAGTTGCACAAAGTCCTCAAGTTCGGAGTCACGTGAGCCCCCATGGTAGCGGGGAGGTCATAACCCAGGCAGCCAGTGCAAATCTGTGCACTTGACTCAGACACTGTGTGAGCATGGGTGGTAAAACCAGAATGATGCCAGCGCTGGCTCTTCAGAGCTCACAGGTGGCAGGCACCCCTACCCTAACGCTTGGCCTTCTGCCTTCTGGACATGCCTCCACAAGTGGCATGGAGCCCTCGATGGGGCACTGTGTAGAATTAGGCGGTAACAGATCTGCTCTCGTATAATTTTCTTTTCCCCATACAATGGAGACAGAAAGAGATTGTGCCTCTGGCTAATAACTTTAATCACTTTCTGGTTCCTTCTCGTACAAAGCAAACAAACACGTTATTGCAGAATTCTACAGTGAAATTTGATTAGTGCCTCCTTCAGAGGCCGTTGGCAAAAAAGAGAGAAGTATATTGAAGGATAAAGGAAAAGCAGAACACAGGCAAGGAGGTTTGCAGGCAGGTAATTGCAAATAAACCCCACCATATGTTCTTGAAAATCCCAGAGAAGAAAGAAAAAGAGGCTATATATACCTTAGCTCATAAATTACCATATACCAGTCCCACCCACATGACTACAAAGGGAAACTTTTTAACAGCTTAAATCTTCAGCCATGCCACCATCCTTCCAGTCATGTCTTCTCAAAGCACAGCTTGGAGGAGCTGCAACCTCATCGCAAGAAAAAGAATTGACAACCCCGTGCCACAGGTGACAGGGACAGTAGAACAGCTTAGCTTTCATTTGTGATGCATTTTGAACTTCATTTGAAACACTTTAAACTATAAATAAACTTTTAAAATATCATTCACTGCCATAGCTTTACGTTGCATTACAGGTCCCCTGATATAGAATAAGGCAAGACTGTGTGTTTGCCTTAGTTTAAACGGGCACACAATATATATAAATCCATGTAATTACCAGCTACTTATTCTTCAGCATTTGAAAAGGAGAAATCAGCTTGATGAATGCAGCACAAAGTTGTAGGAATTTATGGTAAGAATGGAATTTCTGGTTTTTCATGTTCAAAAGCATTGTTTTGTTTTTAGTCATATATAGCTAGATATATATTAATTTTTCTTATTGATAATTTACAAAGGTGCACTATACCATAAAATATATAATAGTTAAAAGTAAACATGGGAACATCTAACAAATTAAGCATTGAATCACAGTACTTTTCAATTAAATATTTTTTTGACATGAAATGTAAACAGATTAAATTATAAAACCTTTTGAAGGAAACTCTTGGTTTAAGTGGGTTTGGCTTGAAATGAAATATATATATATATCTCCAGTTCAAATTGACTTTGTCTTAAAATGTAATTGTAGCAGGGGAAAAAACCCCACCAAAATCTAACTGGTAAGACTAAAAGCAAAACTGTCAATTGGCTGTGCCTTCTTGCTTTTTCTTTTCAGATGGTAAGTTACAACTATTTTTGACATTTCTATTTTTCCATTATGATTCAGCATGTGAATTTCTTGTGGTTCCAGAGGATAAACAAAAATCTAGGTACCTAGGCAGACTTTAAAGTTTTGTGACTATTGAACATAAACGGATTTTGAAGAAAAGTTGCAAACTGGACCCAAGAAACTGATAAAGCATAGAAGGCATTGGCTTTAGGTTATTGAAGAAGAGATAATGAAATCCTGGTCCCAATAAATTGATTTTTAATGGGAATTTAATGGGACCGGAGGGAGTACGCCCAAATGCTAACTTTAGCCTACGGAGATAGATTAGTTTTCCTATGTTTCCTCTTCAGTTGGTTGGGAATGATAAGATCCTGCATTCAATCATCCCCTACAAGAGCTTAGCTGTAGCCTTTCTCCCTCCATTAACTCTAACAAGTCTGGGAAGGCTGCCCTCCTTCAGCAGACATCAGCCCCCTTGTACTCCCCACTCACAGGGCTAGTTACAAAGGAACATCTGTCTACTGACTTCATGTGTGTCTCTCCACTTACAGCTAAAGATAAAGGTCACTCATAGAATTAAACGTGGGCTTCCTGCAGTTGTCAGTTCTCTTAGCCCGACTGCATGTTGTCCCTGACTTTTTGCCTGAACAGAGAAAGCTGACTCTCTCTGAGAAACTATGCTTTACTGTGCTTGTGGACCCCAAATATGTCTTTTGCCAAAATGGCTGAACCTGGCCCTATGAGCAGAAAAGGCTGACCGGTGCATCTACTTTAGCAATTCACTCTTTGAAATAGGAGCAGATCAGTAGCTAAAAACAGTTGGTGCTGTGGCTCCTCACACCTCTGGTACATTTTATTAAGGGGTGTTTACTCAAATTAGATATGATCTGCCTGCATGCTATGTGTCTTACTAACCTAGAAGGGGAGGGATGTTGATATTGGGGGATAAAATCCATCATGTTCCATAGAAGAAAGCTTCGAAGGGATCTCAAGTCTGAGCATAATTTCTTTCAAGTGTACACTTCCTCCTAAGTGGAGAGAAATTGTTAAGATATGTCTGTGCAACCATTACTGAAGTAAGGTTTAGGCCAGCTGAAACATATTGCTGAGCACTTCTTGCGCTGGAGAATCTGCATGGCTATTAACGTGATAATTCACACCTGGTGTTAAAAATGAATAAATAACTTGTCTGTCAGGGAGTGCAGGCAGGAGGACAAATATTAAATGCTTCTAAACCACATCATGTCAGGCCTAGACACTGTCACAGTTCTGTTGCAGAAAGACATGGACTTAACTGCACTCGCTTCCTTTCCTCCCCTGACAGTTCAGCTGACTTCCAGCCGCAATAAGCTTTAAGTCATGGTCATCTATGATAAAAAGATGTCATGCAACTTTCAGACTTTTATGAAGTTTTTCAAGCCATTTCTTAGCTCCTTGGGAAAGCCCAGTCCATTTGCATAAGCATGGAGTTAAAGCATGAACATAACCCTTAAATTATGTATACAGAAATCTTTTGTATA
Organism: Limnodromus scolopaceus; assembly: GCA_028565335.1. Lineage (NCBI taxonomy): Eukaryota > Metazoa > Chordata > Aves > Charadriiformes > Scolopacidae > Limnodromus > Limnodromus scolopaceus. The sequence goes on from JAOXNO010000001.1 coordinate 119,502,212, forward strand.
GCTGTTTGGAAGCTTGAGGCTTCAAATCAAATTGAAGAAGACAGCTACAGTGAGGTTTTGATCTGAAGGAAAGAGTTACACAATTTATCCTTCAGCAAATCTACTTCCTGAGACAACAAGTATAATGAAAAAAGATCTGTGGCAGGACTAATTCTGTGAGAATGAAGAGAAATTTCTCTGCTAGTCCTGGCTAAACAGAGAAACGGTCCCTGAAGACCCCAACAACACCCATACAAAAGCCAAGACCTTATGTCAAGTTTTGGCCATGCTCCTTCTAGATGGTTTAAATTCTTAAAAAAAGAACACAGGCAGAGCATCACCTACACATTGATAAAAAGAATAACCTCAACCTTTTTTTTTAAGTAAGTCACTGAAGCAGAACTGCTCCTAATGTCTTTCTGGACCTCCTTCCAGGACCAAGTGACTCCCAAGGGCAGCTTACCCCCACGTCCCCCTCCCACAGACAGAGAGTACCGGTGGTGCTGCCACACTGCCAGTGATGCTCCGGCACAAACTGCCCAAGGATGAGGCTCATGACGAGGGGTACTGCAGAAAAGGTGCAAAGGTGCAAGTTCATAGCATGAGCGAAGGGGTATCAGCCCCGATGTTGGCAGACCTGGACCACCTCAGATGTGGAGGCAATCAGGCCAAATGCAGGAGCCCCCAGAGAGGCACCACAGGGACTAGAAACAATTGGGGCTCATCCCCTGGTGTACCCAAGCTTCCCAGCAAGGCTGGATGGCATGGGCAGTGATCTGAGCACCCAAGGAGACAATGGCATCATTCTCATCAAGCCACGCCAGCAGCCCCACTTTAGTCTCCAGAGGAAGGTGTTTCAGAAACAAGAGTAAGAAATCACACAGCAGCACCTCCCACTCCTAACCTTGAAAAGCTATTCCTACTCTGTTCCTTGCGATTCAGATGATAATATCTTCAAATGCATGAACATTGGCTATTGTAAACCTGGAGAGCCTCGTTACCAGACAGAAATCCTGCCCTTCTGCAATCCTGCTGAATGCCTGACCTCCCTGGTGTCTTGCAGCAGAGAGTTCCAGGGTTTAATTATCTCCTGTGTGAAAAGGGTTTTATTTGATCAGTCTGGAAATTGCTGCCTTTCAATTTACTTGAATATTTTCAGTCACCAGTGTTACACTAGACAGGATTGAATGCATCTTTATCAAACTCTCCTTCATTGGTTTCCTTTTTAAGGTCCTAGCACAACCTTTTTCATATGAAAGGTTTTCTGTGCCCCCAATCATTTTCTTTGCCCTTCTGCGAACCTCTTACAGTTTTCTTTAAGATAGAGCAGCTGTTACTGTACATACACTTGAGGTGAGGCTGCATTATTTTTCTTATTATTATCTTTATATTCCTTATCCCTCTTGTAACATTTGGTTTCTTTTTCTGGGTCCAGTGGTGTAGTGGGAAGGCCTAAGTGAGGCGCATGTGGGATACAAGCTCCCATCTGTAGCCTTCCGTGGCTGATTTAAAATCCTATAAATTTCATAGATGGTTTAAAAAAAAAGACTGTGTGTGTTATCACAGCATTATAAGGTTCACATTTGATAACAATGGCTGGACCAAATCTTTTAGCAATTCCCAAGTGCACTTTGCCATTCTGGGTGAATTTGTTTCTGCAGCCCATCACTGTTGAGGTCTGTAAAACCCTTCCAGGTGTGGAACAGGATGAAAGGGATCAATAGAAAAGGAGGCTACTTAATTCGAAAGATACCTTATAAATGAATGGTAGCTTCCCACAGCATAAGTCCAGGCAGTGGTGCTGTAGTCAGATACATCTGCATGTACTTGGGTCAACAAGCAGAGCTGTCCCTAGTGAACAACCCACAGACTTAAAAAAAAAAACCAACACAAAACAGATTAAAAAAATCTCATGAGATGCTTAAAAAGCTAAAGAATTCACTACATGTACTGTCCCAGTCCCACCTGTTGTTCCCACTGTACTGTGTTTGCCCCAACTCAGTTTTACCCCTTGGAATGAGAGCTGCTCAAGAAAGCTAGGAGACTTAATTTAGAATCCTGCCCATGGCCATAGAAATTGAGTCCAGATCCCATAGCTTTATATTCTGGACACTAAAACATCCCAAATGGCACTGACATATTTTCTATGAAGACATGAATGAAACAATCTTGTTGTCAATGTGATCTAACTGAGCTACTGGGAGAGTATGAGATGGAAGGAAAAATGTAGGTTGGATATTTTTGTCCTAGTCCAAACAATATCCATCTGGGAGGAATAGTGAGAGTTTTTTCCAGCAACTTATCTCTAGAACTAGTTTGACTCTCAGCTAGCTGATCTATGAGAACAGAGTTATTTATAACTCAGTCATAAATGAGGTTGAAATCCGTATATGCTACCAGTTTAGTGTATAAACCAAGTACTGAGTGTCACCACATTCCAAAAATGAAGCAATCTGTTTTTGTTTTAAATTACCTCTATTCCTGGAGTAACAATCAGGTCGTCAAGGGAACATTGGGTAGCATTTTCCTTCAAGCCAAGAGAAAAGCAGCATGCAGAAATGCAGGGAGAGTTTGGGTAAATATCACCGCTGTCAGCAGCTCAGAGGAAGGACCCCGGCTTTGCAGCTGTCAACAGAATGTCAGCACTTTACAAATGACAATAATGGGTGGAAGCACAAAGGGATGGTTGCAGTGGTGAAAGGAGAAGGCACAAGTGTCATTCTTTGTTCGAAGGCGGGTCCTGATAACAGTCTTCTGCCCTTTCAGCTCAAGCCATAGGAGAAAGGAAAGGGGCTGTCCATCTGTCAGACATCTTGTTGGCCATTCTTTGGCATGATTCCCTTTTCTTTTTACCTCTTTGTTTACTTTCCTCAAACAGCTATGATGGTTTCTATCTGCAAACAGTAATCTCTTGGCAGCCGGTAATGAGCTGGGCTGGAACTTTACAGTGCCAATAAGATAGAAAAAGGAAAAATGGCAAGATCTATGCATCTCAAGTACTGTAAAATGCTGCTCTGCACTCACACAAAGCCACATACCATAACCCCAAACTGAGGACGCTCACCCAAGGATACAGCTTGCTTTGCTGAGGAGGGAGACTCAAAGTTCAGGAAGTCACTTGGGAGGAAGAATGGACTAACAATTGCACCAAAAAAACTAACTTGCACCACCTTTTCCATCCCTCTGTGTACTGAAGAGTGAAGGAGAATCCATTGCATCCTCCTTTGGATGCCCTTGTAGAGTAAATGCAGTGGCCCAAACATCCTAGTGATGAGCCATATGCAGTCCTTGCCTGGCTGTGCAGGGGCAGACAGGGTCTGAAAAGGAGCCAGTCCAGGAAATCTGGTCTCTCACCGTCACTGCTGCTAATGCTAGGATTCAGCCAGTGGCCTGAGGAAAGCAGTGGAAGGGATTTTTAGAGCTACTTTTCCTTCCTTATCCCTTCACACTTTACTGGTTTTACTGTGTCCAGGTTGTCTCACAGGGACAAATCTGGAACTTGCATCTGCCACCAGCATGTACCAGTGTATGTACACCACCTATGGAAGGTAGGCTGCAGGAGACCGGAGACTGTGGTCACTTCAGCCTTTCCCTTGCAGACCCAGGCTGAGTTCAGGCACCACAAGTTCCACCAGCTCTTGCAGCAGGAGATGCCATGATGGTCAACAGGTGTCCTAGCGTTTTTGGCACATCCCTGGGGTTTAAATGCCCTGTCTGTGCATCATAATGAAATTCTCTGGGATGTTATTTTGCCCCAGAGTTTAGAAACATATTATAGAATATCTAACAGTCCTTTGTATGCACTGGAAAGGTGGCATTTCCCAGTCTTCCCCACTGAAGCTACAGCCTCCCTGAGGAACCTGCTGTGTAGAGGGAAGAGATTGGGAGGTAGGGGACACAGACTTGAGATCTGAATGTTGCTGTCATGTCATGTAACCTGTTGTGGGAAGAAGAAAGAAACACCCTGTCAAGATCTCAGGTGGGGAACAAGTCTTCTGAGGCCTTTCACCACCCGACTCTATCTCATCATTCCGCCTATAGGATCCTTTTAGGTGGAATCTCAGAGCATCTTTTCTACCCTAAATCAGTCCTGTGATATATCCACAAGGGCATTTGAAAAGCAGTGAAAGACATCGCATTTCCATTTCTCCATGCCTGGTATCAAGTACTGGGCCTACCCATGCTATGAAGAAGTGCACACTTGTGGGATCTCCAAAATGCAGCTCAAGATGGTGTTGCCCATACTTGCACTGCCTCACTACTCACAGCTGTATCAGCTGAACCACCTCAGAGGCAGCTATGGGGCTTTTCCTGCAGGTAAACTCTGTGTGTGGCCCTAAATCTGTCCTGGAGGCCACCTTTGCACAGCACTGCATATTTGCCAATCTGGCCCATAGGGTCTGGAAGACCCTAACTGACATTACAGGGCCAGATGAATCTGACACTGAGGTACTCCCATTTCCATAAGCATAAATTTACACTAATAGGCAAAGAAAACTTTCAGAGCCCAGAACAGTAGTTTAGTTTTCCACCACATTCCTGCCCACTGTCTGAGCATAATTCAGGATCCTCCCATAACCTGCTTATACTGACTTGCTGTAGCAAGGTTTTTACTGCACTTGCTCTAGCAATGCTTACAATGTTGTTGCAGCGTATTTGGGAGGATCTCCTCAAAGCTGCATCCCTCCAGTCGCCAGATGCTCAGCTGCACAATGCTCAGCCTCAAAACAGTTTCCTGCTGCTTTCTTTGGCTCTGTTGTGATCCATGACTGAAGGTTGGATGCAGCAAAGATGGGCACTGTTGCTTCTTTAGATAGAGTCTGACATGGGTTTTGATTTCCTTTCAACCCTTCATAGCCTTTGTCATTTACACTCCTACATTTTATTATCCAAGTTGAACTGCTTCAGGTTGAATCATAAAGTACCACCTATCTGATGGTTTTCAGTGTAAGGCTGTCCCTGCGAGCATGTTCTGTTGGCCTTTCATGTTGTAAAACAATTGTGTGCAATGATATTAGGGCACAAAGAGCCCTGATGGATAACTGATTGTTAGTTTTCCCAGCTAATTTAGTTCCTCCAGCAACACAAAGAAAAATGCATTGAAAGAATGTACTCCAAACAACCAGTGTCCCCTGTTGGCTTTCTTCAGTGCTGCAGAGGCATTTATTACCCTTTCCTAGAACAAAATATGGTGTTAAATATAAAAGCAAAGGTTCAAACGGCCATAAAATGTATTGGGGCATACCATGGATTCAATTGATTTCAAAGCTTAGATTTAGGGAAAATTTATATTTAGGGACTTTATTTTTCCAAGAGCTTGGCTTAGTTATTTAATATTGATCTTAAGATTATGATAAAATACATTTCTATTGATTTCTGTGAGGAAAAATTCATCACTGCTAGAATTTCTGGCTCTACATATTGGGTGGGTGAAGATGCATGCAGCTCTTCATGGCTCTGGTCTTTGCACACTGCAGTTATGAAGTACCAGAGGAGAGTGGAGTATGGAAGAGTGGAGCAAACCACTGAACTCACACGCTTCCACGTCTCAAGACAAAGCAAAGTGACTCAGGAAAAAAAGCAGAGACCATTCTGGTGGGGTATGGACTTTGTTAATAAAATGTGGTTGATTCGTGTCCTTTACAGCAGAACAGAGAATTAATAATCTTAGTATATCTTTGCTTCAGTCAACTTGCCAATCTATTTAGCAAATACATAATTTTGCCTTAAAATATATGCTTTTACAAGGTTTAAAATAGTCTTATAAAAGAGGTGTTACTTAATTAAGTTCCTCTGGGCTAGATACTTTGAGTATCAAGGTTGTTACTTAACATAAATTGGGACAGCGAGTTTCTGTATTTCCATTTTTTATGCTACTTTTCATAGGATGCCAGTTACATCTAGATTCATATTAGGTAACACCTGATTATGGAAATAATTCACATTTAATCAATAGACTGGCAAAGGCCACTCAACAGTAAGTAAAATGTAGTGAGTAAAAAAGTCATTTTTCTTTCCAGACTAATGTGAGTGTAGAGTTAAACAGAGAGTATAATTCAGCAGTGGCAGGATAAGCTAAGTTAGGAAGATATTCTGATTTTCAAAGCCAAATGCATTGATGCAGAGTCAAGATTTAGTTTAAAAAGCTGAAACAATCAAGGGATGGAAATGTTCAGAGTATGCATTCCAGCAGCTTCATCCCTACTCTGCACTATTAATGGGCATCCCTATACTAATGGCACCCCTATATTAATGGGCATATAGGAGAAGATAAACTACAGAATCATGCAGGTCTTAAGCATATTATGATACTACATCATGCTTTTTTTCCATTCATTCCTTAAGGAAAAGATTCATCCAGAACTCACTATAAACCTAGCCTAACTAGCTGATGTATCAGAGTCTATAGCTGCTTTGCCTCATTAGAGGACAAAAAAATTTAAGCACGCCAATGTTTCTACTCCTAGATATTTTTACAGAAGAAGGACTGAGTGGACTCTGCTCACATTAAATTCACCTGTTGCCTTTGAAGACTGCAGTCACAGCATTATTTCCCATTGTATTTGTAAGCTGGAAAATAAAATCAAGGTATCACCTTGTGACATTTTGGCTTGGGTATATGTTTACTGCAGCGCTTTTCTGCGTGTAATGTATTAGACTTGCTCACAAACACCATCATTCCCTGTGGTAAGTAAGTTAATGAAACTGTTTCATTAGCTTATGAAGTACAAGTCAGAGTTTTGGGGACTTTGCTTCTCTGCCGTACAGGCTGTATGTGGGTATTTGACAACTAGAGCAAGTGTGCATTCAATATCAGAACACTGATCATTAACACTGTCAGGTCCTCAAAAGGTTTATGTTTAAAATTACCTACTGTTCAGTGCTTTGAAGTAAATATCACTGTTACTTACATTGATTTCAGATGTCATAGAAATCTAGTCTATGACTCCTTAAGATCTGAAGGTTAAACTTTATGCCAATGCCTAGAAATCTTGATAGCAGTAGCACAAGCGTGAGCAGAATGAGTTAAGACCATCAGGGAGGGACTGCTGAGCAAATCAGCAAGGAAGGGAGGCTCCAAGGGCACTCAGCACTCAGATGAGAAAAGGCTTAAAGAAGCAGTATTCTCCCACAGCTGTAATTCACTTTAAAGGCTTATTGGTAATCAAAAAGCAAGACTATCCACAGAGCCGAGGAAATTGTAAAGATCTACTAGTTTCTACCAGAGGAGCCTGATTCAAAGCCTGTTGTAGTTGAGGAAGGAGTCCCACCAACCTTCATAAGCTCTGGCTGACGTTGCAAATGATTTAAGGACTCCACAACACTAACTGCTTCGAGAAAACATCAGTCTGTTAAAGTCTGTCCTCACAAACCCAGAAAATACCAAACAATCTACAAGTAGCTAATATCAGCATATCCTCAAAAATCCAGTTAGTGGCTGCAACCTTGAATTTTATCCTTGTCCAAAAATACATCTTGTTCCTTTTCACAGTGGGCTTGCACCATACCCCCTCCCCAGCACACACACTTCAGTAGCTGGCTTTTCCCATCCATGCCAAATTGCAGACTCTTTTCTGTGAAGTAATTTTGTCTGAATTGCCTGTGCACCCACCCATCCCATCCCAATTTTAGTCCATGGCATCTTGTTTTCAAATTAGTTGCTATCTTAAACAGCTTACTGCCTTCAATCTGTTCATCTCAGGATTTCATTTACCTCTCTGACAATCTCCCATTTTACCTCATTTCTTCCTCAGGCTGCAGAGGCCAGCACAGGCTAATCCTTCCTCATAACTCAAAGTCCAAACCTCTAGAGTATTTAAGATCTTCCTACATAACACCTTTTCAATTTCACACCTCTAAGCAATTTTACTAGTGCCCAGAGTAGTAGAGAATATTAATATTTCTCAAGTTTCAGTACATCAAAATATCTTTTACTTATTTATGGTGTATAATACCACTCACATGGAAGTTTGGGGTGCTTCCTTCATAGATGTGGCTCTGTAACTCCTGTCAAAGCATATACAGGTACCATTTAGCTACCTGCTGCTTCAGTAATAGACCTTCTTCTTGTCATTGCATTGGGAAAAATAAAAAAACTAACTCACTGAACACTCCTTCCCCCAACCTCTTCTTCCTCCTGTTTTTCACTTTTTATGTACAAATGTCTACGGCTCCTTCCAGGACACCAAGACAACCCTGCTTTGTCCTTTACAAGCACCAGAGACAATAAGCACTGATTGTAAGTAGGATATCTAGTTGAAGTGAATCATGCATCCTACTCGTTTAGTCCTTTTCTCTTCTTAGGTGAAAAATCAAAGTCCTCTCACATATAATTCACAATGGATGACATTCACTGCTGAGCAGAAGGCCAACCCAAAGTCTGTGCAATGCTGAATTGCCTTTAAAGCTCTGTTGTGAACGTTTCTGAAAGCTTGGGGAAGTGAAATGTTTCTGTGCCAGCCTCCCTGCCCAGAGATGAATTTCACTCTTTGTGAACCATCTAGAAGAGTTTGATTTTTATTCGTGTGCTTATGGTTTGAAATTACTTGAAACATGGTTCGTGTCTATGCATTTCATAGGTGCATTGCCTTATCAGTAGTAAAAATATGCAGAGGTACCATTATGCAGTGGCTTGTTTCCACAAAGGACTTGGTTATTGATTTACTCGTAGATGGTTATCAGAGATAGTGGTTTAAGTTGTAAATGCTGCATTTTACTGTGGGATCATTACACAGGTCAGTCTCTTATTTCTCTTTCCTGATGGGATGATTCCCAAATCTGCTGTCAGTTTTAAAGCTGAATGCTTCTAGAAAGACATGCAGGGCAGAAATGTAAAGATCCTTGACATTATTGTTGTTCCTAACATTTTCTCAAGCTTAGGTGAATTCCACTTAGGTGGAATTTTGAAAAGTGAATAAAAAGGGCATTGACTCAGTCCCATAGCACTGATTCACATAAATGTTTATGAATGGATTTTCCTGAGCTTTTAGTTCAATCACATATTTTGCATGAACAAATAGAAGATACTCTGCACAGATGTAGTTGTGGGAATGCTAATGACTTGCATGTTGTTCTCCCTATCCACTCCACGGGTGTTTTATTGTTAAGATGACAACTGCATAAACTTTTCAGTATCTTACACAAGCTCATAAATTTCTCCTTCAGACAAAGAAATTAGTTTCCTGGGAACGGTACTGGAAGGAAAAGATTCCAACTGTGTAACCCAGGGCTGGGACTTTGCTAATGGGACTGAGTACACAGGACAGTAGTACTGGTAGACAGCCCTGAAGCTGATGGTCACAGTGCGGGCCCCAAGAGGAAGGAGAGAGGGCTGGGGAATCAGCAGCTGAAGGGTTTTCTTGTTCTTTCCATGTAAATGTGTGGAGAATAGGCATTGTTTCTCAGGATAACATAGCAGGATAATATCTAAACAGGGACAACTTCACAGTTTTCCATTTTCCAGCTCCTCTGTCAACGTTTGCTAGCATCTCACATCAATAAAACTGAGCCGTAAGGAGCACTATACAGTTTACATCATTATTATCTGTTAAGACAGTTTTCATAAATCAAGACTGACTTTAAAATTGCTCACATCCATTTAAAATACTGCAAGGCCTTCCACAGAAAACAACATTAAGTATTTTTTTTCTCCAGCATACCCAAAAAGGGATGTTTTTGTTGGGCTGGGGGACTTGCCCTCAGGGTTTTGTCTCATTCTTTCTTCCTTTTAAGCATTTTGTCATGGCAGCAAGGCCATTGACTGGTCAACCTGCTTACTCACCAGACCCAGCAAAGAGAGAGTCACACAGTTTGTATTTGACTGAGAACCGTTCTCATGAAGGAGGTACGTGGCTTGTCTGGCAGCAAGCAAACAAAGGGGTGAAGTGTTTGAGCCCTCTGGTCTGTGTAGAGCTGGGATGTAGCTGTGGGACCCTTACCACTGAGAGAGAAAAGCAGTCCTAAAAGGAGGAGCAGCAATGTTAATCCTGCCCTAGGCACGAAGGGCGGCAGCCTCAGCCCTGCTTTGCTGACTCCCCTAAAACTCTGCCCCAGTCCCATGCAGTATGTGCAGACCAGAAATGTCACCCCTGGTTGTCTTGTCCAGCTGCTGGTGCCTGCGGTGCTGTTAAGGGAGACGGCAAGTCCACAGCCATACCAGTGATTCTGAGTTGCTCACAGATGTGGAACTGTCATTGGTGGCACTCAGTGGAAACAGGACACTACAAATATTTATGTCCTGAAGGCAAGGCACTTCTTCTGTCTCCAGTGAAGGATTTGGGAACTTCTGGGTGCCTTCATCTCAGAAAACCTTCCAGGCATCAGAACACATCCCCTCGTCAAATTAAACTGCCTGGGCAAACCCTGGAGCACTTTTGGCTTATGCCAGCCAGCACACACCTAAAGGGTCTCCCAGCAAGTTTTGGGAGCTCACATGGGTCAAGAGCTGCTCCCAGCTGGCAATTTGCAGGGAACCACCCATTTTTATGAGCCTGAAAGGGTTTACCAGTGTGGAGCAGGTCTGTCCATAACATTGAGGTTCAGCTGGCCTTGCAGGCTCTGCAGCTGCTCCCCCTGGAGATGCTGGGCTGAGGAGGCCACCTCTCCCAAGGCTGTGAGGCAGAGTTATCTCAACCCTGCTCATACAATGAATGCTCCGCCACATTTCTTGGGTGGTACAAATGCTGGAGGCTGAGGTAATATTTGCTTTTGTTGCCCCACACTTCCCAGCCCTAACATGAATGAACCACTCATACAGTGAGTATGAATCACTCATTTGAAGCTAGAACTTGATCAAGCCTCCTTGTAAAACCAACAAAGATTGGATTTAGATTTCAGTTGACGTTGGGTCAAGTTACCGTTGTTCTTAGTGTTTGCTTTATAGTAAATGTTTCATACTTAAAACAATCTGGTGTGTTGTTCCTAGGTTAAATATATCTAGTTTTCTGTAACATTGCAACATTTTGGAGGTTTTGATACACACCACTTTTAGACATTGGTGGGAACGGCCAGAAGAATACTGAAAATATTTGTTTGTTTATTGTATTGATTTCTCCAATAAATGAATCAGTAAAAGCTGATGAAGGAATTCATACATGCTATGTGTGAGCTATAGACACTTCCAACATTCTTCTTTCTAATTCACACCTCAATAACATTACAGAAAATATATTGTGTCAGTTTCATTAGTCTTTGCCTTCTCCTTCCAGAAATATGAACTAGATATTGATTTTACCAAATTAAAATATAATCCAAATCTTTGGCTATATTAATTTATCTATATTTTTTTAGAGTGTACTGTTTTTATTACTATCATCAATATGTTCCCCTGACCTGTACTTCAAACACAAGTATATTAAAATGATCTATTGGTTTCTTATATAAGTTGTTGTTTATAGACATGGTATTTTGTCTAGAGCCTGGAGTTTGGCTAGCTCTTTTTAGGCTGGTTGTACCTCAGTTCCATAAGTCTGATGCCTGCTGCTAAAAGGGGGTTGTTCATTTTCTGGCAGTAAATAATGAAATGAAACAAATACAATCTGTAATAGAATCAAATGTGAGTACAATGAGTCCACAATTCAATTTGGATTTAATACAGTTGCTTAATCCTGTTAAGGGGTGTCCTCATGAGAAAGATGCTTTAGCAGCCTGGAGCAGAGCTTGAAATGTGAGGACAGGCAGTTAAAGATGCCTTGGTAGTGCAGTAGAGGATGAGAGGGGACAATGCTCTTTTGCACCATGCCACAGAGCCAAGACTGATGACACCATTTGGACAGACTGGAAGTTGCCAATGGGACTTTACTAAGAGCGTGGAGAAAGGTGTAACACTTACCAGTGTAGGACATTATATTCTGTTTTCTGCCTATTCTGAAAGATCCAAGGGGCTGGGGGAAGTATTGAATCTATCTGTTTGGATACACTTACCTTTTTTTGTTTTGCTCTGATGGAAGTGTTACAGAAGAAGCCAGATTCATCACGATATGAAGCAAAAGAAGCTTCATTTGTGGGCGAAACAAGAAAAGAGAAACACTAAAAATGAACTGTCACTGTACAGAAGTAGAAAGAGTCATTAATTTTTGTGGAGACATTTCTTCATCTAGGAATAATTAAATCTTGCAAGAGACAACAGGGAGCCTATGCAGTTATACCATGAATTCTATTTTTCAAGACACAGTACTTAAACACAAATTGCACTTCTCCTGCAGGAAAAAATATGGTGCCTGTATTTTTTTTTACAGGCAAAGAACATGTTCCACCAGAATTCACTGTAGAGAAAAGGTGGTATGTTATCACTCCAGGAAGACAAGGAGCAAAGGACTTACCATGCCCATAAAACAGACTATGGAGGTAGCTAGCAGGAAATTATTGGGGTTATTAGCATCAGGATGTGAAAAAACACACATCTCTAACTACTTTAGAGGGTCGCACCGCAGAACAAAACCTAGGTCACTAAAACCAGTTCATTGCTATATCATACCCCAGTTATCCTACTAAGCTATTGTTTTTGCTGTCTCTCTTCAGATTAACTCCTCATAGAGGAGATGTCAGCCAAGAAATATTTGCCACCAAGTCCTGGCAATGCTCTTCAACACTTGATGTATACCCCCCCTTCCCCTGTTTAGAAATAACTTCTCCTGAGTCATCCAGCTGGTCACTTTCTTGAAAGTTTTTCTAAACTCTATTTGCAGTAAAAGGCACTGGCAGAACTGTCCTTGTCCAGTTTATTTGTAGCCACTTTGCTGGGACAGTGGTTTCCAATTTTTAATAATTTTTTTTAATCAACTCTGGAACATTCCCCAGATGTGTCCACATTCTTCTACAGTGATTGTAAATCTACTGGCAATGTCCTGATTGTTACTTATTTTCTGTAGACCTTTTGAAAGTAGTCTTTATGTGTCCAGAGTTCCTATGGACTATGGACTGAAAATCACTGAGTTCTACTGATTTCTAAGTCTGGCTTCCTTGATGGGGAAGTGCTTAAATGGAGTGATGATAAGGTGAAGCTGTGAAGTGAAAGTTCATTTGCTATTCCTTAATGTCCAAAATGGGGAAAGCCGTCTCCTCTCCACGTAAGTAGTCATGAGCAGAGCGTAAGTTAACAAGTAGGTATAGCTCAGGAGCGGTCTGCGGTCTCCTTTACCTGGGCACACACCGTCTGAACTGTCTCAACTAGCTTGTAGCTGGTGTCCTAAGTGTTCAAAATGCAGCTGTTCCATGTTGTGCAACACCCATCATGATAAAACTGACCCTTTTGCTCAGTGAGCCTACTGCTTGAGCAGATTGCCTCTCCATGGAGAGAGTTGGTTTCCTACCTTGGGTGCTGTCATTGGAGACTTCTAAAGGCCGTCAACCTTTTCAGACAGATTAGATGTCTAATGTTTGCCTGTGTGACTATCTCATCCACTGCATGTCAGGCAAACTCTCCAGTTAAAGTCAGGTCTGCTTCTGCACAGTGTCTTGCCTTTGATTTCAGTGGGTGATTCATCTAGAGTGGAAGATGACAAAGTTGGTCCTCAGAATCACAAGTAAGTTACCAGGACAGTCACACAGTTACACCTGGTTTTTGTCAGTTATGCACTGAGCAATCCGAAGGGTAAGTCACTGAGGTAGAATTAACATCAAACCCCAAAGAGCCACTTCTGTAATGTCATTTTTCAGACCAAAGTCACTTGTCAATGACACTTCATTTTAAACCCTGTGTTGGTGAGAGGGTAAAGATGAAAGGAACTGCATCCTTCAGCCTGGAGAGGTCATGGTAGAGCTTTATTTTGGGACCTTGTGTACTCGGGTGACCTGATCCTCAGCCAGGTTACAAGCTCAATAGAAATGCAACTTGACATTATCATTACGTGCATTTATATCGTGCCATAAATATACATACTGCCTTAGAGAATACAGATAGACATATTCTCTGCCCTAAAGACCTTAGAATCTGAATAATGAAGTAAAATTACAACTAGCACTTAAGCTATTGAATATCTCCCATTGCATGGCAGTCCTTCAGCTACTTTAATAATAGGGTTGTATCACTTAATCTCATGTACTGAATATTTAGTGCTGAGTTAAAGAATTGTAGACATTAAATTGTTAGTACTATTTCCTATGCTTCTACAGTGTTCCTCAGTGTTCCTCTTCTTCAGTCTTTTTTACCAAACTGCCAACAAGATACAACCCTATTGAGCTTGTCAGATCAGGGTCCAAGCTCCCAGCCAAGTGGAAACAAAATTTTAATCCATGTTGCCAGTTCTCAGGGGAGGTGAATTGATCTAATTGTCCTGGTCCCTCACGTAGAACTGTTTTACTTCTGGGTGATTTTGAGAGAACGTGCTGTATCATTGAGCATGTAGCCCTTTTACTTTCCTATTTGGTAGCACCATTAGAAGAAGGTTGCAGAGAAAGATTGTAGAAGTCAGGAGATTACAACACATTTGATCTGAGAGAATATTAGGAAACTATCATTTGCCTTTGAGTTTTATATCTTTTATATACTGAAATAATTCCAAAATATCCTGCTGCATTGAGAAATATATTTACTGTCAGACATCCAAGTACAGTTTTATTGTTCATTATTGTGAATAAAATACAAGTATTGGGAAATACATGCAAAACATTGGTGCTCTAACCAAAGAAAGATGTTTGTGGTTTTAACACTGCTAGAAAACAGGGAACAACTTTTTCCTGGCCCTTCTGTCTTACCATCCAGGGGAGCCAAACATGGTTCATCTGTTCTGAGCAGCAGGACACAGATCCTGTCCTGCTTCCTGGTGCCATCTCCCATACAGAGAACACCAGAACTCCATAAGAGTATGTTCCTCTGGGGTGAAAAAGTCAATTCTGGTGCCAGCTCAGATGTTGCCTTTCCTTTAAGGAGAGAAAATAATGCTGTTTCTGAATGATTCCGGATTGCTGGAACTACTAATTGTGTTCCTGTGTGCATTCATTAAAAATAAAAGTCTATTTTTTGAAGAAGGAAATATCTAGAGTTGAAATGAAAGTGCTATACTTAGCTTACTTTAAAGGAAGATAAGACCACTCCATTCATTGTTACTATTGTAACAATAAACCAAAGCTGTTGTCCCAGTTTGGACATGTTTATTCTGCTCCAAATATACTTTCTGGTGGTCAAACTCCACCTCTTTGAATTCCTTGATTTCAGTTGATAGAAATGCATATGTGTGGTGAACTCCTCCTGGGAGAAGACTTGCAGCCCCAAGGCTTAGCAGCAGTAAGTCTAAATCCTGAAGCAATTGTGTTATTTAATGTGACTTCCTCATCATAATTGGCTTATTAATTATGAAGAAAAATTAGTTTTTCAAATGTTCTTCAGGGTTTTTTTTCTTACACGTTTTCCCCCTCCTCTTTTGGAAAACAGAAAGGAGTTTGGACTGTGTCTAGAAAGGAGAAAGAGAAAATCCCTTTTCTGAAGTGGAGAGTTACCCATCTTTACCTCCATTACTTGGCATGACGTTTGTGGAGATACAGTATCTAGGCCCATATGTAGTGACTGTGGCATAAAAATCCCAGAAAAATGTCCCAACCAATATTACATCTCCCTGTCTCTCATCCCACGCTCCATCCTCCCCACAAAACAGATGTGCAGTGCAGCAGTTTCCATGGAACGATTTTAAAAGGCCACATTGTCCTTATTTAGTTATCTGCTCTCCATGGGGTATTCCTTACTGGAACCCATAGACAATTTCTGAGGAGGCATTTTTTTCCCATTTCAAATATGCTTATTATGGAATTTTTGTTTGGAGAGAACTACACATCCCAGAAGACCCAAAATATCAGCTTGGTGGTTTCTTGTTTTCCTAGAGTTACAGACTACAGCTGATCAGTCTTCTGCTGGTGATTTTTTATCTGTTGAATGGAACTTCTTCATAAGGCAAAATGCTGAGCACACCAGTTTCCTCACTAGTCCTTGATATTTCAGTGGGAAATTTCCAGATTCGTAGTGTTCCCGAAACTTATCCTGAAGGACTGCTCCTTTGGACTGCTGTCAAATACTGTTTCCTGGAGATATGCTAACTTGTGATCATAGTGTGTGACTGCTTTCCAGGGAACCAAACAGTAGAAAAGCTTAATGATAAAACAAGGAAAAAAATTCAAGCTAAACGTAAGCTTTTAAAGAGAAGATTGAGAAAAACAGGTAAAGTAACATGTGAAATGGACAAGAAATGTGATCACTTTTTAGCTAAAAATGGGAAATACTTATCTTCAGGTTAACATCTCTTACTGAGGAATCTTGTTATCTTTCGATTTCAGGGATCAAGGATGGCTAAAGTTTTGCAGAAATACTCTCTCCCTTTTCCCTTAGGCTTGTTAGGATGCATTCGTACGGCTATTTTCCAGCTGTTATGGCACTAAGCAATTATTTCTCCTTAAACAGCCAAGGGGAACATGAACTATGTAAATGCTCCTCTATATGATAGCCAGCTCCTCCTGGTACCCAGATCTAAGATATTTCTAAAAATAAACATTATTCATTCTCACTCAGACTATTAACCTAGCCCATTTAAAAGTGTTCCTTATTAAATATTGCACGATATTATATATTGCATTTAGATTATATTTACTTTCTATTGAATTCATGGCTGCTGGCAAGCACAGGGTTTCTTTGGGAACCACATACGGCACAAAACTAACAAAGTGATTACTTAGAGCTCCTTCTGGTGGTCCAGATTCCTACTGGGATTTGGGAAAAGTCAAGCCACCAAGGTCTCGTGTTGCTTCCATGAGTTTCCCAGTCACACTGGACTATCTTGCCATTGACAGCTACTTGTAAATTTCTAATAAAAAAAGTCAGATTTCATTCTTGTTTCAGGCAGAAACAGAAATATAGGTCAAGGCTTCCTTTTATTCCACAAGAAAAGAATTATTCTTTTCTGACCAGCCTTGTTCCTGTCTTGGGCCTGAATTCACTTCACTTTAAGACATTCCACTGAACCTACTGGCTCATATAGGGTATCTGGGGACACACTGAGCTGAAGGAAGGCACCTCTGTCAGATGCATAAAGTTAAGAAGAAGGAGATGGGCAATCCACACTGTATTTGGAGCTGCCGAGAACATGCCACTGTGTAACTCAAGTTCCTACGTAGCCAGGACCCAGCTTCTCCTGGTTGCTGTTGCAGGAGCACAGTAATATTACAGTGATGAACGTGTTCCCTCCACTTTACCTTGCAACTTCTACTATGGAACATATACAGATTTCTAAAAAGGTCTTTATGGTACCAGCTCCAACTGGCACAACCAAAACCAACAGTCTCTGCTTCTGTTTGAGTGGAAGAGGAGATGACAGAAGGAAGAAAGTAAAACAAATGCTTATTTGAGTCATTAAGACACTATGGGAGTGTGTAAGGGAGTATCTGAGGGTAGCTTTACTACCCTGTCTCCCCTTCTGCCATCTGAAAAGTAGAGGTTTGGTACATATGTCACAGCACTGGCTAAATAGTTGCACTTCCACCCAGAGAAAAGCATGAGAGCACAGCTTTTCGCCAACATTGGAAGCTTGCCAAGCTCTGTGGTATTTAAGCAGTCATGACTTTGTCTTCATCTGCACAGATTAAATATGGATGTGTATATTAATTATGTAAATGCAAAACTGCAGATCTCAATCAAGTAGAGCCAAGGATACACTATCCTTTGCAAGTGCTGATTGATGCCATACATGCAAGAAAAACAGAGACCATTCAGCTCATTGCTATGTATATTCTGGAGAGGGGAGGGAAGGAAGAAGGGAAATTTGGAAGTAAACAGTGTTTTATAATGAGAGTGAAACTATAAATGCCATAACTTTCTATAATACCTAATAGCCTCTACTCAGCAAAACAGATTGCTTACTTAGCAGGAGACAGCTCTAGAAGATGGTGAAGACACATATTTAGAGTGAGATGAACACTATCAGCTATAATCAAGACGTTCATAAGAGCATTAATCAAGGGGCAAAACTGGCTTTAATGTGACGTGGTAGAAGAGTCTGATTTTTCTGTAACTTCATGTAAATCATTAAAAAATACATGGAAACCAGTGGTACTATGTCAGTATAGACTTGATGTTCTGGGTGGATAAACTTTTCAGGTTTAGCTTTGAGACTGATGGCGCCACAAAATTTTATCTGCTTGTCTGCATGCTTTTTTTAAAACAAAATAATATAATGCAGGTTTTCAAGGAAGACAAATAAGATTGTGCATGTGAAATTTCCATATTCTTGTCAAGGCACACACAAATATGGTATATTGTTAGAGAAACTTCACCCTGCAGCCAATGACAGACCTCCATTCCCCTTCCTCAGCTCAACAACTGAATGCTCCAGCATCTGCTATTGAACCACAGGTTATACCATTTGAGGACTGTCAACAGGATATTGTTAAAGTGCTAGAAAACTCATTTCTCTGCCAGTCTGGCAAGGCCCATAAGCAGCCTACCCATTTGTCAAAGTTAGGGAAGACAGAGAAGAAAGCATAGGTGTCAGAAAGGGAAGCTGGCCAGCAGCTGGCCAGTAGGAGAAAAGAGACGGACAAGAAGATTGCAGGGCAAGGCAGAGACCAAGCACTCTGCCATCATCCAAGTTCACTCACAAGGAGGCTCAGAAGAGCCAAACCCCAGCACTTACGTATCTCCCAGGTATCGTTCTCTCACCTGCTCTACTGCCATCAAAGATGGGCATTGAGTGCTCCCTGCTCAGCAGTGCCTACTTAGAACAAGAGGTCTACTAAGAGAGATGTACTTCCCCCGAAGTCATAAGTAGCTTTGACTCCTATTTATCTAGCATGTCCTTCCAAGGGATTGAGAGAATCTGATTTTAGTATATTCTTGCATTATAAAGGGTGTATTGAATGGTTCTAATTAAGTTAATTCCTCCCTGGGTTTTTCAAGCTTACTTTGTGTTCAGTACATTCTGACTGTTGGCATTAAGGTGGCTGTCATTCTCATTAGTGAGTTGTATTTGGGTTTTCTGGTAGTGATTTAATTGCACCCTCGGAACCATTACAAATGCCTCCCAGGCCAACAATCAGACAAGGACCTAACATCAGGTGAGATAAGTGTGGAGGGTATTCAGAACAGATCAGTTAAGCATGAGAGTAACCTGCAGGTTACATTCAGCATCCAGCTCTGCTCCTCTTGTGCTGCTCCTGTTCTCCCAACAAATTCAAGCCTGGAATATAAAGCTACTCTGCCCCCATTGACTGTGATGGATATGGGAGTTGGTTAGGGGATGCTCTGGCATGATACATATGGTTGTACAGTTGTTCTGTGTGCAATGATAGGTGCCAGAAAGCCCAGGAATGTCTAAGTAGATTGTTAGCACATAAATGCCTGTTTGATAGTCACAGATCCTGGACATGGAGAAGGCTGCCTTCCTACACAGAACCCCTTTTTCATACCTATCTTAGCTGGCTTTTAAGACTGTCTTTCTACATACATCTCCTTTTTCATGTCTGTCTTAGCTGACTTTATATTACAGAGCTGAGCTTCTGCTATGGATAGATACAAACCATTCCAGGAAACATATTTTCCTGTTGGACTGGCTTGGGGACTGACAGCCAGCATACACCTTAACAGGTCTTCTCTCCTGAGAATCTGGAGCTTTTTCAGTTTCAACTGTCAAAAATTTTTCCGGGCTGCATGTTAGAGTGGAGCTAGAGAGATAGCACTGCCTAGAGAAAGACTAGGGACAGAAAGACAGTGAATCTATTGACTCTGTTCTACTCCTGGGCAGCCATGCGTACCAGGATGGAAGGCGGGCTGACAGAGCAATTCAAGACCAGCTAACAGAGACACAAGACAAACACATGACCACTTAGCATGTGGCAGTGAACTAAGTTTTCAAAAAGCAATTGTTAACTATATTTAACATCTCCCAGAAGACTTTCTGAGCTTGGAGGGTACATCTAAGTAGCTAATCTACTCTTGGTGAGCTTTCTTCATTGACAAAAGACCTGGTAGAAAACAGTAAGTGCTGTCTCTCTACACTTACCAGATAGTCTACACCCTGTCTTTACACTGAACAGATCTTGAAGACCAATCTGCAAATGGTGGTCCCCATGAAAAAATCAACCATTATTTTTAGGATACAAGTAGATTATTTTGTAATTTGCAGCCATATTTGCACAATTGCAATCAGCTAAATGAAGTTACCGCTCCTCTTCTAATCCCTTAACAACCGTATCCCCCTTCTCTGATGCGAAGTATTTGCTTGGCCCTAGAAATTCTACCTGAATTCACACTTGCAGTATATGTGGCATACTCAATTCAGACCATGTCAATTTACCTGATGCAAGTCCTATTTCTGCATGGTTTAATGGATTACTTTGGCCACTTATCTGAACAAGTCTATGCAGTGAAACCTGGTATTTCTGGTTTTGGAATGAACTTTCTCTTGATTTAAATCTATCCTATATATTGCTAACTGAGGTTTCACTTTTGTAACTACAGAAAGCAGTCCTCTACACCAGAAGCTGTAACCTTCCTGTGATTGTGTATCACTATCAGAGCCTGCACTGGCAGCTCCCACATACATCTGTGTCTAGGAGGAGGCATTTGGGTGGTCAAGCCTTCAGCTGCATGCTTCAGGAATCTTTGCTCTGTATTGTATTTCTGCCCTTATTCTGATAGGTTGCATATATGTGCACTCACCCATTCATTCCCTTGCACTTCACCTATTCACTCATGTTCTTATAATAGAAAATTTACTGGTCTTTCATTTGGATAAAATGGAAATTAAAACCTGACAAACAGATAAAACCAAGTGGCATAGAGACATATGAATTACTATTAAACGTCTAAAGCTTCAGTGTGGGCATTTTAAAGTGTTCCTTAACCTTAAAATATTAATTTTTTTAAATTGTAACCTTAGAAATGTTGTTCAAATAGTAGAGAAAGTCCTTCAAGATTTGTTAGGCACAGAAAACAAGTTACATATGCATTCATATACATTTAAATTCACCTCCTGCTTATTTGAACCATAAGCTTTAGCTTCACTTTTACTCCTACAGTTTGCAAAACTTTATTCAAATGTCAGCTGAAAAAATCATTAGGAAACTAAAAAGTCCTCTCACCTGATTGAGTGATAACCTTGCAAAGATCTGAATAGTATATCTCTTTGACCTCTGCCCATGCTTCTTGCAAACTTTAAAACATCAAGTCAGGTTTGAGATGCAAATGTAAATTGAGTGAAGTGACAGTCATTGATGAAGAACTGTGTGACAGGATTCCTTACCTGTGGACTGCATAACAGATGAGGGTTTTTAGCAATCAGGTTTTCTCAAGAAAGGACAAGCTTGTTTAGTGTGTTAATCACAAGCACATTTTTGGGTCTCAGATCTTTTATAATGTGTCATAACCAATTCACTGATGGCAGCTAGAATTCTCTGGAATAAGGCGGGCTGGTCGTCTCTGACGTGTATTTTACACAATTAAATTCTGCCATCTTAATCTTTCCTGATTGATTGGTTTGAGAAAACCCATAACAATCTATTGTTGTTTAGACAATTATTCTATCACCCGATGATCCCTCCCCACCCAGAAAGGGGAATCGGGGAACACAAAGAAACACAAGGGTTGAAATAGAAATAGATTTAATAGGCTAAAACTAAATAATTAACAATAATACTAAAGAACCAATATTAATCCCGATACTGATAGAAGATATACAGGAATTATACTCAGCCAGTTCTATCAGGGGGAAGCTGTGCACTCCCAGCAGGGGACAGCAAATGTCGGACACTGCCAGCGCAATGGCTTCAGGAGGAAGGGAAGGCCTCAGGGGTCCGGCACCGGGGCAAGGCATTCTCTGGACCACCACCATCAAGGGAGAGAGAGCTACACAGCCAACTTTTCTAATTTATATTGAATGTGAAGTCCATGGTATGAAATAATCCTGATGGCCAGACTGGGTCAAATGCCCAGGCCTTGCTCCTCCTTGTCCCTGCACCTGGCAAGGCTCAAAAACACTAAAACCTTGAATCCCACAGAGCCTGGCTGGCTATAAAGTAAATATTTTCACAAATTCAGACACTAGAGTCTTCTAGAAGTGCAATTTCCCCTAGCATTAGAAGAAAAGTTAGTCCTGTGTTTCTCAACCCAGGACACTGATGTAGATGTGATATTTAGTACTATATACTGACTGGAAAGTATGGGGGAAAATAAGAGCAAAAACAATTAGATGAGGAGTTGCTTTTAATTATTTTCTACTCCCAGATTCCACCAAAATGGTTTTGTATTTTAAAATTCAGAATCTAAAATTAGTTGTCTGTTGCAAGCCTGAAGAGCACCCACCTGCCTTGCCCCTATATTGTGCTATTTGCTCTGTTTTGGATCTGCTGTCTATTCCCTTATGGACAGATTCTCATTAACAAAAAATTGAGGAAAAAACCCCAGCAACATGTCAGATTACAGCAACTGGGGACCTTGTTCATAAAGCTGAAGAAGCCAGAACACAGGCAGAGAAAATAAAACTCTTTCCTCATTCTATTTTTTCCTTCCAGGTCAAACTGTTATGGGACGAATGCTGGGGACAAATTGTATAACCTGCTACCTTGGGTCTTCTTCTGAGGAAACAAAATATTTCAATCTTTCAGTCTACAAAACAGCTGAAGACTTTTTTTCATTGAAAATATTTAGGAAAACGGTCCTTCTTAAGATATTCTTTATGTCTACTTACAAATATTACATGTTTGTGTGTAGTACAGTTTGAAACTATAGTATTTAATATTATGACATTAAGAAAGTCAGAGTCACATTAATATTACGACATTAAGAAAGTCAGAGTCACAAGAAGAGTTGAAACCATTTCCCTGGGAATTCTGGAGCACAAATGAGACATTGTGTTTTTGTCCCCATGGAGATGCAGTTGTTTCTAAAGCTTGTTGCTTTCATTTAGCCATTTATATAATGAGTGTGGGACAGGTCAGAAAGACAGAGAAAAAGATGGTGAAAAAAACTATGAGGAGTGTGAAGAATGCTAAATGATCTGAAAAAAATAATTTGGATTACAAAGATTTTGTTTTCATATAATAAACAGTAAAAAGGAGCAAATGGAGACACCCCCCTTCTGTTCCCAAAAATATCTCATAGTTTTTCCTGAGAGCAATTTAAATAATTAAAAATTGCCTGAAAGAGAATGGTAATAGACAGTATAAGATATAAACAAACTATAATATTTACAAGAGATAGATTAAAAGGTGAGTAAATTATAGACATAAAGGGCAGATGTTGACATGTCCTGGCAAAGACTCATATGAAAGTGATTGTCGAATCAAGGTTACCATTGCATTTGATCACTCAGTTTGACCAGGTATGTCTACAACTTCATACTTCCACTTGCACATATATTTTATATGTGCATCCTGCTTAGAATTTCGTCTCCATTGCATTTTTAAAAATCTTTCTAAAGAATTAAATTAAATTGCATTGGGGAGAATCAAGAAGTTAATGAAAGATAAAATCCAATCAAGATTTTGCTTGGAAAGTATATCTAGAATTACCCAGTTACACTTGGGATTTTTTTTTATATCAATGGCTTTTTCATAGCCAGACATATTCTACAATACATGCACACACAAAAAAAAATGTACTTGAACAATGTGATTTAATTTTTTCACTTTTAATAACATAAATGAAAACAGTAAAATGTGAATAGTAGGAGCATCACCTCTAAGTAATAAAATGTCTTTCTTCTGTTGTGTTTGAAATCACATCTATTTCATTTGCTTAAGATCATATATTGAAAATGAAAAACTGTCAGAAAATTTGAAACTCAGAACCAAAATCTGTTAAATACAGTTGCTGTTATTTATGTCAGCTTGCTGATTTCAGAAAACTTACTTTTCAGAAAATGATAAAGCCTTGATCACCTGTCTGTGGCTGTTTTATGGCATCTCCACATAGCTTTCTCTTTGTAGAAAAGGAGTTACGGATAATTTGTATTGTGTAAATCATTTCATTGCAAAAAAAAAAAAAAAAAAAGTGCAGATACACCATACTGTGTCCCACTTTTGTAGAAACAGTCTTCTCTTTTCACCATAACCAGGTCAAACACATTCTTTACCTTTTTGGCCCTGAGAACTCCACATATTGTATTTCACACCAAAGTCCCAACAACTCTTAGAAGTAAAGCTCACAAAATATTTCGTTTGTTCAGACAGACCAGTTTGATCTTCTTTATTTTCATACACAAGATGAAGTTTCTTCATCTCTGCCAGACAAGGATTCCCCACCCAACCAAGCAAATAGCTCCAGCTGATGCAATAGATGCCTACATATTACAGTTCTCCACAAAAAGTCAGCAGTGATTCCTATGATTTTTGAGTTTTTAAACTTATGCTTAGGGCTTTGCCATGGTAGAACTACTTGCTTCTTGATGATTATTATGCTTATTATTTGGATTATATTGATAGAGTGAAGCCTTATTAGTGCTTTTCAAAATTAATGTGGCAACTATAGGACATGGAAGTGCATTTGTATATACAGTAACGTGATATTCAAGTGAAGTTGTTTCAGAAAATGTCTGTTGGAGGCTAGTGAGGAACATCACTTTTACCAAACTGACCAAACATTTACCAAATATTTTACAGTTTGGTACAAGGTAGAAGATCTGATATCAGGCCTTCATATCAGGGCTTTGCATTTTCTCCTCTTTTCAGGCATTAGCAGGTTTTTATATGGCTGGATTTTCTCGCCCTACCATTTCCTAACTTTGAAATGATCTGTTTACAATTTTAAATCCTCTACAAGTATAGCTGAGCTCAGTGGGGCTAATAAATTCACATCTGTTGTCAGATACAATGTGCTTGAAGTTCAGGCATGCTATTAAAGGTGAAACAGCTTTGGCTAAGATTTAATTTCTGTGGGCATAAAGACACAACAGCTGGTTAAAATAGTTCCAGCATACTACTAGGAAATTGAAATCTCCGACTCTGCTTGTTTGCATGCTGATGAAATTAACTTGAGCATCTCAATTAGTTCATTAAAATCCAGAGGTTTTACCTGTCTTCTCTCTCTCCTATTTTTTAACATGGCCTGAGAGCACTTTTATTGGTAAGCTCCACATAAACTGAAATATGTTATGATTATATCTCTTGACCTGTTCTCATACTAACTTGAGTTTTAAATTGAGCCTTTCATGTCTAATGTTAAGGTATGCTGTGTGCAAAGGTAAGAAAGCTCATCCCAATTAATACAATATTTTATTTTTTAATGCCCTTAATGACTAGAGTCTTGGACTCACCTATGCTTAAAATGTCACATCTCCTGAGCAGTAGAAGATCTAAAACTTTATAGTAGAGGTGCACATGAAGAGAAAGTTTTGCAGTAGGCATGTGCATGTGTTTGTGTGTGTGTACATGTACAAAGTAATGAAAGTTTAAAAGAGAAGAGTTTTGTACAGAACAATATAGTTATTATTTATCAGGACAATACTAAAAGGGGGGCAATTTTCAGTGGGGAAGCACCCTTTGGTATGTGTGCAGTTAATTCATCCATGCCAAAACTCTATTGTCGTGCACTCAGCAAGTCCAGATGTATACAGCTTTCAATCCGTGTTTCAAGATATGCCCAGAGAGAATTGTAATTTCTGGAGTTTTCTGGGTATATGTGGGTTCATTCAAGACCAATCTGGTTAAAAGCAGTTATTTCTGGATTCTGAATCATTTTGAATGTATCTGTAACATATACAGACAAGCAATTCAATCATTGGAAGAATATCAAACTGTGTATCAAACTACCCAAGATCTGAAATAAATAATTGCAAATAAATTCCTTTTTCTACTTTAGACAGACAATATATCCATTAAAAAACTGACAGCTCATTCAATTTTAAGGGGAAATAATGTTAATTATGTTTGTAAACTGCCAAGTATTGATGTGGGAAAGGCTTACTAAGCATATTTCATGATCATTTCAGAATTATTCAAGTAACATTCTTGCTTGCTTGTCTAGGAGATCCCATCTTGCAGAGGGATCTGGACAGGCTGGATGGATGGGCTGAGACCAATGGAATGAGGTTCAATAAGGCCAAGTGCAGGGTCCTGCACTTCGGTCACAACAACCCCAGGCAGCGCTACAGGCTGGGGGCAGAGTGGCTGGAGAGCTGCCCAGCAGAAAAGGACCTGGGGGTGTTGGTCGACTGTCGGCTGAACATGAGCCAACAGTGTGCCCAGATGGCCAAGAAGGCCAACAGCATCCTGGCCTGTATCAGGAACAGCGTGGCAAGTAGGACCCGAGA
>JAOXNO010000001.1:119532743-119572943 GCA_028565335.1 Limnodromus scolopaceus
TATCAGGAACAGCGTGGTAAGTAGGACCCAAGAGGTGATTGTCACCCTGTAGTTGGTACTGGTGAGGCCCCACCTCAAGTACTGTGTTCCGTTTTGGGTCCCTTACCACAAAAAAGACATTGAGGTGCTGGAGCGAGTCCAGAGAAGGGCAACGAAGCTGGTGAGGGGTCTGGACAGTAAATCCTATGAGGAGTGGCTGAGGGAGCTGGGGTTGTTCAGGATAGAGAAAAGGAGGTTGAGGGGAGACCTTATTGCTCTCTACAACTACCTGAAAGGAGGTTGTAGAGAAGCAGGGGTCCGTCTTTGCTTCCCAAGTCATAGACAAAAGGACAAGGGGAAATGGCCTCAAGTTGCGCCAGGGGAGGTTCAGATTGGATATCAGGAAAAATTTTTACTCTGAAAGGGTTGGCAGCCCATTGGAATGGGCTGCCCAGGGAAGAGGTTGAGGCACCATCCCTGCAGGTATACAATAGACGGGTTGACATACTGCTTGGTGACATGGTTTAGAAATGTGGTTTTTTGGTTTTTTGGGTTTTTTTTAATCAGAGTTAGGTTGATGGTTGGACTAGATGATCTTAAAGGTCCCTTCCAACCTAGGCAATTCTATGATTCTATGATTCTATGAAATATTAATGAAAAGAATCTTTTGTAAATATTCTTACTTACTAGTAAGTAAGAAATAGGAGGGAAAATAGAAGCAAATGGTCATTAATACATTTTGCAAGTTTAACAGTTTAGAATGATAAGGGAAGAAAATAGAAACAGTTAAGTACTAATATTTAATATTTAATAATTAAAATATATAAAATTAAAAATAAATATAATAATAGTTAATAATTAATAATTTAAAATTAATTAACTTTATATAATATGACTCCAAAAATAAGAAACAAGAAATAAAGTACGTTGGGCAAAACCCCAGATTTAGATTAGATGATAACTTTGTAAAAATGTGATAACGAAAGCCACCAAATTGTTGCTGCCTATTTTTCTAAATCTTGCACATGGAATAACCATGTCACAGCTGACATTGTCCCCAGAACAGAGGCATGGCATTTGCAAGAAAGGAAGACACAGACTAGTTACACAGAGGTTCAGCATTTTAAGACAAACTGTACCTGATAATTTATTTTTGATTTAAAGGAACTCTCTGTGGAGCTGTATGATCTGTCAGTATTTACTAAATCTTGGAAAAATAAGGTAATTCCAAAGGACTGGAGAACTACAATCATTCCCAATATTTGAAAAAGGCAAAAGGGATGGCTCAGGGAACTAGAGACAATTATTGTGACACTGATCCCAGCTAAAATACTTGAACAGTTAATGTGGGAGTCTATTCAAAAAGAATTGGAAGTTAAAAATATACTTAATGCCAGGCAACATAAGAGGTAGGTTTTGTCAAATAAAGCCATCGTCTTTTCTTGATAAAAGGATTACAGGTTTGGTTGATAAAGATGATTGTGTTGATATAATACATTTAGATTTCTCCAAGGCATTTGACTTAGCACCACATGACATTTTGGTTGAAAAGCTTGCATTATATGGAATTAACAGAGCACATATTAGATGGCTTAAGAATTAGTTCGTGACACATCTCAGAAGGTAGCTGTTAAGGCTGTGACATCACCAAGCGAAACTGTTTCCTGCAATGTCCCAGGAAGTCAATTTTTGGTCTAACACTGCTTAATATTGTCATCAGTGACTTAGCTTAATATTTTTTTTAATATTTTTTCAGACCATGAAACCCACACACACAGCAAACTAAAGCTGACTGCCAGTGGGGCTTCTTTTTTCAGTTATCCTTTTTTGGTCCCTAGGTAGCAGCACACAGACTCACAGGATTAAGACCTCTGACTGGGACAACATTAAGTCTTTCCTTGTAACCTTTATGAACAGAACTAGAATTGGTATAACATTTAATAATGAAAGCAGACCATTGGCACGGTCTAGTCCAATAAATAACCAGGAATCACTGAGAATATTTAATGTTAATGCAATCAGAGCCAAGGTACAACAGCTGGGAACCAGGACAGAAGTTACACCTTCAGAGAGGAGACTGTGCTGGAAAAGATACTGAGGTCCAAATTTAGAGCTCATTAGCAGTTTTCTGTTGAAAAATCTGACCTAATATTTGGTTTTGTAAAGGGGTTTAGATGGAAGCATTTAGAAGCAGAAGGAGCAGAAGGAGAAAAAGGAGGGAGCTACTCTTGTTTAACAGAACTAAACAAACTTCTGGACGAGATGACTACTATAGAGTGGTACAGAAAACACTGCAGAGGGTCTGGCTAGTGCATTTTTCTATTGGGGGAAATGGCAACTGCCACTACAGAAGGAGCAACTTGCATAGAATATCTTTCCTGTCATGAAGAAGTCATAAAGTCCTCACTGGGGTCAAAAAGACAGCTAAGCCCTACACCTGGACAATGGTTAAGGCAGGAGCCTCCAGCAGGAACCCTAAACCACTGTTCCATTTCCTCCTATCCCCCTAGGCTGTATTTTCAAGACCCCGTTGCAGACTGTAGGCTTTCCAGTTCCTCTTGACAGCGTATAGCCCCTGCGATGGCCCGTCATCAGAGCCTGCTACAGTCTCTCTTCTCCCCTCTTGCTTCCTAGACCTATTCTGGGTCACCTGCTGCTTTCTTCCCCAAACTGTGCAAGAAAGTGAAGGCTGTCACAGTGCCATGAAGAGCTGGTTCCCTTGTAAAAATGTATTAAAACATAATCTAATGCACAGCGCGGTGAAATACCCACATCCAGATGTAACGTCTGATGTAGATAGAGTTGCACTCTCAAAACAGCCAGCAATCTCTCTCCTAACCCAAGGAGCTCTTTCATCCATCTCAACCAAAGCAAGATAGCCAAAATTCTTTGAACTGGTTGCTCCTATTAAGCACTTTCTTTGATCTCTGAGACTATTTCTCCACCTCTGCCCATCTAAGTAATTTCTAGGGAAAATTTATGCAGAAAACAGATACAGCAACCAGTATTTTGCTCATGTCATACAGAAGACGCAGATGCACTTACCCAGGCTGCTGGGCTGCACACTGATCATTGATTTCACCCACTGTGTGTATTTCTGTTTGGGAAATATATCTACTGCAATGTAATTCTTTCAAGCTCTCCCTCTTAACAATGCTTTGTATATTAATGAGGTTAGAGTTAATCTATCATTTGCAAATGGCTGCTGTGAGTCAATAAAGTTTTGATAGGAAATAACAATCCAGCTGGGATATTATTAGAGGAAAAAGTCAGAGGCATATTCAGGCAGAACAGGACGATAATGCTGCTGGCTCCATTGTCACTGTTCTATGAGGGAGGCGAGAGGAAAGGTCCTATATACCATATGTCAAAGAACAGGGATTCTGTAAGATTATCAACAGCTACATAGTCCTAAAAGTCCACTTGGTTTTGACCTTACTCTTCGGTATTACAGAGATTTTGAAAAGTTATTCCTTTGGAAATTAAAAAAATAATTTAATCTTCTGTCTCGTTTTCTTTTTCCTGGGCATTTTTCTTCAAAATACTCCTATTTTAATAGCAACATGGCCTTCAAAGGTAGGACCCTCTCTTCAGTTTCACTTAGTGCTGCTGATTGAAAAGTGTAATTCAACAGAGGAGGGAGCACCACATGGGCAGGCTGTAAATAGAACAGGCATCTCCAAATACTTGATGCTGTTGAGAAATTCTGAGCTCACCACATTTGGCTTTAATTTCCTGACTATCCTTTCCTCTCATGCCCTGATTATTAATACTGACTTGGAGTTATCTGGCTACCTATTGTAACTGGGTATTAGAGAAAAAAGACTGGTCTGGAAGAGGTTGCTGGTCTTTTATTCTTGTTGCAAAGGCAACCCAGCACTACAGACAGAAAGGGTAAGAGAAACCAGGCAGGATTGGAACAATATCACAAAGACACTGAGGCCTGTGTTACAATTCAACCAAATAGACAGTGGTATCACGCAGGCTTGAAGTTACCCTTGAGAGTTCATCTAGTGAAACTGAAACCATCTGTTCTCTTTAACAAGGATGTATTCAAGAATGAGGAGCTTGAGTCAGAGTGAGTGATATGCATATTAAAAAGCAACGTACTGTTTGACTATTACCAGAATTGAAAATAGCCTTGCTCAATAATATGTGCCAACAAAAGCACATGTAAATCATTTCTACTGGTAGGTAACGTAAAGGTACTTATACTGATCCAAATTCTGAAGTAAAATCTGTTTCTATAAACAGTAATTAACGTTGAACCACTTGGAAACCTAAGAGTATGTATAAATAGGCCGGTGCAGACTAACATTTTGCCTGTACTCTGACCGGCAGAGCAAAGTAAAGATGTAAAAGTTGGGAATGTTGGAAATGCCAGACTTCAAGTTCCCTGTGAATGCTTCATCTGTCCCTAAGAGGGTGTGAACTAGGATACAGCCTCTAGATGCAGAGTCATTTACTACTTTTTGTCTAGGACCTCTGCCTTATTCAGTATCTGAGATAGATGTTGCTTATTTAACAAGCAGCTCCTCAATGTATTACTCCTCCTTTACCATTCTGTGCTTACTCCTAGGCTGTATAACATGAACTAGTCCTGCCTGGAAGTTAAGAACCTTCCTTTTATGATGAGGATTTCTATTGCACTTCTCATTACATCATAGTGCTCCAAACAATTCCTTGCAGTATCCCCTTTTTATAAACCATGAACTGAGGCAAAATGTTGAACCGAAAAACCCTGCCTTTGGGTGCCCAATTGGTTATGTTTAAATGGTGGAGTAGTCCCGTTACGCACTGAAGCTTGCCACAGGGTTTCACCCAGCCTGGGTAACCCCCTGCAGATCACAGAAAATGCCTCTAGATTGCTTTGCAGAGGAGAAACTTGCCTAAGGAGATAGACCCAAATCTTGCCCTGACAGAGAGCCAGGGCATGGCCAGGGTGTACAGCACCTGGAGTATAGTGTTCATCATGAGGACACATATTTTTATTTGAGTGACTGGACTTACACACAGCTTCAGATATCCCGGGATGGCTCCGCTAGCTTGTGTTGGAGTCCACAGCTCTCCTGGAAAACAGACACCAAGGCTTCAGCCAGGCAGACAGCTAGGAAACCAGGAGCTCACAGTTGATGACAATCTGTGAAATAAACAGCTTCACAAAGGTATTTGGGCAACTAACACAGAGAAAAACACCCAGCATGACTCCCAAGATCCTCTTGGCAATCACTCTAAGCAACCATCGCCTGTTTGGGGCACCTAAGTACTCAGATATTTGGTCCTAAGTGGTTTGCCAGCATTTTATATGAATTCTGAAGCAGAAGAAAAATCTTGTTTCTTGAGACAGTGTTGAACTACTCTAACAGTAACAGAACACATAAAAAATAACTCCGGAAGGGTTCTTGATTCTTATCCAGTTTGTTCCCTTGCCTCCAGCCTCTCCTCCCTCAGGGCAGGACGAACCATTTCTAAATTATCTCTGGTAGGTATTTTTCTGACCTCTTCTTAACACAATGATTGTAAAGCTGGACTATATAATCATTACAAAGAACAATGAAGTTAAATAAAAGGTTTAAGAGCCGAAGTGAGAAATACATTTCAGGCCCAGTCTTGCAGGCACCTTGACTATGTAACACCTAATGTTTCTTGTTACAGTCTAATGAGTACATGAAGTGTAATCTATACGGTATTCATTCCTATCAAACTAGCTCAGTAATCCATGCTGATACACTAGGCTTTGAGTCTTCTTCTCAGTGGCTTAAAATTATATAATACTTCATCTATATTAGCTCCTCAGTAGATAAGGCTTACAGATTGCACAGCGTTTAAGATACGGAGTTCAGAAATAACACAAACCCTATGACTGGAAATTACCTTTGTTTGGTTTAAAGTTTCTAGAGCATGAAGTTTATTTTTACAACCAAGACAATAAGCCAAGGGCTTTAAAAGAAAAATCAGAATGGCTGATTTGGGTTGGGAGGAAAAAAGCTGGATGAGTCCCCTCTTTTAGCAATGATGTCCAATGCAGTATGTGATGAGGGTCAAATAATGGGACATTAGTCAGACTGCCGACCAGCTTTTTCCCTCACCACCCCACCCAAGGCACCTGCTTCTAGCTGGGCTGCAATATAGCTTCAGTTTCACTTGCAGTGGTTTGGCTGACTGAACACAGAGATGCTTGCAGGGCACCTGGATACAGGGCAGGTGTATGTAGCTGGGGATAATAGCCTGCTAGTGCAGGAGTGCCCAAAGTCTGCTAAATGTTAGGATACAAAGATGAGCACTGAAGAATTCATGGCTAGAGGAAGGAAAGTCATATATATATCTCCATACATATGTATAAATACATGTACACACACCTGTATGTATTGATTCTGTCTTGCTGTCTGCAGCAGATAAATAGTGAACAATATTTCTTCCTGCATTTTCATTCTACAAAGTGCCTTTTCTGTTTCTATAGCAACTTCTGTTGTTTGTAACTTGTAGTTCATGCTAAAAATACCCTGATTTAAAAGGGAGAAAATTCTAAAAAGTTAAAATAATTGGAAAAGATGGCAATTTTAAAATGAAATAGTCATAGACTATGCTTAATAAGTAGCCTGTTCACCCTAAGACACATTGAATGTCACATCCATTATGTGACTTATAAAATAGAAATGGGGCTTTTATTCGTATGTCTCAGGTTCTTTGTTACAACCTTAGTTACTGCCATTTGAATGACTATGTAGTGTTCTCCATCAGAAATTCAGCCACTTGGTAATGAGTATAAAAGAGCTCCACCTCTAGACATACTTGTCTTCCTGCCATGGGACCTCATCGTACAGACTTCAGAGCAACAATTGCAATTAATGTGCTCCATTCTAAATGCAGCGATTGTGATATGTGTCCCACATCACATGAAACCAAATTTTGTGAAGAGGAGCTTTAGCAGTGGGCAGCAAGATACCTGGTACTACTCCTGTTCTTGTCCTCCTTTAAATTAACTGAAAGTCTTTTATGGGTCATCCTTCAGCTCTAGGTGGTACAGGTCTGAAACAGTCCCTCCCCTTGCCATTAAAGCTTTATGAATACACATGGGTTTTGAAGGGCAATTAGTCTTCATCTCTATGCTATATTGCTGTGGTTTGGGCAATGTATAATGTTTTATAATAATATGTATGCACAGAGAGGGACACATTCAATACAAAAACTGTTTTGCTTCAAGATTGCACTACAATGAGCAGAGTAGGAGGAAAGTCCTTCGAGTGGGCTAACGGCTTAGTGTAGGACATGGACAGAACAGGTTCATCCCAACCTCTGGCCTGTGTCTAAGGACTTCCCTGTGGGAAGAAAGAGGAGAAAGGAATTGCAAGAAAAATGGGCAAACCAGGAGGTCAAATTTATTAATAAGCAACTTACTTCTTGTGTGCAATATCCAATAAAAACTAGTGAATGCAAGAGTGAGACAGTGCAACCTCCCTGCTTTAAAATACACTAAAAGCACTCTGAAAGATCTTAATTAATCTTTTTTTTTTTCTAGCTAAACTGAATACTTGTGGAGACAAAGGCTGCACTATATTTGTTCTGAACAGAACACATTGTCAGCAACCAATAAATTAAACTGTAATAAATGGAGTCATTCTGCTGCCGCGCAGTTTTGCACAGACATTCCTACTGGGACTGTTGCATATTGGTGCATGCTTCTCCTTGAACTTACTCGGTTATCTACATCTTTCTCCAGGCTGATGATTTTCAATTATTTCCTTGTTGATCTCTGTATTTTTGCCAGGGGAGGTGCAGAAGACATCTTTGCTTCCCTCCATTCCTGATTGCATTCTGCATTCACTTTGCTTTATCCTCCCCTCTGCTGCTCCCAGCCATCTTTGCCTTTAAAACATTTGTTGGTTCTTTCTAAGTTATTCATACCCCATTTCAGCAGGAGCAGATTTTTTTCTGCAAGGACACCTAGCTATGACAAGACATATGCAATTGTATGCATAGTTATTGAAAAGGTTACAAGTTTAAAAACTTCGGCACCCAGGAAACCAGTTTCCCTGCCTGTCCATTGATTTTCCAAGTAAACCTAAATCATGTGAGTTAACTGTGGCAAACCACAAACTAGCTGTCCCTCTTGTCTTTCTTTCCTCCTTCCACAGCTTGCAGACATCTCGTTCTCTTCATTGCTGTTCTTTATGCCACCAGTCTTACAAGAGACACTGAGAATGAAGTGGCTGCCAAGGTCTCATCAGCTCTAGACAGGAGCAGAGTAGGTATCTCACTACAAATTTGTTTTTCTGACTCCAAGCCGTCCTGTTCTTCCTGCATTTTAATTTTTCACTCTAAAATGCCAGAAACAGCTTGTTCATGTTAGTTTGAATTATCTCAAGAATTATTAGCCAAAGAATTAAAATCCCAAAAGGTGCCCAAAGAACCAAGATACATCATTTTCCTTTCACCAGCCTTTGACCAATCCCCTCTGCCAGATGTTATACAACGGATGCCAGCTTGTTTAGTCAGTCATATCTTAACCTCTTAACTGAGACATAAGGGCTAGCAGCATTTATTTTTTTTTGCTCACAGGCAACCATTCTCAGGTGATATAAATGGATACAACTCTTAAGAGGTTGATGTACCTACTTGAAGTGGTTAATGATCCGCCACATGCAAGAATCTGAAATTCCTTCTGATGCTGAAAGATTACTGAAAAATTCCAAAGTTTATTTGAGATGAGTACGCTGATCCTTTGGTGCCAAATGCCTCTTACTGTCTACTTACTTGCAATGTCATCAGCTCTTTCATGGTGACAAATATATTTCATAAAATGTATTTATATTAAAGGCTCCTCCTGTTTCAGGAAGGTGCTGTGCCACCTTTAAAACACTGGCATTTTAATTTTTACCAGGGACGTAAATATTTCATTCAGAATATGGCCAGCATTAATAGTAATACAGCCATTTTTCTGCTTTGGGGCATTTTTGGCGTGCTATACTGAGCATGCTGAGCACAGGGTACTTTCCTAGAGCTGCCAATAACTATTCAGAAAAGTTCTTCTACCACATCAATTTCAGTGCAGCTGCTGAGAACTGAGGCTTTGGTGGAAACATGAGGTTTCTGTTCTGTGTTCGTCTCTAATGATTTCTGACCCACTTGTATTCAAACTTCCTTTTAAAAAATACCATGTGCTCAGCACAGAGAAAGTGTGGTGTCTTATTCCTGTCATCCTCCACCCTAAGGAAAGCAAAGGTCCTTAGAACTTCCTCCTTGATGGACAGCAGGAGGAACTCTCCCTGCGTATATGTAAAGACCTGAGGATGTCCCATCTTGATGCCTTGCCCAGCCTCTGGAGTAACTAAGGAAGGCTCTGCTCTCAAAGAAGCAAATCCTGGTTTTACAATGAGCCCAGCACAAGCTGGAGCACGTCTTTGGGAGCTCAAGCAGCATGGGAAGTCAGGTAATATTCGGATATGATCCGTACTGCTTACAGAACTGCCTCAGAGTCACCACTTTAACTCTTGAGAGTGCTTAGATTACATGAGTCACAGTCACCTGCCCAGGTAGTGAGACTCCGGTAGCCTTGCGAGGAAGCACTCTTCACTGACTCCAGAAGGGTTCATCTTAGTAGGGACCTTAGAGGTTTTCCAATGGGAGGACAACTACATCTTCTGGGAATCCTTGCTTGGAAAGGCAAGAGCTACTTTTGTGCTTCCAGGACAAATAGAGTGCTGTGTGACACCTCTGCCTATTCCTGTCCCAGGTGACATACAGATTTCCACACAAGGAAGCTGTAAAAATCAGAATATTTAGCCCTGATGGAAAATTTCAGGGTTTTATTAGGGATCATCTGCTAGACGCACACAAGCCAGAGCTCAATAAAAACCAGCCAATTATTTAGCTGGCTATAGGCTCTTAGGTAGGTATTTATGCCCCAGTGCCTCTAGGTCACACTTGCTTGTAAAAAACCAGGTGGCTCCATGTAGAAAAAGGAGGTTGTAATCGGCCACCTCCTGTGCTACATCCTTCCTGTGAGAAGTTCTACCAACCTCAGTAAGAAATAAAGAAACCAGCCATAATGGCAATCACTCCTCTCGTTTCTTGATTGCCAGGAACATACACACACTCAGTAGTGGAGTATTTAGCAGGGGAACGTTCAGCTTCTTCCTTTCCCTATGCTTTAGCAAATCTTTACTCTCCTCAGTCTGTGGCAAAGAGAAGTTTTTAAGTGCAGGCTGTAACCCATCTGACTTTAGCCCTAACGAAATCCACATCTGGAAAATATTAGGATGCACTGCAATTTTTAAAGTGTGGGTGTTAGGAGTCACTCTTTTACTTTATATTTTTAAAAGTCATGTGCATGCTGTGTTCCAGACCACTCCCAGTGCTTTGTACTTAAATGTGTATTTTAACTTGTGTTCCATTATGTTACCTTTTTCTTTTGGGAATGGTTTTCTTCTGGCCTGTGATGTGCTTCATAATTCACGTGGAAAGTTTCTGAAGATAAAAGAGCTTTAATGCAAGACAAAAAGTGGTTGTAAGTTTAAAAAATAAAAAGGATCTGTATCTTTCTCTGAAGTGCAGTGATTTATAAGCTTCTGAGGGGATGAGGAAACTTGGGTATTTTAGAAGGTGGGTTGGATCCTAGAAACTGCCCTTTGGTCCTCTAATACCCTCATGAAAACATATCTGCAGGATTTGAAGCTGAGACCTAGGTCACATTTACTTGCAGAGGAAAGACATCTGAAGGCAACGTCTGACAGATCATTATGCCAAGCATATATGACTTCCACATGCATCTGGCCCCTGGATTGCCTACTCTGAGAATGAATATGACTGGTTTAAACAGCATGCCCAGGATAACAGGGCTATACTTTTCACTTCTGTAGACTATGAGGGAGGGCTCTTTGGCCAGAAGATCTCTGTGCATGAAGCTTGGGGGATCCCGTTTTCTGCTCCTGCACCTGACCAGGCCCTTTGGCGTGGGCAGGACTTGGAGACACCTCTCAATCAAAGAGGGTCTCTCCCAGTAGAGAGACTTCTTTTCTCTAATTCTCTCTAATTTCTCTTTGCCTTCAGTCCCACATTGTGTTGGCCTTCAGAGCAAACAAAAGTAGGCACTGCATACAGGCTGCTTGCTACAGACACCTGAGACTTAGGTCCCTAACAAAGAAAGGCAGGATTCTGTCTCCTTCAAAGAGGAACAAGACCCTGGTATATCATCAAGATGGAAAAACTGTGCTTTTTCGGTGGGACCCAGGGGGACTTCTGCAGATGCTATGGGATTTCTGACTGCTTCCTGACTCAGCAGGGTGAACCTGCTCTCATTCCTCTCCCAAGACCCTGTACCCATAAGGAAACAGGAACTACACAACCCAAAATAGAGCTGATGGGTACTTTGGGCAAACCTCAGATCTGGATAATTGAAGGACCAGGACTATAGGGAATGCCACAAAGCACATCTACTCTACAGCCTATAGGTAGTCTTAGGCCCTTTCAGCTACACTGAAAGTTTGAGCACAAAGTAGGAGCCTAAACAAACCTGGTTTCCACCCTTCTTTATTTTAAAGGGAAATAACATACAGAGAGGGCCACAACTGAGTGTACAGAGCATACCAGGAGAGTAAAATGGGGGAAGTTCACTGTGAGCATCTGGAGGTTACATTCAAGTGGACAAGAAAGTCCTCTTCTTTGAATCTGGGGCCACACTAATCCTCCACTACTGAATAGCTTTATAAAGCAAATATTCTTAAATCTAGAAACTTGCTTGGCACCATTTATAATCATATCAGTTATTTTCATTACCATGGATGAGGGCTGTGAGTTAGTATCCTTTTAAAGACAGAAAACAACAGGGAAAAGAGCTTCAGAAATCATGTCCTCCCAGGATCAGTGAGAGTGCTGCATTTTTAAATTGTTGAATACAGGGTGAACTTAAAAGGAGAGACCATTTCCATTGTTCCTGAGGCAAGAATCACTGGTGGTTTCCTTTGAACGTAGTCCCTTTGCACAGTGCGTGCCAAGCAGCTGAAAGTTTCTCTGCATGACCTCAGCCAGCCTCTAAACAGACTAAGCAGGATGTGTAAGAAGCAGCCACTGGGTGTGTCTTGCCTTTAAGAAATTCATAAGGCTAAATTTGGCTTGCAACTGCCTTTAACCCCACTATAAGAAACTACCACATCTTGTTTGGCAGGCCCCTCATCATGCAGTAATTATCTCCCTTTTAGGAGCACACTGACAGGAAGCACAATCAAATTCTTGTTACCGCCAGTGGCAAAACTCCTGTTGAATTGGGAAGGAATTGCAGTAGCGGATGCTAGCATCCTCCAGGCCATGCTGAGAAGGAAGAGAGAGTCTTCTCCAGCTGGAACTGCAACCTGGTAGAACTGAAAGTGTAGGCTGGTGAGATACTTTCCTTATGAGAAACCAACTATTTCCGTATTATCTTTTTTCTTTAAGTTGACAAACTTAAATATCTTTCCTTTCCTTAAAACTTCCCCTCTGAAACAAATCCTTTTGTTATCAAATATGCATGCAAGTGATGGAATGCTTAGACTATGATAAGTTGGAAACTTATCTTTACCATTAAAGCATTGGCATTTCTAATCCTCTGAAAGGTACACTGTGTTGTGAATTCAGCTTCTTCTCTTTCAACTTTTGCATTTAATTAAACTTTGTCTGAAGGGCATGTTCTTGTTACTCAGAAGCATGCCTCAATGATGCTAATATTCAGCTGAGTGACCTCAAGTTGGTTAACAATTATCACCCTACAGTTTTCCAGCCAATTATCTCCTGAGGTACTAGAAAGGATTATTTATTATCATGTCTCACTTGGTAAAAAAAAAAAAAGAAAGTATCCCTGAAAATTAATTTAGTTTCCTTAGGGAAGATTATAAATCTACAATGCAGTATTAGGAAAACTCTGTGAATTTTGGACATGTTTTTAATCTATCTGGGTATTCATACAGTCTCTCTAGTGCACCAAACAAGGGAATAGTTGCAAAGTGTTTTGGGTTGTGTTGGTTTCTTTGCCATATGAAAGGGAGTGATAGTGCGTACTGAATGTGTTTTGGATGAATTAATTTTATAATAACTAGACATCATGGCAACCTATAGGGGTAAATAAATCAGATTTTATTACACTAGTGAGTATTCTGCTTGGTATTACTTCAGCACTTAGAAAGCCACCTAAACCTAGGACTTAAGTGTGCTAAGTGCTGGACAGAAACCGAAAACATAGTCCATGTCCCAGAAAACATAAATATGAGACAAAAAGATAACTGTTTGGTGACCAGAAAATATGAGGCATGAGTAATGGAACTAGATGAACAGGATTAAGATGGCACAGGATGTCAGTGAGAGATATAGGTCAGTAAGATAACTGCTGTAGGTGATCATGTTTGTGCAAACCACAGTGAGTTCACATGGATAGATATTAAAGGAAAAATACTCCTTCAAATACTTAAAAATGAGAAATGCCAGAGGACATTCATCCCACATGAATAAGAAATTGTGATTGCAGTTCTATGGGGTTAGCACAAATTGCCACTACATCTAGAAAAGGTTAAAAAATTCACTTCTAGCCCCAAGCCTATGGGCCTAGCAAGCCTGGGTAGCATAGGCAACAGTCCAAAGAAGGACTGGCATAGAGAAAGGGAGAAGGCAGAAAAAGGCAGAGCTCTGTTGAGGTTCTCCACTCTGGAAGGAGAACCTTTAGAAGAAGGAGGTCAACTTCCCCTAAGGAGGGAACTTTGGGGAATACTGAACATACATTTTCTGTAAAGGATGGCAAAAGACCAAGACAGATTTTTTCTATGACTGCCCCAGAGTCCTTAAAGCTGAAATGTCTGGCCATGATTGTTTGGCATTTGGCACATTCACAGTATAAACTTGATATTTGTTCAATGTATCTCAAGGAGTGAAATAGGGCTTCTCCTCCTCTCCTCCCTGCCCCTATGCAACCTGAGGAACAGCTACAGGATTTGCATCTGCTAACCTTTTTTTGTTTGTTTTCATTCTTGCACCTGTTATTGGGTCTCAATTCGTCTATGCATTTTCTTTTTCTCTAGCTGCACAGCCTTGCTTAGTTGTAACAAAGGCTCTAAAGCAGAGAGATAAATGAAGACTATATGTCCCCCAAGTAGACAGGATGTCCTTAGTTCTAGCACAGGGAGGCAGTTAATGAAAAGGCTAGCTTTGCTGCATGTCAATACGGTCTATGCAAGCCAGCCAATTTTCCCTATTATTCTATGAGAATATAATTTCTTTCTGGAGTGTTGTGAATACTTGCTTTCTCATATGGATGGTTTTAATGGATCATTTCTCTAGGAACAGTACATAGTACTGCAGGGCACTTGACATTTATATCAAGGATGTAGTGCAAAATTTTATTGTACTTTTATAAATAACTGTGGCTATGCTACTAGAAACCAAGGGCCAGATAACGTCAACTGCCAGAGCATTTTGTCCCATGGTGGTTCATAGGGTGTGAATCCTAGGAGCAAAAGTGACATCTGTAATGTTTATAAAATCTATGAGGTGTGTTCATCTCCATCTTAATGCTATGTGTACTTTGCCGGGCTGCAAACAACCACCTATGAGTATCAACCATGAAAATATCTTCCCTTCAAAGCTCCAACTAAGAACAAAAGACAATAGCTTTAGGGCCTAGGCCATTGAATTTTCCTGAGATATTTTCCAGCTTGCCCTTCACATGTTTAACAGCTTATAAATTGGATTTGGCATGATTGTCCTGGAAAACAGATTCTCTTATATTTAGGTTCTTATCTTAACATCCTTGTCTCCTAGAAGAGCCTATAGCAATACAATTAATAGTCTATTCCTGAAACCACTGATCTACACATCCGATTATTTTAGAAAGATGATGATACAAATGCTTTTGAATTTGTAGTCCTGTCCTTGAAAGAGTGGAAATACAATACTTGTATACAGAGGAATTCAGTTTTGAAGGGGGCTTGAATATTCATGTGGTGTTTAAAATACCTTCTCTTACCAACAGTATAAGAGAGATATATTCAATATATGTGGAAAATGCGCTCTCTGAAGTAAATCTTCACCTAGTGTGCTTATGAACCTAGCCACAGGACAGGCTAATCACGGTTAACAGTGAATAGTGTGGGGGAAAGAAACTAGAAATAAACTGCCAGGCAGTAAACTCCTCACATAGCAGAACCCTCTTGAAGAGCCGATGCAGACATCCCCAGACTCCTAATTTATCTGGCTTCTCCTATTTTATTCACTTTCATGCTTCTTATAAATATCTGTCACATATCTGCTTAGCTGCATTAAGCCACTGATGAAGAAAGTCTTTGAAACAGAGAACTTAAAATGTTGAACAGGCCAGTGATCACAGGACTATATAATTAACCAAAACAAGTAATTCTCTTCTATGGCACTACATATAAAATAAGTCCCCAATGGTATTAAAAAAACAAGAATACCAGCAAATGAAAACAAGGCCCGAATATCTCCATATTCTGTCAGTTTTCATTTCTCTGTGCCCTCTTGTCCAGACCAAGCATCAGGAATGAAATCTTGCCAGAAAGGTTGCCTATATGGCCACAGCTTTGGACTGAGATGTGAAATGGAAACTGATATTATCTCAGGCAGTGACTCTTACCAGTGCCACATAAATGACTTTTTGTTATTATTTCCACTTCTCATTGAATTCTAGATGAACGGGGCTAGCTCGCAGGCTCAATGCAGGAATCTTTTGGTAGAGCTGCTGGTTGGTGTTGCGTCAGCCATTTGCCATTATCCTTAGTGATTACCGTGACATCAAAACCTCTGAACTTCTGTGCTGGCTTTGTTTCCCCACAGCCGTACTGCAGAGAACCAGCCCAGATGGCTCAGTTGCTCCTCATCTCTTGGGGTCTCTGCCGACAGTGAGTGTTAGTGACTCAGGAAGCAAACTATAATTTGGAAAAGGAATATTAATTTCAAAATTTCTGATTTCTCTCCAGTTTCCTGAAAGGACATATTAGGCTTGAGTCAGATGTTTAACATCTTTGCCAGGGGGGCTTGAATGATCATATCTGCCTCAGTAAGAACAGAGGTTAGCAAAGCCACAGGATTTGTCAACTGTCATCTTTGTAGGTGACAGCATCTTCATTTTCCCCCTGGATCACCAAACAGGCTGAGTGAATATTTGCCTTCCTGCCTGATGTCTGGTGCTTCTGCTCCAGTCCTCAGCCTAGACCCTTTTTTAACTCGGGCTGTATCCGTTCCTGATAAAAAAAGCACTGAGGACCAAAGCCAGCTAAGCCATAGGGGTGACTCAGTGACTAAAAAATGTTGGTGAAAGTGGCACTGTAGAGTGGCATACAGTGCCTGTATTGGCATCACCATCCTTTAGCGCTCCCCAGAACTGATTTCTGAGGTTGAGCCTAGGGAGAGCTGTCTCCCTGGTGCTTCTATCATAGGTATTAAATGAAGATGGTAACTTTGAAGGTTTTATCTTCTCTCCATCTCAAAGTAGAGAACAGAGCCCTTCTCAGCCCAGAGGGAGAGGAAAGCAAGGATCACTCCTTTTTTATTTCCTTAAAGGTTAATTTCTCATGGAGATTCAATCAAGGGGCTGGAGTCTCAGCTCTAGCTTTTAAGTGAAAATTTATGTTATGAGCCTTTCATTTGTTTGAGAGAGGCTCTTTTGTGCTTGCAAACTCTTAAGAAGGATATTTTTCAAGGGTCTTTTTTAATGGAAGATAGTGCTGGTTTAACCTCACTCCTGCAGCTGATGATGACGCAAGAAGAAAAAATAATTTCTACTGACATTGCATATCAAAATATACCATAACCCACGACGGTGTTGGACTCAAATGTGTTCAGAATCAATGGAAAATTAGGTTTGACGGGAGTGGTGACCACTGCCACCTTTTCTACTTCAGCAATCTCTCTGGTTGGCCAAAACTATAACTGTATAATGCTGGGACGTTAATCAGTTCCATTGAGTAAGGTGTCTTTTGGACCAATTCTATTACTGAATTTATAGCGCTAGTCTGCTAAGATCAGGAATTCTCTCATGACAGAGATTTTGAAGTGACCAAAATAGGGTGTTGGAGGGTGTTCAGACACGCATTAAAAATGTCAAATATTTTTTCCTACCTTTCCTCTCCAAACATTTTATGAATCCTAAGTAATGAACCCCAGAAGCATGTAGTTTCATAAAGAATAGTAATTCTTCATTTTACACAAGGGAAGAGAATTTATCCTGGCCATAGAAAAAGCCAATATCAGAACTACAGCC
Source organism: Limnodromus scolopaceus (assembly GCA_028565335.1). Lineage (NCBI taxonomy): Eukaryota > Metazoa > Chordata > Aves > Charadriiformes > Scolopacidae > Limnodromus > Limnodromus scolopaceus. Next base: position 119,549,959 of record JAOXNO010000001.1, read on the forward strand.
TACAACTAGCAGTATTATCTTTTAAACCTGAGAGCAGCCCATTAGATTTTGCCTAATTGCCAGTCTAAATTAGCCATTAATGACTTCTCCAACTCCCATTTGCTTACTGCAGCAGGATAAAAATCAGAATGTGAGCGGCAAGAAAATGCCTGTGCTGGGACTCACAAAATCTGAAAAGTAAGTTATTTTAAAAAGCTGTTTTTCTTCTTAGATGTGATGGTGACAGCTGCCCTCAGAAAAACACAGACGGACAGATGGATAGGGAATACTTTTGTTATGATCTGAACCTAACAAATAGCTTAATAGCCTTAAGTTGGGTCTCCCATAGTAAAATAAGAGAAACATAACAGGACAAGGTAGTGAAATAAATTTCCCCAAGATCTTCCTCTTGAGGGATGGGGAGGGAAATACTGAAGGGATTTCTACATCTCTCTGCTTAGTTGCTCTTAGAGGAGACTCCTAGCTACATTAAGCTCCTCTAAAGCATCCATTTGGGTATCAGAGACATGAAGAAATGGTGCCATGAGCCAGAGCCAGAGCACTGTTCCAACTCTTCCTGCCCTGCCATTAGCCATAGAAGTCATACAGGGCTGTGACCCCATGGAAGGCAGGAGGCTGGGAGTGGAAGCATCTACTTTCCCACAGAGACAAAGAAGTATCCAGTCACAGATCTCTTCAGAACAGAGAGGATATCAAGGCCTCCTGCTGACTCTCTTAAGGGCTAATTAGACTGGAAACTCTTGGCAGGTCTTTACAGCAATTGTGCTGTAGGGACTGTTCAGTCATTTCAGTGTTTCTAATAAGGCAACTTGACATATAGTACCTGCAGAATTCTTTATGGCATTTCTCTGGATCCCTTTCTTTCCTCCCTGCTTGCATGCCAATGTCACTATTGCATGCAACATTTATTCTCATTTTCAGACTTCTGCTCCACCTGAACACAAAGGAAGACAGATCTGCTTCCATACATCTGCTGTTTTGCAACTGTGCCATGGGCAAGTTTAACTTGCTAAGTTAAGGAGCACGGTTTAATTCCTATGTGCTTGCAGATGGGCCAGCAAACATAATGTGAGCTGAAACAAAATATCTCAACTCATTATGCCAGGAAAGAGTTCCCGCAGCAGATTTTTAGGGTGACTGTTTGTATTCATGTGCAGGCTCCCAAAGCATTGCTGAAGTGACAGCCTGTTTCTTTAAGAACTGCTGCTACAGAACGTTACAATACAGTGAAATAAGGAAATTGCTGCAACTCCCTGCATGTTTGATTTCTTGAACTATCAGTAGAAATGCTCCATCTGTGTCTTCCCATCTGTACCGCACGTTTTGGCAAAACAACACGCCAAAACTTCTCCTTCCCTCTACCTCCCTCCTCCCCACTAAGCCGTTATCCCTCCTCCCCCTCTAGCTCTCCTCTTTCTTCAGAAACACTGGGGAGAAAACAGCATTCAATGCAGGGTTGCTGTTTCTGTCTCTTGCTTTACTTCTGATTACCCTGAAGGGAGAGGCTAAACCTTGTCATCTTCCCAGTCTACCCTGGGAGGGTAGGCAAGTACTACATGAGTTACAAAATTCGAAGGGTCTGGCTCTGGGTAAAAACCTGTGATGGAGGCAGGATGACTCCCAAAGAGAAAGATTATGTTGTCTTTTAGCTGCAGGGATTCCTGGGGAAGAAAGCCAAAGTTAGGAGGAGGAAACGTGGGGTGCAAGGCCAGAGGGATCAGATGGAGCTGAGCCCAGGAAGCGAGAGGAAGCCCTGCAGGGCCGGTCTCCTCCTGCCAGGGGAGAGATGGGGTCAGCACTGCTGCCCTTTTCCTCCCCCGGTTCTGTTGGCCTCCTCAGGCATCCCGGCCCCTCATGCTCTCTCTCGGCAGCCACAGCAGCAGCAGCAGCAGTCTGAATCAGCGTGGCTGTGCCACAGGCGGAGAAAAACCATGGCCGGTTTCATGCTCCCAAAGTCCCCATGCTGGAGGCAGCTGCTTACTTTGTCCATGTGGCTAGCTGTCCAAATGAATTACCCTTGTCTGAATACTTAAGAAGTCCCTTTGGGTTTTTAGTCTTACATAGTCTTCTGACTACTCAATGCTAGTAGGTATGTATGCTAATCCTAAATCACTTATCACAAGAGCGTTTGTTTGTCTAGATTATTTTGATCTGACAAGGCAGAGGAGGGGATAAGAGTGAGTTTTCTAAAAATTTGTGAACCCTAAAAATACGAGCAACGTCCTGGGTTTGTATTTTTCATTTTTTACACAACTCAGCCACCTGGCAGAGAGCAGTAAAAAAAAAAAAAAAGTGACTTTGCTTGCCACAGACATCAAACAAATAATGAACAATCAAAGCAAAGCGATTACAAGCAACCCAGAGGCAGAAAACAATTCAGTAAGGCAGCTCAGATGAACTGTCACAAGTAAGGAGAGCAGTCACAGACAAAGCACTAAACCTTCAAAAATGACCCAGCAGCACACATCAGGTAATCCTGAAGGGAGTCTGACCTGTAAGAGCTTTTAAAGCTCCTTCCTCTCCTAGATTGCCATCCAATAAATCTTTTGAGAACATCCTTACATGTGAATGTGAGTAGCTGTAATGGAAACTTTCATGTGCTTGCAGTTAGGCATGTGCTCAAGTACTTTACTAGATCCACTATGTAAACGTGAGCAAGATTTAGTGTTTTACAGAAGGTAGCTGCAAACAGTAACATGAGCAGGAGGCACAAATCCCTTTCCCTGGGATTCCTGGAGCACGCATGGCATTTAATTGATGGTTATAGTTTCTCATTGCTACTTCTCCCTCTCTCCCTCCCTCTTCCTCTGCCAGCATGAAAAATTCACACACACATACAGAGACTCTCAGTGTCCTGATCTGACCCCACCACTAGAAGCAATATGGGACGGCATTTAGCTATGAAGAAAAAAAACACAAAGCAATGTGAAAACAACCTCATTGGGCTTTTTGTTAAGAATTAACCTAGCTTCCTCTCAGAAGAGCAAGTAACTGTGTTTAACACAGGTCTGCCACCAGCTTCTCTGATGGCACACCTCGGTCTCTGTCCCCACAGGCAGCCTAGCTGCAGGGCACCTGGATCAAAGTCAGGGATGGGAGCAGCCACCACGTCGTGGTGGATATTGCTCCCATGAGAAGGTGCTGGGGTTGTTTCTCCACCAGCTGGTTGCCCCTGGGGTTAAGCAGCCTGTGTCACCATAAGGTGTCATTTTCATGCATGAGTAAGTTACAAGTCACTAGTCAGTCTTGTTACACCAGTGTGTAACAGCCTTCTGCTGCTATAAATAAATTCCCCTCGCTCAGTTGCTCCCTAGCACTTTGACACCTCGGTTAAGGTACTGGTGTCCAGAAGTATTGTTTGGCTCAGCTTGAGATCTCCAGACGCAGCAATTTTTGAGGCTGGCACATCAGACTGTTTATCACCCTAAATCAGGAAAGAATTATAAATGATGATGTTTGCTTAGGGCTTGGCTGTGCGTGCCCTTAGTGCACTGTTTCAGACATGATTCTCTTGCAGATGCCTGGCACATGTTCCCACAATGTTTCACAGCTGTATTTTCACCACAAGAACTCCCCCTTGCATGAAGCGCTCACCGGGCTTTTACAGCAGCGCCCTTTGCTTCTAATAGTTATTGATTCCCTGAATGCAGGGGAATATGGATTCAATTAGCTGGTCATAGCACTGTAGTTCAGGGCTTGTCAGCATTTCCAGTATACAAGCTTCCAATTTTCAAGGTTTATATAACATAACCATAAAAACTCAGTCTGCATTAAAGTTGGCATTCAAGGTCCTTTTACAGATTATTAGTTCATAACATGCACTAATTACTTTTATTATTTTAGAACCACTGCTTACTGCAAACATATAGTGAATTTCTAACAAAACTTTCTTAAAGATGGGCGCTTCCACTCAAGGCAGTGCTAGCAGCCATATTCAGAAGAAATTATTTTTCTGATTGGATGAGAAATTGCTCACAGACACTTTTGCAAGCACTGCAGACTGCCACCCCAGAGTACAAAATTTCCCCATTGCACAGAATGGACATAATTTAATAGCCCCTGAAATCAATTCCCCTTTAATGTAGGTTCATGACCTGTCTCAGCGGTTTTGATCAAGCTATTTACTGCTGTGTCTTTTTTCCAGAAATATTCATTTTTTCATTTCTTTTTCATTCTCCAACAGAAGTTGGGCAGCAGTGCTGTAGCAAAATCTTTAGGCAGTGCTTACCCATAATCTTAAATTAGCTCTAAAAGTGGGAACATCTCCCCATCCAAGAAAAGGCCTCCCATCCACACACCTTCAGGCTGTGATTGCATTGCAGCCTACACTGATCTCACTCATGGCTCTGTGGTGCCTCTTTGCCAGCTGCCTCCCCTCTTGCCCCTCCCAGCTGTGTATTTCAGCCCCCTTTGCACCTGCTCCAGCATCACTGCAGCCAGTTCAAGAGAAGGGTCAGACCTGTGGCCTCTGACAACTGCACTAGCTAATGCAGTGGCCTCCTCCGTGGCAATAATACACACAGTCCAAAATAATACACACTTTCTAGCTCACCCAGTGTACTCTCACATTTGCAAGGCAGCTTGGATCCCAGCAGTATCTTTCCAGCAAAAGCTAGAACTTCTTAGATGGAAGTTCCTCCTGAATTAAGGCTCAGCAGCAACTATGAGATGCCAGTGGTGAGGGGGACAATATCTTGCTTGGAACTCACCAGGGGCTGTGATCCAAAAACCTTTGGCTCCCAGTGTAGCAAGATGCTGCCAACCAGCTGACTGGTGATGTCTCAGCATGGTGAGAGCCAGACAGCCCTAGCTTTCCTCCTCCAGATGAGCCGGGAGCTCAGCAAAGCCACTGCTTCTCATCATGGCAGGGTAATGACTTTGTAGGAGATGCTGCTGTCTTCTCCCTGCCACTGCGGTCCCAGGTTGGAGCAGCCAGTATCCCCCATTCCTTGCTGTGGTGGGCTCTTGTCCACATGAGAAGCAGCTGCTCTTGGCTCTCAGCTCTTGAGGAGTGCAGTGGCAGCCTACCATCTTCTAGAAATTGCCCAGTCCTCTTAACTGGAGTTTGTTTGCTCCTCTAGCTCTAAGCCTTCCTCATCTTATTGCTCTCTTGTCATTACTGTACTAGAACAATACTTCCATCCATTTTCCTCTCCTTCAGGGGCATTCCCTCAGTCTTTCCTTCCTCCTATTCTCTGATAGACAGCTGAAACACGCTCAGTGTTTCAGTGTTTGTTATTCTCAGTGCACACCATGAAGCTGCCTAGCATGGAGGGGGCAAGTTTAATATTCAGAACAGTTCAACCTGAGATCACTCCCATCACTAACTCCTCTGCTCTGCCTGTGTGCGTGTCTTCACAACACTCTGACAGCAAGCCAGGCTGAGATGTGAGTGTGAGGTGTAGACATCACTCCATTTTCTGTGCTATGCCGTGTTATTTGGTGTCTACTCAAGGGAAAACACTGGGCAGGATGTGTTGCAGCTGGTCCTCTGAGCTGGGCAGCTTGGGGACAGGACAGGATCACCATCAGAGCATATGCCCTTCAGGATAAATGCAGCCTGAGTATCTGTTTTAAGTTGTTTAATTTTTTTTTTTTAACTTTTCCCTTTCTATGATCTAATATTGTTTTTCTAGCTGCACTATAGCTTTTACTATGAGTATTGTTGAAATAGACCAACTTCTAAAATACCTAAAATAGCACGAATATTTATAATATATGTGGTATAATGATGGCATATTAAAACATATTTACATCTCAAAAATTTTAACCTGGAGCAGACTTGATATTATCAAAATAATTTGTTTAAGAGAACATAAAATAATTTCCTCCTCTTCCAGGGGAGATATGATATTTACAAAATCTTATCTTCACAAACAGAATTTATATTTTAAGCTTGCAAATTAGAATTTGCACACTAAGGAGAGTCAAGCTAAAAAGGAATTAGAAATATGTGATCAGTAAAGGAAGAAAAAAATTGCTGAAATGTATCACCATTACCATGTTAATATATGGCAATCTTATGACAGGTAAATGTATAAGGACTTATTTGCCAACGCAGAACACTCTCTATGGAACATTGATTTAAATATAGCCATGCCTTCCTCTCTTCAGTGGGTCTTAATGCAGTAGTAGTATGTCCTCTGATGTCCTCTACTTTCACGGTTGATACAGGGACCCAGCTAGAAAAATTAGAGAAAATGAGTGGGAAGTATCTAAGTAGACTGTAGCCATTGCCTTGATACATGCAGTGGTATAGGACCAGTGCATTTCTGGAAGTGGTAAGAATTGTTATTAACATCATGCTAGGAATATGCATCCCTATAGTCACTCAGCTATGGATTAAGGTGACGAGTTGCAGCAGCTCAAATTGAACCGGTATCGTTAAGGCTGAGATGCTGTTTCTGTGCCATGAATGGTAGCCTTGCTGTTCCTTTTCTTGTATGTGTCTCTGTACAGGTACCAGCATAATGACAACTGTGTATTCAGACTGTCACAATACGAGCAACAGTAATGGCTAGAAAGGAGCTATAATGCTGTGTCAATTAAGCAATATGCATTTTAAAAGTGCTTAAGGCTGAAGCCACATAATAGCTTGCAATCATTCAGAAGAGCTTTTAATAGCATGTTACTTAAATCAATCTGTGTCAGCTGTCCTCAGTCCGCTGTGGAGTGAAGGACTTTTTTCAGTGTTCCTGGCTGGATCTCCAATGTACTTGGTTACTGTAGGTTGGCGAGATCAGGATGACTTTCTTCTCCAGGACTCTCCCATGTGCTCTTGCCCAGTTGAAGACTTGTTCCCTCTTAATGATACTGTGACGTTCACTGGTATTTATTACTTTCAACACATTTTTTAAAAGTAGCCTGATAAATAGAAAGGTACTTTTATTGCTGCCATAGCTGCCATATATTTTCTGTAGGTTAGATAACGTATTTATTAGACGTAGTGTGATTGTAAGCAATCTGCCACTGGGCCATCCCTTCTCCTCACCCCAGCACTGCGCAGAGAGGTCAGAGCTTCCATCTTAACAGCCTGTCTTTGCCTCCACATGGCTCGCCAGATGGGCTGCACTGCTCCTGTCCAAGCTCTCTGAGCCAGCACAGGTTGCTGAAAGTAGCTTAAGCTTTTTGTCTAGGAAGACAACTAAGGATTTGTCTGAGACTATGCCCGTCAGTGCAACTGAAAACATTGGTGTGGTTGCCGGGGCTGGGGCCATATACAAGATGGTGGCAACGCAGGCCAAGGCCTGGTGGCAGGAAAGAGATGTTCTGTGAGTAAGGTCTTCAGGAGGCCTCATCAGCCTCACCCTGCGGGCCGATCCTATGCCTGCCAACAGGACACTCCTGCTGGCCTTAGGCCCCACCACCACCTCGCTCACTGGGTTTTGTAAAGATTGTGTAAAACAGGCTTGCAAAACTGCCGACGTTTCCCCACGGCTGGAGAGGAGAGCCATGCTGTGCTGCGGCTGCGCACCCACCCTCACTCCTTGGCCCTGCCACCCTCTGGGGTACTCATGGGTCCTCACAACATACTCTCCAGGGCAGCAGCCTCTCTGGCTGCTTAATAAAGTAGCCATGGAGGTGCTGGGGGCTCTTTTGTTCTTTTTTCTGCCACATTTTATTGAGATGATAACGAGGAGGTGTGAAACTTCTCTGGGCTCTTGGAAAGAGCTCCTTTCTGGATCTTTTGTCTGGTCAGCTTGTCACTCCAGGGCATCACATTACAGGGAATGTGAGAAGAGGAAGCAGCAGCTGTCACACGCAGTTGATGGTGTTTTGCGGGGTCAGCGGTTTCCAGCTCCTACAAAAGCACCTAGAATGACTGACTTTGGGCTCCTTCTCTGGCTTGCTCTCCTCAGGCAGGGCAGAAGCAGCAGCCTTCTTAATGTTTTTGCAATGACGGGCTTGCTGCTCTCCTCATGCCTTCCAGAGAGCATGCCTCTCTCCAACTGCAAATATTGACCAGCCCATCGCAGGGGGAGAGAGAGCTATGTTTTGGAGCATAAGGAGGCAACCTGAGCTTAATTTTATTTTCACGAATTATGCTTCTGTGGTGTTTCTTCTCTCCATGTTGTGCAGTTTGAGCTATACAGTTGACTTTGAAGAAACTCCAGGAGAGGTCTGGCATTGACATCACTGAGGTTGAGTCCAAGTTGACCATGAAATGCCAGAGAGGTGCTGATGGTAAAGGGTGTTTCTGGTCACTGTTCGTGAAGCCCATAGCAAAGCACCATTGTCATTTTTAGTCAAGTGCTTGCATTGCAGTGCATTGCAGTGTTGCATCCCGCCACAATGCTACCCCTAAAACGCTGAGGGTTGGGAAGTATGTGGGCATCTAGATGTGCAGCCTAATCTGTGAGTTGCTCAATATCTGCAGCATTTTGTATTACTGCTTCAGTGTGAAGAGTAACTGCTGAAGACATAAAAATGCGTGTTTGATTGGGGAAAAAATGGATAGTGCAGGTTTTAGACTTTCTGGATTGGAAAGTTTGAAAGTTTACTATGGACATGGGTCTGGTTCTCATTGGGCGTAGTGTAAATACAAGATTTTGGATGCACACATCGTTAGCATCCAATGGGAGAAAATAGCTATCAATACTTGTAGATTTGCAAAAAAGTACTAATCTTCAGAGCTCTCATAATCTCCAGAGACAAAGCTGGAAGAGGGAGGCACATGTCAGAACCAAGAGGTGATAAAGGGAAATGAGAAGCTAGATTTGAGGCAGAGAGAGATCTCAGGGGAGGTATGCCCCTGGCCTTGAATATATCCAGCACTGGGACTTCTACAATGTTTCTCCTGATTTAGGGAAATACAGAGAAAAAAGGGTGAGCTTCAGATGGAGAAGAGTCTATTGACTGGTTCCATTCCTTTTGTCTAACTCAACGGGAACATTTTCTTAACCTTCATTCATCCAACCATTTAGTTATTTTTGTTTTCTACCTTTCTAATTTGTTTCCCTGATGTGTTTTCTTCCATTTTCAGCTGTTTACTACCTTCCCTTTCAAAAGATTTCCCAGCATCCTTTAAATTTGCTGTTGTGAAGTTTCATCTGGCAAATCCCACCCTCCATTTTGTTTCCCCAGAGGCACATTTATATGCTAAATGGATTCAGTTCTTCTACAGAAAATGAGGGTTCAGGCACAGAGAGATGTGAAAGGCATCTAGCACATGGCTTGGCTCCACGCTCTCTCCCATGGAGAGGAGAGTGAAGTAGTCATCACAGGAGTGTGCCATGGTGAGGGAGAGATACCGCTGTGTGGCATGTCCTCACTTTCCTCTGGTCCAGTTCACAGCAGGAGGAAGACAGCTCACTCAGCTGATGTACGCAAGCCTCCTGCTAGCATCCCAGCAAAGACTGACTGTGGGAGAACCAGGATTTTCCTTTATGTGCACCAGTTAGATGCCACCTAGATACAGTAGCATGGCAACAGACTGCTCAGTATCTGTGCTAGAAATGAAGCACTAACCATTTCTCTATGTTGCTGTCTCCAAGGAGAAGTTCAATATAAGTCAGTCCCTTAACATCAGTTTGACATCAGCCTATGTCTTTCCCACATTAATTCAATTTATTACCCATTTTGATCCACGCTTTGCATTCTATTTAGGATGCCAGGGGACCTGTTCATCCCTAATGACTGAGGAAGTATTTGTGTTTTATAAGCTATTTGGGACATACCATAAGGAACTAAAAGTGTCTGGTTTATTTTCATTGTTAAATTTACCACGTACCCAATTCTGATGCCATTGAAATTGATAGCAAACATGCCAGGGACCATTGCAACAGGAATGTTTTCTGAAATTTAAGGACACTCATCAAAAATGGATCTAACATATTCTCCCCAAAAAAGGCCTACTGGTCTCTTCATAAATAATGCATGGAGAATGTTATCAGGGGTGGGGAGGAAATTACAAAACGTTAGTTTGTTGTTCTGTCTTTTATGTCTAGCTAAACTTTGATCTCTAGAAAGTGTTTCTACTGTCATCTGTAAGAGTTTCCTTAGTCTTTACTCAGTAGCATATTAAAATTCAGCTGACTAATTTCACTGGTTTTCTTTGATCTTTTTCCTTCAATGTGAATTACTCTAGCTGAAAAGTTTGTATTTGCCTAAGCAAAATTCATTTTTCTTTCTCTGTACATTCAGACACTTGGGAGTTTCCCTGCACTGCATTTTTACCTACCTGTCCTTGCTTATTCAGCTATGTTGCTCGTTTTTGCCTATGCTCTTCTTTCCAGGTGGTCTTTTGCTGTCTCAAGTATTCAGATTGCTGCAAGCAATGGGACCAGAGCACTTCCCAACTCCTCATCCCCCCAGGCCCTACGGATTACAAAGCTATATATGACAGTTTCCCCACTGAGGTAGCTATCAGTAGCCCATCAGTGCTCCTGAATTCCATACTCTTTTAAAAATTATTTATCCATTTGGGAGTGAAAGAGTGTTGTGGATTTGGGAGTGTAGGATAGGGAATCTGTAGTCTGTTAAGGTGCAGCAGTAAAACAAGATTACTAGCAAATCAAGAGAAAGTATATCAGGTTGTTCACTCTTTGCATACTTCTGCTTTCGAGACTGTGTCATTGCAATACTTGTGATTATGCTCGTGTCTGGATCATGCACTTTGCCCAGCCCCAGCCTAGGAAAAATGGCAGGAGATGCACCAGGGACACTTTGCCTCAGAAATGCAGCAGAACACATATATGCTGGGCTGTGGAACCAGCAGCATCTCTCTCGGCATACTCCCTCAGCCACCCAGCACATAGATGATTAGAGACAGACGTGCTCCCTACATTTCCCACCCACTCACTGCTCATTTGCTCCTGAAGGGAGCAAAGAAAACATATTTTCCTTGTCCCCACATAAATAGACCCCATTGCTGTCAAACCCCCAACCTATGAGCACCATGTGCATATGCTTGTGTACACACACTCACACTCCACCTGCTTCTTTCCACACAAGATCCATGTTAACTCTCTGCAGAACAAAAAGCATTTTAAGAAATCCTTAGAGATTAAAAGGATTGGCTAAAATGCTGTTTACTTGTTGTTCACAATTTCACAGCTGTGAAATCAAACTAAGTATTATGGTCCACGTTTCCTTTCATGCAGGGATCTACTGCCTCTCCTCAGGACAGGAAGATGTTTTTTCACAGGCCAGTGCAGAATTTGGAGCATAGTGCTTTATCTAGATGGATCCTCACCATATGGTAGTTTCATGTGTCTTGTCTGCCAGATGATACTTGATGCTTAGCTAGAATTGTCTATTAGAGTTGGAGATTATACTTTTCCAGTCAAACAGTTGTTCATATTACATTTTAGTAATGTGCTCCTCATGAATTGGCATAGATCAGTGCAAATTAAAAGAGGGATGAATCTGCAGGGCTCTGGGCTGGTAGGGCAATGTGCTGAAGAAAAAGAAATTGCAGGCTTTCCTTTCTGAACAAACTTCAGTGTCTTGGGACAAACCCATTAAGTGGTATTCTGCCACCTAAATTATTTGCATTCAGGTCCAATTTTTGTCCATTATCATCAAACTCTTAGTAATGGATGGAGCTTGAACTGTACAAGTTTTCCAGTTAACCCAACTGGTTTTTTGAGACACACATATCCAAAGTGTCTGGGCAGCTGAGAAGAGGGTCTCTCCCCTAATTGTGCCCCACCTAGCCTCCTTCTATAGAAGAGGTATTCAGGGTGAAAAGGGAATTGTGTATTATTCATTTAACGCGCCAGTTCACCACCTCTAGCTAGCTATGACCTATACATACTAGTCAGGGCTGCCCGATGCTGATCCTGAACCAGGTAATGCTGTGCTCTGCAACGCTGCAGGTTAGCTTTACATTCCATAACATTTTGTTGTGTGCTGACAGTTTAGCTCTATGAATCTTCACATTATGACCTGTTTTGTTCCTCTTCTTTCCCTTTTCTAGCCCAGGACGTTTCTGACCATACTGGGTTCCAGCCTGAGGGACAAGGGTTTTCTACCCCAAAATGGTGTCTGGGACAGACACATCTCAGACAGATGCTGAGTATGAGAGCACAACAGCTCTCACCCACAGGGTTATTCTGAGCTCAACAGATCAGTGCTGTCTCTGCTGAGAAGCAGAAAGCCTCCACTGGTATAGGAGGGGTGAAGCACTCACAGACTTGTCAGATCACATCATCTCATGAACGCATCATGTAAGTCAGCTCCTCAGAAAAAGCAGTTTAACTCTCTTCTTCACCATCATGCTGCTGATGAGATGGTAATTTAGCATATCAGTACCTGCATTCTTGAGTCCTTTTCGGCCAGATGTAGCTAACTGTTGGGTAGTGTCATTTCGTGATTTACCACATACTTGACGGCCTTTTAACTTTGTTACTTTGTGCTGTGTCTTTTTTCTTGATACGCTTTACAATGAAACTGTAGCTCTATTGTTGTTTTTTTTTCCACTAGCAGGCAGAAACCACAATCGAGGACACTGAAAGCTGCAGGACAAATGTGGGGAGAAATGATAATTCTTTTTGCCTTAACTTCCTGCATGTGTGGTGGGAACCGTGAGTAGAACACATCAGGCCTCTCTGCCTCAAATCTTCCTTCTCATTTCCATGTATCTCCTTTTGGTTCTGACATGCCCCCCCCTCTCTTTCAGCTTTGCTTCTGGAGTTTATGAGAGCTCTGAAGACTAGTACTTGTTCACAGCTCTACAAGTATTGACAGCTGTTTTCTCCCGTTGAATGCAAAGGATGTGTGCATCCAAAATCTCGTATTTACACTAAAGCTTCTCATTCACTTTTATGACACTGACCAGTTAAATTCATTGAGGACAACCAGAATAGTGGAAGCTTGCTGTCCTCAAGCTTCCTGAGTTGTTCCCAGGGCATGGAAAGCATGCTCCCTGGTATTTATAGGAAGTCATTAATATCTAGGACTGAAATACAAAAATAACCCAAGGATAAATAAGAGGGAAGAAATCACTTTATGCAAATGTAGTCAGAAAGTCTTTGGAGCTAATGGTTTGAGCTGGCTGGGAATGCTCCAACAACCGTGGAGGCTTCCTGCCTGCTTCTCAGTGGTAACAACATTGATTCATTGGGCGTAGTAAAGCCCTGTGCCTGACGAGCAGGTAAGAAATTGTTGCTAGCACTAGAAAATCACTTCTGGGTAGACATGCTGAGTGTGCAATAAACTACATGACGCGGCGCAGTTTAGCATACTTAAAAAAAGGAGCGTGGGCTCAAGTGCTCTGCAGCGTATCATTCTAGACGTAACTGTGACACTTTATAAGAAGGATGTGATTTAATATCTTTTTCTTCTGTCTGGTAGTGCAATTTTGGCTCCACAACTTACATGCACCTGAGACAGAAGGAGGGAAACCATCCATTGCAGTCTGCTACGCTGCAGGAGTGGGGGAAAAGAGCAAACTTGCAAGGGCAGGAGCTGGGGAACAGGGTATCCCTGAGGGGCTGTTCAGGCTTGCAGGGGCTAGGTGGCATGTGCTTATCCAGGGCCTAGGGAGCTAGTTGTTCAGCAGAGAGGCTTGCGGCTCTGGTCCTAGATTTGCCTGGGACTGTTAGTGCTGAACAGCAGGAGCTGTAAATCCTGCCCTGTGGAGGCAGAGAGACTCCCTCCACTAGTCAGGCCATCTGGAATAATTCACTAACTGATGCTCCTCACACGTAGCCATCAAAGGTGTCGTAAATCAGAGGTAAGGGAATTGGTGAGGGCCTGCCTCCCTCCCTCCAAACCTCACCTGACTGCTACCTCCTTAGGATGCTGATAACACATGCTCTGCTTCTTTTACTTTACTGTATCTCAAGGGCTTGAGAGGCAGGGCCAGGCTGACTGTTGTGTTTTCAAACATTGTCATGCTGACTTGGCCACTTCTGTCTTGGCAGCGCAGAGTTGCTTTCTAAGTCAGAAAAATAGGAAAAGCCAGGAACAAATCAATTTACAGTGGAGAGAGTCTTTATCTGGAGTGGCTACATGGATGGCTTACCCATGGGTCAAGGAGGTCTGCTGTCCCAGGAAGTTGATGAGTTTCACAGTGCCAGTAAAATGGCAACCTTATACCTCTGCCAGAGCAGATTGCTTTAAGTAAAATATGCACATTAAGCCTGGGAATAGAGTACGCCTGCAGCCCCCTGAGTGCTTGGCAGCCACAAGGGCCAGCGTCAATCAACAGAAATTGAAGCAGTCTCCAACTCTGCATTGAGCCAGACCAGCTCTGGGCTCAGGACTGGGCAAGGGAGGGTGGAAAGCCAGCGGGATACTCATCCCTTACTCATGCCATGCTCTGTGCCAAGCACTGCTGTGCTGAAACCACAGCTGGGAAGCTATCTTGTTTCCTTCATTTCTGTCATGCTGCTAGTCAATTCAGGACCAGTGTTACTCACCTCAGAGAAGAGTAATGGGACGTAGCAGAAAAAGAAACCACACAAAACATAGTTATATGTTACGGTCAGTGCTGGAGGCTTTTCAAAACAAAGTTCCAAGTTATAGATAACCCTTTCAAAGTACTTAAAGTGTTCCATTATCAAAATACCTACACATCACTTAAAAAAAAATAACAAAAGAGTTTCAATGCAGGCAAGAAAAATAAAAAAACACAGTAAGCTTCTGATTTGTTGGGCATAAAGCAGATGCATTTAATTTCAATTGTAAGTAGTGTCAATGTGAAGGCAAACAGCAACTTCATTGCATCAGTTCTTTGCTTTTGTATGTGTGAAGAGCATACCCCACACAAGAGAACAGGTACATGTGCATCAATTGCAAGATTTGCATTTGCTGCATCATTCATACAGAGCATTTTAAAACTGCAGACTTCAACATGTCAGCTTAATTAACCTATTCTTTAACAGAAGTGAGATCCAAAGGAGGAAACATAAACCAGCAGCTTCCCTCAGCCAGACTGAACAAATGACAAGGACTAGGGAGTCTTACCTCTGCTTCCTACTCCAAGACAGATTCCTCCTGTAACTGTAGCCAAGGTAGCCAGGCTCTCCATGCTGCTCCATCTGTGCTACAAGTGCATTACCTATCCTCTTAATAATGCAACTGGAAACTTTTGTATGAAGCAGCAAAGGCAATAATACAAGATAAGACCATCTCGGAGGAAGAAATTGTACCTCAAGTAGCACTCACTGTAATTTGCTCTATATTGATGTTTGCTTTGGCATAATGCTCCCCCAAGATTGTGTGTTGTGTCTGCATTAGTGTGGTGGCTTGACCTTGGATGGGTACCAGGTGCTCACTAAGCTGCTCTATCACTCCCCCTCCCCAGTTGGAGAGAAAACAAAAGGCTTGTGGGTAGAGATAAGGACAGGAAAATCACTGACCAATTACCATCACAGGCAAAACAGACTTCATTCAGGGAAATTAATTTAATTTATTTCCAATGAAATCAGAGTAGGATAACAAGCAATCAAAGTAACTCTTAAAACACCTTCTCCCCACCCCTCCCTTCTTTCTGTGCTCAATTTCACTCCCGATTTTTTTCTACCTCCTCCCTCCAAGCAGCACAGGGTGATCTGGAATGGGAGCTGTGGACAGTTCATCACACATTTTCTCTGCCACTCCTTCCTCCTCACACTCTTCCCCTGTTCCAGCGTGGGGTCCCTCCCACACAAGACAGTCCTCCACGTATGTCTCCAATGTGGGTCCTTCCCATGGGCTGAAGTTCTTCACAAACTGCTCCAGCATGGGTACCTTCCACAGGGTGCAGCCCTTCAGGAACAGGCTGCTCCAGCGTGGGTCCTCCACGGGGTCACAAGTCCTGCCAGAAAACCTGCTCCAGTGTGGACTCCTCTCTCCATGGGTCCACAGGTCCTGCCAGGAGCCTGTTCCAGCATGGGGTCACAGCCTCCTTCTGGTGCATTCATGGGCTCCAGTATTGGTTCCTCAATGGGCTGCAAGTGGATATCTGCTCTACCATTAACCTCCATAGGCTGCAGGGGGACAGCCTGCCTCACCATGGTCTTCTCCAGGGACAGCAGGAGAATCTCTGCTTCGGCACCTGGAGCATCTTCTCCATCTCCTTCTTCATTGACTTCCATGCCTGCAGAGTTGTTTCTCTCACATATTCTCGCTCATCTCTCTGGCTGCTGTTGTGCAGAAGTTTTTTCCTCTTCATAAATATGTTGTCACAGAGGTGCTACCACCATCACTGATGGGCTCAGCCTTGACCAGTGGCAAGTCCATGTTGGAGCTGGCTGGTATTGGCTCTGTTGGACATGGAGGAAGCTTCTAGCAGCTTCTCACTGAAGCCACCTCTGTAGACCCCTGCTACCAAAACCTTGTCACACAAACCCAGTTCAGTTAGTTACTTAGGTAAATGTTGTCATAATGCATGGAAGAATAAGGAGCACCGAGTACCCCAATCTTACTAACGCTCACAGGTAAAGCAAAGAGAGAAACAGTGTTTGCTCTGGAATCTTGGAGGTGAATTTCTTCCCAGCATAAATGAGGGTAGGACAGTATTTGGGCTGCAGACATGTAACATCATTCATAAATCAGAAGACAGTGGCCTTTCCAGGGAGTAATTTACTTCATTTATAACCTGAATAACCTTTTGGGCATACTTTTTCTTTCCAGTGGTTTTAAAGGAATTTTAAGCCTTATGTACGTGCCTAAAGTTAGGCGGGGTAATTCCAAATTCTGGGTTCTGGTCCATAACAAGCTCCACGTGACCAGATCCTTCATCAGATCAAATCTTCAGAGCAGTTCTTCACTTCAGAATAAGTAGACACAAATATGACTTTCCATTTTGGAGGTGTAGAGCCTCACTGGGACCAGCTTCTCCTCAGAATTCTTTAAATATATTTGCTTTTGTCTTGTAGGAAGCAGAAACAGTTTTAGTCAGTCCTTGCTCTGCTTTAGCAGAAGCCAGAAGCTGTGGTGTCACACGATGTGGTGTAAAGGGTAGGATGGGACTGATCAGGTGACTCCATTAAATTAGTTTTAAAATAACTCTGCTGGGACTTCTGATATCTTCACCAACACCAGCCAAGTCTTACTGACTTTTAATACTGAAAGTAGCATTGGTCTTATAAGAAAGTATGTGATACATGAAATGTTCTGGTAGGAGAAGAACCCATCTTTGCTGCCCTGTAGCTTACAGTATTGTTCCTGTGAAGCAGCACTGACTGTAGGCAAAATAGTTCCCAAACTCTGCTTCAGAAGAGGGAACCAAACTCATGGGCGAGTTCTACCTCTCACTGTTTTCTTGCCCATTCTGGTTGCTGTGCAGCACTAGGAAAGGTTCCAAATCACTTGCCTCCTTTAGGAGGAAAACCACTAAGATATTGAGTTTCAGGCATCTTGGGCTATGTCTTATCAATCTATAAGGCATGAGGAAGAGAAACAGGCAACAGAGGGATCTTTGAGAATACCTTGAAGCACAAATGCTGAGCTACCCTCCTTGACTGTATTTTGTTCCTTGCTGATATATACAGAAGCTGAATGTGGAAGGTACAATGCCTTTAAACTATCCCAACCTTACAGATGTATAACAACTTGATAAAAAGGTTAAAAAACATTTAATGTAGGAAACATGAGCAAAGACATCCACATGTAAGATAAAGGCAACATCCTCAACAATTCCTCCTTGTAAAAAAAGTCATTCCATAAGCAGCAAATACATTTGAGCCTGCTTTCAGGTACATCATCCGATTACATTCCTCTTGTAATTTTCATATTATTTCTTATTACAGTACCCTCACAGTAGACTATGTCGCATTTTTCACTTAACTTTGCCAAGGGCCAGAGGCAGCCAGCCTTGGCACACACAGACATAGTGCTAGACCCATCAGCAAATGCTGTCTGGATGATGGGCTGCCACTCTCACTGTTGGTCAGACCCCACTGCCATATAATCACTGAAATCTCCCAGGCAGTGTTTTCACAGGAAATCAGACCTAGGTCCAAACCAGGTATCACAAAGCTAAGGATGAAGGATGGATGACGGTAAGATTGTGCATTTTGCCTGGTGTATGTCAATTTTAATTTTGTCCAAAAGGAAAGAATTCACTTTTCATGGTTCTGTTTTGCATTTTTCCTCCTTTCCTGATAAGCAGAAGATAGCTTTGTGAGAAGTAGTACCGCATTCTCCTCTCTTGGAAGTGCTTTTGTACTTTTGCTCTATTGGAAAAATAGTTAGGAACTCTTCCTCCACGTGCTTCATGCAGTGTTGTGAATTTTAACAGGACAGAAAAACAAGTTGCTTTGCAAAAGCACTAACCTACAAATAAAGGTACAGGTCCTCAGCTGTTACAGGCTGTGTGTGACTCATTGCCTTCAAGAGGCAACACGAAATCAAACCTGTGGAGAATCAGACTCAAAAACTTCATTGCAAATCACTACAGTCACAAATTAATGCCTACCTTAGAAGTGCGTCTTAGGCAACAATCCCATGTCAGAGAGGCAGCCAAGTGCTATGCTGACAATACTGTGTAGGCAGTTCAGAGTGTAACTTTATTGTTTCACACACAAACAAGACTTTAAGCAACTTCATTATTCATCAGTCTGTTTGATTCATTATAAAGGATGGCCTATACCCATACCAGCTTGACTGTGATCCCACCAGCTCTTAGAGGTCAAGCAGGTATGGTGCAGGGGGAGCAAAGGGATGCAGGAGTGAAGGAAGAGGCTCAGACATAGTAGAAAGGGTGTTACCAGTTTACTATGTGGCCTGACTGCTTTGGACTCTATAACTCAGTAACCCAACTCTGTTCTTGAGGAAAGACTATTTTCATGAAAAATACGAAACTTCTTTAAGGAGAATCCTCAGTCCCTGAAGATACCAAGACTCAGTTTTAAAAAGCATGCTTCCTGGAACTGACTTACCGCTAAGGATTTAATACTGGTGGAAGTTTCAGAACTGCGCAGCAAGCAAGGCTTTCCATCTCTGCTGTGCCATTTCTAGAGAATGTGTGTCATCTTTTCCCTCAAAGGCGTCTGCAACTGATTTGCAAGTGATCACTTAGCAGAATGGAGCCCTGATCTTGAAAACACAGTAGAACACAAATAAAGAATAATAAATTTCAGGCTTCCTATCTCTTCCTAAAGCATGCAGATATAATCTAGTCTTCTAAAAATTTGGACCAGATTTCAAGTGGAATGCTCCATGCTGTCCCTATCCAGTCCTTCAAATGCATATTTAAGAAGGAAAGAAAGATAATCCTGTGATTAATCCCAAGAAACGGGTTCAAGGGGAATCTCAGGCCAGTGGCAGAGTTGGATATTGGCTTACTCGGTAACTGTCAGTTAATATGGCTTAACCTGTCAGTGTCTCCATTCTCCATCAATGAAGGGCTAACAAGAATTTGCATTTCTTTGGTACTGTCTGTCTTAAAGCTTTCACGTTTTTGAAGGGCTCTGGGACTGCTAGATGGAGATTGTATATTGCACAGTCTGTACAGCTCTTATTGTGTGGTTTACTTAAAGTTTAAATAGTCCCTTTGGTGAGCACATCTACAGAGGTGCCACCTGTAAAATATATAAAAAACAGTGGTTATTCCAGGGACACTAGGAGGGAAAAAATATCAAATGCTTCTTGAAGTAAAATATTAGAGCTATACAGAATCAAAATAATGACTTTCTGTGGATGGATCCTCAGTAATTATATGCTCATATGAAAACAGCAAAATTTTATTTTTCCACTGATTTAACTTAACTTTTTTTCCACTGTTCCTAGACAAAGACAGTGAGGTTTAAATTTTCAAAAGTCTTCAAGGAAAATTGCTCTGGGCAACTCCCAGTAACATCAAGGAAAATTGTAAAGCTAAAACCTGAACACTGGAAAGTCCTGAAAACCTAGCTTAGTTATATGCCATAAAAATAAGGACTTTAATGAGAACCTTGTTAAATGTAGTAGCATGAACATAGAACTAAAAAATATGATCTGTAGGGAAATTAGAGGGAGACAGTGTCTGTCATTTTGTAGGCAGACTGTTTTTGTAACTAAACCTGCTTGTGCGTGCTGGATGATAAATACCTCATGATTTCAAGGAGGCCTTAAAAAAAAAGGCTCTTTGAGACATGCCTACCAACTCTGTTGCCATGGCAGCTGCAAGCATCAGTGATAACCCAGAGTTTCTTGGTTATAATGTGCGTGCAATGCTATTAACAAGTCCAATAAAGTAGTCCACGTTAGTGACAGATGAGGTCATCTAGTGGCCCAGTCTCAAAACTTGGAACCCAATCAGAGAAGATCTAGATACAAGCAAGGTCTGTTTCTGATACACCATATCCTCACGTCTTAATGGTACTCAGTTCTTGAAGATTGATAATACCTTTCAGACAAAAATTTTACCTGAAGCTTGCAGGCTACCTGTGCATTCAGCTGCTGCAGTCTGCACTTGCAAGTTAGGAAACTGAAGCACAGAGAAATCAGAAAGCTGAGCACAGAGAATTTAAGATCACATGCTAGGAATCAAGAATAAATACTGCTCTTCTGCTGTCCCTCAGCTGGGTGAATGTTGTTTTCATTACTTGAGCGTCAGCTCTTCTAAAAAAATGTCACTGACAGATTCTTGTTTCCTTTCACTTCAAATCTGGGACATGCCCATCCTTTTTAACGCCTGTCTGGAAGCGGAGGAGACAAGGACAAAGCACAGAGGGGCAAAAGTTAAAATTTTTCCTACTGTTTAGCCTCAGATTCACCACTATGAGGGAATTTCCTGCCAGTTGTTGGTGTCTAGTGCTGTCTTGCCCTGCGTCATCGAAGGAAAAGGTGCATGTGGTTATCTGCTTGCTATTACCTCCTACCAAAATCTTGCAGAGCATCTGGTAGAATTTCCAGGAGCCATGGTGGTTCTGGAGAAAAGGCACTGTCATCCTGCCCCAGGACACTTCAGGTTCAAAGCACAAAAATTGCCTGTTACCTTGTCTCTGCATTACCCTTGCCTGTTCAGAAAATAGAGATGATATTTCCTTTCCCCGCCTTGCTGTGTGTTCCCTGTCCTTGCCTCATCAGCTACTTCGAGCAGGAGCTGTCTGCAATGACATGTATGCACCATGTTTACCAAAATCAGGCCATTTTTCAATCGAGGCATCTCCTAAATATGGTAGTGATATTACTGGTAATAAATAATTACATGAAGCTGGTACCTCCCAGTTCTATGGGATTTAGGCTTTGTTTCCCTTGCATATCTGAATAAAGGAGAGAATTTCTGCCAGAGGGAAAATGAGCTCTGGTTCTGGCTCTAAGGTTGTTAGTACACTGTATGTGCAGCTACCCTTTCTGTTTAAGTGATTTATTTTGCTTTTCTGATGTTCCCCAGGTCCATTGCCTTTGTACACATTTTCAGACCCAAGGAAGTACTTTATTTTTCTGTCAGACACTGCTTTAAAGTAAATTAAAGCATTGATATGCCACTGTATATTAGCTCTCCTTTTGTTTCTGGCATCTGGAAATAAATGTTCAGATTGTTTGAGTGAGGAAGGAGAATTCATACTCACAGGCAACTTTCTGTAAGTCTCACACGTCTTGAAATCTATACCACTGACATATATTGAAACATTCAATATATCTAAACACAATTTTCACCTTATAATGGAGATTTCTGTGAATGAACTAATCATCTTAACTACTAGACTAGAGAGAGAAACATGTTTATTTCACATATTTTATTATTCCATTACTTTCATTTCAGAGTTTTGTGGTGAAATGTGGTGAAGAAATCTGTTCATATTGCAAGCAATGGAATCTAATTCATGATTTATCCAATCTAAACCAGTCAGTTTTGCTTTTTCCAAGTCTGTCTTTAAGGGACACTAAACAATTACTGCTCATCTTTATTCCAGAATAGTGTAATTTATATTAAGGCCTGTCACTGATATATTACACTAATTATAAAGCAACTTACATATATTTTCTGAAGCTACAGTGGTATAGTCCCGGTATCATTAATACTGGATCTATATGCTTCTAGATTTTCCAGGACTACAAATCGGATCCAGATCAGGCTTGGGTATACAGTTAAACCTTCACCACATTAACTATAGCGCAAAGAGCTGATGCATATTTGCTTGTTTTGTGGTAGCTGTGAGAATACAGATGATATCTGGTTTCTTATAAAGACTGCCACTGCAATATTAACCCATAAAACTAACCTTCTGAGAAAATCCAAACCAGGAGAGAGACGTTTATCTGGACCAATGCTTTGTACTATATGGTTGCATCATTTTTTATTTTGCATCAGAAGCCCTAGAGCTGGAGTTATTGAATCGTCCAACCTCAGCCCACATAACTTCTTAAATTCACTTGCTGGTTCGATAGTATATATCTTACCCTATATGGTCTTACTAAGGATAGGAAACAGACCTATAATAAAAGTACATAATATATGCAGAAATGTGAAGTCATGCCAACACTTTTTGAAAATGGATCCAAGATTCCATTTTGGTTAAGATGAGAGGCAGAAACTTCAGTCATTCAGCATTGCCTTAAGGCAGAGTTTAAAGTGGGAGAAAAAGAAAAAAAATGCTGTGTGATTGCTAAAATGCACAGGCGGGCAACGATGATTTCAGTTCCTCAAATAGCTACACTGTAGAATAGGGCAGGATAAAGACAGAGTGCTCTGAGATCCCCTGGTGAAAGTTATTATCAGTGGGCTGAGTATTTTAATTGCTTTTATAATGTTGATTTCAAACTTGAAACCGCTGAAGCTGCATCACTCTTGATATGGCAGAAAGTTCCTGTAAAGGAGAGGGAAATAGAAAGAATAATATTCTTCACATTTACTGTCATTTTCAACCCTTTCTCTTTAATAACTTTACTTCCGGCAGCCATTCTCATCCTTGACCCTCTTTCCATTAAGTCAACTAAAAAAATCACTTAAAACTTTGCAGAGAATACAAGTCGAAGAGGTTCAAGGCAAAATAAAAATACTCAGCCAGGTGTGGTTTTTTTCCTATCATGAAATTATACTGCAAATAAACCATTCAAATAATTTAAAAAACCTTTTTTTCCTAATGATTATTTTCACAATAAATTCACTGAGGTGAAGAGCAACA
>JAOXNO010000001.1:119573043-119587928 GCA_028565335.1 Limnodromus scolopaceus
ACCATTCAAATAATTTAAAAAACCTTTTTTTCCTAATGATTATTTTCACAATAAATTCACTGAGGTGAAGAGCAACAGTGCTCTTCTGGAGAAGAACAACTGGTATATTTTATGAAGGTTAACAGACTTAAATTGCTCTTCCTAAGGATAGATATTTCTGGAATATTTTTGAATGTTTTCACTGGCTAGCTTTTCTGTTTTACCAGTGAAACCTGGGAAGACCTGGACCTGTAGAATTCAGGGCTGATTTTGCAAATTCAACACCTTCTCCTTTCCCATCCCTCCCCCAGATTAGGCAAACCAAGCAAAATTTAATTTCATGCCAGATAATGCATTAAACGCTGACCACCCCCACCCCCCAGCTGCTGCTTGCTAAAAATTACTTATACTGGTAGGATTAAACTTTAAATATCTCCCATGAAGACACTGTTTCATCATCCAGCAGTACTGGGTTCAGCTGCCTAAGCTTCCCTACCTTTACAGCTCCCTTTTTTTTACTTAACCTGCATTCTCCAGGAGCCGCTTAAACCTATTGTGTCGTACTTTGCCTCTGATATCTAATGAGAATAATAGGTTTCTAGTATGCAAGGAAGACAAGCCTGGTGTTGAGCTGGCCTGAGGGCTGCCCCTGGGAGTACAGACACAGCTATTATCTTTCTTGTGAAGACATTACTGTTCCATAGCTCCAGGAAACATGCAGTAAAATGTTCAATTAAAGTGGATTACATGTTCTTAGCTGGTCAGCTGTAATACCTAGACTTGAAAATGTATTAGGTGATCCAAGAAAGAATGCTGTTTCTTTACTAACCTCAGAATGCTGCCCTTTATGCTTGTGGATGCATTTTGGTTTCATATTCCTTTGCAAATTTTTCTGGGAGCAATCCAGTTTTACATAATGCTTGCTTCTACTACAAACATTATATCCTGCACAAAATCTGGTCTGAACACCTTTGTACTGCAACAACTTAAGCTAAGTAGGGTGTTTATTTACTTCCATATTCCTTCCTTGCATTTCATTTTTTATTATGTACATCCAGTTCTTTCATTGCTTGCCAGTACTGCCTCTGAAAATATCTAGGCTACAAAACTTTTCAGGAGTTAGTTATCCAGGTAGCTCAATTTCCTTTGTTCTCATCCAAGATCAGTGCAGTTCTGACATGACATAAGAAAGACGTAAGATAACTAAACACTACTGCGATGCATGCCTTTATTTCCTGCTGTAGCCACATGACAATGGTTAGAGTTGTGAATGTTGTACCTTGTTATATGGTAGGAATTGCTCTCCATTGGATCCCGTACCAATTATTACAGGAGGGAAAGAACATGGTGAGTGTCAGAGTGAAAGAAATAAAGCTCTGTTAGAGCAAGTCCCTGAGAGCCATTCTATTTATTCAAGTTCAGTATTTTAGGAAGTCATTACAATGAGCTATCCCAAAAAACAGCTCAGCAGAAAAATGTATTTAACTGAAAGCCTTTGTATTTAGATCTCAGGGCAGACACAGTACACTGTGTTAATTCATGAATTACAGCTATTTGTTTAATCCCCTTATTTCCGCTTTTCAGGCTGGCATTGTTCCTTCTCTCGCTCCCAGACACACAGGGTTATGCAGGTCCATTACATTCACCCCAAAGCCCAGCAGAAGCCTGCCAGCACATGCCAAGCTTATCCTTCCACTGCTTCAAGCTTTCTAAATGCAACAAGTGACTGCAGCTCTTGCCTCTAGAGGGACTGCTTAGAAAAACAGGTCTTTGCTTTACTTTATCATCATCTGGAAAGCCCTCCCTGATCCACAAGTTGATACGGAAGTTCAACTGAATTCTTATCCAGTCTCTGTCCTCATCATTTTTAGCAAAAACCTCCTCAGGAATAACTGCTTTCACACCAAAGTAAATCTATCAACCAGTGTTGCTGTGTCTCAGCATGGAGTAATGTACAGAGCTGACTCCATTTCTTCCTCCTCCAGGTTGGAATCTCAGCTGGATACAGGAAGACACGAGCGTTTTTAAAACCCCCTCAGAATCAGACGTGCACCCTTTATATGTAACTGACAGCTGCTCTTGTGTTAATACTTACACTTTTTAAGGTATCTTTAAATTATACAAAAGGTGGAAAAAGCCTCACAGACAATAACTACTCCAAGGATTTTCAACACACCTGTTACAGCCTCTTGCAACCATGATCTTTTCAAATGGATGCACACCTTCTATTATAAACCTGCAGCTTAAGACTGGAGGACGCAGCTTAAAAGACCAGCAAACACTATGTAATCGATTATGGCTTCATTTAATGGAATGATGGTTACACATAGCTTTTTGCTTTTAAGTCAGTGATGGAGACACAAGTTTACTAAATAAACTTGTGTAAGTGTGCATGTGTTTAGGAAGGGAGAGGAGTACTCTTATGGGAGACAAAAGGTAGGCATCACGCTTATTTTTAAGTATTGTTTCTATGGGTAACAGTTCTCAAGTTGTTTAGAATTATTTTACCCAGACCTAATGAAGAGTAATTAAATAAAATCTTTTCCTTTTAAAATTTTTCTTTTACTCCAGGGAATCTCACTCTTACCCTTCCAGACTGATCTTTCTGCATATGTAAAAGTAGCAAATAACTGGATTATGTACTCTGTAGCCATCAATAGTCGACACAGCTATTTTCTATTCTAAATGAAAGGAGAATGTGTGTTGGCTCCCAGTCACTATTGGCTAGCTTCTTGAAAAGTGTGAATTGTAAAAATGGGTAATGACGTGGTCCATAAAATCAGAAAATGTTATCACACTTAGGAAAAGAAAGAATAGCTGCTGCAGGGGATTTCTGCTTCTTTCTTCACCAAAAGTGAGCTTGTCAGAGCTATACGTGTTTGCACTGATGTAACTACAGTGATGGTGTTACACAGCCAGTAAACTTCTCTGGTAAAGGTATTGCTGAGCACAGTTTTCAACACCATGACTTAGACTGAGTTTATGGAAGCCCATTTCAGTGTAGATGTCATGTGTCTCCCCTGGATTTGTGGAAGTGGGAGGGAAATTTTTATACTACCTTCATCAGACTGTCAAGCTAATAAAAAATCTCTGAGTGATCCTACGGTGTTCTGGTAAGATATATCCGCTCATGATTTCCAAAGTCACTATTTTGCTAGAGAATGATGTGGTACTGTCATTACTGCCCTTAATATAACAGGACAATTACACGACCAAGAAGTCATAGTGCCAGGGTCAGTTCCCATGGGAGATGGACCAGATTTTCTGAGGGAAGAGGTAGCTGAGACACAGGGTGCGCATATCCAGAACAGACCACATTTGCATAAACTGAGCTGGCATCTAGTTCAGTATGGAGTTCTTTATAACACTACAGTGAGAGGTTACTGTAGCATTAGTTAAATGCTGCATTTTCTCTTAGCATGAGTTACCACAGCATCAAGCCATTAGTATTAGTTAATGGAAACCAAGCACTATGGTACCACAAGCTATCGTAACTCTTCCTGGAAAACAAATATGATATTTCCAGAAGGCATCCTAAACTACTTTTTTAACTGCCTTGCATTCCAGGAAAGAAACGCCACAAACAATAAACCCCTGCAAACATTTTTTTAATAGCTATCATTTCAGAATTAGGAGAAAAATAATAATAAAGAAAAGAAATGGTCCCAGTAGATGAGCTTTGCTCTTGAGCTGAGATCTGCAGGAGATCATAACGTCTCCAAGCCCTGTACAAATACTTAGGATTTCTGTCTTTCCAAGCCATGTAGCTGAAAGGTGGAAGACAGGAGAGGCGTGGGAGAGGCTTCCACTAGGCAGTCTGCCATTGTAACATCTTTCTACATAGGTTACTTACAAAAGAGCCATTTCAGTTTTATAAACCCAGAGTGATTTCAAACTGTTACCCAGCATGTGGTGTTTGCAACGTGCTGTCTTAAGACCAGCAGCCAGGAGAGCAGGTGAGTAATAGGTGAACAAAGTCGTACCTAAGAACAGAGTGAAGAGGTGACATGATGGGTCTTGGACTGCCACAGATGTTGGATTTCCTTGTAAACAAAAATATTCTCACAAATCCAGAAGCATGAGCAAGGACAACCAAGTCTCTATGCAGAGGAAAGCTAGAGACAGTAGACTGGAGGCAGATCTTATGGCAGGTGGACACAAAGGATTGAGGAACTGGAAATCAGTGAGATGCAAGTGTCAGGGATAACCAGAATATCATGTCAGCTTTTAAAGGTATTTGATGACACATAACACACTTGTATAATGAATGTCTTCAAGGACCTAGGCAGAACATCTGGCTTCTCTCTTTGAAAGTAACTATGCATGAATGCTATGAACCCTCCTAAGACAAAGTCGTTCCGCCTGAAAGACATGAATGGTTTCCAGCAAAAGAGTCAAGGAAGGAGAGGAAATCTGCCACCTCACTTAGATGTAGGGTATTTAGGAAGACCCATTTAGAGTCCCAGCCTGATAGAGGGGCAGATGGATGGATGAATTGATGCTGGTCCTTTTTTGGCTGAGCAGCCCGGTTTCTTTTGTTTGTATTAGAAGTAAAGTCAGGCTAGGGGACTCGGTCAGTCCATACCCACAGAGACTGAAACTGAATAAAGCCTATTCAGATTTTGTAACTGCCCCCTGGCAGTAGGCCATGAGGGAGTATGATACAAGATGATGCCTAAGGCAGCCTCAGGTTACGTGAGCTATTAAAGTCTTGCTTACAGAAAACATCAACATTATTATTGTGAAACATCTGGTTCAGGCTTTCTGGATAGATCGCTGAGAAAAGGAGACTTAGCCCTGAGAAATGCTTCTGCATACCAGGGACTCCTGGGGAAAGGATCAAGAGAAATCAGCAGTGGTTGATTCCCCTGCTGTAGTTATTGCTTTTTGAAGCTGTGGGGGAATAGATGTGTCTAGTGACTCTGAGAATGTTAAATCCTAGCAGAGTCATGAACGCTGATCAAAAAATGAGAATAAGAGAGATAAAAGTTCAGGAGGTTGTGAGTTTAGTGACAGACCAGCAACCTGCACTCATAGAATGTTAGCTTTTAAGAAGGATGGTTGCTCCACAGCCACTGTGACACATGACGGTAATAAAGCCTTATCAGGAAGAATTCAAATTCCTGTTAATGCCCAGCAAGTGCATACTGACATTGAAATAACCAAAGGTATTTGGGGAATGTTGGCAGGCTGATCTGAAGCAGCTGGGACCTCCAGGTTCAGCAAGTGTCTCAGCTGTTGTTAGCCCTGAGTTTGAAAGAGATAATGTACACAAGCTACACAGAGGGCCAACACAACACCATCCCAAAGATAAAATATGGTGCAATGGCAATCTTTGGTCCTGAACAGCCTGCAAATGATTGCAAAAAGATGCAACACTAGTAGAAATGGTTAAAGACAAGATTAAGCAACCTGTGTCAAACTTGGCAGGAGATGGTTTGCAAAAAGGAAGTGTTCAGAGAAGATACAGGGAAAGGAGTCTACATGTTCACAGCATTTCAATAAAAATTCAGCTTTCTTTCAAAATGGGGTGATCTCATAACATCAGCTTGTGAGCTGGTTTTACAGAGCATAGTAGCTCTATTCCAGATCTCTGATGCAGCACTGAGCAAGGTCCTTTCCTTCTCCACGGGGTGTCCCTGCCACCACCACATTTTGTCCATCTTCCCTGCATAGCTTGCAAGCTTTTTGGGCCAGGATTGCCTGTTGCTACATGAGTAGCGATGCCCTTGTCAAAGCTGTTTTCCAAGCACCAGCCTCCCACAAATTATGGTACAGCACAATGCAGTGACAAAGCTGTGCTCTGTGCAAAGAGCTTATGTTAAGCTCTGTAATTAAGACATATGGGGCCTTATCCACAGCTTAGAGAAGTCAGTGGAAACACTGTCTCGTAGGCTGGATGACAAGACGGTGATGAAGCAGATTTTATTTTAAGGAATGATTTTTTCTATTTGGGGATATGGTGAGGCTTTAGGAGAGAACTGTGCTGCTAAAAGGCATGAAAAGGATGAAGGGGGAAAATTAATAAAGTAAAAATGTGTGTATCAGTGTTATAAATGGGCTTAAACTGATATCTGAAAAAAATTCACAAACAGTAAAAATGAGATTTATGTTAGTAGGCCACTTTTTTGTTTGTGTTTGTTTTTTTAAAGGATCTACTCAAAATATAAGTAAAGACTCTCCTCTTCTTTGCACTGGCACATAAATTATCTTAATCAATAGAAGGTACTGATGGATGTAAGGAAAAGAGAACCTGACTCCAGATAATTTAATTTTAAGTAAATCATAAGAAATAATTATAATAATAGAATAGGACAGAAGGTACATTTTTATCAACAGTAGAGGAAAATGCCAGTAAGCCTGTGGAGTGAGTAGCTGGCTAGACCACTACATGCAGATATTTAGTAGATTTGTTTATGTGACAGTCTGACTGTTAACAGGAAAATATTGATTCCTCTGGCTTTGCAAATCAGTGCCCTTAAGTGCTCTGGCCAGAAATTCATAACACGGCAATACATAAATGAAGTTCTCAAGGAATGAGTCTGGCCCTAAGTGTTCACTGGGCAGAGGGAAGCATTTTTCTTGCTCACAAAATGACATTCAGGCTCCTAGTTTCCTGTCTTGCACAGTACATGGTACAGGCTCTGAAAATAAAACATACAGTAAGCGTGGTCTATTGTAACCCAGACAATTATAGGCATCACAACAATAAATTTTTAAACAGTTAGATAATATATAATAAATAAAAGATGAAGAAGAAAGCACTCACAACTACTCCCCTAATGCATCTAGAAAGTAATTAACTTTTTTTTCCTCTGTTAAGAATGTAATGTATGATACTCTGGCAAAGGAGGAGCCTGGCCATGCATCCCCGATGAGGATTTATCTGAGGTCAGGCTCGGAGGCAGCGAGACCGGCCATCCATCCGTCCTGCCAGAGCGCAGCATCTCTCAGGTCTCGCGCCCCAGCTCCTTCCCGGCTCCGCAGCAAGGTGCCCTGGCAGGGGTGGCAAGGCTTGGGGGGCACTGGGGGAGGGCATGGGGCAGGAGGGACACAGCAGGACCCCGCCACATGAGGGAGGCTCAGGGCGACCTCCCCATATCCTGCCAAAGACTAATGAGAAAATAATAATGGCATGAGTGGAATTACAGACACGTTTGGACGCCAGCGTGCCCCTCCGAGGTTTTTGGTATGTGACAAAGCTTAAATCTTCTTATTTCAGGGTATGGCATAGCTGCCTAGTCACTAAAGAAGAGGATTGGCATTCATCTGAGGGATCCTCTTAGCTCTTCCATTTCCAACCACCAACAGGGTGCAGCCAGGCTGGCAGCTCCTTGGGGCCTGTCCTACTCCTAGCCAGGAGCAGGGCAAATGGGCACCACTGGGGCAGACCCAACCCCAGCCATTGGGAACATCCCTGGGGCTGGGGACGGGCCAAGACCCAGCCAGGCTGTGGGCCAGGTGGAACGTGCTTGAGGGTGTCCATGGCTGGGCAGGGCAGGGCTGTGGGGAGCTGGAGACCAGCACTGCTGTGGTGTTGCTGGGACAGGGGCTGACATTCCCAGAGGACTGACATGGGGTCCTAGGCCATGGACAGGTGGGGGAGCCCTGGAGGGGGCTGACATGGGACAGTCGAGGCTTCCATGAAGTTCATTCAGCTTATTCGAGCTTCTGGCTGCCTGAGCTGGCCCTGCTGAACAGTGGAGCGTGAGCCTGATCAAGGTCTTCTGAGGCGAAGCAGTTGCAGGTCACTGGGTCAGTGTGTGTTTTCTCCAGTGGGAGTGGGAAAAGCTCCTCAAGTGTGTGTTGCCAGAGCCAAGTTCAATGGAAACTCTTGAGGCTGGCTTAAAAGGCCGGAGTTTGCCAATGTGGGTAATGCATTGACTTTGGCATTTACAACAAATAGCACAAAATTGCTGTGCTCTGAGGTGTATTGCAAAATCAGTTACTGCTGGGAAGTTTTGGAGAATGGAGATGTTGCTGAGGGGCAACTTTTAGGCCAGTAAGAAACTTAAATACATTTATTTTTTCCTAGATCATCTCATTGTTCTGGTTTTTTTTTTAGGATTAATGATGTTTGTAATCCATTGTTAAAGATACTGGTGGTCAAGGTGGGTGATTAAAATTAATGTAGATAAAAAACTACATCACATTAAATACAAATTAGAGCACAGACTGCAAAATTCTAGGTAGTGTTTTTTAGTAGACAACCTTTCAGTGGTAGATACAAGGGAAAAGGTGGTTTGATGGGTGGTTTCCCACGTATGATTTGTGCGGTGTAGATGTAGGTAAACAAAGAAAGTACAGGCCTTCTGGAATTAAGAACTTCCCGTGGACATATCCCTGCCCGGGAAATAATCAGACCGTTTTATGCCCTGTGCTAGTTCTATGGATATCTATATCCCTTGCTCTGTGGTTTCCACTTCCTGGTCTAAACCAGCTGCCCTCACATGTCATTTCATTTGTACTTAAAGAAATCAAGTCATAAACAGACACTTTTTGGGCTGATTAATTCCTGGAAACATCTGGTGGAGCCACACTATTATTAGACATGAACTTTTGACATGATTTGCAGACACAATCATACACAGAGATTAACCTCTCTTCAATAAGTGCAGTCCTGCTCTGCACCCTGAGCAAGACACCACGACCCAGATTCCCAGCTGTGGCTGAGCAGCAGCGCAGAGTCGAGCCCCAAAAGGCGAAGGCCTGACCTCAGCTCTCCCTGTCCAACCCAGTCCCATAGCAGATGTTAGAGCAACCTGTGCCAGCTGCTGGCAGAAAGTTTCCAGGGGACACGAATGTCCCAGCCATGACCCCTCCATTCAGTCATGCTATAAAAGCAGCCAGCGGGAAAACAGGAGTTGGAGAAAGTGCTAAATCAGTTTTGAGCTCCTGGGACATGTCCCATTTGCTGGCTACACTCACTCGCCATGTTTGTGTTACATAGTTGAAGGTGCAAGCCAGTGCATGTTTTAATAATGCAGAAGGAAGCAAGACGATGTCTTGTGCAGACAGGACCCTTGCAGAACACAATGTCAGAGCATTCCTGCCAGCTGTGCATGAGGTACTCCTGCTCTTCGGTCTCTACTATCTTTTTCCTGATGTTTGTTGTGATACCAAAGCAAATCTGTACAAGATGACAGCCTGATCTTAAAAAAAACCTGTGTTTGCAGGATTGATCTTGAACCCTCCACATTACTCGATTTGTGTATAACTTAGACACAATTGTCTAGATCTGGCACAGCATGTCCAACCTACACATAAAGAACACTGGTAACTTCACAAAATTCACCCTGAAAAGGTAAGAAATGCTTAGGTTCACCTTCCCACTTCTATGTATAGATGTATTAAAGTATGGTCTGTACTCATGCAGTCACATGTTATTTGCTCCATGGGGAATGGTCTAATTCAGTAACACAAAGACAGGTTGCCCTTTGACTCCTCTACTCATGTCTATGGCTTTGTCTCAGACTCCTTTGCCCAAGTATCTTGGGTATATCACAGTCAACATTTCTAACAGTGAAAAGCCTAATTGACACACTTAATGTAAGGGTTAAGGCACAAGGGTATTTCCAATGCCTGATTTCTCAAATTACTCAGTACCCATTTATGCTGCTTACTATTGCATTTAAAAATCAATCCCCAATCATGCCTAAGTGACACAGAGGAAATCTGTGGCCATGGAGTCTCCAGTGTCTTTCCCACAAAGCCTGCCTGCCGCTTCCTTCCTTTCTGCCTCTCAGCTCTTCCATTGTGCTGAAACAGTTGTTTTGCCTCCGACTGATTTTCCTCCTTCTGAGGAGGGCAATTACAATGCTGTAGGAAATGAAAAGCACATGAATTTCAGTAGCATGTTGCATTAAGCTATTCTTTGGCCCTTTGGAGAATAACCCCTGTCCACATATCCTTTGTTTGATTCTTTCCTGATTTACCCTCTATGCACCAATTGGGTTGTAATTTAATATAAAATAACTAACATACAGTAACTATCTGCTCTTCTCTATTGTCACAATATCCCCTGACACTAGCGAGAGCAGAAGGAGGAGGCTTAACATTCTAAAAACCTTTTTTAGTTCCCAATGAAG
This sequence comes from Limnodromus scolopaceus, assembly GCA_028565335.1. Lineage (NCBI taxonomy): Eukaryota > Metazoa > Chordata > Aves > Charadriiformes > Scolopacidae > Limnodromus > Limnodromus scolopaceus. Next base: position 119,583,111 of record JAOXNO010000001.1, read on the forward strand.
AAAGGTATTTAGGCTATAATTAAATTTTAAAGTGCCTGCAGTGGACTCCAGAAGCCACATTCACATGTATTCAGGTACATAAGTCCACACCCATTGACTAAAATCTGCACTTGAATCACAGATTCATCAATTTGCAGCTTTCATCTGAGCCTCCAATGCCTTTTATTCTCTATATTAGGAAGCAGCTTATTTTCAGTAAGTTTCTTTGCTACAGATGATGCAGATACCTTCTTATTTGAAGCCCCTCGCAACACTAATGGTATGATCATTTTCTGGAAAAATGTCAATTATTATCTCTGTCTTTGAAACTCTTGAAACATTGAACTTCATTTTAGTTCTTAGGCAAAGTGGTACAGAGCAAATTGCTTCCAAAGTTCCAGAAATATTTCCATAACTGCCTATTTTCCAATTAATTCCCTAGAGGATTAGGAGGAATTAAAATTTTCCAGTGGCCTGAGAGCACTACTAGCAGCCCCTTCCCTGTTGTACCAGATGATTGTCTCCTGAGATTTCAACCAAAATTCAGAAGTGATGCACAAGGTTGTGGTAAATTCTGCTTCATCTGTTTGTATTCAAATATATTTCCCAAAGGCCAGGCTCCCTTCCAGATACTCTCAGACTCTCCTGGAGTTAGTTAACCACAATCTGCAAGCTATAAAGAAAGAAAATGGGTCTTGCAGAATAGTAAAATGTAGAGAAAAGAAAAAGGTTTCCCCTAGTGGCATGTCAGTGGGTCAAGAAAAGAAAAAGGTTCTGATTCGACTTCTGATACATAAGTAACCTTAATCATCTCACTCCTGTTTCTCTGTATTACAATTAAGGTCATAAGGGAGGTTATACTAGGCTGAACCAGAAGTCCATTTATCCCTGTGTCCCATGTCTGCTGTCAAACAGCAGTAGTAACTTGAGGACAAAATATTAGAACAAGGAAAATGGGAAACAGGGACTTTTTAGCCCTGTGGATTGGCATCTCGATGTTTAGTAACCATGGATGAAGTTTTCATCTGTGAGCTTGTCTAATTGCTTTGTTAACAAATTTATACTCTTGGCTTCTGCAACACCCTGTGGCAATAAGCTCTGCTGTTTAATTATGTACTGTGTGGAAAACTCTGCCTGCTGTTTCTTTTAAAATCTTAGTTTGACAGTTTAATTTGAAAGCCACTCCTTTTGTGGTACAAGAGACAATTTCTCTCTTTTCAGCATTGCCTATGATTTCTGAAATCACTCATATCTCATGCTTTTTCTTCATGGAAGATAACTATTCTATTTAGTTTTTCATTGTACAGAAACTATTCCATAACAACAGTCATATGTGTTGCCCTTCTTAGTACTTTTGTCAGTTATTTTCTGGTTCTAGAGAAGACAAGACCAGAACTGTAAAATCTAGTAAAATTTTGTAAAATTTGTCAAATTCACTGTTTTATCTGCTGACTAAAAGACATGCTTTACTTTCCTTTCATGTTTTTTTCTGTGGGGTTTTATTTTTTTCCTTTCCTTCTTTTCTCTTTCTTTGCTACCAACTTCTGCCCCTGAACAGTGAGCTATTTTCACAGAGTAATCTACACTGGTCTGAACATCTAATACCTTGAATGGTAGCATCTGATGTGGGACTTGTCACTCTTTATGAACAGGTGGGATTATTTTTCTACATGTGCATCATGTTTTCAGCTGATCAAATGAAAATTTCACCTGCTGTTTTATTGCCCATCACTCCGTGTCAAGCCATCCTCCTGCAAGTCTCCACAGTCAATTTTAGTTTTTATTATTCCTCAGAAAATATTTCACTTTTCCTCCTTATTCTCCTTTCCACATCATTCATTAATACATTGGAGAGCACAATATCCAGCACAGATCTCAGTGGCAGCCCCTTGCAGCATTTTCTGCACTGGGATGACTGAGCATTTATACTCAGATTTATTTCCTATCTTTTAATCACATATCAGCCGATAAGAAGAACTTGACCCTTCTACCTCGCTCCTTAATTTCTTCACATATTTTTGGGTAGAGAACTTTCAAGAGTGCTTTATCAATGGGTTCATGACAGAGTCATTGGTTTTCATTGATTTTATTGCTTGCCTGCTTCACAGTGGGGTTAAAATAAGGAAACTCCTAAGACGCAAGGAACCTGAAATTTGTCACTGTTCGCACAGATGTTAATAGCTCCATAAGTGTTGACTTATATGGAACGTGGTGCCTCCGAGATGTGTTAGCCTTATTTCATACTGCATATGTTTGCATGTGAGTGTCTATAGGAATGTGCATCTGGCACTCATTGTTTCCTATGCCAAACAATTTTTGAAATTCTTGGCTGATTTCAATCAAATTTGATAGAAGTATAAAGGTTTAGAAAAAAACCAATCCTTCCAGAACTAGGAAGAAAAGAGGACAGTTGAAGGGTCGACGTGTCATAGTAGAACTAGAAGTTTAACATGAACATGTCAGAGCACCTTTTTAGACATCAGAGATTGAGAGAAACAGAGGAAGGATAGAAGAAGCAGATGGTATGAAAGCTTCAGCTGTAGCAAAAATCTTCAGGCAGATCTTATGACAAATTAGACACCAGAGAATCCAACTATCAGTCACAAAAGGCTTTGAAACAAAGCTTTGGCTACTCACAGACTATCTTATCTGATGGTGTTAATTTTTCAAAGCCCTCGGTGTAAATAGTTTAGCTCCACATATCCTACCAGCAGAGACAGCTGGCAGTCTACACTCCTGATTTAGCAATTTAGATGTCTATTATTTAAAAAAAAAAAAAAAAGGTGAAAGTGGGATAAGTGCCAGGGAAAATGTATCAGCTTTTTTACATTTTGCTTTGTGAAAGAAACCAATGTATGAAAATAAAACTACCTGCAAAACCAAGTGTTACAGGAATGTGGATATAAGAATAAGAGAATCAAGAGAAACCGAACAGTGCAGCACCTGGTCAGATCAACAGCTGCTTTATCTGAGGAAAGCCGAGCCACATAGGCTGAACGAGTCCAATAGATGGATTACTGATGTAATTGTGATGATGACAATAAGCAAACTTACAGTGACTGAAACCTTACGGTGTCTTTACTCTGCTGTATCCCCTTATCTAGTGTACCTATTGACTTCACTCTTGTTGCTGATATAAGAAACTACAGCACACCACTGGCCTTTTATCTTTCATTTTAAAAAATCACTACAAAACCATAAACTGATGTTATACTGCAAATTCCAGATTTATGTACACAAATAATTACCTTGCTTTAATAAACATCTCTTAGTCATGTCTGTTGGTAGCTGAAAGGAGCTTGGCAAAGATAATACTTCTTAATGAAATTTTATTTCCATGAAAATACGCGGGTTCTGTGACACTGAAATGTTTACTCATTCATCTCAGTTTCAATAAAATGCTTCACTCCATAACAAGGTCCAAGTATCCCATTTTAATATTTCAAAACAAAACATTTTGATTTTCGTATTATAAACATCTTTTCATTTGGAAATAATGATACATTTTTATTGGAGTTTTTTAACGGGTTTGAACTTCAAAATTGCAGGTTTCATTTTCAGCCTAGCAAAATATATATATATATATATGTACTAAAAATATCATCAGCTGGAGACAGTAAGTTTTATACTTGCCAAGGAATTGAAAAAAGTTATTTGCATAGCTCTAGAATCCAGAGCTCTTGAAAATCATGTAATTTTTTAAATTCTTCATTTGAATTTAGAAATTTTGGTTCAGAGCTCTCTATCTAAAATAAGAAGTAGAGTCATTAAAATGCTCAGAATTCCCCACACACCTGCATAACACAGAAGGATCTTCCTAAGCAAAGAATTTTTAACTTATAGTAACTACAGATGGACACAGTGCACAGTAAGCATGTTTTCTTTAGCAGCAAACAGCCCCTTAACATAGTGAGCGTAAAGACGTGAATGTGCTTCTGAGTGCACAAATACAACTACAGCGTTCTTGTATGTAAGTTGTACTCTGTCTTCATAACATCCCAAAACATTTTCTGCAACATGGCTCTGAGTAAGGCTGCAACCCTATCCAGGACAGCGTAAAAGACCTCTTGTCCCACAAAAAAGTACTCTTTCAAGGAATCGATCTTTGTTAGTCAGGCAGATTTTCCATCACGGCTGTCCAGCGTTGCCCACACATGACATCTTATGCTGCAGATACAACTGCCAAGCTACCTGCCATTCGTGTCTTCAGCTTTCTGCACTGGCACACTGCGTAAACGGGCTGGTTTGCTGTTGTCTTGTTTTTAGTGTGCCTCTTCCCCTTCTGTTTCCTCTGTGAGGATGTGCTTCTTTGCTCTGTTCGTTTGTCGTTCTTCTCATTCTTTTACTGCTGAGTTTTTGGTTCTTCTGCCTTGATTTCTCTTGGGCTATTGCTTTTCCTGCTGAGAAATGAGGGGTGCATACTTTCTTTTCATTGCTGGTTCTCCACAGCTCTAGAGAAGGCTCATGGAAGCTGCCATCTCTTTTTGGCACTTGTTGTCCCTGCATAGGTATCTGGGCTTTCACATTATGAGCGTGATCTCCTCACCAAAGTGGTAAAAAAAGCTCCTCGGTGTACCCTCAGCATACTCTACCCTTTTAAGGGTCTTTGGATGATCATAGATCAGATTTTGAAAAGGGCTGGATGAATACTGCATTTTTGGTTTAGTTCCCAAACTGAGACACTGTGGGTGGGAAATGAGAAAGAAAATTTTGGATGAATGTGACAATGGCTCATTTGATGCAAAAAGAAATGCTGTGTTGTGATTAGTTTAGAGGCCCTTTAAATAACAGGGCAATTTAAAAAAAAAAAAAAAAAAAAAAAAAGCCATGTTTTAAAAT
>JAOXNO010000001.1:119588028-119613816 GCA_028565335.1 Limnodromus scolopaceus
CCCTTTAAATAAAAGGCCAATTTAAAAAAAAAAAAAAAAAAAAAAAAAGCCATCTTGAAATGAAAGAATATCAAAATATTGTGTTTTAAAAGGCCAGATAAAACATATTTATATCCTTAAGATTTTTTTCTTACTGATACCATTCATCATACTTATCTAAGTGTTCATAAACAGCTTGTCCACACAAAAAGGCTTTTAATTTTTGATTAATTTACTTTTTACCTGCTTAAGAGCAGATATCCTACTGTGAGTCAACACTGGCATATTTAAATCAGTAAGACACTTAAAAAATCCCACTCTTTACCAATAGAATTCACATCACATGGGGAGTGTGATACACTGCACCAAACACACTGAGTATTTGCAATCAGCAAAGGGAGCTGTGCTGATGACATTGATTGTATCTGGGCAATTGCAACCATGATTTTCAGTGTACCCGATACAAAAAAAACAATTATGACTTCATGCCTTTTTTTTGTTTCATTTTGCTCTCCCTAGTTCATGGTGTTCTTAAAATTTCCACCTGTTATTTTATTCAGAATAAGTTGATTGAGGAGGTTGGTGGTAGAACATGACCAGCAGAGTGCCTCCTGCTTTCTGTCCTCCACCTTCTACAGATACTGAATATCTTTATGCTGCTCTGAGTGCTCTGCCCTCCTCACTGTGTTTCTCTATATGTTTTTAAAGTGAAATGAAAGGATTTTCAAACAGTCCTCTGCATCTAAAAATGGCAGCCATAAAACCTGGATACAAGGAATTTAACATACCCAACCAAACTGGGAAAAGATAGGCTTTGGGCGGTGGTCGCTTATGGATCGTTGGCAACAAATAGGTCTTAGCCTTCCTGCCAATATACTGAGTGCTAAGTACCATCAGGCTTTCTGCTGACTCTGAAAATACTAAACTCGCTCTCCTATAACATCTTAAATACATTTAGCAGCTACGTGCACAAACTCTGACTAAACTCTTCTGTTTTACAGCGTACTTTTCTATCTCACACTTACAGACTGTAAAGATTCAGCCTTGACTCCCTGCCAGGCTCAATATGAAGAATTCTATAATTATCAATCTAGTGATGGCATTTAAAAGCAAATGTATTATCATGCACAGAAATCATCTCATGTCCCCTACAGCGAGTTCCACAACAAGGACTGTCACTTTGTTTGACAATAACTCTGGCTTTATTACATTTAAACATCTTCCATCAGCAGACTCCCCCAGCCAAAAAAATATTCTTTTATTTATAAAATAGCATGTAGTCTGGAGTGGCTGTCAATGTACCTAAAGGTCATATAATGTCAGAGTCATTATTTTCAAATCATCTACACTCATGAACCCTACTTTGCAAGGCTGACTATCAAAACAATAATAAACACAGAGCGCTTATAGTGCCACATGAAAATTTGTGCCCTATCATTTAAGAAGTATGGAATAGAAGCAGAAAGATTCCTCCCCACTCTTCTCCTCTCACTATTGTGCAACCGCTGTATTTAGCTGACTGTTACATTAAATGTTATTAATAGCCTGAACCCTTCTTTACCAATATCTTTTTCTCCTTGACCCACTTGGTAATCCAAGACAATGCAATTAGAAGCTGCATTATCCATTGCAAAGTTGCCAGCTCCAGACCCCAATATTTCACTCTGTCGTGGATCAAAAAGATTAAAAGTAACTTTAAAAAGCACATGTTATGATACTAAGTCCAGTAACTCTAGTCTGTTTGCTTCAGCTCAGATTTTGAAAATAAGCAAAGATTAATGTTTTGAATGGTATCTGAATTAATGGACTGTCAGCCAGCTGCAGAGACAGGGTTGCTGTTTTCGCATGTGTTTGTTTGGTTTTAGTTTCTATAATCCAGATAGTTTTCAATCACTCTTTGCAGCATCAGGAAGGCTATGCTGCATCTGCAGTCCTGGGTATTGTTAAAACTAATATTTCCAGCCACATTCAAGGTGGGAGCCACGGGTCATTGGTTCAACAGGTTAACGCGACTGACATAGATCTCACTAACTCTAAGAGTGATTACATTTATTTGCTGACCTAGATCTTTTGTAGATTAAGACATACTCCCACCTTCACCTTTTTTTACCCTCCCATTTCCTCTGCCTTAAAAAAAATAAATTGGTTAACAGATGTAGGCAACTGGAAGTCTTCACATTTCACCTCTCTGTTTTCTTTTTCTCAGTGACAAAAGCAGGAGGAAAGGGGCTGCGATGAAAGAAATAACTGTCCTGTGCTTACCTCAGCCAGCTGTACCATACGTTACCCCACTCTGTGTTGATACTTGGCACTAGTCTTAATATACCCTCTATGACATCTACCAGGCTTGAAACAAGAAGACAGACAGACTTTAAATTTGTGTGTCCAGGGCTGACCATGTTTACCAGGGTTGAGCAGCATGCAATGCTCTGCATGAGCTCCAGTCAACAAAAGTAATTTTGCCTTATATTACCGTGAATTATTTACTACAACATTTTGAACTGACATCCAGATTTTTCCCCCTCTGTTCAGAGTGTTATTGCAATGAAAAGAAGAGAAGTAAATGAATAGCAAGAGAGGGGAAATAAATCCCATGGAAATGCATTGGCTGATAAAGTAAGTGTCTTTGAAACAGTGACTTATACAAGAATAATTGTACCATTTGTTGCAGTGCTGTATGGATGTACTTAGGACCATCCCTGACTATGACAGAGATGTAGAAAGCAAAGCTCCAGCTAGAGCATCCATGGGGTGGTAGACTATGTTTATAGGTCGTTAATGAAGATACATGCAAGTGGTCTGCCCTGAAGAAATGGGGTTTGAATCCTTCCTATAAACTGTGGAGAGTTTTAGAGATATTGGCCCCATTCACACACATACACGCAAACATGCATAGACCAGAGAGGAAAGTCTTCCCCATTACCAAGTGACTGAGGACATCATGTCTTTGGCACAGAAGGTAGAGCAGACACTGTGCATCTTGTGTTCTGCCCCAAATACAAAAATAGGCTGGGCTGAGAACAGGTCCCTGTCTGTTTCTCCCACACAAGCATTAGGGGGGAGAGCTAGCTCACTCCTGAATATCACCTATTGTGAATATCACCTATAGGTGAATATCACCTATTACTTACTGTCTCAGCACCAGAGGTAGCTCAGAGAGAAGTGCATCTAAACCTTCCTGTACAGGAAAAGGCCCCACTCCACAAGTTACATCTGGCTCCAGTTCTGAATTGCAGATGTGAATATCCCTCTTTGGGTCCATAGCTCAGGAGTTTCCAGACGTGGTGTTGGCTTAGCTTTCATCTTAAGCAGTGCCAAATAAAGTTCAGAAGCTGAGGACAGTTCCGTAGGTGTGATGTTTGGACCAGCTGATCCTTTCTTTTCCAAAACTTGTATTTGCTCCCAATCCAAAATCTAGTTTGCTCCTCAATGGAAGTTTGGGTTGGTTGTAAAGATCTTTTCCACAGCCTCTGGCTCTTGCCATTAATGCCATTGCTGAATCTAATGCAAGTGTTGGTTGAGTTTCACCTTCATTTCTAAGAAAGTCAGCATTTAGATACACAGCTGTCATTCCCAGGTCTCCCAGTGCAGCAAAGGAGGTTACGGAAAATGGCTGTTATGAATTTATTGCATAAGATTCTGTCTGAACGAGTTATTAAATGAACAGGGTACCCATACATTTTTGACAGGATGAAAACTTATTTGGACAAGTCAGCAGAAAGCTTGGCTGAGTGATTACCACAGGCGACCCTATGAGAAAGGGGTACATCCAGAAGCACAAAGCTGAAGCGGCAGGAATGAGAGGTCAGGGTCAAGCTGAAATGCTGGGCTCTGCACACACACAGCCGGAGATGGGCACTTGACAAGCTGGTACTGCCATACTTGCCAAGAGCAACTGTGAAGGAAGCAGCAAGCGAGCTTTGGGGAGACTCTTTCTGCAGCTGTTTTGCTTGCCCACACATACTAAGGTCTAGGGACCCGCAAAGTAGGCAGTGGCTGAATGCATCAGTGACTCCACCACTGATTTCCACCACTGATGGCCAGACTGCTTCCAAAGAAGACATTAATTCCAGGATGGCAGCAAAACGTGGTGGAACAGCCCCTCACATCAGCAGCATGCCTTCTCCTTCCCAGCAACAGCAGAAGCAAAAGTCTGATCCTCTGTGGCTCTCCCCCAAACTCGGCTCCTTTTCCACAGAGGGAACAGCTTCAACTCTAAGTGGCAAAACTCTGCAATCACCTGGGGCCAAATGTTTTTTCCAAGCTAAGATCTCGGGGGTCTGCATCTGAGCCCCCTTGTATCAGCCGTGACTGGCCACAGTGATCCTGTAACTGGAAAGCTACACACACGTGCTTGGCCCTGAGCCACACACCTCTTTTCTTGGGAAAAAATATCTTTAATGAAGCATTTTCCCACTGGAAGGGTGAGAATGCAAGAGAAGCCCCCCAGGGAATGAAAGGCTAGTGTAAGAAAAGGATGCAGATGGTATGACCAAGTGGTTGGGCGCTGGGCGGGGGGGCAGATATTAATTGTGGAGAGAAGTAGGGAACTGTTTTTCTCTGTGCATAAAGGGACAAATCCAGCCTTCTGGCTGAATAGGTTTGTTCCTGTAGCATAAGAAGAGTCTGACGCTCTGCTGTATTGCACTCTCTGCTGCGTTGCTCTCTGCTGCTGAACACCTCTGTGTGGTGGGAATGGAACAATGGGACGAGGAGCATCCCATCCTGGTACAATGGGGTACAGGGCAGTTGTGCTCCATAGACCCTGCTTTGGTGACTGATCTACCCCTGGACACCAGTCCCAGAATGTTTTCACCACTGTCATCCACATGCAAAGCCTGAAGCTGGGACTCTCACAGTTATCCCTGCTCTCCAGTGCCAGATCCACTTATGGATGCTCAAGTATTCACTGGATTTACCCTTGAGTGTGGAGCAATAAACGTAACTACTTGTGTTTGGACGTTACAGATGCCTGCATGCCCAGTCTGCCTCTTTTGCTTTGACTGCCAAACAGCAAAGGAAGGAGTGAGCCTCTGTGTCAACTCACAAAGGCAATGAAAACCTACAACCACTCATTAGCAACACTCCTGTGAACAGATGTGTGAGTCTGCCTCTGGTAACAGGTAAGGCAACTTGAAAATACAGTAAAAATGAAAAAGAACTGTCAAGCTCGTAATTACTGTGCAGTTCAAAAATTATTACTTGTTGATGCTGTCCTGGTTAGAGGAACAGCCTTGAGGAAAGGCTCTGAACCAGCTTGTATTCTCACTCTCTGAATTTCCATGTCTGCTGTGGTAGACACTACACAAGCACTCTTTAGCCTTCCAAATTGAGACAGAATAGTGCATATATTTTACTAACCTGAGATTGCAGACCCTATTACTTTGGTAGGTCTGTCCTACCTGAATGAAAACAGCCACTTGCTTTATCTATAGAGGCAGACACAGGGTGCAAAACACTCGCAATCACATGCCTGGTGGTTCCAGCACCTCCACCATCATCCATCATTTCTCCAGAACACTCATTTATTTTCAGAAGAGAGAAAAAAAAAAGATTTTCTGATACCATCACCCCATTCAAAGTGAAGTACAGGAGGTCTCAAGGAAGAAACACAGTCACTCCAGGTCTTAGACATGCCAGGCAAACACATAAATCTGGACTGGCATTAGAACACGATCACTTTCCTTCCCTTCCCTTTCCTCCAAATTGTTCCTGTTCACAAATATCCAGAAGGAAAATTCATAGAACTGTCTTCACAGGCAATAAACCAAAGTTAATGATCTGATGTAAAGCCACTGGAGTAAGAATATTTTCATATGGTCGGAAGATGGAGGCAGAATAGGCAGAAATATGGCCTTGTGGGTGCCATATGACTCTATATGTTACACAGAATCTGAAACCTTCTTCCAGCCTTTAGAATGGATACTGCTCAAATTTAAGGGTTGTAGAACAAAGAATTTTAATGAATTAATGCAGAGGTGCTCTGAAGCAGAACTACCACAATAAGCAAAACAAACAGCCTTGCTATCCCATTGAAATTAAAAGTACACAACAAAATTGACTTGTGGTTAGCAGGGCTGCACCAAAGGAGGTATGTGGTTACCTTCTCAGTCGCTCCACATGCAATGAAAGGAGCACACACTCCTTTTTTGTTAGGGAACATTGAGAATCAGTTGCCCCCTGAAAGAAACGCTGCTGCACTGCTCCTGATATGTTACTGGTACATCAAAAAGAATTAACATCCTGCCTCCACTTACACAAAGAGAGGGGTCTCGTTTGATGCCAAATGGCCATGTGCACTGATACAGAAATAATGTCTTGGCAGCCAGCAGGAGTGAAAAGGAGCCAAATTACATCATTCACTCTCCTTTCAGTGGGGATAGAAGACTATTTACTACTTTGGCAATAGCCAGCACCACAGCTGCCGCCGGTCACATGTAAGGGGAGCAGAGGGAAGGCAACAAAAAAATAATTGAATCCTGAGAACCTAGGGCTCTCTGTAAAACATCCCTTGCCTGGTGCAACAGGGTGCTATCCTAGGACTCAGGAAAGCTCTCTTCTGGTCCCACTGCTGTCACTAATGTCTGCTGCATGACCTTGGCCCATCACTTCACCTCTCCTCTTTCTTTCTGCTCTTGATTCTGTTTATTTGGCTCACAGGCTTCTGAGGGCAGAGATCTACATATTGTGTAAACTGTGCTTAGCTCAGTGCTCAAACAGGTGGGATAAGTGTGTAACATGGATGTTACAAGATAGGAAGTTCTGCCACTCAAGAGCACCTTTAGCTGTGTAAATGCCTGATAGAGTACAAGTACAATGGTAAGAAGTCATCAGTACGGCTAGAAGGAGCAGCAGAATCAGTTAAGTAGTTTAAATATTTTTTAAGATGAAGCTATCAGGGAGAGGAACTGAATTAATATGAGAAAGCAAGGATAAATGCCTCTGTGAATGATTGCCAGATTTTTTTTTGATAGGAAGAGCCATACTTCATAAAGAATACAACTACATGGCACAAAAAAAGAGAACAAGTGTTTAACTGTGTGACCTAACAAGTTTTAAGATTTGTCCATCTTCTTGTATGCTTCAAGCGACTAATAATTATCACAGAAGAGAGTGAACCCATCTTAATTCAAAATGCATGCTCAAGTAACACAACTCAATTCTTGTTGCTCAAGCAAACCCCTGCAGAGTAGTAATGTGATAAATGAAGACTAAAAAATACCCCCAAGAAGCGAAAGCCCTTCTCTCAGGACTGAATGCAGTGCCAATTTGTGAAACTGTTGTTACATGTAATTCAACAGAACCTGCTAAAAAACTGAAGGACTCGGAGCCTCGGAGAACTTTTTTGTTTTTAAACTGAACCATAATCGACCTACTGAGAGAAGCTGAGGAGACCCTTATCTGTGCTTTCTGTGCAGAACAGATCCACAACTTCATTAAGAGAACCAGTGTATTTTGTAACTAAATGAGATGCTGTCTCGCTGGCAGGCATATTCTGCTCACCGAACAAAGAAACCACACACAAAAATGTTCCAAAGGGAGATGTCCTTAAAAAAAGTCATTGTAACACCATCAGACTGCAGAGTCTGCCAGAAGTTATGACTTTGTGGAAGAAAAAAAAAAAGACTGACAGGAATTAGGAGGCAAGCTAGATGCATGTTACAAAAATCTGTTCTCTTGACCTTTTATTTCTCAGTTAATGCCTGTGAGTTTCTGCTTGTTATAAAGCAATTGCTGCACTGTTTTGTTTCCCTGTATTCAAAAGTCACACTGTTGCCCTCCAACTTCTGTGCCAGGGATCTGGGTTTAAGGACATGACAGCACCCTCAGACTTGTTTGCAGTGGATTTTTTTAGAGTAACTCACCCACACCTGGAGCCCTGGAGAAAAAAGCCTTGAAGGCTTTCTCTCAAAGGCAACAGACTTACTGCTCATCTCCTGGTGTGCTTGTCCTTAGCTGCAAGCCTGCAGGGGCCTGCTAGGCCTGAGATGAAGAACTGCCTGAAAGTCAAATGTGAAAAATCACAGCACTAAACCACTGGGAAATTCAGACCTCTCCATGCATGGCAGCCAACAAGGCTGCTGATCTATAAGGAGATATTCAGACACTGATCCATGCACTGTTCTTGCTTGGAGTCTGGCTGGGAGAGGAAAGGGATAATAAGGACTCAGATCTGGCAAGAAATGGTAACATAAGGCGAGAAAAGGGAAAAACAACCAGTGAGTTGAGGATGCAGATGGTGGTCTGAGATCCAGAGTAGTTCTGTCTGCCATGTTTTACTTCTCCCCTTTAAGATACTCGAAACCAAGATGAAAAGAGGAGCTGGAGGTAAGGCCCCAAACAAGATTTTTATAAGGGACTTCTTTTTTTCCCCTTATACATGACAGATTGGTGATTATTTTATTTCAATTATTAAATAGAAGAACAGGAATTCCTTAGATGGTGAACATTTCCAATAATACATACATTTAAAGATAGGCAGAATTTACCCAAGACATCAAGCATGAGCTAGGTGTTCTCATTCTTCACACTCAGTTGAAAAGAGGCGGCTCCACAAGGAACTTCTTCCCAACTACCTTAGATGCACATACATTCAGACAGGGTGAAATGCTATACTTCAATACATGATGAATCTCCCATGAAGTCACTGCCAGCCCATAGAGTTACAACTTGGTCTGACCCCATGACTTCATTATAGCTTGCAAATAACAACCCATCTCAAACTCGCCCCAGACTGCCCTCAAACACCTGCATTCTGAAAAAAAGTGTTTTCAGCGTTTATGGAGAGGTTAGCTAACCTGAGCTCTGACAGTCATGGCAGAAGGAAAAACAGTCCAGAACAAGAAACATTTCTCAGAAAATCCCTTATTGATATCTTTCTGTCTTTTTCATCAAAAAAGCTTTGTCATGCTGATAACCTCAGTTGTGAGTATTTGATAGGCTGCCTTCAGGCAATGTAGACCCAAATCAGTTAGGGATTTAAATCTAATTCTGAGACAACTGGTGGCTTCCTGTTTATTTTGGCTAGCTCTAGAGTGGCTCCATGCAGGCGAAATCAATATTAAACTCGACTCAGAAGTCAGCTGCTAGCTTATGCATTCTGCAGCGCTCTGGTATTATGAGATCCCAGCGTAAAACTCCACTAGTAAATGGACTGAGTCATCCTGAACCACTTCCCTGGGATACAAGCGCATGCGGAAAATATGAGTACTTTAATCTACAAGTGATTGATAAACATACTATCTAAGCTAAAACATGCATGTACTTACCTTACCAAGCCAAAAATATCCTTTTCCGTTTATGGACAGGTTAAGCACCTCTATTTCATGAACCAAGTTATAAATTTTACCTAGATGCTAGCTAGCATCGTGGCACATCAGTACCATTTTCTCCCCACCTTTATCACCATCTTCTCCCAATATGATTTATGAATGTATACACAATTTTTTTGTTAAGCCACATGGTCCTCATGTAAAGTGAAAGCCTGTATTGACAAGTGAAAGTTTACCATGATGCTATGCCAGCAGGTTATGCCATTCATTTCAGAAGATATTTGAATATTTTCTACATGCTGAAGATGCTGTGATACTGGAGGCAACTCCTGTTTACCAACTCCTCTAATCATGCTAACTGCTGAGAAAAAGGAGTTAAAAGAGAAGCCTTATTCTCTTTGTTTCTACAATCATTTATTTCAGAGCTTTACTTTATTTTCTTCCAAAGACATAGAGTTTTGCTGCACGGCATTCACAGGCCACAAAGACCATTCAAAACTTGAAGCATCTTTAAACAACCTGGAGAAAGGGCAATTAATTGTGTTGACATTAAAAGATTACTGGGGTAAAGCAATGAAATTTTTAGAGGAATCTTTAGGCTGCATATAAAAAATAAACTAATTTACATGCACTCACTGGCCTTATTTTTCCTGCACCCTGTGAAGCAAGAGCACCATGGCTGCTCAGTCTCTCACACTCTACCCAGTTCCCTCATATGTGAAAGGTCACCAAAGAGTCAGAAAGGTCAATCCTGCCAATTTTCCCAGAGCTTTACCTCAGGCGTCTCTAAAGAGCAGGATGATCTGTCCCTATACATTGATGTTTCAAATAACAATCATCTCCTCCTCTGCAGATGCTCTACCCAAATTAAAACCATGCTGGAACCCATGGAGGCTAGAAAATTCATTAATGGATTTGAGTGAAATTGCCATTTTATGGAATGTAATTTCACATATGGGTAGCTACGCTGTCTATGGAGTTCATGGTTGAAACAATTTAAAGCACTTCTCACCCTAACACAAAAGATAAGCTCATTTTATGAGCTTCTCAGCTTCCTCTAGCCCATATTAAGCACAAATATCTAATGCGAACAACAAAGCCTTGTGACTTAAATCATCAAGAGGAGCTGAAGATAGATTTATTGCTGTAAAAATACAGCCCTCTTCAGGGTGATATGCGGTGCCCTGCCATTTTAGAAACAATCTGAGGCATCAGGAAGCTTGCAGTTCACTTGCCAGGTGTCTTCTGCTATAGTGTGCTAATTTTTTAAATATTTAAGAGATACATTTTTACTCTGGGGAGATCTTTCCCGTCTCCAATTGTTGTGGAGCATGACTGGAAAGTAAAAAGTTGTCTTCTCTCCAGAGAAAAAAACACAAGTGTTCTCCACTGCAAAACCCACAACCACTATATGAATAATTTGCAAACCTCAAATTCAAAGCACATTTTCGCACGTTATTAAAAACAATGGGGTTTAGCTTGCTTTGGTTTATCAAGGGTCTTAAGTTTCTCATTTCAAATCAGTGTCCAGAACCCAGTACCTCGGTTTCAAACATTCATTCAAACTAGGTCTTCTGCAAAAAGTATTTCTTACCTGATTCACTTTATCATGTGTACACTGCATTTAGAAGATTCTATCATAAGCCACAGGCATGTTTAATATTACTGAAATTACACTGCTAATATCCATATCAATTATGTTTTGAGATTTATGCTTAGTATAGATATTAATGCAGTCTGGCTTTTCCATTTTTACTTCTGCAAGTATAATTTATTGAGACATAAATAGTCATATTAATGCTATCAAGTATAAACATCAATACTTGACAGCACTGTGTAATTTAAGAGTTACGTGCATCTAAATTCAGTTACAATCCTTTCTGAATGCTCACATCTTAACTGCAGACTGCAGCTCACCAGGAATTCTGAGTTTTGGAAACAGCAGGCTGTCAAGTAATACAGTACAAACATCTTGAAATAAGCTTTTCAGAAGGACAGGGGAATTGGGAGCACATGGTTAGGACATAAAAAATGTATGGTTTTCTCTTTTTTCGCTAGACACTCACTGTTTACATGCAGTAACCCTTTTTCCCACCTCTCAGTCAGTTTGGATTAATTATACTTTTGGTGTTTTAGTGATTCCAGAGACATAAGAAAATTAACTGGAAGGAACCTCAGTAAGTCATGCATACTGTCAGTACTCCAAGTTCAGCTGCACTGAAACGTGCCTTCATGACCAGTTTATGTCTAACAACCTCCAATGATAGGAATTCCACCCTCCATGGCTAACATTCCTTTGCTGTGTTCTTCAATGTGTTAGAAAGTTCTATCTTATTGCATGAAACCAGGAGTAACTGGTAAGCAATGGTATGTTGTTTGGGAAAGAGACAGTATACGTGACAAGGCCTGGCCAAACAAAAATTTGTTTGATTTCAAGCAGATATATTTTTTCTGGTGGCCCACAAAACAAATAACACCTTCCTCAAGGTGAAAGCTTACAAAGCAGGGACACCTATTGCTCAGTTAAAATACAACTGGCAGTGAAGGCAAGATTGTCTAAAGGCTCAGTCACCAATACAAGCTTTTTATCTCAACTCACTGTGGACACAGACAATGTAAACTGGAAAGACTTGTCCTCTAGAAGTGTCTTTCCCTCTCCTTTGGCTACAAAGGGGACAACAGTGACTCAGCCTAAATGCCTAACTTACCTGAAGCTGCAAAAGATGAACTCCAGCTTCAGCGTGTACAAAAGAATAGAAGATATCTGGCATTTGTCATTGTTACAAGGAGCCCACATTTAGATTTTTTAATATCAATGTATGCACAGCGTTGCCTTTAACTTTAAGCTCAAAACACTACTGTTTTATTATTTTCATAGCTGTTCTGAGAAAACAAGCAGTAGTGAAGTACCACTGCTGTGTTATCTGTGTTATGTATTAACATATGTTGCTAGGTGGAACTCTTCTAAACCGACACTACACCGAAGCAAAGCTCGCCTCCTTTCAGCTGAGGTGGTATTATTATCAGAGTCCGTAGCACACTTCACACTTGATTTTTCTGAAGACACTTGGGAGATAGTACCTTAAGATGAAGCAAACTGAGAAGGAAACTATGACAGTCACGTTGAAGGCAGAAGTTTTGTGTTGTTTTGGTTCAGTAAGCCTCCTGATAGGGACAGATGCTTGTACTTTCCAAGAGGGGCTGCTTCTAGTAAAAAGAGCTAAAGACCACACTTAGCACTGTGAAACACTCACCAACCTTTTAGTAAAGTGTAACCCTGACCATGCTCTGTAACTATCTCAGTGAGCTTTTCAGCCCATAACCCTTTAATCTTATATAAATTTTTCCTTTTTCTATATTTTGCATTCTGTTTTAACTAGGATTTGTCAGTGTTGTTAAGCGTGTATCTGAATAACCTGAGAACTGTAATGGCGAGAGTAATGGAGAGTCATGTCCTATTGCATCTGGAGGCGTCTGCCCTTAAATATAGAGTTTAGTCTGCCATGTGCAAAAATGTCTATCCTTCTGTCAGAAAATCAACACAACCCACTGTTGCACTGTAAAGACTAACTGAACACTATAGTGGCTATATATGTCTGTGAGTCTATCTAAGTCTGTAAGTCTTTCTGTTAAGTCTATCATCTCAGAAATATTGCTACAAAATTAGTATTATTTGTTTATTTAAACATCCTCTGACAGAGTAAGAATGAAACATTTTTCACCAAAAAAGAAAAGAGATCTCCACTACTAGTGCTACAGAAGTACCAATACACAGTCAAGAATTTCCCACATCCATTCCCACGTCCATCCAATTTCCCATCCAAACTGGAGCTGAAGAGGCTTTGAACAAACCACACTGACCCCAGGCTGACAGCCTTTTGTCCCAAGGGAAATCCCAGCTAACTATTTCGGTGATAGTTTGTCGGTGTTTGCCAGCTTTGGAAAACCTGGGGAGTGAGGTGGGGGGTGGAGGTATGGCCAAAGAGGACAGATACCTGAAGGATCCCTATCAAAAAAGTACTGTTGACAACACAGAGGAAGGAATGCATTTGTGGGTGTCCAACGGTTCCGTAAATTCCATTTTGGAAATATTTTTGTCCATTTTTCCCCTCTTATTTATAATTAACATTCCCTAATTGGTGGAGGATACACCAGTATTTTTCTATTTTCTCTTTTAAGATTCCAAAACGCAGCTGACAACACACTAATCTGGCTGACTTTTAATGTGTTATAGATTTCAGTAGTCCTCATCTAATTTTAGCCAGTCTGACTAAGTTAAAATAAATGTGGCACAGAACCATGAAGGAAACTATTAATTTACCAGCACGAGGCAGATACTTTCAGGACAGATGTTTACTGTGGAAAAGGCATTGATCAAATGAAAATGTCAGCAAAAAATACAGAGAGTTACAGTCCCTGCTGTTAGGAAATTTATTAATTTCAAAGCATTGTCAGTGGTACATGGAAAGGTGAATTATTAAAAGGTAAATAAAGATTCTCTTTCAAAAAAAACCTGAATAATACTGGGGTTTTGCCTGCAGCTGTGCAGGTGATGCAGCCATTATTCTTTCAGCCTTGTTCTCACCCACCCACACACCCTCCTTTCACCTGATGGCTGGAAAGGCAGATTCTGCTTTCCTTTGAAGTAGCTAGAAATGCGAATAACAACACCTTGCTGCTGCTTAGCCCTGTTTGCTGGCAGGCTCACATTGCTTTACAAGGACCCATCAGCATCACTACCTCCACTTTACCAATGTGGAGACCAGGGCTCAGTGAACAGTAAGTTGTGTCCAAGGACAGCCAGTGAGTCGGTAGGAGAAGCAGGAGGAACCCAAAGTCTCCATCTGCGGGTGGTGTTACTGCAAGCAAGGTGTGATAGACGATACTCAGAAAGGATTCTTTTTTTTGCCAGGGCACTTCAGGCAGAAGCCCCCAAAAGCTCACCTGCCCATCAGTTTAGGGACTTCCTTCAGAGGTTCAGACTCCATTTTCTTGTACATGACAGGTGCCTCATTTGCTCTGCTGCCAGCATTGCCCCTTAGCCACAATAACTTTAACCCTGTTTAGCACCCAGCCCACTGAGGTACCTGTCAACAGAAACCATGCTTCCTGTCACTCCCATTCTACTAAATTATTCAAGCCAGGCAATTCTAATATCATTTCATGTATTGCACTCTCCATTTTCCTAACCATGTTAATAGCCCCTGTCAATCATGCACTTGACTTTAAAGCAATCTTTTTTGATCCTGAGTGACCAAATTATACTCTACCTGCCAGCAGTGTATGTGTACACTCCTCTCCCTGCAGGAAATAACTTACCCAGTCCATCCTGGGCTTCCAGGATCTTTGCCTTTTCTGTCATGTTGACAGCCTGTATATGATGTTATATGTCTTTATCTTGTCTTTTCTCTTCCTCTGCCATCCCAGTAGAAGGCTCTTTAATAGTAGGTATCTAATGACAGTAGGTGTTCTTCTAACTTATACGTCCATATATGATTTTGCACTTTGTACTATGTACTATGAATCTAACCCAGTTTCTAATGCTCTGTCCTCAAATTCTAACTGTAAAATATTCTGAATGCCCTGTCTCTACCTAGGATATGTCATCAGCAAGTCAGATTAGTACACTCCCACTTTTTGTGTGAAATAAACCACATCTCTTCCAAGACAGTCCTTGAAGAAATCCATTTCTTCCAGCCCTAGATGGTTTCATCTACCACTAAGGAGTCATGGCTATGTGCATGCTTGTGTGTGAGAGAGGGGGAAATGAGGCAGAATCTGGAATACTTGTTTTCACACTGAAAATCATTCAGAACTAATGGACAAACATTACCAATAAGAAACACAATAGAAGCATCTGAAGGTAACCATGGTGCTGCAGTAGAAAAGTAATGTGACCTCAATATAGGCTAACTGCAGCAGTGCAGGGCAGTGTTATCCTTATGAGAGGACATTAGTAGTCTACACGCAAAGCAAGAGAGGGAATGACAAGTGAGAAGGTGCTTTTCCAGAGAACTGGGGAATAAGATCTTTGAAGGAAGAAAAATATGGTGCAAAACTTGAGATCTCAGAAAAGCAAGGATCTTTTACACTAAGATTATCACCAACATGACTCACTACCTTCTGCATGGAGGCATTGTAAGAACAAAGGAGGCACTGCTTCAAATTAAAATGTGCATAAATGAGGTTTTAGAACAACTCAATGAACTGAATTCTTAGGGTGGTGTTCATTTGGCTGTTGTCCTCTAAAAGTTAGGAAACTGGACTGTGCTTATCATCTAAGCATCTAAAAGAGAAAGAGAAAAAGACCATATGGAGAAACCAGTATCTAATAGATACTGTAAGGTAAGGAGAATTTTCCATTGGAAGTGCATATCAGCTGCCCTTACTGTGGTGCTAGACAAGACACACCCACTTTTTATGCAATTAAAATTAAGTAAAAGAAATCTGGGCATATGTAAAAACCCAAGAAGATCAAAATACATGCATCAGACAGTCCTAAAATAAATTCTGTATGAAATTACTGAACTATTAAGGGCTAAATTAGCTTTGGTACCTGGTAGCAAAAATTTTACTAAAGGCTTGAAGAGTTGTCATGAGTACTAGTGACCAATAAGCTTGGTTTCTGGATCATAAAAATTTTTAGAAACTATAATAATGAAAGAAATAAAAGTATGTGTAAGAAATACCAGGGAAAAGCCAGCATGGCTTTTGCAAAGGACAGTTGTGCCTCAGATATCACAGAGTTCTCCGAAGAGGAGAGGAGCAAAAAACATTCCAGCTGACACAGTCTGCTTGGATTGCCAAAAAAAAATGGCAATGAGAGCCTCTATGAAAGGGCTTATGAAAACTTACAGCATAAATGGCAATGATCAATTAATAGCTGCTTTAAAAAAAAAAAGGAAACAAAAGATGAGAATAATTTGAGTCTTCATAGTATAATGCTGCCACTCATGATGCTACTACGCTACTAACGGATTGGAGCTGGGCCCAGTGCTCCTCTGCATATTCATAAACATTGCAGGAAGCAGATAAGAAGGGCACTGATAACATTAGCTGATGCAAAATTATTCAGAAAAGACTAATCTAGAGTTGACCATGAAGTACGTCAAAAGAGCATAAGTTTTTATATTAAATTCCATGTTAGTAACTGCAGTATGATGCAGAAGAGTAACATTCTGCTTATATATAGATAGGCAATGCAGATATACATGCGTACATATACATTTACATTTATGTATAGGTTATTAAATACAGGCAGTTACATGGTAAATTACCTAATGTAATTTAAGAAGAATAATTGGAGTCCTTCAAGATGCTTTGAATACCTGAGTTCACTACTCAGGAACTATCTAAGAAACAAAGAATATGAACAATTATTAGGAAAGAAGAAAAGAAAAAATCAAGTAACATTATGCCACTGTATATTATTACTGTACGTTATGTATTTATTATTCCTTTTACCCCATCTCAAAAGGATGTACTGAAACTCAGAGAAGTGAACACCAAATTTATGGAACCGTTCTGTTACAAGGAGAGTAGAGAGACGAGATGACAGATAATAGATAATAATAGAGTAGATAATAGATGACAAAGATGGAATATGGCTGAGGTAGATACGATGCATAGGAAATGATTTATTCACTGTTTCTCACAATACAGCAGCAAGTAGACTGATAATGAAATTATCAACCAGCAGTGTGAAAGCAGAGGGAAAAAAAAAAATATCTTTTCACACAAGGCCAGAGAATTAATTCTCACAGGATGCTCTGGAAGCCATAGCATAAATTTGCTCCCAAGTGTGAGTGAGAGTTGCTGAATACAGGGCTTACTGGTACCTCTGGCCTAGAAACATCCAGCCCAGGTCAGAAAATTCCTCAGTGAGCAGTTCTCAAAGTTGCCACTTTGTACTGGAAAAAAAATCCCTGTGTATTTGTCCCTTCTCTGAAATTCTCTTTCTAACCAGCATTAAAGCCAAGTTGTAGATGCCACAAGAAAACCTCACTGGGACATGTGTGTGTTTGCAGTTTCAGTATGCTTGAATGAGGTTACATCATGCAAATTTTTGAAATGTCTCCGATGTGTTTCCACAGCTCAGCATTGTCTCTTAGAGAGGGAAAGAGAAAAGAAGACACACAGCTTCCCCGTTTCTGTGCTGTGACTGAGCTCTTTTCCTCACAAAATACTGGTTGTTGGCATTCCTAGTTTTGTTACTGGTATCCCCAGTTTATTTCCAGAAGGGATCCCTTCATTCTGGCTACAAATACAGGACTCTGCCTTTTCCCCCCCATTTATTAAAACAAACAAACAAACAAACAAACAAAACCCCCATTTAAATAAGGTCAAAGCAATTCTGTAAAAATCACATCCTCAGATGAAATAAATTACTGTAACATTATTGGCTTCAGTGGAGCTATGGCAATTTACAGCAGCTGAGTACTAGCTCCAGCACTATGATTCGAGTTATCAAGAATGAAATGCTGCAATATTGATTCATTTGAATTTATTTTTCTAAATTCATTTGCTCCCAGATCCATTAAACATAATAGGGAAATATTTCTAGAATGTACGGTAAGTGCAAAAATGTAGATTGGGGTCCAAATTCACCAGCACATTTAAGTATCCTCAGGCATTCTTAGGTTCTTAAGTGCTTTATGAGTCTGACCCTCGGCTTAGGATCGCATCAATGGCCTATTTAGCAAATGTCACTCACATGGATCTTTTCAAATGTAGTCCTAAATATTATCACTTATATTTTTTTGGTAATAATAGTATTCCCGTAACTCTCATGGGGGGTGTTCTCCAACAGAGCTATGGACATATTCTGCCTTGGGATCTTGCAATTTATAGAGACAATATAGGGAGTGTACATGAAAATTCTCCCTTCAGACTAATATTGCCCCAGTGACACTTTTGCCCTTCCCATTGTATAATGACTTATTTCATCCAGATATCTCAATAAAAATGGTTCTTGAGAAGGATCGTGAAGGAGAAAACGACCTTGTGATTCAGTTTTTATCAGCCAATGCTTCCATAAAGTCAAGGCTTAAGAAAGTATAAAGGGCTATATTCAGATTGTGTGCTATAAACATGTAGTTTACTCATTGGAGCCCCTTCTCTCCAGTGATTATAAAGCCTGGCAGCAAAGTTGGCACCATGTTTTGCTCCTTTCTCTCTTATACTTAAATGTCCTCACAGCAGCACCACCTGAGTTATGTGCCTCAAGCCTTTTGCCTACATATACACTACACACACAGTCAAAACCAGCGTCGGTAGCGAGGCAGAAGATGCAGGACACAATGTGATGATACAGAGGATAAGAAGACATTTTCGTTTTAAGAGTCTTAATGATAAAGGAGGTGATGTTAAGATTTAAACAGCGTTTCAGGGCTCCTGTGAGTGGGGAATCTCACTGTGAAAGGGAGGAGCAGGAAAGCTGCTGTTGGCGATAACTTGGGGCAAGGAGAGGTACAGCCAAGGAGATTTGTGTTACTCGAGGACTGAGGAGACAAAGGCTTAGATAAGAGTTTGGGGTACAATTCAAAGGTGAGATGCCTAAAATACCATAAAAGAAATCACCCTAAAAGAAAACAGCCTAAAAGAAAATTGGAAACCTGTCTTGTAGCTGTGGGGCCAAGCAGAGGGCAAGGCCCAAGATAAGGGCAGAGAGTCTTGTTATTTAGGCATGGAATAAGGCCTAGGTCAAATGGTTTGTTTTCAAGCTCTGCCACAGGTCTCCCATGTGATTTTGGATGTGCCATTACATCTCTCTCCCAACTCCCCATTTATGAAGTGCTAATTGTACTTAATTTTTAACACTTGTCTTGTTTTTAAGTATCTGGCAGTAAATTTTTGGGGGAAGGGATAGCCTTTATATGCACGTATATACATGTGTGGACGCAGCTTTGTATAACAGAGTCCAGTTTTCAGCTGAGCCTCTAGAAAATACTGTAAAACAAGTTTCACTTCATCAAGAAAGCATGATTGTAAAATTGTAGGCCTGAATGACATGAAAATTATAAGATTGTTGATGGTAAAAAATGGGAAAAAATAGACAATAAAGATAGAAAAATAGATTATATCGTTGAGAAAAAATATAACGAAGACAGAGTATTGCCTTCTCTTTACCTACATGTACTTTTGACTCTTGCCAGGTCCTCAAAGATATTTATATTAAATATTTTTGAGAAGCCAGACCATAACCATAAAAAGTCTGCATGTGTTAATATTAGGAGGAGCAGTGCTAACCACTTTTTTTTTTACTTACAGCATTTGTAACTGGCATCTATACTTACTAGCATCATAAACAAGCGAGAGAGGGGGACAGTTTTTCTCCGCTCTCTGTGTATTTATCTTGTGTGTTTGGCAACATTTGGAACCAGACCAAAACCAATTTAAGTCAATACTCAGTTTCATTTGTTCCCTTTATAGCCCATTTCCCCTCTTGGTTTGCGTGGGTATTTCCAACAGCAACACAGAAGAGAAAATATTTCAAAGCAAAGCAAAATGTGGTTATATAACAACAAACAAAGGCAAGAGGTTTCAAGGGGAAAATGTGACTCCTGAAAATAATTTTAAGAATTTATCCTTACACAGACTGCGACACACGCTAATATAATTACAGAAGTACAAATCACACACGCACATACTAATGCACAGAGTAAATACAATCATATCTATGCTTATATGAGCATAGCTTATTTTATTACAGAAAGAGGAAAAAGCTGTGATAGTACTAGACCTGCATGCACCTTACATCCATAATACTCTTAGTGTTAATCTGGATTAAACATTTGCACCCCCCATACACGTACTCACACTGGTAGAAAAACAGTATGTAGAGCTATGCTATCCTTTCCCCCTCCTCCCCTCCCCCCTCCCCTTATTTTGAAGTTCTTTCTTTTCTGAGCTCTTTTAAATTATCGTATTAAATTATCTCCATGAACTGGAGAGAGATTTTATTCAAGTGATAAGCTGTTTATTAGTAGTTTAACATAAAACGGTGTTCCTGGTTTCTCCACGACAGCCGTTGAAGGCGAGTATACTACAGAGCTCTAGCAGCAGTCAATGCAACCCACCCAGTTATATTAGTTAGGGAAAAATTGCTGAAATTAAATAAAATTTGTTGAGTTAAAAGTATTCTTTTGATTCAGCTTTTGGAGGTGTGTATCTTCATAATGGCTCGCTGGTTGCTATGGGAACAAGGGCTTTCCCCTCGCCCCCAGGTTTTGCCTTTAACTGTTTAGTGCAATGCTGCTCCATGTCATTCTTTGAGCCGGCTGAGACAGCATCATCTACTTTTATTGCAATACATGTATAGCCACCTACAGAGAATGAAAAGGTTGATTGTCTTCTTTTGGCAGTCACAGTGTTAGATAGCACAGTTAACTGATTGTAATAGATAATTTGTTCCACTCGGCTTTATTGGCTTATTTGCTCTTTCCTTCTTTCCCTTCTTTTAAGTATTGAGGATCTTAAATCTAGCACAGGTTTTGATGTCTTTTAAAAAAATACAAGGTTGGAAAGCATTTGGCAGTGCAATAATGTTAAATCAGCGTGAATTCAAATCATGTAACTTGCTTCTTAGCAGCTGATACCAGGAACACGAGTCAGAGGGTGGAACTAAAATTGAACTATTGAAACTGGAAATCTTCAAAACAAAAGACCCTGGGTGTCAGGCTGAGAAGAACGTGGTCTTCTTTTAACACAGCAAGAAATAAAAAAGTGAGGGCCAGAACATGACTTTAATGAGCGCATGTTTGTTTGCTTTCCTTTCAAGAGACTGGCAGCTCTACAGTGTGTGACCATGAGGATGGTTGCAACAGCACAATGAGCGCCCTCACGCCGACCTCCTTCAGTTCTGACCAACACTAGGCTCACTGCTTGGCAGAGAAAGAGGAAGGGTACAACAACTGCTGTGTCGTAGACCACTTCCCTCCACCTCCCACTGGAGGGGGGGAATATACATGCCAAATACCCTTGGGTTTCCTTGAGGAAGGGTGGTGCTGCCCTTCGCTGGGCTGTTGCACCTGAAAGAGCACACTGGAGCTGTTTGTCCCTGCCACAGGCACGTTGCTTCCTACGTCTGACAGCAAAAGGATACCACAATCCACAACAGTGGATTTTTTTCTTCCTTTTATATTCTGCTTTAAACAATGTCATAGCTGAAGGATGAGCAAAATATGCTGATTCTTCCAAGCACTGCCATCATGCATGGCTACATTTTATGTACAGTATTTCCCAGCCATGGTCACTTTGCTTCCAGCTTTAGGGCTCTGTTTCTGCCTACTTGTCTCCTGGTAGGCATGCACGGAAAGAGATTTCCCAGTTCTCACTTAATACCTTCCAACTTGAAAAGCAATTATTTTTCAATGGCATTTTTGGTCTCAGTTTTCCTTCTATCTTCCATCTCTTTTTGCTTTGGATACTCTTTCACAGGGACGTTGAATCAGATCAAATAAGCTTTACATTTTCTTTCCGAAGTTGCTGAGTTCATTATCATCCTGAGGCCTTCCCAGGATTCCTAAATCTGGAAATCTGGAGTATGTGCAGAACAACTATTTCTTTTACATGTCCCTAGCTCCATCTCGAGTCTTGCACTCCTTGCCAGTTTATCAGTGACTCAGTTGTTGAAAGCAGCCTGGGGGGGGGGGGTCGGTTGTCTTGATGGCCAGAGCAAGCACCACATGGACCAGTGTGGTGCTGTGTCCTAAAAGGGTCCAATTCATAGACTCTGTTGGGTTAATTCAGAGTCCCACTAACAAATCTTATGTTTACTTGGTATTTCAGTAATTTCTGAAGTAGGATCGGGACAATAAAAATAACAGACTGGACTGCTTGTTGCCCTCTCATGTGAGTTGCAAGGTAAGCAGCAGTAAGACGTGTAAGCAAAAGCAGTTTTAAGGCCAAATTCACCAACCTATCATACTAATGTCCTGCAGAGCACCCCATTGGGCCTCACTAGTAGTAGCCAGAGCATGTAGCTCTGACTCCCCCGAAGTCTTAGAAAGCCCTCGTGGATGAACTTGCTGTGGACAGGTGCTAGTGCTCTTTGGCCCAGTCCACTGGGCCCATCTGCTTTTTCATGATGCCACGTAATCAGTGTGACACACACAAAGTGGCTCAGCTTTTCTACAAGGCTCTGAAGTCACCTACAGCCACAGAGCATTTACAAGCAGCCTAAATCCAGGTCCAGCTCTTAGAAGCCAGATTCAAGATGCTGCTTCAGCTTCAAAGTGGACCACATCCTGGGAAGTTCAGGAGTAAGGCAGTTGCGACCCAGGAGATCCATCTGCTTTTCTGTTGCTCTTTGAGAAACTGGAGACCATCTGAAACCTTGTGCCTTAGTTCCTAGAATTCTTTCCTCTGAGGCAGCAATGAAGAACTCAGCAGAGGTTTGACCCTCATGCTTTTTTCTGCAGATTGCACACTCTCTGCAAATACTTGTACATATGAAGGCTGCATTTCAGTTTCTAACACATCTGAGGGAATTTCAGAACCAGGCTAAGCAGGTGCAACTCTACTGATAACTCCCACCTGCACCCGAATCTTAATTTGTTGCCAGTGTAACCATACCACGGCAAAGTACGCTCGGGGAACACATGCCATGATGCTGCTCGGAAGGTGCGCTGTGAAGAAGGGTATGTCTGTTTCATTCTTCAGTTGCACATGACAGACCATGGAGGAGCTTCCCTATATCATGTTTTAAATTAAGAAGTCAGTAGAGAGGGGCCCCTTTCTCAGTTTAATTTGGTTTTAATTCTTCATGAAGTTCCCGCTAAGGAATACTAATGTCACAGTGGAGAACAAATCACTCAGGTGTGTCACACAAAGTAAAACCTTTTCATCTGACCTGAGAGATGATTTCTCTAAACAATATCACTGCAGTCAAAAGGAATTATAATTAATTCATACAGTGAGCATATAATTAGCATTCTTAGAAAAGAACTGACTGCTGATGTACTTACTGCCTTATGAAAAGATTTTTCTTAGGAGTGATAGAAATAAACTAAGAGGTCTGAAAATCTCTTTTTATTAGTCTCATGTGCAGGACGACCACATTTACCACTTGCTAGGCAGCCTTTTTGAAGTATAATATATTAAAAAGCTGTACATCAAATAAAAATACAGGGTTGACTATTACAGAAATTGTGTCCTCAGTATTAATAGCAGAAGAACAACCAATCTTCTCCATCTTCATATCTATCTATGCAGTCAAGTTCAAATTGATTCTTAGACTGATTTATAGATCTGATACCAAAAAAGCTGGAAGGCAGTTGCGGGGACACACTTATTTGTATCAACTACAATGTCATCAGCTGAGCCTGCATTATTTTTTCTCCGTACTGCTTGTTTAGCAGAGGCGGTCCTAATCATAGTCTTAGTGGTCACCTATTTCTCCCTTGAAATGTTTAAGCAGTAATTGTTGGGATAAAGACAGATAAAGAAAAGAGGAGTGGCAAAAAGCAAATCATGAAGACTTCAGTAACGAAGGGCATTGATTCACAAACCACATAGCTCTCATTTTGAAACACAACAGCAGTAAAAAACCACAAAACCTAAAGAATACAAAACAAGGAAAGGGTATAAGTTTTACTATCACACATTTCCATCAACTTCTTACAACAACAGGATGACACAACTTTCTTCACCCAAAATATACTTAAGTTGTCAAATTCCTCCAACTGCTTTGGTTGGAGGAATCACTACTGTGATTTTTTAATTTTTATGGAAAAATGTTGAAATATTTGGTTACACATCTATCCAGCATTTCGCAATGACATTTCATTTTGAAATTTACCCTCAAATAATATTCAAAAGGATGAAAAAATGTAGCACAAAGAAACAAACCCTTTTGCCTAATTCAAAAGCAAATGCCTTGTTGGACTCGATAAAAAAACACTTTTTTCTGAAGTGCAAAAACTGAAAACTATTAGGTAAATTTAAACTTTATGTCCTTTCCCATTTTTTCAGTTCTTGAAAATACAGGTATTTGCACGGATTTATTTGTGACATAATATATTAATCAGGCCTCAAAAGCTCAACAGATCTGTTTGTTCTGTAATTTCTGCACTGTAAATACCTGCTTACTATCATACTTTATCCCTGATTTTGATGAGTAAATGATGCAATTCTTCAGGAATGTAGGTGGGATTTTGTTGTCCACATGTTCCAAATAAATGCTTGGTATTCTCTTATTACTTTTATATGCAAACTGGCTGGAAAGGAGTAAAAAAATTACCTCTGTACCTAGCAGATGAGCTGGCATGAAACCTACTGGCATGCTTGCAACATTGTTTTAACTTTTATTTTGTTTACTCTGGCACCAAACAGCAGAGATGAGTACAAGTGAAAGGAGGAGATATAAAACATGATACGGAGCCCAGGAAAATCTTTCATCTAGTATCCCAAAGGGCTGACTTAGGCAGATTTATTTATTTTTTTTTAAAACTTTCATTCTTTTAGGTCAATGCACTGATTGATTTATTTATGGTTCTGGCAAGTTGCATTCAGACAGGGTTGGGTTCTCTTCTCTGTCACAGGGGAACACTGCAGTAATTTTATTTCAACATGCATTTACACATGTTTAATGTTGAAAAAAATATTTTCATGTACAAAATATACTGTCCCATTTTTCTCTGGGCTTTGGAGTATGGCTGCCTTTCATTTGTTATCCAAGAGACAGACAAAGGGTTTTAGGCCCTGACTGTGCAGTACCCGAAACCTGGCTTAACATGAATGTACACTGCAGATCAGGTCAGGTAGGACAGAAGAAGTCTCTTTAGGCAGACGTTCCTAGGTGTTTACACTGGGGTTTCCCAGGCCGATATGCGCACTGCCATATAGGTGGACAACTTCAAAGTGATGCGACTTTCTAGCAACACAGCAAACTGACAAGGTTTAAACTATTTGTTTCAGACTCTGAAATCTGGGCATTGCTGTCCATGGGCTGATGCTGTTTCTTGTTTTCTGTTTATACAGAAGATGTTGTCCTGCTCATCTCCTTACCACTTCTTTCCTGTTTCTCAGGAGTTAAAAAAACCAGCCATACCAGTATAAAACAGTATTGTAGCTTCTTGTTTCATCTCAGTCATTAACAAAAAGAGCTTTCTGATCATTTGACAGTACATTATACCATCATTGTAATCTAAATTTTCCAGATATTTCCACAGGCATGTAATATCAACATCCATTTAATCTTCCCCCTTCTCTTCTTTCAAGGAAATCTTTGCATTCATAACTTACCCCCAGGAACGCCATCCTCAACCATTTGTGCAAAAGTGATGAGAAAATATAGCTACACATATTAGCTTAAAAAGTGATACCCAAAGTGGTGAAATAGAATCATAGAATCATCTGGGCCAGAAGGGACCTTCAAAGATCATCTAGTCCGACCCCCCCGCAGTCATCGGGGACACCCCCCAACTAGACCAGGTTGCCCAGGGCCTCATCGAGCCTCACCTTGAATGTCTCCAGGGAAGGGGCCTCAACACCTCCCTTGGCACCCCGTTCCAGTGCTCTACCACCCTCACAGTCA
>JAOXNO010000001.1:119613916-119624642 GCA_028565335.1 Limnodromus scolopaceus
TGTCACTGCAGGCCTTTGTAAACAGGCTCTCCCCAGCCTTCCTGTAGGCCCCCTTCAGGTACTGGAAGGCTGCTATTGGGTCTCCCTGGAGCCTCCTCTTCTTCAGGCTGAACAACCCCAGCTCCTTCAGCCTGTCCTCATAGCAGAGGTGCTCCAACCCCCTGAAAGTTCTAGATTGAATCAATTATTTTGTGAATGGTAAAAAATGGTGCACATACTAAACAGTGAATAGTTAGCTTTTATAACACAGCAGTAATTGGTTTTCTGGGGAAAAGCAACTGAATCAATAAACACTAAGGCTGCAGACTGGTTTTGTTGATTGATCTCATGATCTCAGCAACTTCTAAGCAATACAGTTACGACTGCTGGCCATTAAAAAAAATTATGCATGTTCTGAAGATCTACTAAACAACTGAAACAATACTATTATTTTTAAAAGCCTTCTAATTCTGCCATTTCAAATAAATTTTAATCATTTGAGATTGTTGCCTTTGTATGAAAACCTTCAGGGTATGTTAATGCACTTTAGCTTGGTTGCCTTGCATCTAGAAAGCCATTTTAGAAGTCACTTGACTCAGGCAGGCTTTTGCAGAAGAATTTACTTTTCTTTAATGTCATGTCTAGTCTCCACCATGACTCATCAAGGAGCCACATTTCTAGTTCTCTTCTATATGTCTGTTTAAAGTGCATTTTTCATTGTATATGTTATAAAGGTACATAAATTACTGTAGAAGTCTAAAATCTGCTTTATTTGGCTGCAGGTAAAATTTCACTCATAATGGACAAGGGATATATTTATACCTTAGATATCAGGTCTTTCACTACTTGTTGCTTTCGCCTTGGTGAACGGTTTATTTACTGTCTACCCAGGTAGTAATTCCATATTACTTGGCCCAAGGGACACAAGCATTTCCAGAGCATCTTTAGAAATCAATGATCCTTTGTGGGAAGTATTAAAACCTGAGATCTTCATTAAGTATCAAGTGTATGAATTGTAATAAACCCTCCAGGGGAGATCTGAGTCTGAACAGAATCTGAGGGAGAAAAAGAACATGGGAGAAGACACTTGGCTCTACCTCAGAAGCCTTTTTGGGAAAAGTAATTCTGCAGACCGACCTTGTCAGAGAATCAGTTCCCATGTGACTGATGTGGAAACTGCCGAATAGGTTTTCAGTTGAATGGCATTGATATAGATTATCTCAAGCTAGAAAAGGTATAGATATCTATAAAAAAAATGGTTTATCTCTTTTCACCTTTTTCTCTACAGCTGTCCGTAATATACCTTACTCGCTCTCTTAAGTATGGTATACTCAATTATTTTGTGTTTACCATAAAGTCTAGCTAGCATCATGGATGACTGTGGAGTGTCTGGCAAATAACAGCATCCTGCTTTCAAGAGAATGGGCAACTAAGCTACTGTTGCCCAAAACCTCTGTTCAAAACCAGCACTAATGCACAAAGAAGCACTGGGCTGAGGCAGCCGGAAGCCTTTATGGAATGTCCCCGAGCCTTTTTCCTGTCTTTTACTTACAGATATTGATGATGTGACCTGCAGCCTGACTAGTGATCACCAAGTCCCCTCATCTACCTCATTTTGTAAACCCACTGAGCTGTTTGAGGCCCTCCCTTCAACTGTCATACCCAGTGATGGTCAGGAGAAATGAGCTCATCTTCTGTAGAAGTGGAGATCTGGCTGTCTGAGCCCTGACTGTCTGAGCCCTGAGTATCCTTTAAACTTTCACACTGTCTGGCTGCAATTGTCTAAAACAACATGGCAACGGTTCATGAGAGTAAGCAGGCAGATTTCTGAGCTCACTCTTAGCTGTAGGGAAAGACACCGTTGAACAGGAGAAGGGGAGACATTAGCTAGTGTATGGGAGTGTGCTTGGGAAACTGAACAAACATCCATCAATATTCAATTTTGAATGGATTATCTAGACATTTCCTTGGAGGGTAACGCAGTTTTTGAAACTAAGCATAGTTAACCATATGGATTAACAAAGAAAGAGAGTGCATATTCCTGCCTTCCTTTAGATTCCTTCTGTAAATACCTTAACATTGGCTAAATAATCATTATGCTACATAATCTCCCTTAAACTTTAGACAAGGTAGGGATTAAGTCCTTGCAAGGTGAAGAAGGCAACAGGAAAAAACAGTCCTGGTGCTGCTCACTGATTTAGGAAATTCTTTTTCACCATGGACCATGGCAGTTTTTTTCGCCACTTGAGGCTCTTGCACAGAAGTGAAATCTGAGGGGTGCTTGTTCCACATGCGTCAAGAACCATTTTCTGAGAGCAGCTTTCCATGCGAGGCATGTAGCACTCGCAATTCGCAGGCAGATGGGGCTCAGTTAAAAGGCTTCCAAAGGCTACCAAACCTGCTGGGTTCCTTATAGCTAAAAGGAAGCATTAGCGAAGCACAATGACGCATTTCCATATTTTCTATTGTTCTGTATTATGTTCTCTACTGTGGAGCCATTTACACAACTTCTTTCTTTCAAGTGTCCTTCCATTCTTTCTGCTAATACCACAGTTGAAGCCATGATCTCTCTGCACAGGAAATGATAGGAGAGGTATGATAGTAATGAGATTTTAAGATTTTTCTGTCAAAATTAGAGTTTCTTCTTAATTTTCAGCTATTTTAAATCAATCTAGAAATGACTGAAAACACTTCTGATAGAAAATAAAAATCTGAGATAAACTCTTCAGAAAAAAATATGAAGAGTTTCACTCTTACGGGGGGGGGTGTTTTCAAATAACTAACAGAGCAACTATGCGTTTTATCAGACGCATCACTGAAGAGAAAGCTTATCAAATTTCTCCACAGTGTTGATTACTATCTAATTATTTAGATTACTTTAAATTCAAGCAACCAATTAAAACAAGGTTTTTTTCTGACTGGTCTTATTGAATTTAATCTGATTTTATCAGTTTTCATAGCAGAAATGCCCGTTGGTAATACCTGATGTTTCAAATGTGTTTAAAATAACTATAGCTTTAGGATTTATGGCTTCTGCTCATGAACATTTGGAGTTGGACAGTAAGGAGGCTGAGTAATAATAATGACCTAAAAGCTAGAAGCTTCAGATGAAGCTTGAGTCTCAACAAGAAGTACAGCAGAAATCAACATACCCTTCAAATAAAAAAAGCCACATGATGGATCTTGTTCCTGGTACTTTCCCAAATGTCTTAAACTGATTTCAAGATATGTAAAATTGAGTGATATAGAAGACAAGATTCATACAATTGCTATCAATATTTTTAGTCATACTCCTCAGTGTTTGCACTGGCAATACATCAAGCATCGCCTGTCATGGACCCAGACCTTATGGACGTGGGTACGGTACAGACTCTGAACAAAAGAAGAGAGCCTGCCTCATTAGGAGTGACACTTGTTAGGTGGAAACAGATGGGTGAACATCAAATAGTAATGAAACACTAATAAACAGTGCAGCCTAAATGGTATTCTGTCTTATGGACACCAACAGAAAAGGAGAATTTCAACATGCTCTCTGAAATTTCTGGGAACTCCTCCTAGCAAGTGTCAGGAGGACAACAAAACCTGGCACTACAGGGTGGCTAGCATGCAAACCTGAATGTATGATTCCAGATGAGAATCTGGAGGCATGGTTGGAGGCATGACTGTAAAAGTCATGACAACTGCAGTAAGCTTAAGGCAACAAAATGAAGCATGAATTTTACATGGTTAGAGAAAAGAAGTTACAGTCGGTGGGATCAGAAATAGATAGCAGTGGTTGAAGCCCGTTCTTCAAAAAAGATATTTATCCTTTCTTTGATAAAGGATTTAAACCCCGAGCAGAAGACAGCTGAGCACAGGTAAAGTCAGAAGAGTCTGCAAGCTCTCCACTGAAGTTACCTAAGATGAATGTGAAAGCAGATAACGAGGGGAGGGGACAGGGCCAGGAGTGACATTTTGGCAATAAGGCTAAATTGGAGGAGACGGGTAAAAGGACAGTGATAAATAACATCAATACAGCAGCAGAGAAGAAGAAAGGAGTCAGTCAGAAGAAAGGACTTCCTCCCAGGAGAGGTGAACATCAAACCACCACATTTAGCAGCAAGACGGGGATTTTGAAGGAAGTAGAGGACTTCTGCAGAGAAAATGTTAGTCAAAGGGATCCAGGTCCATAAGCACCAAAAGTCAAACAAAACACTCAGATTTTTAATTTATTATTATTTTTTTTTCTGTACTCTTTTCAGACGTCATGGACAACAAAGGAGAGATAAGGAGAAGCAGCAACATGAAGTGGGGAATGGCAGTCAAAAGAGGGATGCAGTGGCATGCAGTAGGCGAAGGACATAGAGAGGAGACATGGAAAGGATGGCTTTGAGGGAGGACAAAGATGAGAGAAAGGTTATCAAAGGCAAAAACAGGCACACACTAAATAGATTATGGATGTGGATCATGCCTTGTCTGGTGGGAGATGGGAAGAGATTGGGAGGATAAAGGAATGAAGAGATCTCATGAGAAACTCTCCAGGCGAGTGAATTTTAAGAACATGAAGCAAATGGAGGCACTGGAGAGAGAAAAGACAGAGGAAGCAGGAAAGAGAAAGATTCAGTGAAATAAAGCAGGGAGTAGTAGAAGTTGGGGTTGGAAAAAATTGCAAACAACCAAAACCAAAAATCCCCCATGCCTATGAGCAGTGTCTTCTCTTTGTTTGAGGGGAAATGAAGGGGATAGCATTGTTTTGACTTAGATCTCCCTTGTTTTGCCTGTAGCTTCCATTTTCCTGCATGCACACTTATTTCAGAGAGGGGAAAATTCCCTTTAGAATGGAGATGGCCATTGTCTACATTTCACAGGCGGTTGTGCTTCTCCATCAGCCAGTTTATAAACAACAGAACCCTGGCTAAAATGAAACTATTTTTTCTTGGCAGAAATATTAACACCAAATGACATTTGCTATCCTTTATTCAAGGCAGTGGGCAAAATAAAACTTCAGAAGTATTCATATGAATATTTAAAAGTAGGGAAAATAACAGTCCAGATATGCTGCAATTCCATCCAGTTCCCACAGGCAAAATGATGCCAATACATCTCTCTGAAGAGCTGTTATGCTAGCATTTATTGGTCCTCGTCAGCTGCTGATTAGAGGGGGAAGGAGATAATGTTCAGGAAAGAAGCATATTAGAGGGGTCCCATCTCGTGCTTTGGGATTTGGAGTTGCTTGCAGTTATATCCAGTTCCACGAACTCATTTCCCCTTGCTTCAGTACCGAATCAGATTTGTCTGTGCCTTCTTTTCCCTGTACTCCCATTACCAAAGGAGGCGACACAATGAGAAGTGTGAGCAAAGGGTGGTTTAAGGGATTCCAATCCCATGCATCGGCAGTTCCTTAGGAGGGCCTTTGCATCATTTGCACTGGTCTGTAAGCCATTTAAACCACATTCAACCCGCTTTCTGACAAAAACAATACTATGCTTAATTCTTACTGCTCAAGTGAAAGTGTACTTGGGCTCTGTGAAGGCAATCTGCAGGTTTTAAAAATATCCACACTATTTCTAGTGGTTTAGTTTGGGCTGAGAAATTGTTGCTTTGTTTTCTGGAAGGCTGAAAGTCACTGCTCAGCTCTTCTTCCTTGTGCCTTCCAGCTCTGACAGCTCACTGGTAACTGATACATACCGTACTGTTTCACTGGAACCCCTCCTGCCTGTATCCTGTAGCTCATCTGATGGGATAAAGACAAGGAAAGCTTTCCATTTTTAGTGCAGGAAATAAGAAGAGTTGGCCAGGTACAACAGGAAAAGCTCACAGTTGCTGTCTTTGTGACTGCCTACATTCACTTTAATACATAATTGCCTGAACTCCTGTAGTATATCTAGTTTGTCCTCTGGGCAGGCAACAAGATTCAGAGCCCAGGAATGGAAAGTCTGAAAAGAGCTGAATGCAGGCAAGAGCAAACTCTCGCCTGCCAGAGACCCGGAGCAGCCCTGCCCCACGGCGTTCCTGATGCAAGCCAGGGGAGGATGCTGACTTCATTAGGGGAAGCTTTGATGACAGGGTGAAACACATCTCTTCCTCAAGAAATTCCTTCAGGACGAGATAGTGGTGTAAAACCTGCCTGACTTCCCATGAAAAGCCGTCCCCAGCCTACCATCCAGAATTCCTCTGCCATTGTGCAACATTGCAAGTTGCAAATCGTAAAACCTGTCCCCCACCGCTTTGGCAGTGGGTGTAAAACAAGCCCGGTAATTTGAAAGGCAAACAGCAGCCTCCTCGCTACATGACTGAGGTAGCTAAAGATAGACGGATAACAGATAAGATGGTTTGCTAGCCAAAAATCAATTCAACTGGCTTTCATCAACATGATGGGAGACTAGGCAACTGAGGGCAACCGAGACCAGGCAACGCGTTATGATTTTTTTTCTTACACGCACACACACATACACCCTCCGGTTTATTTCTTTAATTTTACTTTCTTAAAAGTTAAATAAGCTGTAGGTAAAATCCATTTTAAATAGCCACATTAAATGAGAAAACCCAAGAAAATGAAAATGTTTAAGTGAAATATTTCACTTTTACCAGAAATCACTCACCAAGTTTTTCCATTAATTCATGAATAGCTTTATATTAACTAAAAGCTGACTTTTTCTTTGAAATAAAAATTGCTGAAGTCTGGCTGTGACATGCTTTCTGCCCCTAAGTATTTCTGAATCAGTAGATACAGCAAGTCTCAGCTCGCATGTGACCAACAAAAAAAGCTGATTTTCTTGGTACTACTGAAAGGCAGTTATGAAAGAAGTTATAGGGAGAAAATCACTATTTCGCCTAATGATAGGAGGTTCTTTCAGAATATACTGTGTCTTGATGTTATCTCTTCTTTAACCTATTCAGTATTATGACATAAATTTCTTCCCTGATTTCAACAATGCTGTCAGCAAATATTCCAGAGTTAGAAGTAGAAACACTGAACAAAATATTCATAACCCTAGCCTCCTTTTTCATTTGCAAGTACCGCTGAATACATTTAGCATTCACAAATGTGGTTATTGCCAAGTGTTTTTCAATTAATCATTCAGTCTGCATAGCATGTATTCATAGGATCTTAATTTTGAGCATTTGCTATGTGTTTGTCTTTCTTTATTTGGGTAAGTCACTATCTTCTGACTCCCTAACCCATGCAAGACTTACCATTCCTGATGCACACACTCATGCACAGCCTTGCATAAGAATCCACAACGTCATTTCTTTGCCTGAATAAACAAGGATTCACATATATGTAACTATCATCAGCCAACAGCTGATCGGCACCAAATTAGGCACCCTTGTAAACAGCGCTTATGAAAGATTTGGCTATGGCTCAGTTATGATTCTCGTGGTAGAGGTGACTGTGAACTGCCGCGTGTGTAATGTCCTAAGCACATTAATAGTGCCTTCCCGGGGCAGATATTTTAAAGGTCTGTCAAAATAACTAGCTACAGGATTACCCCCAAGTAAAGCAAGTGAAAAGACTAAACTCATCATGGTTTTGTCAGGAACGGGAAGAAAATCCCAAATAACACAAAGTATATGTCCAACCTGAAAAGCAACCACTCAATGTGCAAGCGCACCTGATGCCATGCAAACCGCACTTGTAAAATATATAGCAAATTTTCAACATCAAGGAAGGATTCTTATAGACAACTAAAATTCAAAGCATGTTGTTCACCTGTATGGAAACATTATCAACAGCTTATTCTGAAGTGATGTGCAGCACAGCTCTGGGCTAAACCAATTTGACAAGCCACACGCCTGCAGTTAGCTGCTCCCATAAGTCCCTCCAGCTTTCAGCTTAGGAGTCAGGAGCTGCCCTGAGAAGTGTCTGGTTTGAAGCAGGAACATTAGTGAGCACATTACATGACTCCAAATTCCATGCCATGCTGCCACTCAAATTAACCTCCTGAGGGAGGAAGATTTGGCTCTTCTGGGCATGAGCAACATACTTTTGTAGAGCAGCAAATCCAGAAAGTGAAACAGGGAGAAGGTGACAAAAAGCAGCAGGAACAACAAAACTCTTGCCCCAACTTTCCTTGGGTCATTGAGAGTATCCATGTTTGTCCAGACTTTATCTTACCCTCTTTTCCTTTTTGTGTCACTTTACATTGCCATCCATTCCTTGATCTCTCTCCCCTTTTATATAAATTATTTATTTTGACACCAATATACCACAGAGTTAATGAATCACTGCAGTAGTCATTATGAACATATAAATCACTGGTTATCTGTCCCCGCATGTGTAGGCAGACAATATATTCAGTAATAAACCATGTGCTGAAATGGAGGGGTTTATCTGGCGTGTAATCTTTGGGAAAATACTTGCGCCTAATATGAATTTGTGGAAGTGTGATCTCACCTGGTGTCTCTCTGAGGGGAGAGGAGGGTGTGGAGGAGCAGGAGCGGTTGGGGTTCTTACAAAAGGAAAACTGATGCCAAAAATGCATCCAGGCTAGCGTGAAAAGCAAAAAATATTCCACAGAGGAATAAAAAGAAAAATCAAGCCAAGAGAAAGAAAGAGCAATAACACAGAGAATATGAAAGAAATCTGTTAGTAGCAAACAACTTTCCATACGCTCTTCTACTACTCAAGATGAACCAGGGGAAGTCAGCAGGTATGGTCCTACAAATCTTACTATGTTTTGAACTGCTCCTCTGACTATATTCCAAGTAATGCAGATAATCCACCGAGGCAGAAATGGGACAAACATGAACAAAAATAATTCCCCAAAGATAAATTCTGTTAAAAAATCCTCCATGTCTTTTTACCATATTATCTCCTGGAAAAAGCCAGCAGTTGCTGAAAACCTTAAACCTATTTGGCAAAATGAATCATCAGCTGGATTTGGTGTTGATTGTGGTGGAGAAAAGGTCCACAATGCAGCTGTACAGGGGAAGACAGCATTTGCAAACAACAAAAATAACGAACACAGAGGCAGTAACTATTGGCCATTGCTACATAGGCAGTGCAAAGGTAAAAATGGGCACAGTCCAAACATACCAACTCTCTCAATGTACAAAACACCGTATCTGGGGACAACCGGGTGATATTTTTGATGTGAGGGATTTTCCTCCCCCAGACAAAATCTCATCAGTGCAGCTTCACCTCTAGAGAAAAACATCAGTGAAAGCAAAATGCTTGTAACATCTGCTGTAGACAGATCCATAGAAAACAACTTAGAGCAATGCAGCAGACTGCTGGCCTTATAGAGCAGCAAAGAAGAAGGAGAAGGGGAAGGAGAAGGAAAAGGAGAGGGGGAAGGAGAAGGAAAAGGAGAGGGGGAAGGAGAAGGAGAAGGAGAAGGAGAAGGAGAAGGAGAAGGAGAAGGAGAAGGAGAAGGAGAAGGAGAAGGGAGGAGAGGATCAAAGTTTCCCACTGACAGTTCTCCCAACAGATCTCCTCTTTGGATGGCAAGTGCAGACAGTGCACCAGTGTGAAGGGATGATGGGCAGACACTCTGATGTGTGATTGCTCATAGTATTACTTCAAGCTGAGAAAAAAGTTCTTCAAATGTTTCACCTACATGTAAATTTCCTGCTGCAGATCTACAGAGCAGTTTTGGGGGAACTCTGCTGAACCATGCGTACCCTCAAACATGAACATTCTCCACTTGTTTAAAGTCAGGATCAGAATAATACAAAGAGCTCTTGGTGTGTCAATTTTCTGAGCTTCCCCTCCCCCTCTCCACCAGCCTTGTGGGATACCTGACATTCAGGCAACAGCATGGATCTAGAGTCAGGTCCAGGCTTGCAGCACAATCCTTTCCTCAGGTCAGTGTCTTTGATGCCATGATACTTAGGCAGAAGTCCCACAAATTCATTGTCAGCTGAGTCAGGTTTATGGTGCATGTGCAGCAAGCACAGCAGAACTACTTTTTATGTGCATGTGTAGCACAACTGGGGGCGTCTGGCACCTTTAATGCAGCCCTCCTTTAATTTGATTGCCTATCTGATGTGTTATGCAAATGCAGGGGGGTACTTACATTAACCACTGCATGGAAATCCTTTCCTCATCTTCAGTGTCTCATTTACAACCTGTCACTCTTCCTCAGAGCAACAGCTAGGAAGGTGCTTACCCTTGTACAAGTTGAGACAGAAACTGAAGATCTGGATCTCTGAGGTGCTGTCCAAATGCCATCGATATGTGCCCATGCAAGTCCCATCAAGATCAGCTGGAAAACTCTGTGTGTGCCCATGAGACAGGCTTTACTGCTCCAGTTTTTGAGCAGTAGTTTGAAGGCTGGGAACAGCTGGTGGTGGCAATTACCTGATACAGGCACAGTGGAAACATCCAGAGATCTTGGGAATTCCCCTCAAACTTTTTTGCAGAGGCTAGACAGAAACAAATGGGTAAATAAGCATGTTAAGTGACAACACTACACACCCCACACACACCCTTTGAAAAGCAGATCTCATTTCACTGCACAGGATAAACAGTTAGAGAAGGTTTCTGAATCAAAAGAGGACAAGACCATGAAGTGCTGTGTATGGTCATGGTAATTGAGGTCTTCCTGGGCTTCATCTCCTTAGTTTAGATCCTGTTGATCCATGGAGCTGTTCAGAAAAGCCACCTGAAACTTAATCAAGATTATACCTACAATGTGTTTACTATGTTTTGTGTTAACTTCCTTCAGTATTACTGACTGACAGTAATAGAATCATAGAATCGTCTAGGTTGGAAGAGACCCTTGGGATCATCGAGTCCAACCATCTACCCTGCTCTACAAAG
>JAOXNO010000001.1:119630298-119673179 GCA_028565335.1 Limnodromus scolopaceus
CCTCTCCTCTCCTCTCCTCTCCTCTCCTCTCCTCTCCTCTCCTCTCCTCTCCTCTCCTCTGATTTTAATTCTCATTTTAGTTTTGTTTCTGCCTGTCTGTATTTATTTGTTTAGCACAGGCTCCTGTTTCCCCATGAGGCAGTCTGGGGCTGTGTCTATCTGACCACCTCTCACACTGTTTGAAGGGCATCCATGAGGAAGAAGAAAAAAAAAAATCAGAGGCTTCTGATCATTTTCACTTGGACTAAAACATAGACCCAAGGGATAGTGTAATACTGATCACTAGAATGGTATAGTAACTGGAGGGCATTTACAAATATTTAAAGATTTATCACTTACACGGAACTTTTTTACTGCTACACATAAACAAGAGTATCCATCAAGCACATAGTTCAGTGCTTTCATTTTAGCAACAAAACTGTGTTATATCCAGAATGTTATTAGCATAATTTCTTGGAGGAATAAACCCATTAGCACAAATCCAAAAAACCCAAACCCCAAACAAATCATAAGATACGCGTGCTTCTTCAGATGCAAACCTTGCAGATCTCCTTGTCTTCGTTAGGGTTCCTGCAGTCCTTCCCTCTTAGGTGGCACTGGTACTTCTCTCTCTGCTAGCTGCCACCACTCTTTCTGGCTCATGCCCCATCAGAGGAAAGTCCTGTGTCAAACGTAACTGCGAACAAAAATTTTCTCAGTGCATCTTGGAATGAGAAGTTCAGTAGCATGGACCAGGAAGGCACAATGATGCCCCTTCTCATCACACCAACAGGAACCCCACTGCTAAGTCCAGCTGTATAATACTGATTTTCGTCCTCGGTTTTAGAAGAAAAAAGGGAGAAAAATCAGTTATAACACTCAGGAAAAATTTATCACCATCAAAATATTAAAAGCGTCCTTTGATGACAGACTTGTGTCCAGTTCCCTCAATCTTTCTCCATACAGACCATTCCCCTGAATAAATATTAACTTTTCTGCTCAAGCATCAAGCAATTATTCACATAAGCCTCATTCCTAACATTATGACCCTGGCAAAAAAAGATAACAGACAAACCAAGTGTTTTCAAACCTCTCCTGGCAAACACTTTGTGTTCTTTATGGGATGGTTTGCTATGATGTGTTGCATTACTATAATACTATTACTTGTTATATTACTGTGTTTGGAACAGACTGTCAGCAGCAGATGGACTATTACTGATATGCAAGTAGGTGAGATACAGTGGCTGGGCAAATTGAACCATTGTTTGCAGATCTCTGTGCTAGTTTATCCTTGTAGAGGGCCATAACAAAGTGCTAGGAATTCCTCAGTATTAAATCATCGGTGATTTTTTATAATACAATATAAAAAGTAATGCAAACAAAAATGACTGGCGAGTCACGGTTGTGAAAGTCATTTCTATGCATCATTAGCATATGTATTTACAATAAGATATAAGATGCACAGGGATTTAGCAGGGAAACTCCCATAGGGGAGCCATATGTGGAATAAATCTATGCACATCTTACTGCAAATTTACTTAAGCTTTAAGTGTTTGGGTAAGTTTATAGCTTGAATCTACATGTAGAGTTTTAATGGCTAGATTTGGCAGACTGTAATGCTTTAAATTAGACAGGAAAAAATCTTTTGTCTCAAAAGAATGGCCTAAATGACATTTCCCCATGCAGCTGGCTTATTAACAAAAGAACGCAAAACAAAGTCAATTATGTGCCTTTTTCCTCCCTACCATCAGTGGCAACGGGGTTCTCTGGTCATATGAGGAAGAGGTGGGATCAGCCTGCGGACAACAGCATCCTCACAGATGGCAAGCAAAAGGGCAGCACATGAAGAGGCTGCGCGTGCATCGTGTGTCTGCTGAGATGCAGTACCCAGCCAGAAGGTACAACCAGCCCCTGCTGAATTGAGTCACCTACAGGGAAGGGAAGGCCGCTTGGCTGGTCCAGCACAGCACAGCATTAATTATTGGTGTTTATAAATTGCTGTCGCAGGTGATCATACACACTCATTCACTGGGGAAGGATGCTGGCTCATAGAAGAATCAGTAAGTTCCTGTTGTCCCTGCCTCTCTCCCTTTGTGTCTTCAAGGATAACACCTGCATAAGTTTCACAGAGACGGTGCCTTCATGGCAACTTAGCTTGCCTTCTGCCCATCTCTCTGCATCTCTTACAATTTGAATCCTGAGATGTAAGCAAAGAAAACCTGGCAGAGGGTACCAGCGGGTCATGGGGTGCAGGGATGGATACCTACGTAGGCAACACAGACACAAACAGACCTGTGAAGCTTGAGCTGCCCTGTTCATGTCAGAAAGCTGTGGAAGCATTTCGTCACTGATAATGCCTGCACTGCTCAGCTGGTGTGATCACCACACCATGCTGACGCAGAAGATGGGTGTAGCTTGGAGAAGACCATCTCCCCCTCTTTTTTCTCATTCAGGAAACAGCCCAGCCATGAACTGAAGGGTTATGTGCTCAATTGCCCAGGAGAAGGATGCTGCGCTGGGAGTTCAGCATAGTGATGACATTGAATCCTGGCTGGGAGGTTGCAGGGTGAAGAGCCCAAAACAATATACACAGGCCCATGTCGAGCAGTGACTCACAAACACTTTGTTTTGTCTTCGCTAACGAGCAGAGTTGATGTGTAGGCCCTCTGCCTTCCACTCTGACCTCTGACTCAGTCAGAAAGCTGACTATTTTGGCCTCCTGCAAGCTGTATCATGGGGGAGAGGTGGCAGCCATCTCCAAGACGGTTGAATTCTTCTCAGAGCCATGGTAACAACGCTCCTAATTAAGGGGTACAAAAAATGAGCAGTCTTCCCCTCCCTCTCTCTCTTTCTAATGCAAACATAAACAGAGAAAACCCCAAAAAAGTGAATGATACAGCATTCCTCCCCACCTGAATGATATGCTGGCTCTAGAGAGGGAGAACGTACATGTGGGCCACCTCCAGCCTTCTCCCTGCTGCAGTGTCTGTAGGGTTCCTGGAGGTGCATGGCAGCAGGGCTGCACCAGCAGGACTGCAAGGGTTGCTCTCCACAGGACTGCATTAGACGGACTTGTGACAACAGGGGTGCACCAAGTTGTAAAATTTAGCATCTTTGCCTTTGTAATTTCCTTTTGCTTCACCTGCAAGGTACTTAATCAAAGCGTGGCTGGGAAGAGACTGCAGGCTTCATCACTGAAGGGGTTGGGTGGTTTTTTTTGTTTAACTTCCAGTCAAGGAGAATTCCCTCTGTGTCAGCCAGACACAGTTTGTTCTTATGCCTCCGTCAGGTCAGCGGGTTACAGAGTTCAGACTGCTGAAACGATCCTACATAGGGTTTTAAAGAGTTTGCCTTCTCCTTTCTAGTTAAGGTTTTTCACCGTTGTTTCTACTGTGATGCAGCTGGGGCTCTGTCCCTGCTGTAATGTGCGACACTACATGACACCACACAAAAACTTCTTCATCCAGTGCAGACTCAGTGAACTGATGCCTTCCCAAGTGCTGTAACTTCTGCACCCTCACACAGAAGGGCTGTGCAAAGAAATCCTCACAAGGTGCAGTTTGCTGCCTTCGTAACTGTAGTCCCATGTAACCATCACACATAAACCTCTCACAC
The DNA here is from genome assembly GCA_028565335.1 of Limnodromus scolopaceus. NCBI lineage: Eukaryota > Metazoa > Chordata > Aves > Charadriiformes > Scolopacidae > Limnodromus > Limnodromus scolopaceus. The sequence continues at coordinate 119,633,893 of JAOXNO010000001.1, forward strand.
TCCACACAGAGCTCAGGTTATGCCTTGCTTTTAGCCATTTTGAGACAGAAAATTCCCCTTTCCCATTTTGAGCATCCTCATATACACCTTGTCCCTTCATAAGGTGAATAATTAATTTCACCAGCAGGCTTCTGCCTGCTTATGCTGTACATCCCAATTGAAGTTAATTAGCCATATTAAAGTTTTCAAGCTAAAAATAAAACATCCCCGAAGATGCTGTCTATGCCCTTAGAAACACTATTTGTGCTGGCGTGCAAAAATTCTGCCTGTCTTTTTGCATCATGAGTAGCCAACGGGCTCATTTCTTCTCTCAGTGTTTTCACCTCCTCCCAAATTTGCATCGCTGCAGCATCCCAGGAGCTCTTGCTCGGTGCCGCCTATTTAACACACCGGGGTTCTCCTCAGCCGGGACCTTGTTGCGGCAGAGCACCGAGCACCCACTCAACTCCAGCAAATTACCGTTCCACGTGGGAAAGTGGTTTCCTTGGGGAGAATGTAACTGTGCTGTGGTGTCAGTCTTGCAGCAGAAGCAACCACTGACTGACAATAGTTGGGTTTGGGTTTTCCCTATTAAAAAAAAAAAAAAAAAATTAAAATGTTATTTTGGATTGTTGCTAAAATAAAATGGGCCTCATAAATTCTTATTTTTAAAAAGAACTCTCACTGGTAATTTCTGTGAAAATGCAGCACATTCTTACTGTTATTAAATAAAATAAAATAAAATACTTAATATAATATGCTACCCTTCTAAAACTACAATATCTAGCATTTTAACACCGATGACTATAATACCTGGAAACTCTAAGACGTGCTCAGCCCCTAAACATTGGGGAAAAAAAACACAGCTTTTCCAGATAATATACCAAAACCAGATTGTGGATGAAACATAAAGAATTTGAGATTCTTGCTTTAGCTTTCTGAATTTGGGTGGAATTTTTCAAAATGTAAATTATATCTACTGTATGAAAGGCCATTCTGCATCCAACAACAAGTCCGTTTAGTCCTGTCTCCAATAGCTGCTTTTCCCAAGGGAAGAGTAAGAGCAGGACAAGAACATATGATACTCCCCTCTCATATTCTTCCAGTCTCCAACTGTTTTCAAGCAGAGACAGTTGCTGTGCTAGAAGGGGTTTCTGTGTAATTAGTACCACACAGTGCATTTATTTATTATATATTTGTCCAGTCTTGCCTTGAATTCATGTCAGCCTTTGAAATCTCTTGTCAAATTATTCCCTCACAAATGGGAAGGTTGCCAGTTTCTTTCTTTTTCTTCTTTTTTCTTCTTTTTGTTTTGTTTATTTTTTCAATTGTTTTAAAGAAACTTGAGATTTAATAACAGAAGTGCATGGTGAGGGTTTCAAGGATGCCACATACTGTGAGAGCTAGAAACACTAGAAATAGGGAACAAACCTTTTACATCAAGGTGTAAGCCAACTTCCGAGCAGTGAAGTTTCTTCCTAAACTGGCCTTGAAATTTATTTCATAATCCAGTACTGAGCTGCTTCTTGCAGTTTTGTTTCAGGCATTTGGTGCTGGTCATCATCAGAGGCAGGCGGCCAGATTACATAGACTTTAAACAGGAAAATTTCTGTGTTCCTGTTCCAACAGTTCACTTTATTTATTAATTAACCGAAGAAATATGCAGATTTGACAAATGGTTGGTTTCCTTCCAGAACTAAACTTCTGCCATTCAGACGAGCAAGTGCTTTATCCATTGACTTAAAATATGTTCCTTCTCTTACTAATCTGTGGCAGGGAAGTGCGCATATTTCCCCACACTTGCTCCTTTGTATGCTTTCAAGCTTTCTTCACCCCTGCTGGCTTTTCTGTAAGAACAGAAGCCCTGATAAAGCATTTTTAAACACTGATACCCTCTTTGGCCCTTTATTTTCCCCCTGCACTCTCTTTTTTGCTACTTTGGAACCAGCAACTGCCCTAGACCCTGAAGGAGGGAAGAACACAGATTCCTACTCATGGTAGCCATAATGTTTGCACTCCCTCAAAGCAAGCTGAGGAACGTCCTGACCCAAGACCTCAGTCTTCTTTGTCTGCAGAAAAGTCTATCTGGGCTGCGAAAAAAAGCAGGACAAGTCCAAGCAAGACCTCAGGCCTCCCTTCTGGCAAGCAAAGCCTTAGGCTATGGGAAAGCCATTGGAGGGCTGCAGGAGTAAAGCACATGCTACAGTATTTCTAGGAGCATCAACCACCGCAGGTAGTGAAACTGTTCTCATGTGTCCTACAAGGTGTGATTGTGATAGTGCCTGTGGCAACCAAATGGGCCAGCTTGGCTGGGTGCACCCACCCTGCTGAAGAGGAGGTGGGCAGGGAGTGAGGGCGAGCAGGGGACCTGCGAGCACCCTCGCTGCTGATGCCTGTTATTTCAGACATCTCAAACTCATAAAATGCATCCTAACACTTGCAGCTCAGGGATGCTACCTGAGGCCGCTCGAGGGGATGCAAACCCCTCTGTGACACTTGCCAAAGGCTGCTGGGGCTGGGGACAGGTCTTTGACCTCCTCTGCACTTCTGCAGGTGCACATCAAAATGATTCCCGCTCCAAAAATTAAACCTTAGCTCTCAATCTGTCTTACTATGGGACTAATTTTGACAAGGTGCTGAAAACACTTGGGCAGCACTTGGGGTTACAAAACCAGGATAAATGCCTGTACTCTGCACCTGTTCAGTGACCTGACAATTGTCTGCCTGACTCTGCGTGGAGCAACTCAGTCGCAAGGGTGCATTTTCGGGAGTATTTTATCGCTGTGGATGCCCGTGGATGCAGGTTCTCACAGCGGAGCCCTCGGGAGCACAATGCTTTGAAGTGCCACAGCTCGGCCTGAGACCAATAGAAGGTGCAGAGGCTCTTTAGCAGCTGGGTGTCTCGAGGTGGGCATTAAAGACATAGAAGGCATCCAAAATGAAGACATTTCAACAGATCTGCTCCTTAATTATCTCTAAATTGGCAGTGCTAAAACTCAGCTGCTCCACCAGGTTGCTGTAAAGGTTAAATAGTGGCATTATTAAAGTGCTTTAAAAAGGTAATTAATCAGTATTTTTATTTTTAGAGCCAAAGTTAATAATTAAGAGAAATTTAAAAGATATATCTCACTTTCCAGGCACTTGCCTACCATTTATTCTTTGGCAATATACATTTCTAAGGACTGCTGCTTTTTTTGCATACATCAGAAATTCTAAGTTAATGCATGCCATATCATAATAATTACATTTTTGTGTCATTTAACACATTATGTATTGGCTAAACTCTCTCCCAGGCTCATTCTATGTACAATTGAATTCAAATTGAAGCAGTGATCACACTAAAGCACTTCTACTTGGAGCAATTTCTCTTCCCTTTTCACAAGAATGAGGGACTGACAAATAGTCAGAAAGGCCACTGAGCTGAGCAAAAAATCACAATTTCTGCCCTTTGGGAAATTCCTCTTTTTTTTTCTTTTTTTTTTTAAAAAAAAAAAAACTCTGATCAAAGGAAGAGGTAATTAACAGAACTTTCTGTGGGACAAAAATGCTTCTAAATTGTAGTATAATTTCAGAGAGCTCAGCTGTATCATTCAGTTTCTGGGAAATATCAGGTGGTGTAATATTAGGAGAGCACCAGGGGTCTCAGGGAAGTTGTAGTATACCCATAAGGAAAGCTGGACACAGGAATTATACCTCCTTTGAGGCACCTGCACTTCCGTGCTGAACATAAAATAAAATGGCTCCCTTTGTATTTAAAAAAGTGAAACATTGTGTTTTGGTTTGAACAGCGATGCAATATTTCACTTTGATGGCTTAAGGGAAAAGAAAACATTTTGGTCTAAGTAGAAAATTCCCTTTGGATACTTCTACATTTCTGGAAAATCTTTTTTTTTTCTGACAACCAAAGGACAAACATTTAATGGAAAATTCCCAATCAGTCTAACAAAAAGTGTTGATGACTGCCAGCACAGAGCTACAAAGGAGGTTCTCCCAGCAGCATTCAAGAATTTTAGGCCCTAACCCTTAATCTTATTCTCTACAGTGTTTTTAACTGAAAGTTATTCTTTAGGAACAAAACTCTGTTTTCATAGCATACGTTATTTCTGGCACAGTAAAGTGCTGAAAAGTGAAACTGTGCAGAATCTCTGCTGTCCAAGAAACAGCAAAAGCTACAGGCTTGAAATTGCCTTTTCTTAAAAAGAGCTGTGGATCTGACCTATACATGTATTACAGAGCTAGCTCAAAACCAGGAAGGTTGCCGCTCTAACAGAAAACCTTGATTTTCATAAGTAACTCAAAGGTAATTGAAGACTGCAAAATCCAATTGATTTTTATATGGAAATTTTAGAGATGTTTAAAAAAACATCAAATAAAAATCCAAATATTTCTTTTCAAGCCCTCCAAACCTGAGATGAGAAGGGTTGCCGCAATGTTTCATAAGAGCTATACAGCCAGGACTTTGCCCTCATTCATCTCTGTGGGTCAGGGTCTTGGGCTGGGTTGGGTTTCCCACAGCATACCAGATACCAACTATGTGGAGAGATGTGGAAATGTGAATTGAGAATTACTAAATCTAGAATTAGTAATTCAATCAACCCATGCCAGCACACCTAACCACAAACACCGAGGGTATGATGAGCACCCTATAATTCCGAAATCATCACAGCAGTTTCGTGTTTGCTTTCAGGTAGAAATTTCCATTTTGAAATATGAAGTCCCAGGTATTTTTTCCTCCTAATCCTTTACAAGGAATGCTCTTGGCAAGAAGATCAGTTTTGTCAAAAAAATCTATTTACAATCAGAAAATTCTATAAAATTAAGATATTCAACCAGTTCTGGTTTGCTATGACAATAATTTCAGTGTGCTTAATGTAATCAGTCTCCAGCCTGGTGCCTTCACTCTGCCAATGTGAGCTACTCTCTCTAAATAGATGGCATTCACTGACAACAGCGAAAACGATGAAACGAGTTATGACATCTTTTCTTTGAGGAGATGAGTGTGGGTGTTTATTAGCAGTCTATGTGTGAATTCGGTAATGATACGCTCTGTGTTTGCTATTAGGAAAACGCATATGGGAGCCATTCAGGCTGCTCCAGCTCCCAGCACGTGCAACTCCCATGCTGAGCTGTGTGGTGGAGGTGACGGTCCATCCACATGGGCTGAGGGACATCCCTGTTCAGGAGAAGACCCAGAGAAAAGGCCTGGGGAAGGGGTGTGGGGGGAATGGGATCTCAGAGCAGGGAGAAGGCAGCAGAGCACCAAATAGGATCACAAAAGAGCAACTCTCATGCTCAAAATCTCATGCTTGCCACACCTGGGCAATAACCAATCACCCGAGTAATTACATTCATTTTCTTTAGAGGTGACTGGGAACATAAGCAGAGGTAAAGGTCAGCACTTAGGTATAAACAATCCCTGCCTTCCAAGTCTCAAAGGGTGAGAGGCCAGACACATCAGTCATGTGAACAGAAGTTTTTCCATTACAACCCACTAAGATGCACTGATTCACACCACTTGATTTCCTGAACACTCATTTTTTGCAGGAGAATATCTAAAGCCTTATTCCTCACAGGTTGAGGAGAGGGAAACATACACTTTATTCAGAGGGCAGTAAGGACAGCCCCGTTAACTTTATTTTAAGCTTACTCTGACGTGCTAATAAATGTCTTTCCAAACAGCCAGATGAAACATGATATCTGCTAAGCCCATCTTCTAAGCCCACTGAAATCAGTGATGTTCTGCATGGGGAAAAGAGCAGTATTCAGGCAGACCTGAAATGTCTCTACTCTTCTGCTGCAGAAAGACTGGGCATCCCTCCAGCTGCTTGCCTGGGTCCAGTCACGTCGTTGCTGCTTCATATTGCTTTATTTTAATTTTTCAGCTTCCACCTTCTCAATCCTCTAAACTGAAATCACTGAGCCTTCTGGGTTTTGGTAGAGTTAGCAACATCAGGTGACAGTCTCTAAACCTTCTCTGTTCCCAAGCGCTTCAGCTAAATGACTGCTCGTGACACTCACTTCCCCACTGGTTTCCCTCTTAAAGGTTTCTTTGTATTTTTTCCTGTTGAAGTATTGCATGGCAATGTTCAGATATGAGTCCTGTTCAACAGGGACTGGGAGGAGGGGTGATTTAACAAAACTCTGCCTGCAAGCAAGGACACAAATACAATTGAAATAGAGCTCAACTATCTCATCACAGCATCCTACAACCAGTTTCTGTTTAAAATGGATCCTACTAGGAAGCCATCCCACTGCTTGGCACGTATTACGGAGTGGTAGCACCTGCAGAGGGGACAGCTGGGGTTCCAGGAGTCCAGGGCAGAGGGCTAGGGACCAAGCCAGCCAGCCAGGCTGACCACACCATTGCTCACCCTGATGTCTGCCTTGAGAAAGGTACCCCAAACACAAACACAGAAACTTGACCACTTTTTTGTTTTTTTTTAATAATGGGGGGAAAAGAAATTTAAAAAGGATATTGCCTCCCACAGGAGGAACAAGTAAAGCTCCGACCCAGCTTGCAGGTACCTTCTCCTGGCACTCACCCTCGGTGCCCCCCTCCAGAGGGGGCTGCCGATGCTGACGGGGCTCAGCCTGCACTGCCAGCCTTCACCACTGCCACCTGCCTTCGACTTTGCTATCATGCCAGACCCCAGCTGATGCAGCACGTGTGTTTTATTCACTGCCTTCTTTCGCTTAGCGCACTGCACATTTCCTAAGGATTTTACTCGTCCAGCTGTCTATACTGTTTCTCTGCTTAGTAACTCCACTTTTGAATTTATCATAGATTTTTTTAAGCTGAGGCTGAACAGCTGCCTGCTACTAACACCAGCCACGTGTCAGACCATCTCCAGCATTCATTTCTCCTCGCTACTGACCTTTCTCAAGTGTCATAGAGAAGTATTATTTCCTGCACCCCTCCCCACTCTCCTGCTTCCCTACTTGATAATTAGGCTACCTCAGGGCAAGAGAGAGTTAAGAAACTCAAGTGGGAATCACCCAATAGTTTAGCTGGCAGGGTGCAAGAGCAAGTGTTTGCCACAGCTTTTGTGATTTCATGGTTCCCGCCCAAACAACCTGCCTGCATCCAGCAGACAGGTAATCTCTGAACAACCCTGCCTAATACCTATATATTGATCCTGCAACATACTGAATTTTACCACGTCTCCCGACTGTCACTTTCCGAATCAAAAATCAGCCATTTAAAAAAAAAACCAAACAAAACACATATATATACTTAGATACTTTATTGCCACAATCTGCTTCTGGTTATCTTGTTTTCACAAGGTTTTCACCACTGTTGTCAACAGAACTGGGCCGAATAACACACCTGGAAGCAGAGTCAGCACCAGGCTTAGCTGACCACACCACCTTTAAGCATTTTCTTTCTGTTTTGGTTCTTTTCCTTATAACATAAAAGCCCGCTTCCAACGTCCACATCCCTGTTGCTGCAGTTGCTCCCAACGCCTCCGTTTCCAGCTGGAGAGCTGACGTTTCTGAGAGCACAGCCCTGTGCACACTCCGGCTTGCTCCTTACAACTTAGAGTTTTCTCTTCCACAGCCCTGGGCCACTGCACAACATAAACAATAGCTGTGTCTTGAAAACCATCCAAAACAAATGGGTCTCGGTGCCTGTGCTGCTCTCAGATCTGTAAAGAGAGTTTACTGTATGCACAGTTGGTTTAATCCTGTGAATAGTCTGGAAAGTATGATATAATGCTCATTTCTAACCGATGGGTCCTTTTTGGAGTCTTGCAAGAGAAAACTTACCCCCAAATTATCTTTGCTCTCTGTAGCCTACTGAATAGTTGAGCTGTATTTCTAGAGCTTTGCTTTTTTTTTTTTTCCCCACAGTAAAATTAACCATCTGTAACAAGGAAAGATATTAAAAAAAAAAAGGAAAAGCAAATAATCACCCTCCATCATTATGACTTGGCAAAGCAGTCATAATAAGCAGCTAGAGCCGGAGTCAATATTTGCCAATACTCTGAACATTCAGAGGCATGCTGTGCACCTGGGATTTTTACTAATATTTTCTGGATACTCATATTTTTCTTTTGCCTCCAGCGCAGTTTCCTGCTGTCTGAGTAAACTCCTCAGAGATGCTGGTTTTGCAATCTCCTGTGTTTTATAATTTGATGGCAGTTTATCACTCCTTTGAGTAACCCACAGTGGCATATACTGCAATATCCTGCTACAGGGTTGTCAGGTGTGGGATCTTCCCTCCAGCCCAGAGCAGCTGGTTTGCTGACCTTGTCATGACAGAACCTCAGGTCAGAGTGGAAGGATCTCCATAAGAGATTAATGTCTCTGTGAGTGGGTAGGCTGTAATTTAAAGGAGGTGACCTAAGAGGATAATCTGAAAAAACAGCTAACTCAGGTTAAAGACTTACTTTTTCTTTTTTTTTTCTCTCAAATCAGTCTGGGTCATACATAGTCAGTAAGATTTATTTTGAGGTTGTCACCTGGGTTTTTCTCCTGTCATCTGTTTGCTGCTGATGAGACCCCTTTGTACAGGAAACAGACCGTTTATGAATCCCTGAAGTCATGGCTTTTCATTGTGTATTATTACATTTTACTGTATTTCCATCATTCTAGTCTCCAAAGTTGTCTTATTCTTCTATAAAACACCCTAGTCTTCTATAAAATACCCTAATCTTTCTGCACTGAAAAAGCCTCCTAATTTCCTTAACAAACATCCATTTTTTCATGCCAAGATAATCTGTAAAAGACATTGAACATTGCTTTCCAAAACAATCCTTGAGGACTGAGCAGCCCCAGCCCAAAATTTTGCAAGAATTTATTTGATCAGCTAAGGCAAATTCCCACTAGGACTGTAGTACTGCATCAAAATGCAAGAGATATGGGATTAATTATTCTAGCTATCATTAGTGAAAAAAATTAGTATCAGTTAAAAGAGCAGCCTTTGAAGAATACACTAACAATCCCATTCAATCTGGATTATTCCCCTCTCATTACAGGACTGTTATCTGTCTTGCAGTCTGTGCCTTATCCCCTTATAAGCATTGTACATCTTCTTCAGTGTAACTAATAACTTCTTGTGTGGTACCGAAAAAAAAAATCCAGATAAATAAGATCTATTTTTTTCTTGTCTAAAAAATCAGTTATTTCATCAAAGGAAAATATGAAGCAAGTCAGAACTAAATTCTTTTTGGTGAAACCAAGTTGCGTATTATCAGTTTATCTTCATGTATTTCAGTACTCCTTCTTTTAAGATTTGTTCTATAATCTTGTATGCCACTGATTTCAGACTAATGGGCCTGTTGTTGCTTTGTTGCTTTTGTCATTTTTTCCCCTTCTGGTAGTATAGACAGTACATTTATTATTTGCTAATTATGTGGCACAAGATCTCAATTTGCTAGTTTCATTTAAAAATTTTGCAATTTCAATGCTAGTTCAATGCAGTGTATAGGATGAATAGTGTCCAGGCCATCTGAACCAGTTGCATTGACCTCCATGAGTTTTAATTCCACCTGGGGAACAGCAAGTTGCATGCACTTATTCCACTAAACAGCTCCTGTGCCCTGACTTACTCAAATGGAAAATATTTTCTTTCTGAAAGATGAAGTATTCATTTAGATGTAGGACCATAACATCCTCCTGGGAAAATGGCCAAATTCATTTTTCCTTTAATTGGTTTCCATAATCCCAGGTGCTGTTTGGCTATACTGATACTTCATGATCATTGAGATGGAATTTTCTTTGTTGGTCACTCCTTTCTCTTATTCCTGCAGGCTCTTTCCTAGAGATCTTTCTGCTGTGATTACCCATCCATGAGCTTCCAAGACCTACTCTTTTTTTTGGCCCTGCTTTGCATGCAAGCTCCAACTACTTTTTTTCACTTCTGTAAACAGAAGACTACAGTCGAGGGGAGGTGTTTCTAATCAGGTTCTGCAGGGACTTGTCCTGGAATTTAGACTTTTGAGTAGTTTTTTCAGTCTGGAATGAAAGAACATGTTTATCTTCAAAATGTGCAGGTGACAGGAAACTAAAGGAGTAGTAAACAAGGAAGAGGAAAGAACCTCACAGAATCAGTGTGGTCCTTAGATGTATAAGCAGAGGATTTTATATTAAAATTTTATATTAAATTTACACATATATTAAAAATCTGGTTGTGTTAGTCAATATAATGGAAGTAGATGAATGTGGGAGAATCTGAGAGCTTCAAGAATGATACAGGACTGGAAGTTTTTCTTTACAGTGATTGATTTAGGTTAGAGCCAACCTGTGGGACACATGTAGCATCAGTATCTGAGAGGAGTGCAGAGCCATATCTGTGAGATTTTGGCATATCAATATGTCTGCTGATGGCAACAGGCTATGATGGAGGGGTGGGCTGGACATGGGACAACACCTTACGTCTTTCTTCTTTCTAGCTTGTCCAGCTTCCCCAAGTCTTAATGCACTTTTGCTCTGTCCTCTGCAGAGCAGAAAATCTGTTTGACAGAGACCATCTATTTCTGAGACGTTCTCTCCTGTCTACCCACCTAATTCTCTGCAGCAGTCTCCCTTTCCAGTGGAGAATCATTTTCTCTGTGCATTCTAATCTCCAAAGGATTTCTGCCCATCTAAGTAGATGCCTCTGCTAACCATAATGTATCTCACTTGATGCTATGGCAGCCTCCAGTAGGGAGAGATAATTCACTCTCTTGAACTCTTTACAAGCTTTAGAAGTTCAGATTTTCACCTTTTCAAAAATAGAAAAGAGTAAGTGTCAGCTGCTAGTAAGAATCTTTTAAAAAGCAGAGGTCCTCCAAGGATTCTGTGTACACCAGGATTTTCAATGTTCTGAGATACAAGGCAGCTCCATTGATCATCACGTATCCCATTAAATCATTTATTGTTGAAGTCTCTCTACAAAATCCCTTTTTAAAAACAGAGAATATTTTGTATTATTTATTACAAAATCCTGTTCTGCCAACAGCGAGGCTCACTTCACACATAACTTCAGTAATGGTAAACTAACTGATTTACTGCAAACTAACTGATTTACTGGAATAGCTCTTACATTTTTAATAGCTCTGTCTGTGTGCCTGCTGTTATTTGCACCCTGCAAAAGTGGCAAATGAAATACAGGACAGATGTTCTGAAAGCTGAAAAAGAACACTATAGTTTTAACAAACAGCTACCTGTCTGGGACTTCCGCTGAGAAAAAAATCCAATTTCTAGATGGCTTTTAATGAATAGAGTTTAAACAGGCTAGAAAGTATTATCAGCCCTACTGTTGTCATTACATCATGGCATACCACTGACCAGTGATAAACAGAGCTCTTCCCTAGCAGAACACGAGTTTATCAACTGAGACTAACAGATTAATTTTGTTCTACCAAAAATCAAATCTGAGAATTCACCTTGGACAATAAATTTCTCACCCTTTTCAAGAAATAGCTATCTCAGATTTAATTATGGTTTTATGCTCTAATGCCCCAATAAGAGTTGTCAATTTTCTTTTCATAAAGTAAACACTTATTCCCGTGGACTGGAATAAGAACAGACTCACTCTGTTCACAGTGGAGAACTGCTGACCGTCTTCATTTAAAGTAACTGCTAAGCATCCGGAACTTGAATTTAAACAGGACCACAGGAGATAGTAGTTTGTCCAGTACTATATCATACAAAGGTGCAACAGGTCAAATTTAACCTAAGTCCCACTCCTCTGAAACCCATAGATCAGTACAAATTTGGTTTGATGTACTAAAAGTGAAGGGAATCAGCTTCAGACAGGTTGCAGGGATTACTGTTTATTCACGGCTCACATGCTCTGCACAGAGAAATGGAAGTAGTTAATGCTACCTGGTTCCTTGAAATTCAAGGCATTAAAAGTCCAAATGTGCCAGATTTCAAATGTGTCCAGCAAGAATAAACAACAGATTGTTTCTACCAAGAGCTGGAATCATACTGAGAAATGCATGAGGAACAGGTACCTCCCAGCCTGATGGCAGTATTGAAAGGGTCACATAATTGAATTGGGTTTTTTTCCCTTTCTTAATCCCCTGCAAAGCTTATAGATGTTCCTGCTTTAGGTAGTTCTGGACATAAAGCCCCATGAAAACAGTATCTCCTTAAACCATTATGTCTCAGCTGCATGTAGACGCTCTTTGTAACCTCATTCAGTGCCATGCATGACATACAGATTTCAATTCAAGCAGCTTAATCTCATTTTAGAAAATAAGTCCAGGCAGGCATGGTAGAGAGCTGCCGAAAGTGCGGATACTTGTCTTTGTGTTTTGATATAAGCCTATCCCAATGACAAGCAATTTCTACATGAAGATTGTGCTTCACAGGGATATGTACTATGATGCTACTGATGCAAAGAAGGTTTGTTGAAGCAGGCTTAATGCTACTCAGTAATCTACACTAGGAATTATGTCCCTTTGTTGTAGCTGCCAAGTCCTTTAAGCTAATGACTAAGGAAATAAAATGAAGGGGAAGATACTAGGGCATTACAATTTATTTACTATGTGACTTAGAACTCAAAATCACGGCATTCAGTTAAAGGCTGTGTAAATAAGATTGAATAGGAACCTGCCCACAAAAGGTAAGACCAGAACGTTAGACAAGACGGTAGACACAGGTGTTGATAGGCAGGAAGACTTTTATTTACAATGAGGATGCTGAACCACCGGAACAGGTTGCCTAGGGAGGTGGTAGATGCCCCATCCCTGGAAACATTCAAGGTCAGGTTGGATGGGACTCTGAGAAACTTGATTGAGTTGAAAATGTCCGTGCTCATTGCAGGGGGCTTGTTCTAGATGACCTTTAAAGGTCCCTTCCAACCCAAACCATTCTTTGATTCTATGCAAGCCAAAGGGAAATTGCAGCAAATACCAGTCACAAATGAGCCTTCCTCAACCTTTCATTTAGCTCACAATATTGTAGTAAAATCCCTTACCCTCCCAGTACTCTGCTGGAATACTGTAATCGCATACAAACATGGGAATTAGGACTCCGTGCTTCCCACCAGCCTTCAAAAGAAATCAACTTTATGTGGTTAACAAGTCACACTTAGATATGAATAAATTGCAGTAAAATGCAAACCTGGCAATTCAATTATAAAATATGTCAAGGCCTTACAGAAGTGATTAGCACCATAACATTGAATAAGGTTACCAGAGGCGTGACTGACTAATTGGCAATGCTAAATTTGTTTTTAAATGCCAAACGGTGTCTTACTGATGTAGGTTGCTATTTGATAGCATTTGGTAACTGGTGGCACATGTATCTAAGGGGTTCATCTGTATCTCAAACAGACAAACAAGCAACACACACAGGATCTGTCAGCTGACTGGCAAAAATTACAACTTCCAAAGTTACTAGGGCTAAAGCCTCCTTTTTGTCCCTAGATGAAGGACTACTAGCTGATGACATTGTTGCTAAAATTAAGACATTTTTTAATAAACAAAAATGGTATACATGATTTTTATGGAAAATAGGCTTTCCAGATGCTGTAGAGACATTTTAATGGTCCTAGCTCAAAGGAAGCTGAAACAGAGCAATTGGTGACTGGCTGGGCTGCTGTGGAAATATGTTTTTGCTGTTTACTACCACTCCTTCAGTTACTTGCTTAAAGGCTCAGGCATTGTGTTTGTGCTTTTAATTTCCTATAGAAGCATCTTACCTGAGTTTTATGACATGTAGGGTTGTGCTGTCCCTCCCTCAGGAAGAACCTCCATGTATATCACCCAGATTCAAAATACACACAGCCGGAGAAACAGAAGGGACAATGTGACATAAATCCCTAATACAAGGGTAGCCCTGTTATTGCTGAAGGGTTTAACAGCAGAGCTTTCTAAGTGCTCTACCTGTGTGAGGTGTGCAATAAGTCATGAGAGCACAGGGGGAAAATACAGATAATTTCTCTACTGAAAGAGTAAGGAGAGTCACTTGATTAAAATAAAATCGGATGTTTAACAGCTGCAGCTGTGAGCCGTATCTGCACTTATATGGTAGGGTTTCAGTGGAAGATGGAGTGATGTCCCACATTGAACGAGGGGTCCAAGTAGTTTCTCAGCTCATCTTCAAAGACAGCATCCACACCTTCACATTATCTCCATTATCAAACTGCCTGATCAGGAAGAAGTACTAGATGAGGTTTTCTTCAGGCAGCTGGAAGAAATGCTGCTGGAAGAGCTGCCCCATGTCACTGCAAGGCCACTCTCAATTATCTTTGAAAGGCTGGGGCAAATGGGGCAAGTTCCTCAAGGACTGGAAGAAAGCAAATGTCATTGCTACTGTCAAGGAGGATCTGGGGAGCAACAGACTGGTCAGGCTTGAGTCAGTCCCTGGGAATGTGATGGAACAAATAATCCTGGTAACCGTTTCCAAATATTATGGAAAATAAGATGATTGGAAGTACTCAGCATGGATTTCTGAAGAGAAAATCATGACTGACCAACTTGATAGCCTTGACCAGCTCAGTGGACAAGGGGAGAGCACTGGATTTTGTTTATCTTGGGTTTAGTAAGCCTTTCAGCACTGACTCCCATAACATCCCCATTTCCAAACAGATGAAGTAAGGACTAGGGAAGTGGACAGAGTTGGACTGAAAACTGGCCAAACTGCCAGGCTCAAATAGTTGCAATTAGCAGCATGAAGTTAGCTGGAGGCAGGTCAGTAGTGGTGTATCCCAGGGGTCTATAGTAGGCCAAATACTGTTTATCATTTACATTAATGATCTAGATGGTGGGAGAGAGTGTGCCCTCAGCAAGTTCGCAAACAACACAAAACTGAGAGGAGTGGTTGATACACCTGATGGTTTTGCTGCCATTCAGAGGAACCTAAACAAACTGGAGAAATAGACTGATGGAAGCCTCCTAGATTGCGACAAAGGGAATGCCAAGCCGTGCATCTGGCACAAAGTAACTGCACGTACCAACACTGGCAGGAGCTGACCGGCTGGAAAGCAGTTTTGCAGAAAAGGCCCTGTGGTTTCTGGTGAACACCAAGTGACAACCAGCAATGTTGCCTTTCAGCAGAGAAAGCACCATCAGTAGGTCAGGGGAGTTGATCCTTCCTCTCTACTTAGCCCTGGTGAGAAAAGTCTAGAGTTCTGGGTCCGCACCTGGGCTTCCCAGTAGAAGACAGACACATACTGGTGCAAGTCCAGCACAGGCTCACAGAGATGATTAAGGGCTTGAAGCACCTTTCACATGAGGAAAGATTGAGAGCACAAGGACTGTTCATCCTGGAGAAGAGAAGACTCAGGGGTGACCTTATCAATGTGTATAAATACTTGATGGGATAAAGACAGATCCAGACTCTTCTCAGTGGTTCTCAGTGATACAGGAGAGGAACATAACCTGAAATAGGGGAAATTCTACTTAAACATAAGCAAATACTTTTTTACTGTGAGGGTGGTCAAAGACTGGAGGAGATTGCCCAGGCAAGTTGTGGAGTCTCCACCCTTGGAGAGATTCAAAATCCAACTGAACGCAGCCTCAAGCAACCTGCTCTAGTTGACCCTTCTAGGAGAAAGGGGCTGGAATGGTGATCTCCAGAGGTGCCTTCCCAACTCAGCAGCCTTGTGATTGCAGAGTTCTAGTTAAGCAAGATGAATCTCGCTATGTATCTGTACAGCAATGAGTCTGGGCTTGGGTTAGGGGGAAGGCAGACATTTCTGGAGTCTCAATAGCATCATTTCTGCACTGATATTACATTTAAATTGCCAAACTGTTCTCTTAGTCATGTTAGCTCGTGCCACAGAAAAAAAACTCAGTGTACAGACAAGTGTAAGTATTTTGCAATGATAAAACACTTTCATAATATATATTATTTACTGGTGTACATAGAGTCCTGCGTGAGCGTGGTGGTAAATGGATTTCTCTAGTTAGCTGGACAGACACACCACTGAATTCATGTTCCTGCAGTACCACAGGAGTTATTATCTTATATTTTTTAAAAGTCTAAAATGTGAAGTATGAGTGCTCATTAGCTCATTTTAAGTACTTGTTTTACACCAGACATAACTGCAAATATTCATTTTTGTCAAAATACATTTCAGAAAGTGTAACCTTTTAATACTTTGAAATAGGTACACTGTAAATGAGAATTGAGCTTGCAGTAACTGCTGGAATAAAGTTCTTTCCAAAAAACTTGTTTGCCCTGTTGCTGTTCATGGGCACTGAGCAGATGGCTTCTGTTTATTGATGAAAAGTAGCACGTAGTCATTTTCCTGATCTGCTTTCTGAATTGCCTTCTTTTAAATATATAGAGCTCCAGTTGTGTGATTGATATACACACAACTAGGGTTTGTAGCTAAAAATTGGAGTAAATACATACCTAAAGGCAAAGTTTTTATAGCAAAACTGCAGGTCAAGTTAAGGCTATTTGACACACTGCCCAGACATATCTGAGTATGTTTAATTTTCTTAAAGTCTTTTTCTAAGTTCTTAATTTACAAATCAGAATTTTCATTTTGCGAATAATCACAACAGAAATTTCAACTTTCAGTACTAAGGTACTGAATAGTATTTTTAAATTAAAACCCTGTTGACAGAACTTGTTATCAAGGTATATATAAAAAAATATCTTCCTTAGACACAACTTCATTGCTTTTGTTCCTAAGTCTCTGATGAAAATGAAGTTTTTAAATGCTTTTTGAAAATGGGACTTAGATATTAAACACTTTGATATGTTACAGCCAGGCTCAGAACAGGATTATGTCAAAAGATAGAGATCATATCTATTCAAACCAAAGACTGGTTTGAATACATACAAACATATTTTTCCTGTTTCTTAGCATACTTATTTGATTTTGGCTTTGTTTTGTTAATAATTCTAGGGTCTGGCTAGAGCTTTGGAGAAGCATCAGAAAATTCAGTAGGCAGGACTAGAAATATTTATTACGGTTCCTGGAATAAGCACTGCAAGCTCGATCCTCTGCTTGCAAACATTCAAATAGAGGAAAGAGTTTATAACAAAGGTCCTAACTGAAAGGCATTGAAAATAATTTAAAGGAAAATGACATTTCTTTAATAACAATGCTTCTTTATGCAACCTCAATTCCATGATCTGGTGTTTCTAATACAAATTATTTTGATCAATATCTGCCAGAAAGAGCAAACACATGTGCAATGGAACTGACAATAAGACTGCAATGAGTAACGCTGCTTGAAATGAGACATTTGTCTCAATGAGTAAAGCTCCTTGAAATGAGACATTTGTGAGGTATGATCCCGAGCTCCCCAGTCGCTTCCATGGGTCTTTATACATTACAGAGAACGTACGGTATTATTACGTACGCTGAGACTTTTGAGTATTACATAAAACAAAACAAAACAAAAAGTTTAAATATTAATAAGAACCTCATTTACTACAGTGTCAAAGACATATGAGAAATAAAAATTGAAACACCTGGCAAATATGTGTTAAACACAGTGACTGAAAAGAACAAAACAAAACATAGCAAAGCAAAAAGAAAATAAATAATGGATGAATTAGTGGTTCCTCTAGCATTGTTAAAAACATAACAGAGGATCAAATGACATTAAAAAAGAACCAAACACAAAAGCTTCTTTCTGGAAAAACTGTCAACATTCTCAGAATGCATCTTTAATTCAGCAAAAACATAGAAAGGAAAAAATACAAACAAAAATTCTCATTGCTTATTAAAGAAGGTTTGGAAGTCTACTTTTTTGCTTTTAAATTGACTTTTTGTCAAGTTAGTGAGCTTGTGGACTTAAAAAAAATTATCCTTGTTCACCTAGGGGTTGAAAAAGGAACAGTGTATAAACAGAAAGTTAAACAAATAAATAGAAAATTTATGAAAAAAACCCCTGTAATTATATAAACCCTATTTATCTTTCATGCAGCCCCACAATAGCTTTAACATTTTTCAGTATGTCTGGTGATTTCCAGAGTGATGTCTGCTCAGACACTGACTGATCCCCCTTGCTCCTCTGTTCTCACTTTATTTGAGACACATAGCAAAGTTGAGGGAACTGTTACTGCTTTTATTAGTCTCTGGGAGTTTTGCCTTCTACTTGGATCTCACTTTGATGAGAAAAAATTTGGCTCATATTGCTGAAACTGAAACCAGAAGCTATTTCCAATGTGATCTTTTTTGCACAGTCATTTCAGTACCTGGGCACAGGAACAAATGTAGGAACATATAACCCAGTCTCTGTTCTCACTGGTGAGTTAAAAACGACTGATATACCTAAACTAGCACTTTTTTTTATTATTATTATTATTATTGCTGTGACAGTGAGGCTTATTTGTCAGACTGAACGTTAGACTTTATTGCCCTTCTGGAAATGAGGAAGGTTGGCAAAGGTGCAACACTGCAACCTTTTCTTGTGCCAGCAGGTCAGATGCAGCCGTCCTCTACTTACTCTTGAATGATTTGCTGCTGCTGCTGCTGCTTAGCACATCAGGGTTGAATTTTTTTCCTATTCGTGTTCCTCTTTGCTTCTGAGGGCAGGATTCAGCTGCATAAATGTAAGTATCTGATATTTTATTTGCTGTTTTGATATCCTGACCAGCTCCTAGCTGCCTCCCAGAAGGTATGACTTGTAATTAAGCCATGTGTCATGTCTCCCAGTCCTCTGCAAACATTTGCAAACCATACATGAGGGTATCTGAAGTGACCTTACATGCTTATATTTAGGCAAACGAATCACGCTGTGATTGACAGAATTGCTTTTCACTCTACAGTTGCTCTTCCCAATCTGCAGATAAGATCTTGTACATGGAAATTCAGCGGGAGTCTTGCTTTTGGTTTCAGCTGCATCAGGTGGAATTGTCTGGAAGATTATGGCCACAGGCAGTCTATGGCTTACGGAGTAGGGACCAGGACCCAGAACTGGAATGGGCATCTGATAGTAGGAGCCTGTGCACAATACAGGCTGGGATGCAGTCATCCCTGGTCACATTCCTTGCTGAGGAGGCATATTGCTGGATGCTGTATAAACTGAAGTCTGTGGGTACAACATAGGCTGAGATTAGTTAGAAGGAAGGTATTGCCGCTTTGTCATGAGATCAAATGATTGGATATGGCCAGATCCACATTAAATACAAATTATTTAATTATGGAAAATAAAATAATTAACTCCTTTCTGTATAGTGCTTGCAACCACAGCAGCTGTGATATCAGGCTGGAAGCTCTTTGGTTGTTTTAATTCTCTTAGGTTTTATCAGCTGTTGAGATCTGCTTCTAAAGAGAAAAATAGAAGGACATATCAAATCAGATCCAAGAAAACAGACATATCTGTAATTGAAGAGACAAAGGGATTCCCATGGAGACAAAGACCTGTATGTCCTTACAGAGCCATAATATCTATATCTTCATGGGGCATAAGGTTAACATTTGGGTTTCTGTGGTGAACTTGGGAGTTTCTTTCAGATTGATTGATCTCCTTAAGTCAGCTGCTGAAACCCTTCAGAACAGCAACAGAGGCAGGAGATGATTGTGAAACGGCAGAACAAAGTGCATTAGCCAGAAGGAGTGGAGGAAGGTGTAGGCAAGAAACACTCTTGTTTCCCTATGTGAGAAAGCACCTTTAAACTTCTCAACTTATTGAGACTGGAGTTGTGCAGCATGACACTGAAAGAAATGTTTTTATGACAGATATAATAGAGCTGTAGAACTATTACATAAAAGAGTTTGGAATTACCGATATCAAATACAACTACAAAGCATATTTATTAACAAGAAGAACAAAGTTATCTGTTTGCAATGTTAATTAAGAGGCATGTTTTGTAAGCAGTTTTCATATGTCATTGTGAAGGCCAAAAATGGAGAAAAAGAATTCAGCCTACGTAATGAGCAATGGCCATTACGCCCTCTCTGAAGGACAATACGAGACAACAGTTACATGCCCTGAGGTGGGCCTTTACACAGGCTTTGCCCTTCAGAGCTGCTCAGAGGGTTCTTTCCTTTGCTTTATCAGGAGTCAGCTCAATCCAAAGCCCCAATGTATCCATGAATCAGGAACAGCTGGTAGAACTCATGAAAGGCTGCTAGGGCTTGTCAGAAGTCTGTGATTCCTCTAGCTCTCCCTACCCAGCAGCAGTTGACACTCTGACTTTCCTCAGAGGTTTTCTGGGAGCACCTCACAAACCCAGAAGCAGTTCCCTGAGGATCTAGAAGACCTCAAAGCAAACCCAGAAGCAGTTCCCTGAGGATCTAGAAGACCTCAAAGCAAACCCAGAAGCCACTGTGTTTGTTGTCTGCCTCTTTTCGCTCCACACAACAACTAAATTAGGCTTGTGACTTAGAACTACTTCCCATGAAGAGGAAGGTGTGGTCCAGCTATCTACCTCAACCATCCTTCTAAAGCATTTGATGGAGACGCATTTGGACTAAACACCGAGCTTGCTGGAGCAGCAGGCCTACACAAAGCTTGCAATCTGGATAGCAGGGACAGGCAAAGGAAGAAGCATCACCTCGGCTTTACAGATGACCAGCTGCAGCATAACTGGACTGACTGATCTGCATGAAGGCTTACAGAGGGGATAAGAATCCAGTGCAGAATATCTTGAAAACAGGTTACGACAGCCAGCCTGAAACTTACTTCTTTTCATTGTTTATTTGTTCTTTTTTTCATATTCAGACAAGACTGCTAAGTTAGCATTTAAACTTCACATATATATTTACACAATATATCTCATGTATATAGAAGCATATTAAAGGCGACTGTGGGACTTCAGAAATACCCTCCACACATCTCCCAATTTTTATAATGCAATGTCAATCTTTGTTATCCTTTCACAGCTGGAACTTCTCCACTTTGAGAAAGCAAAAATGGCCAGCTCTGTAGATGAGAGGAGAGCAGCAGATATTGTCTGCCTAGACTAGAATAAGGCTTTTGACACTGTCTTGCATAAGATCCTCAAAGAGAAATATATGAAGTATGGGATGGATGAGCAGATAGAGAGGTGGACTGAAAAATGGTTGAACAGCCAGAGCATGGTGATCAGTGACATGGAGTCTAGATGGAGGTCAGTAACAAGCAGTGTACCCAGGGATAAATACTGGATCCAGTCCTCTTCAACATCTTCAGTAATGATCTGGATGATAGGGCAGAGTGTGCCCTCAGCAAATTTGCTCATAACACCAGACTGGGGGAGTCACTGATCTGCCAGAGGGTCATGCTACCATCCAGGACCTCAAACAGGCTGGACAAATGGGCTGGCAGGAACCTTATGAAGTTCAACAATGGGAAGTGCTAAGTCCTGCACCTGAGGAGAAACAACCTCAAGCACCAAGCAACCTCAAGCACATGCTGGGTGCTGCAAGGAAAGCACCTTGGCAGAAAAATCCTTGTGGGGGTTCTGGCAGACACTAAGTTGAACATGTGCCAGCCATGTTCCCTTGTTGTAAAGAAGGACTAATGATACCCTGGACTGCATTAGGAGGTGTGATGCCAGCAGGTGGAGGGAGGTGAACCTTCCCCTCTACTCAGCACTGGTGAGGCCACACCCAGAGTGCCGTGTCCAGTTCTAGGCTCCCCAGTACAAGAGAGACATTGAGCTACTCAGCAAGGGTAGTCCAGCAAGGGGCCACCATTAAGATGATGAAGGGACTGGAGCATCCCCCCTGTGAGCAAAGGCTGGGAGAGCTGGGACTGCTTAGCTGCAGAAGGGAAGGCTCAGGAGGGATCTCATCAATGTGTACAAATACCTGAAGGGATGGTGCAAAGAAAATGGAGGCCGGCTCTTTTCAGTGGTGCCCAGTGATAGGACCGGAGGCAGTGGGCACCAAGTGAAACATGGGAGGCTCCATCTGAACACCAGGAAACATTTTTTAACTTTGAGGGTTATCGAGCCATGCCACAAGTTGCCCAGAGAGGTTGTGGAGTTCTCCGTCGTTGGAGGTAACCAAAAACCACCTGGACATGGTCCTGGGCAACGTGCTCTAGGTGGCCCTGCTTGATCAGGTGGGTTGGACGAGATGACCTCCAGAGATCATCTCCAACCTCAACCATTCTGTGATTCTGTGAAAAATTACCTGATTTTGATTGATAATTTTTGACAAATCAGCTTTTTCAATAGGTGATTTCCCTTTCACAGGTTTTAGAAGACAAAATTTAAAAATGTGAACTTTGGAGTTTTTTCCAGTTTGCAACACTTCTGTTCAATAATTCCTACTAATTTCCTCTAAAAAGGTACTTGAAAATTAAATTACCCATAATTTTCAGATTACCATTTCTTGAAAACTTTCAGGATATCAGAGGTTTTTTCCCTACTCTGCACAAGGAAAAATAAAATCTCAAAACCTCCTGTGGCATAAACCAAATAATTTCCTTCCCACTCCCTGCCATTGAGTCCCCAAGTGAAATACTGGCACCAACAGAATCAACAGAAGATTACCACTCACAATTGCCTTAGGCAAGGCAATACCCTTATGGATTTTTATTATGCTCTCCATTTTAAGTATAAAGAATTTATTTTTACACTGATAGAATCTTTAAAAGCAGTGAGCTTTCTGAAGTTGAGTCTCTGTGAAGTTACTAACCTTTTTAATTAATGCCATGAAGGCACTCAAATCTCTTTTGTATAATACAGTGAATTTAAATAAGTTAGAACAACAAAAAAACTTTACTAAAAGTTCTCATGCTCTGATTCCTAGCAATTTATTAGCAGGCAGTCTTGCGAAAACTGTATGATTTTATATCTGCCAAGCCTGCCTTTAGCACCTTCAGATGGGGCAAAATTTCACCTTAATTGCCAATGTGAGAAGGTCTATTGGATGCTACTAAACATATTTTGAAACCTAGGGATGCATAAGTAGAATTTAGCATACCTTGAAAGGATAGCATTCAGCTGTCATGCTCAATTTTCTGATAGTGGGACATTCCAATTAGACTTTTCAAGCTATTTTAACTTTATTTTTGACATGTAATATATAATAAAGTTGTGTGAAATAACACAGTGTTAGTTACCTTGTCACCGGGTTTGACAAGATTGCAAAGCATATTAGCTAAGTGGTGTTTAGCTCCCCACCTTTACTCATTAGGGAAGGATTGGTAGAGTGGAAACCACAGCTAATGTTGGGTTCAGAGCGCACGACTCAAGGAAAAAGCTTTGCCTAAGGTGGCCTCTGACTTAGTGAATAAAGAGACTGCAAGAGGTAAAGCGGCCCTAGGAGAAAAAGGGCGACAGATTGATGCAGTAAGCTGTTTAAGATAGTACCTAATTTGTGAACAAAGGGTCAAAACCTGACAGTCCCTGCCCTGGTGGCAAACACATTACATTGTGTAGACAGACTGTCTGTTTAAAAGCATGGCTGTAGTGCAAAATGGGTATTCAAAGTCAGCACTGGGTGTAGGAGTCAGCACTGTGTAAAAGGAGTATGTAAATGCTTGTAAGATGACTGGATACGCTTTTCCAAGGGAAGAGGTTGGGAAGGTGCTGTCACTAATTAGATTTGAACAATAGAAAAGTGGCTGATGATTTTTAAAGGCTTACAAGAATAGACTTTGGTGGACCATATGGTCTTCTGCCCTGTTTAAAAGGGCAGGCTCCTGCCTGTTTTAAGATAAAGGTCTGTACTTAGCCCTCCATAAGAAGAGTAAATTGTGTGCTGGTTGTGTAATGCAGCTCTTCTGTCAATATATAGACCACATATCATCTTAGTGAAAGAACCATGTGAGAGGTAGGGAATGGAAAGCATCTACCACAGCTCATAGTGCAGAGTAAATCCCCTGCACCCACTGTTCAGAGCTGGATTCAGGATTAGGAAATACAAGAATCTCTGGTATTCAGAACTGGTCAACAAAAAAAATATATTTACTGCCTAATTCAGTCTCCAGGTAACAGTGCCCACTGCAAGATAACTTCTTCATATGAAGTCTGAGGTTCTTAAAAAATTAATCCCATACAATGCATGTTCATTTCTTAGCCCAAAAAGGCATGAGAAGCCACAAGTTTCTCACAATTGTAATGTGTCACCCACCCATTCAGCTCACCTACCAATGACTTACAATTTCAGTGAGCCTTTGGTGTGTGTCAGTCCCTCATACAGATTTGAGGGATCCCATACAGTTGTCAGCAGTTATCAGAAGCAGTACATTCACTTGCTTTGGCAATCTTGTCCTAGCCCTGTCATGATGATTGTCCATCTGCATTTTTCCAGTGCAAAACAGTGACATTAATATTCTTTTTCTCCATCCTTCTGAAAGCTGCAGATGGTACTGCTTCTCCTGCCTCATTACTTGATGATCTGATGAAGAAACTCCTAAGATCATGGAGATATTTGATGTGCCATTGTGGTTTGCAGCTGCTTTTGTCTTTGCTGTGCATCATGACCTCTTGCAATCACTTTGTTCAAGGCAGGAGGCACTCTAGTTTGTAAAGGCTTGAATTATCCAGAGACTGCTCAATTATATTGAAGAACATGGTGGGACTGCTTTGTCAGTAAAAGGTCCTCACTTTGTTCTGCATGCTTATATTTTCTGTCTCTTTCCAGCCATTCCTAAATATTCATACTGTAAGTATAGTACCAATCAAGCACTGCTGATCACTTTAAAAGAAAGCAATGAGATCACCCTGCCCTTTGCTTAAAACCATAGCAACCACAACTTTCAAGTCAGTGAACTATAGTAATAACATAAGTCATTTTAAGGCCAGATCTTACGAATTCTAAGAAAGTAAGACCATTAAAGTCAGTGGGAAATTGAAAACCTGGGGTGAACTAAAAGGGGAAAAACACTGGCTCCCAGACAGGCTATATAACCGTAGATATTGTCAACCCAGCCATTACAGTGCCCTGCTTCAGGGATTGTGAGAGTCATTCCCAGCTTGGCTGGTCTTTTGTGTATATTTAAGCAGAGCATCACAATGGAAACAAATATAGTAGGTGCCATGATGCTTTCCAGAGTCTGCAGGCAGCCTGAGCAGCAGCTTTGAAACAACTCTGTCACTGCTGGATGTTAAAGCAAGACCTACCCATAGCATTGCTCCTTTAACAACACCCACACTTTAATTTCTGTCTAGCAAAAGAAGCGGCAAACATTGGCAGCCTATCAAGATATGCTACATGGCTGCTAAATTCTGGAAAGAAAGCCTGTCTCCCTGTCTCTCCGGGGCACATGGGAGACCTGGACATTTCAAAGAGGAAAATGAGTCCCTCCCTGAGTCTGCAGTTGAAGATTAGCAACAAATGCAGAACACCATCTGATAAAAAGATAAAAGACGGAGGCAGACGGTGTCCAGGGGCTGTTCTAGCTTCTCTAGGAAGTAGATCAGCAGGTGATCAGCGCCAGAGCTCATACTTTTGACCTATACTGTATAGTTCTCAGCCTCAGCCCAAGGGCAAAATCAAAATATTTACTATTCCATGTGTTGACCACATTACACTAAAAAAAAAAAGCTGTTGCCAAATAGGATGCCCATTTTGAATCAACCTAAATAGAATGCAAGAAAACAATTAAAAAATAATTTAATTACTTTTTGTCAATCTAACATCCACAACCCAAGCCAAGCTAGACATTAAATCTCTAACCAAGATGCAAAAGCTGCATTCAAAGTTTATAACTGCAGCAAACAAAGCTATCGGCTCACATGGTCACAGTCAAAGTGCTTATCATAGTACACTGCAAAAGCCAAAAGAAGGAGAAGAGGAATGGAAGTGCTCCACAGAGCAAGCCTAGTGAGGCCACTGGCACAAGGATAACAGAAAAGTAGCACAGTCTGCACCCTCTTTCATTGCTTTTTGAGAAAGCATTGCCTGGGCTGCACAGAACACATATCTGCAGCTGCTGGCAGTCTGTGTAGGAAAAGCAAGGTCTAGATGCGTTCACAAGGTATCCTCACAGGGCCTTACCAGCCCACCATCCCCAGAAGAGGTATAAAGCAGACCAGAGATGGTGGTCAGGCCCAACCAACAGTCCAGCTCCGGACTGCCAGCAAGTTCATGGCAGTGTTCTCAAGGTTCAGGGTCAACAGGGAAAGTCAATCCATAGCTCAAGTCTTATGATTGCCAGGCAGGTCCGAGGTCAAGCCAGGAAATCAGCCTGTGGGTCCTGGTTTGGATCAACAGGGTTCACGAACAGACAGAGGCATAGCTGTAACCAAGCTGCAAACCAGCATTCCTACAGTATTGCATAAGCAGGTAATGAATGCCCAGGACTGGGCTTAAATAGGCTCCTGGGTTTATGGGCAGGTAACGCTGGTGGATGCCACAGGTGAAGCTGGTCAGGCAATGAAGACCTGTTAGCGCCCCTGGGGTCCTGACACTAAATGTGGTTGGAGGGTAAGATGTTTTTTCTACCAATACTGTGTGCAAGTAACACAGAAAATTCTATTTCCCTGGTGTATTCAGTGTATTTTTTTACCGAAGTTGGTTGGTACAAGTCATCAGAGTTCTCTATTGTCATAACAACTGTGAAAAGTCATCCAGGAATAAATCATTCAATTTTCTTTACTTAGAACAGTTTGTGAGCAGGGAGAGCCAACAAACTATCATATTCTAGTAAAGACACCTATGTATCAGGTGCCTGGGTCTTGTCTTTTCAACAAAACTCTACTTTTACTATTTGATAATTTATTAATTTGAGTTTTAGAGCTACTGTCTGTACATACTGTGTTCCTGCAATATTCATTTTTTTTCCAAATAACACTGTTTGTTAAAAACTCATTTTTCTTAAAACTGCTGCTCAGATAAAAGAGCAAAATCAAAACAAAATGGGAAGCGGGAGGAAGAGAGAAGCTCTCTGGGCATTAGATAATTTTTGCCTTAGCTCATTAGTACTTCACAGCGGTTTTGTAACTGCTTTTGGATCTCATACTTGTCTTTCTGTAGGATCTCTCCACTTTGTAGAAAGTGGTTATGTGTTGTTAAGGAGTCAATACTGTTGTAGCAGTAAATTATGTTCAGCCTCCTTTTTAAGCTTGTGTAACCATGCTTGGTGCCTGTGTGTATGCCCCCTTTGTCCCCAGTTACTTTGGAATCCCTTGTTTCATAGTCACCACCACATTTGACAGAACTGGACTGTCTCCACTGAATAAAGTTCCCACGAGCTTTGTGAAAACAAGCAGGCCAAGAGAGGGGACAGGATGAACTCAACCTTTATGAGGCATCAGAGAATCCATAGTGAGCTCAGTTCCGAGCCTTACTTACGTGCACCTGTGTGTGTTAACAAAGACAGGCAGATTTTAGAAGTGTTACAGTTACCTTCTTTTTCTGGTGAAGATTATGATGCAATTTGACAAGTAAAAATGTCTTTATTTTTTCTTCCTTTTAACTGGTTCTTCAAGCCTTGTCAGCATGGAAATTGCAATGACATTCATTTTCTGGCAGAGACACAGATAACATGGCTACACTGCTGGATTTTCACCTTTGTATACACTGGCTTTCGTAGGCATTTCTGTCACTTGCTGCATGCTAAGATATCAAGCTTATTTCAACAAGCTGAGTGTGAAAAGCCACATTAGGAAATCTGCAGGGGGATTCTTGTGGTGTTTAGTGTAATTCAACAGCTACAGTTACAGAGGGCCCATCAGGTCACACAGCTGCTCTCCTCCCATCTCCTGCAAGCCCTCTATGGCCACCAACGCACAGGGTGTCAGTACGTAGGGTCTTCTGCTCTACTTCAGAGAATTGCATCCATAGGTGCAAAGGAACATTACAAATTCAGGATCTGACTTTGCAGCAAGGTCATAGGTATGGGGCTGAGCCTCCTGTGACAGCCGGGGACCCTGTGCTTGCTTGATCAAAGTGTGTAGGTGAAGGTGATTCTTCCCTGGGGGGATGTCTGCTTTGCTGGGACCATTCACAGATTTCTGTAACCCTTATGATTTTCTGAGGTCGCTTCACTGATCTTTGTTTTAAAAATTAAAAGTCCCCATGTCTCTGTTGTCTTTCAGGACAGGTTATCCTGTAGAAATAAGGAGAAAGAAGTTTCTGCAGATGACAATGACAAGTCTGCTTTCTCACCACACCCAGCATGCTTCAACATAGGCACCATTCTGAGTGGCTAAACCTTCAGGATGTAGGTATGTAGAGTGAGAGAATGGTCCTGCTCTCTGTGGCGCTGACATGATTTACTCTGACATCAAATCCTGCATCACTTGACCTCCAGTAAATCAGATGAAATACCATAGGCATGCATCCTACCTCCTTGCTTTAGATGCAGATTCACATGCCTGCTCACCAATGCACTCATGCTAGTGCCTTTACTCTTCCAGCACATGGACAGCTATATAGAAAGGTCAAATCAAACACCGTTGGCATTCCTGATAAACATTATTTTACAAATGGGTAAACATGCACAGTCAGGAATACATGTTCAGAAAACGCCTAATAAAAAATGCATGATTCTTCAATATTCAGGAGGATAAGCTTGTCTTTGTGATGACTGCCTTAGCAAGAAAAATAATGTTTAAGTCATTAGCATTGTCTCTGGCCCAGATTCAGGAAGCTTATATTCCACCTAGCTCTCTCTGCTTGTGTTCCCTGCTGGCGGTCCCAGGCTTTCAAAAACACCAAGCCAATAGCAAAGACAAGGCAGAAGCTCCCAGTAGTAGTTCAAGGCACTCTGGTCTATTCACAGCTTTGGGTCACTAACAGAAAGGCCGTCCCACTGTCAGGAAATGGAGATGCAGAAGAGCGAGGAGGCTGAGTGCTCAGGTCTTGCCTAGCCCCAGAGGCTATGACTCCCTTGGGACTGAAAAAAGGGAAATGGCAGATCTCTCTCCTCTGTCACTTGTTAGGATTACAGTGTCACAGAATCATAGAATAGTTTGGGTTGGAAGGGACCTTTAAAGGTCATCCAGTTCAAC
This sequence comes from Limnodromus scolopaceus, assembly GCA_028565335.1. NCBI lineage: Eukaryota > Metazoa > Chordata > Aves > Charadriiformes > Scolopacidae > Limnodromus > Limnodromus scolopaceus. The sequence goes on from JAOXNO010000001.1 coordinate 119,662,612, forward strand.
ACCCCTGCAATATGCAGGGACATCTTCAACTAGATCAGGTTGCTCAGAGCCCCATCCAGCCTGATCTTGAGTGTGTCCAGGGATGGGGCATCTACCATGTCTCTGGGCTACCTGTTCCAGTGTTTCACCATCCTCATTGTAAAAAATTTTCTCCTTATGTCTACTCTAAATTTTTCCTCTTTTAGTTTAAAACCATTAGCCCTTGTCCTATTGCAATAGGCTTTGCTAAAGAGTTTGTCCCCATCTTTCTTATAAGCCCCTTTTAATTACTGAAAGGCCACAATAAGGTCTCCCCAGAGCCTTCTCTTCTCCAGGCTGAACACCCCAGCTCTCTCAGCCTTTCTTCATAGGAGAAGTACATAGTATGTCGACCATTTTCCTGGTTCGTCCCTTCACTCCACTGCAATTTATAAATAACCTGTTCATCCAAACCCGTTTGCTAGCAAGTGAGCAAACCCAGTAGACCAATGGAGGCAAGGCTGCCGCAGCTCCATACTCCCAGGTCCAACCTATAGCGAAGCTGAGTATGTTTTCTCAGCAGGTGCACACAAAAAGGCACATATACACTACACGTACACATACACAGGACAGCACAGGCCCACAAAGCTTGCAATCACACCCTGGCATAAGCACCTGCACTCGCTCCAGTTGCTGGCACCACGGGCACACAGGCCCTCCAACCCACAGTCCCAGCCCAGTTACTGCCGCCCAAACTCCCATACACACACACACACACACACACACGTGTGTACAGGGAACAGAGAGCCCCTCACCAGGGAGTTAAAAAGGCATTTAATAAGGAGAGAGGACAGACTTTGCTGATCAGGCAAAGGGCAAGGACAAGCATCGTGACCAGCCACTGTTTACACAGCTGACCATTTTTGTCCCCTTAACCGTCTATTCTCCCACACCTATTCCACCCCAAAGCACCTTGATCAGTCCCTTTCCTCACATTTGGTTCCTCCCCAAACATCCCATGCTGCCTGTGCAATCCCAGGATGTTCTTCCCTTGCATCCCATGATGTGTTTCATATCCATGCAGGCAGCAATCCCTTCAGCCTGCAAGGCACTCCAGAGAGTCTCTCCATTGACACAGTGGGTTGATGACTCCCAGCCCATGGGGGCTCTCCTGGCACAGCTGGGATGGCATGATGATGGTGATAGGAGCTCCCTTTCTCTGGGAGACTGGGGTTCCCCTGCCCATCATTGCCTCTCCGTGATCCTTCATCCATGTGCACAAGTGAGTGTGTACCCTCTGTGTGTATTGAAATGAGTTTTTTCTGAGCTGATGGCTCTCCTGTGATGAGCATGGGACTGCTGGGCTCAGGGTATAATTCAGGTTTTCCCTGCCCACTGTTGTTCCTCTGTGCTCTTTTGTGTGTGCTGAGGTGAGCTTTTTTATCACATAACCTGACAATGTCCTGCATATATACATTCTTATATTACTATTCCTGATAGCATCGTCCTTTCTTGTACATCTTCTTGTTTAGTCCAGTGACACTCCTGAGAGCAAGTACCAACAAAGGACAGAGCATATTCTCTTGGCTACCAGACTAAGAAAAGCGTAGTGGAGTTATTTCTTAGTAATGAAGATCTGTTTCTCCACTCTTTGCTTAGGCCATCTGTATCTTGACACAAAACTCAGAGTTTGCAGCATTTAGGTATATCCTATTACATAGTTGTGTTTACAGGGCAGCCAAGAACTGGAATAGCCACTTCCTAAATAGCATCTCCTTTGTTGTCCTTGGGTATCCCTGATACCCAGGCTAAATGGGTATCAGTGCCAGGCTGCTCTTCTTCCACTGTTCTCAGCCAAAGTAAGTGGCTGACATAGATGAACTATCCAGGAAGCGCTTTTGCTTATGGTTGGGATCTAGCCTTTGGGAACTTGGAGAGCAAGAAGGTAGAAAGTAATATAGTCCTTTCTCCACTCCCTAGGCTCTGCAACAGAGCTTGGTCAGACCCATGGTGAGGGACCCCTAGTTCTCCCCTGCTTCTTACATTTGCTGTGAGGGAAAGAAAAGAGATGAATCACTGTGCATCACTGCGCCACCACAACCTCTATGTTTATATTCCTCTACACACACCACGTAATAACCCTGGGAAGAACAAATGTGTCCATGAACAGTATGTACTTCTGGTGTACTTCTGGGTATAAAATAACTAAATGGTCAGGCTGGAGAAGTCAAGATGAACCAAAATAGAATTCCCAGAGCTGATTTCCTCACAATACAATGGTAATGAAAAGAGATGAAGAATATTGTTAGGTCTGCACAAAAGTTCAGTTATTTCTAAAATTACATTGATTTCTATGACAATGTTTTACTGACGTGGACAAGTTTTTCCTGGTCACCTTGAACTGAATTTCAGCTTCACTCACAGAACTAGCAGCAATCACTACAATTATACATCACGGGCCAGCTTCTCAGATGGTGTAAATCAGGGCAGATCCACTGACTAGCCCCAGGCCTGAGAAAATTTATAAATGCTGTTCACCTCTTTCTGTGCTAACTCTTTTTACGGCTTCTTTCTCTGAGATCACAGTGTTATCAACACATACATTCCTGCCCACATTCTTATTTTGTGGAATCACTACTCTATCAAGTTTTGGTTGCCTTTTTTTTTTATACAATCATCTAAGTTATGTTCTGCTATTTACTAAGTAGCAACTGTCTTCTGACTCCTGTTGTTAGATGAAAAATGAGCTACAGTCTTGGAAGCTGTCTCAGTGAAAACATGACTATGAAAAAACAGTTACACTTCATATCCTGGGAATGGCATAACCACCTACAGAATACGCACGTGTCCTGCTGGCACGGCCATGTCATGTACTGAGGCCCTGAAGAGCATGAAACTTTTATGCTGCCACTGTGATGTTATCTCCTTAGCAGCAGGACTAAAAGCTTCCTTTTATTCTCATTTGTGAATGTTTTGCACCAACTGCAAATGAGTAATCCTTAAATACAGATATTAAGATCCACCTTCTGCTTCTTAAATAGCTTTAAGGACTCACAGGTCTCCAAGTTTTCTGTTTCAGAGCTTAGTTTTGTACCCGCCTTGGTGGAATCTCTACCCTTACACCTGTAATTACTTCCTGATAAACTTGATAATTCAAGTAAAGATGCTTGATAGGGCCCTTCAGATTTCCAGGCCAGCTTCTGATCTGTTTGTGGAAGCTTATTGTATCCTTTGGTCCTAGCTTTGTCCTACCAGAGTTTGCTTTTATGTGACAGCCTGAAAATTACCATCTCCCTGCTGCAAACTGAACTCCTCTCTCACTATACCAGACGACCACAGGAACCTTCTTTAAGAAGTCAGCAGATGCAAAATAAAACCCTTTAAAGTGGGAAAGCAGCACTTAATCTACACATAATAGGAAGAGTTCAATTGACTTTATCAAGTCTTATTTGCTGAGCCTTGTCCTTTAGCTAGTCAATATTTGTAATGAGTAAGCCTGTGTCTTTCTCAAACTTTATCTAAAAGGTTTTCCAAGCCATTTAAGGTTCATAAGTCTTAGACCTATGACACATTTTCACAGGTTTTCCAGAATTTTCTGGAATGTGCTATAGCACACATTGACATCAGGCAAGATAAAATATTCCCCTGCTAGCGTCAAGTGGGCAGGCTCTGAATTTGAAGGTTCTAATAGATACATAAGCCATTTAGCCATAGATAAAGTACATACATAGGATCCAGTATATTGAAAAAGGTTAGCCATGAAGAAGTCTTCATCATAAAGGTATCTAGTATTTCAGTGTAAAAAATGCAACCATGATAAAGGAAAAATTAAGTTGAAAGTAGGAGCTACTTTTCTGGTGTTGTTAGATCAAAAGTCCTGTGTGCTGCACAGAATACAGTCAACTGCGTAGTGTATATACTATATATTATTGCATAGCATACACTAACATTATATAGCATGCAATAATGAATATACGCTGTATGACTAATTCTATTTTATGAGTCACTGTAATATGTATTTACTGTTCACTTAAAATATTAGTAATTTGTGTTCTATATACATCTAAAAGTAGGGAAAAAGTACAGTAAGATAATAAATTGCTGATAATGAATGCCGTAGATATAAACATAATGAATGATAATGATTGCTGTAGAGATCTCCTTAAAACAATCTTCAAATCATTTAAGTATTGTAAGGGAGGAGGGAAACATGCACCAAAAACGATGATAGATTTGAGGTAGTGGAAAATAAATCATTCTTCACCTAAGGGTGACAAAATCTACAGAAACCTGGAGGAGCTCTAGAAATAATTCTAACAATATCACTGGGAGAAAATATTAAGGACAAGAAACAGATTTTGCAGGGGATGTGTAACAGCATGTTTTATTTAAACAACAGCTACTGTTGGAAAAAATGGTCAAGCTTTTGTGCACACAAACCATACTTCAAGAGCAGCCTAACGACTAGCATTACAGGCAGCATTACAAGTTCTTGGAGAAACACTTACTATGAAGGAAGAAGGGAACATCACAAGTTCAGCCATTCGTGGCAGTATAGCTGAAGTTGGACATCTGAAGTGTGTAAACAAGGTCCTTACATTTTTTCACTGATTGCAGAAATTTCACATCATGCAGCTGCGACTCCCATCCAGAAAATATCTCTCCTAATTAGCTCATGTATATCTTTAAACTACATGTTATACAGGCTATTAGACAGAGGAAAACCAAATTAACGATGAATCAATCTCTTTCATGAGTCACTTACAATGGCCCAGTGAGTTACAGTGCATATCTGCGAGCGCAAGTGCACCCAATGGGGTCTGCGATGGAGGTGGTGCTCCTGGTCGGTCCTCCTTCACCCTCCAGCAGTCCCACTTACCCACAGCCCCACACCAGCTGTGCAGACACTCCACCCCTGTGCCCAAGTGCTTGCTCAGTAAAGTCAATTGTCTGAATCGTTCTGTTTCCTTACCTCCTGCTTATGCCTCCTAAATGCAGTCACAGAGGAGGCACATAGTAGCTCTCTACAAATTTTGGGCAGAAATAGATGGGGCTCAAAGAGGAATATGTTCTCTCTCTCACAGACACGCATACTCCTCTCTCTTACTCATATGGCTCTCCTGAGTAAAAGAAATTAAGGCCCCCTCCATAACTCCTCCTGATTTTGATTTTTTTGCAGTCAAAATTGAGTCAAATACACAAAATCTATGCACATTTCAAAACCGAAGCCAGCTGTCTCGTCTCAGTCCCAGCTGCCTGTGTATTGCCATTGAATGCCCAGCAGGCTACCCAGGAATCCTGGGAAAAGAGGGCAGTGTCTGAAGTACTGTGTTTTGTAGCAGGAGCATTCCATATTAAAAAAAAATAAAAATTATCTTGTTGCTGCTTAGAAATCAAAGAAGAACTTGCAGAGGCAAGGCTTCTTAAGCTGATGTAAATCACCATGGTGTTTCCATAGCAAGAAAAGTATTTCCCTGTTTGTCAGAAAGTACTGCTTATTGATATTAGAAAGCAGTAAAACTAACCAAGAGTGTCTTTATTCTAGCACCTTGACAAAAAAAAAAAAAGAAAAGAGTAAATAAATGAGCACCCAGCTCAAGCATCTGCTCTGCTATTTCAAGGACATCCATTCATGTGTTATTTCCCATCTCAAGCTTTTCTTGATGCAGCTTTCTCTTGAGAAGCTCCTTTTTCCCTTCCTCTCTCCCTACCTTTGAAACAGGAGAAAACTTTCTCAGAAAAGGCCAGCCTCACAGCAGTTTTAGACCAGCAGATGCATGCACCAGCTCCTAGTCTAGGAGACCAGAAAGCCTCACTCCCCAGGGCCGTATGTTCCCCTGAACGCTTCTCACTGGGAGGAGAAGCAGCCTTTCCTTTGAACAGGATATTCAGGAAGTTTGGGAGGGTTTTTTTCCATTGGGGCACTTACAGTATCTCTGCAGAAATCTGCTTGGAGGCTGAAGCCCAACTGTTTATGCCGCAGCCCAACCCTCCTTTGTAGGGACTCTTTCATGAGAGTTGTCATCCATCTGGGAGGGCAGGAAGAGGCATTTTCTCTGCAGCTGCTCCCCATGAATCAGCTGGCAGCCGCATTGCCCATATTCTTCCTCCAGGACTGTTAGGACGTGGCATTCACAACACTTGTGAGTTTCTAATCACTCAAAGAAACCTGAAGCTTTGTTCCCAGTCAGCAGCCTGTCCCCTGGCAGAAAGAAGCTGGGTTTCTGCACTTTTGTTACGTGTTTACTGGAGGTCACTGCTTGTAATTTCTTAATCCCGGTGCTCAGCCTTTGGTCCTCCACAATGCCTTGCTTTTCTCACACTTCGCTGGCCTTCTGTGTTTCATATTAGGCAATCAGCAGGATGACAAATATGGCAGCAGTCGCCAGTTCAGCCTCCTGAGTGTTCTCAGCCAATATGCCAAAAAATTTTAATGGCTTTTCTTTTTTTGTTTTCAATAACATTATCTGGATGGTAGCTATAGGCATCTGTTGAGCTTGCCATATGCTCCGCATTTCCATATAGAAAGATGATAATGCTAATAAAATAATTATTTGAATAGCGCTTTATGGTTTAAAAGGAGTGATTTGATGTACACGTACATAAGTCCAGACCTGGAGCTTTTATACCCAATTAAAGCATCCTGCACTTGGGCACGCATTACAGTTAGCGCACAGGAGCAGTAGATTTGTTTGTATTTTCAGTCTGGTCATAAAATTGAATCACTGTTTGCCTCGAGCTTAACCCCCTTACAGCTGAGTGGCTGGAGCAAAACTACAGATTAATCTAATAGACTGAATCTCTTCTTTCAAGAGACTGTATATGTCCCAGCTAAATTAGATACGGCAATTTTCTATCTCTTGTATTTTCTGCTTTGTAGTACCACGGATTGCTGAGTGTCTCAGGGAGATCAGAGCACTGGTACTCTTGTGCCTGCCCCATAACACTTCAGATGTAAACATTGGTCCCTACCCAAAGAGGGCAAGGAGCATCTCTTTGGCCCATGCTGTCATTGTGACTAGCACAGCAACAGCTTGACCCAGGACTCTCAAGCAATGTCATGGTGTAAACTGGATACAACACTGCAGAAATAATACATTAACTTTTCAGACAGTACCGGCTATTTGTTTCTATGATTTTAAAATCTACAGTTCATAAAACCTCTAATACATAGCCACAACCATGTCTCTGTCTGGCAGGCCCTGGCCAAAAGACTGACTCTCCAGGTTGATCTCAGACCTCCCTTGTCTTTGTGGACCTGCCTGGCATTCACTGGATCTGACCTGTGGATTGACTTCCTGGCTTGACCTTGGACCTGCCCCATCAGTATGAGCTTGCATGGCCATCTAGTCACTTGGTTGAGCCTGCCTGTGATCTCGTGGCCTGCTCTGCTCCTTTGCTGACCTTGGTGGGGTGGGCTGGTGAGACCTTGCTGCCCCCTGTGGAGGGCCCCATGGCCCTCTGCTGCCAGGGAGCTGCTGGCCCTTGCTACACAATAATATCATCACTTTCTGAAGCAGAGCTCCAGTATTTCCTTAGCTAGCAAAAAAAAGCAGGATTGCTTTTGGGGTTGAACGAAGTCAAGCAGAAGCTTTAACTAAGAAGAGTGAAAATTAAAAAAAAAAAAAACCAAACTGGAACTAGAAAGGGGAATGCTGCTAAGCATGGAGATCATCTACAAGCTTCCCAGAGCATTGATTTCCATAGTAGATGACTTCACCCCCTTAACAACAAGTGTCCAAGTCAGACTGCTTCAGAGTCATTCATCAAAAATGGAAAGTATTAGTCGCTTAGTATTTGCACCCTTTCAGGCATCTCCCTGACTCTGAAACTGGCCAGCACTTAAATGAATAAGGCAGTGATACTAGAGAGTGGGAGCTCCTTGGTGCGTGTCTTAATCCCGTTAGTCAGAATGATGAAATCTCTAGCTGAACTGCAGCAGGATTTTAACTGGGTAAAGATTTAGTTTGGTTTGTTTTTCCCTTGTTACCACTGTGTAATCTCCTGTATTCTCAGCAGAATGATTTGAGGTCTGTTGTTTCCTCTACAGCATCTGAGGCTGGAGGCCAGTAGTTACATTAATGAAAAATGCAGCTCAGATCATCAGTCATGAAAAGTCACTGACACCTGTGATGCTTCCTGTGATCTCTGAAATAAAATAGTTAGGGCTGCAGTTCAGCCATCCCTAGTGTCCGCAGCAGGGGAAAAGTTAAATTTCAAGAGAAAACTCAGTTTTCAGGCCTTAAAAAGGTAATTCTGGGAACAACAATCAGGTTTCCTTTCCTTCAGTGCCTAGAGTCATGAGGCTAGGCTTTCAGATCCTTTCCTTCCAATGTCCTAAATAAAGAGGGTCATGCTAGGGTTGTGTCTAGACAAGTTATTCATTGACTTTACTGACCCAGGCCTGTGATCAGTCCCATGCTGTGCAGTACAACAGCAGTAGCTCAGAACTGTTCCTGCAGAAGAGGAAGGAAAAACAAAACGTCTGTTTCACTGCTAGCTGTGCAACTCATACTGAAAACGTGCCTGACCCATACCAAAATCACTGTCAGAAGGGCGTTGAGTAACACGTTCAATGGCAACTGTGGGAGAAGCGGATGCACAAAAAGTTACTTCATGTGATGGTTTCCCATTTAGCTGCTTGGCCAACTGATGGTACAGCTCAGAGGACTTCCTTCTTGGTGCACCCTAGCCACTTTCCCAAAAGGCAAAGGACAGGATGCGTAGTCTTTGCTTACTGAAGTCAGCGGCAGAGTTCCTGGCTCCTGTTCACCAGGTCTCTGAAGAAGGAAGAAATGCCTGTGTGGAGGACCAGAGGCATAACGTGGAGGTAAAACAGGTAGGTGGTGGCCACAGAGAAAGTGAAAATAGGACTTGCCAATGATGCACAGGAAATGAATGACAGTCTGTGCCCCACATCCAGATATACTTGGGGCCCTCTGAACATCTCCCCAGCAAACAAACAACACAGCTCCCTTCCTGCTTGTTCCCCTGCTTTCCCAGCTGTGGAGAGGGAAGTGACCCCAAGGAGTAGGACCCACATTCATTTCTGGGAATTTACGGTGATACGGTGTTGAGCTGGAGCCAGGGGAGCCACCAGAACAGGGCATGGCGGTGCTCCCATCGCCCCAGGTTAGAGGATACAGGGCATGCAGGCACTTGGAAAAGCTGACGTACAGGCATTAAACAGAGAAGGATTTGATCGAGTATTGCCCTTTTAAACTGAGGAAGCTTTGCAGGATTATCAATCAGACATATTGCAACAGAGCACGGGCAGACCTATAGAGATATTTAGCTATTGACTGGTTGGTTGTCACATTCACATGAGTAACTAGGACTCTGTTTGCTCCTAATAATACGAAAGGTTACATGGAGAAATAAACTAACTTCAAGTTGTTGGTTAATTTGGAGATTCAGTCTCCAGTCAATGCATTGATTTGGATGTAAATTGCTCATAGGTTTGTGTCCTTATTAGAGGTGCAGTGTTTAGGACAAAAATATCAATATTTTCACTAAATATTGTAAGTTAAGTTATTGCACACTGCATTCATTTTTATCTTAGTATGTTTAATTCGAAATTGCTCAGTACTTGAGGTTATGAGGTGGGCATTTTTACAAATTTTGGTTCTGCATTAAGGCATGGCTCAGTTTTATAATGCTTAACTTCCAAAGGTACCACGGTCTCACAAATCCCATTGCCTTCAAAGATATTTGTGAGTTCTCAGCACCTCTGAAAATCTGGTCATCCTGAATGTCTGTAACCACATTTTAATCAGCTATTTAGGCCTTTATGGTCAGTGCACACACTGCCTTATGCAATTCCCAGAGGAACCACCTACGGATGTCTCCTTACTCCCTAATTCTGAGGCAAGGAAGGATTATAATGAGATTGCCTGCCCTCCCTCTTTCTTCCTAATATTTCAGTGTTTGCAGAAAAGGGAAAAGATCTTCAATGCTAAGTTTTCCTGAAGGCCCTGCTGCCAGAGAAGATGCATTTTTTTCGCTGGTATAGGATAAGCTCTGCCTCTCTGGTTCCTCACTTGTGCTTCCAGGCGCGCAGTAACCATCTGCCTGAATGCAGCCCTACAGTAGCAAAAAATGTAGAATGCAAATAGGAAATGCCACAAAGCCTCTCAGAGAAGGGCTGCTGTGGGATGTGTGGTAGTGACAAAGCTCCTTGCAGGGGGGATGCAACTCTTAAGTTTACTGACATGGCCTTGTGGGACCTGCTCTGTCCAGACCTCACTTTCAGGCCAAGGTATCAGCTGTGAGTACCTTTTACGTGATCTCCTCTGTCCTCATGGAAAATGGATGAGTGTCTCCCAGCAAGTACAGAGGAGTGCTACCATACGTTCTCACACACCTCTCAAACTCTAGCACAGTCAACAAGACAGCACCTGGAGAACTTGGTGTTCCACGGGTATGTCATGGTAGGAAACACAGTAAGAGCCATTCTTCCTTAGGACAGTCTGTCACAGGAGCCAATGCAATTTGTCCCCCCTGTATTACCATGGGTATAATACCCCAGTCTTAAGCTCTCATGTATAAACCTGGGTTCAGATTTCCACAAACTGGTCCATTCTTTGCTTCCCCAGGCAGGGTGCATTTCC
>JAOXNO010000001.1:119673279-119686808 GCA_028565335.1 Limnodromus scolopaceus
AGCTCTCATGTATAAACCTGGGTTCAGATTTCCACAAACTGGTCCATTCTTTGCTTCCCCAGGCAGGGTGCATTTCCAGGCAGGGTGCATTTCCCAGCTGACAACACTGAGTGTAAAGGTATTTCTCAAGGGTTGAAAACATTTTATGAAACTATCTTTACCGGCCTTTTTTAATAGACATTGACATGGATCTAAATAACTTCAACCAGTTTTAGCAGAGGATGATGTATTGTATTTCTAAATTGCCCATAACATACTAGATGAAACAGCAAGCTAGAGAAGGAAAAACAGAGGGATCCAATAGCTGACATCGAGGTAATTCTGCCACATGTGCACTAAGCACTGTTTTGGTTAGATATGACAAAAGCTACAAGATGACCAGACACTCCTCTGGGGAAGGGGGAGACTGTTTTTTTAACATTTTTGCCAATGCATAGGTTCAACAATACAATGAAAATATTTAAAGAATACAAGTTAAGCCACAGCTTGTTTATAAGGTAGTTTGGTGTGCTTCTGCACTAAGATCAACTTTTCGAAAATAATGGCCAGAGCTTGGGCTCTGGACTGGAGTTCATCACCTGGCTGGGAAGGGCACTTTCCCTCAAAAGCAGCGTGCTGCTGGGGCTGCAGACAGACAACACACCCAGGAACCTCCTGGGCACACAACCATGAAACTGCTAGAGAAGACTGGTTTGAAAGACACTTCATCCAGATTGACCTAAAACATCAGGTAAATCATGTAAAGCAGTTGTTTGCCCATCTAAGCATCCTTTTGACTTCCATGTTATCAGTCAGCTCTGTTCATGGCATGCCTGCACTTGCATTCACTCAAGGAGGGAGAAAGCAGACATTCATTAAAAAATAACTTAGACTCACTTTAAATTCAACTCGTACCTCCAGAATGAAGTTCTGAGTTGGAAATACAGAATCAGCATTTGTGACCCAAAATCTAGGAGATTTATTTACCATGAAGAGCAGAGATGATGATATACTCTCACTTCTTCCCTATGTCTATCGATCTTGAATTGTCTGAGACTACCCAGTCCAGTAACTGTTCAAGCTCAGAAGTAGCTCATATTTTTGTAGACCTATAGCTATATATATAGTAGCATTCTCAATATCACATGAGGGTTTTTTTAAGCAGCATTTGAAGAAATTCATGAGTCACCAGATGACTCTCTTTGAACAATGAGAGCTTTATTCACCAGTAATGCAAAAACGTGACCAAAGCTCATAAAATACACTCTACAGAAGTTATCTGTAAAGGCAATAAAACAGCTCTGCAATACATTTCCTTAAGTGTCTTTGTCTTTACACACTTCAAAACAAAGGAGTCTTTTTTCATGCAGGTTGCATTATTTCAGTCTCAGTGTCTGATGGGCCTCCTAACTGACAGACCTTGAGCTTTGTGGGTTTGGTTTGACCCTTTACAGAAAGAGGGATTGGCATGATGGCTGATATGGGCTTGGACTCCTAAATCCCACCATACTCCATGGTAAGTTGGAGTCAAAGTTTTGATTCAAGTCCATCTCTAGTAAGCTCTTACTAATGTTTGCTAGCACACGGCATTTTTTAGCTGTTAGTCATGTTTGTTTTCATACTATGCTCCCCTTCCCCCAATTCCAGAACTTCATCTGCTATTATATCTGCTGAAAAATAGAGCCAGTGCATATAATTCTCTCCCAAGTCATGAAGACCACAAGTGATACTTGTGCTGCACCCATTAAAGGGGTAATGGGGCACTGTTATCATTTATGTTTTCATTGTGGCAGTAAGGACAAGCCGTGGTTTAGAGATTTCACAATCTTGCAATGTCAGGCAGACAGATTACTATGTAAAATATTCCACAAAATCCTGAAAGGAACTTGAAGTCAGACTTGGTTCAAATTTCAGCTAGATGAGCCAGCTGGAAAAATCAAAGAAGATAAAAATGGAAAGAGGGAAAAAAAAGCGCCAGCATATTTCCTCCTAAATTGTGTCAGTTTGATTTCTGGCAGACACAAGTTGGGTTTATTATTGTGTTTTCTAATACCCCCAAGCTTTGGGACATTTCTCTTTGCTATTTCTTTGCATTTGTCATCATACTACTAGCTGAGCCTCCCCAATAGCCTGTGTCTGGAAGCCAGCTGGCCCTACTCCTGAAAGAAGCCCCCATCCCTCACATCTCCAGGCACTCTGAAGCCACAGCAATGTTTCTTAACACTGGGGTTTTTTCCCATTAGGATCATACATATACCATATTTGTGTGTTTGCGCAAACATCCTCTCCAGGAAGAAGAGGCTGGGAACAGAAGGATAAAGGACAAGACTCTGGCTGCTTTGAAGTCCATGGAATGCTGCCATTGATTTCAGTGGGGCCAGGATTCTGGCCAGAGCTTTCCTCCAAAACCGACATTTGTGCCACATCTTTAACATGAATGTTACAGAGAAGGATCAAAAGGAGGGAGATGCTGTTCCCTCAGCAGTGGTCCCTCCTCAAGCAAACAATTGCTATGCCAAGACATAGCTATGACAGGAGAGAAATTCCTAGTTATCCAAGGTTGTTATGAAGGGAGGCCCCTGACCCCAGAGCTGGCTGAAGCATAGCTCAGAAAAGCAGTTAGCAGTGCTGTTTGCTGGTGGGGCCACCAAAAGCTATTTCAGAGCCTGCGACGAGCACAGTATTGCAGTCCTCCCTCACCCAGGCAGCCTCCAGCCGACACCACACACCACCTCTGCCCCACTCCTTGCAGGGCAGCCCTGACCCCACAGCTGGGACTCTGTGGGGTCACAGCAGGAGGGAATATCTATAGGCCCCAGGAACCATTGCAGCTAACCACCATCTTCTTGATGGCCCTTACCACAAAGGCACAGACCTTTGCTTCACAGCAGTGGCTATTGTCTTGGACATAGCCACTGAATGGCTCATAGCACTCCAAGGAACTTTAAGTACTGAGCACCCACACAGCAAGCCATAAAGCCACCTTGGAAAATCAGAGACATTAGCCATCCTCCTACAAGTAGGAGACTTTGAGTTAGCCTCAAAGCCTTCAGCCCATCTTCAGCTTCACTCTGGTGCACTCCTTTCATCAGTGAGTTTTTGAACGTTTCCACAAAGCAGAGCCATGAGCCAGCGAACCAAAACAGTCAAGTGCATTAACTGAGCAGCAGCAACTGCCACTAGAGAACGTGTAGGTGTTAAACAACAAACACCACTAAATCCACAAATAGCTTTTATCCTATTTGCTGTATCTCATACACACAAAGAAGTGTCTGCTTATTTGTTGCCTGTCTTAGCTTCTGCTTGATTTTGTCTTTATAAGGGATTAAAAACAAATTCTCAGCTTTAGCTCGCTGAAAAAATAGAGTTGGTATCTTCATTAATCACCATTCACAGCCTACTCCACCTTTGATCACAGCCACAGGACTCAGAACACTCACTACAACACACCTGGTAATGACATTGCATTTCAGATTAACAATCTGGTGCAAAGAAAAGTGTACCTCAGATTAAATGCTGTTCTTGAGTTACACAACATACTGGATCCAGTATTCTCAGGTTCACAAGATATTGAAAACAAATAGTTTGTTCAAGTTTGGTTGTTAACCTACTTTCTTATCATATGGTTTCAATCTTATTAATGTGGTTATGGAGGCTTTCTCTTCACATCTCCTCTCAGTGTCTTTGCAGCTTGAAGCTAACTCTCCTCCAAGAACCAGCTGTCCAGCTCCACCTCCTCCAAAGATACATGTAACACCATATAACACAGTTTCTGGCTATAGCACCTCTCTGGTACTAGCATTACAAACATTTTCCCTAAAACATTTTTCCAATTAATCTTATGGCAAAAGGATGACTTCCTGCAGAGTACTCAATTTGACTTGACTGCTCTTCTGCAAATAATGGGTTTTCTTGTGAATAGGCAGGAATGAGAATGGGGAAAAGAAAATGATTGCCACTGTGTCCTCTAACACCAGAGAGGGCACCAAGTAAAAGTTGCAGGCAGCACATTCATGTAGAAAACCAGAGCTGGTAGTTCACAGAATTAAGCTGTGGAGTCCCTTTTTATGGGGCATTGAGGGTGCCTGAAACTTACATGAGCTTTACAGAAAGGGATTAGATATATTCCTGGTGGGGGGAAATCCATGAAGAAATATTAAACAAGCTGTTCTCTTCATCAAATGCACTGCTATTCTAAATACGCCAATTCTAAGAAAAAGAACAGAATTTTAACTAATAGCAAGTTCTCCTTCCTATGAATCTTAGTAGGTATTCTAGTAATAATACCCAGAACATATCTCTGATTTAACAGTATTTCATGTAGGTCTGTGCAAGAGGTAAAAAAAGAATGGCAAGTGCATGATTAAACATCTTTGCTGTAGGAATAGTTTAAGAAGCTGTTGCTAGCATTAGTTTCTTGCATTTTTATGACCTCTCACTCTGATCATTTTAATTGCCTTTTTATTATATTTGTTCAATAATTTTTACATTCACCTCTAATTATATTTTTTTATTGCACAAAACTGGGATCAAATTTAGATGCACCGCTTGAAATGGGAAGGATGATAAATTCTGGTGCATGGCTGGATCATTAAAGTGAACACTGTTCCTTTAATATAGAAAGCTCCTGCCTGGAAATTCTATAAAATGCCGAGAGAGCCCCTTCTTGAGATAATCAGTCTGTGAGTGCTTGTTGGTGTCAGCAGTAGAGAGGAAAATCAGGAGCTAATGAACAACAGGCCACATCACTAAGTGTTTCAGCCGCTTCACCTTGACTACTCAGGCTTTCCACATTTTGCCCTATTCCTCTTAGGTAAAAACAAAACTCAAGGTGAATTCCAGTCTTTTCAACCAGATGGATGGTAAAACTCCTTCAAATATGAGGGGCTTTTTTGCAATCTGCTGGTAAAGATGTTCTGCCTTTTTCCAGCGAGGTTCTCCCCCGCTCCCTGGTAACCTTCCCCTTCAGAGTGGGATATCTGAGAGAGGAAAGCCCCATGCCTTGCTACCTGTCATGCAGCGTTCCTCAGAGCCAGGGCAACACTCACATTAAAGGAAGGCACAAACAATCAGCCAAAATTCAGAAGTACTTCCTAATCAATGTTCTCATGCCTTAGTTTTACCACAAGTATTCTTTCACCTCTGTTTTGGGCCAATCCAGTTGCTCTGCCTCCCATAATCAGTCCCCATTGCACATGAGTCTTTCTCCACGAACGAGGCTCTTCAGGCTCCACCCTTTGTCTGCAAGCTGTGAAGGGTCACCTCCTCAGGAGACAAGGGCCAGCCTCACCACTCACTGCAGGGAGGCATGGTGAGGTGTCTCTGCTCGCACACAGTTACTAGCCCAACATCAGATGTGACCTGCGGAGATCTGACGCTTTGTAGCACACTGGATGTAAACTACAACAATTTCACAGTACCAAGAGCTCTTAAAAGTTTCATGTCCAGTTAGGAGTCTTATTAATTAAACATGTCCCGTGTTATTACAGCTCTTGTATCAATTAAGCACTGAATTGGTGCCCTGCTATACAGAGTGACAATGCTGTTGTCCTTTGGATCTTACATTGGTGTTTTGACTTATTAGTTTGGTTGTTTAATCCAGATTTTCAAACATGTAATTAATAAAAACTGAAGGCTTCCATTATGTAGCCACGGCACTGGCCGTATTTATTAATTCAATCACTTCTCATGGGCTTGTACTAATTATATCACTTCAGTTTTATTTAAATTACTTTGAAACCTTTTGATTTAAAAAAAAAAAAAAAAGCCAAACAAAAGAAGAACTTTATATTCAGCTCAGTAATGCATCAGGCTCTCAATTTGACCAGCTCTCTCACTGGCCACTTTGAAATTAGCAACTTTTCATTTTTAGCTTTACTCCAAATCCATCTGCAAGACATTTGCTGTTTCTTTCTCCCCAGAGGAGGGAATGGGTAGAGTTATGAATTTGATCTCATTGATACAACAATAACATCAGTTTCAGCTGAATACAGAAATATGAAGTAAAAAGAAATATATATACACTTATTATTGAGTGGTCTTATATAATTAAAATTCCACAACTGGCTCCTGGGCTCTAGGTAGGAGTAGCATCCGTAGACTTGATCTGGTATTTCCTCCCTGAAGTTATGATACCTTCTTGGTTTAGGAAGAAAATAATTTCTTTTCCAGTTAATCTCTTCTCAATTACTTTCATTGCCCCCACGCTCAAGGGACCTGCTTTTTCTATGTAAGATAGGAGTGGCGTGGTAGGCAGTACTTGAGTGATACTCATGAAAGCCATAGTGGTTTCAAGGACCCTTGAGAGTCACACACCTACAAACTTCTCTGAGTGACCCTGAGAGCAGGGAAGAGTCAAAGCCAAACAATTAAGTTTGAAGCTCTCCCTTGTCTGGTAGGTTGCGTGCTGACATTGCAGCATAGCACACTGCATGGTGACAGCATGCATCCAGGGACAAAAAAGGGACATAAAAAAAATGCAAAAATGTCCAAAAAGAGTCACTGGGGTATCTGTCACAGCCACCCATGCTCTAGCTGGTGGTGTGTGGAGACAGGTTGTAAAGGCAATCTCTGCTTTCTGTCAGTCAGAAATAGAAGAGGTAGAGGAGTGTCCCCCAAAATATGATTCCTTTGCTCCACAGGGGAGAGAAACGGATGAAGCATATCTCCCCAGCGCTGCTCCACCTAGAGGGGGGAGGTCTTCCACTTGGGAAGAGCAGTGGAGCGTTCCCTAGCAGGGCACCTTGATGTGCTGCCAGGCAAGGATGGCAGACCACATACACCCAGACTAGAAGCACTGGGTTTTTCCCCTTCTCTCACTTCAGACTTTCCTGCCCCACATGGCTTATCTGCACCAGGCAGAACTAAAAAGACATTCTGGGGCATTTTTACTCCCACAGGGGACAGAAGCAGCAAGAACATCCCTCTGTTTCTTAGAGCAAAAGGCAGCCATGTTCTGCCCTTTTTCCCACAGTTTCATGGCTGCTGGGATCAAACTATTTTCAGCTCCAAAATAACATGAACCTTTGCTTATCAGAGAAATAATTTTAAGGGTTTTGCAAGAAATAGCTGAAGTGCCTGTTTCCACAGCAGCACCAGGAGCTATCGCTTGACAAGGGAGTCACAAGAGGCATCAGGACTGATTCTTTTTGCTCCAAAGGTACAAACCCAGGATTAAAGACACCTAACCTTGTTTAGACAGGAAACTGGCCATGCAGTCTAAAGAGGTACCCACTGCTATCAAGTTCTCTTTCCTTCCTGCTCCCCTGCTCCTCTGGGGTGCACAGCTGAACCAAAACATAGAGACAGCATTTCTTTTTGACTGAACTGGCAGCCCACCTCAGGGAAAGTACATAAACACCAAAAGAGCTACTGCGAATGACTGCACTGGACTGTATTTTACGTGACGCTTACATATCTGCACCTCTGATCAAGTAAAAGGAACCCCTCTCACTGAGTATTCATACCAAGCCTGCCACAGCTACTGACCTCGGCCTCAGAAAAGGCTCTAACTGGAACATCTATTAGCAATTTTATGTAGTGCACAAAATGTTATGCTTTTGGAGGCATAGCAATTCCCGCCCTTGAACTGATGTTTGTAGTGGCCAGGATAACCTCCAGCTGTCCACCTGCCTATACCCATGACAGGTGACATGTCCTAAATATGCACAAGATTCCTCTAAATACGCACATGCATGACAGTTATGGCAGCTCAAGCATCAGAGGGACACAATCGGACCGGCAGCAGCGGCGAGGATCACGTATTTTGTCAGACTGCAATAAACACCAGGCCTGAACACCAGGCAGGAGTCAAAATTTGCAGGACCTCAAGAGATGGGCTACTCCAGTGCTTCTCCAGCACTTCAAATCTAGGAATCCTCTTCTGAAAATAATTAGCAGGCCATCTTGTGCAGGGCTGTCACAGCAGCTCATCAATTTATAACCAGTAAAGGTCAGCTGAAACTGTGAATGTTTATGAATCACTTTCCTGTGATGTGTTCATTTGGCATGTGTGTGGAAATGTCCACACATGCTCCTCCTTGGCCAGTTTGCTTGCTTTGCAGCCATTCCCACAGGGCACAGGTGGAGAAGCCCTGGTCCAATCCAGCTGGACTGCAAAGTGGAGTCAGCTGTACCTCTGAGATCCCTGACAGCTGTTCTTCTACAGCACCAAAAAACCTGCCGGCAGTAACAGTGTGAGCTCCCAGATTAGAAAGACTCAGTGCTCCTCTGCAGAGGAGATGAGAAGTTTAAACTCTTTTTTTTGGGGGGGAGGGATCCCATTGTCCAATATGGTACTCCAAGTACAATAACCAGGAGATTTTAATTTAAAGAAATAAAAGCAGGAAGACTGTTGCCTACCACACAGATATAAAAAAGACAATTTCACGTCTGGATGATTGACTCCAATTTACAACAATCTTGTAACAATAATCATTTCAATAATGTGGCTTGCCAAGGGTTTTAGGGCAGCTAACTGAATTATAGCAAATCTTTACAATTACAACGTTTGTAATGAACGCAGTTAGTGAAGCCTCAGCGGCCTTCCCTTATCATTTACCATTGACTGATTGCTCGTTGGAGGAGGATCCCACCTTTCAGCAATGAGCAGCAGAGCAGCACACAAACCAGCCAAGCCTCCTGCAGCTTGAAGGAGACAGGGCTGCAGGGAAGGAGGGCACAGCTGATGTGCACAGGCTTCCTGTGCCCCTCTCCATCATTTTGGCTAAGGACTGTCCAGATTTCTTTATTCCTGACCTGGCTTCTTTTCTTCCCATCACCCCTGAGCATCTCCATGCACCCAGCGAAGAAGCAGCCAGCTGTGTTGCTGCACCTTTGCACAGGGCTTTGTTGGGAAGCAGGACAGCTGCTGGCAGGGGCAAGGAGGCCAGCTGGCCTGTGAGGCCTTGTTATGGGGAAGGCTTATTTGGGGTTATTTTGTGACATAACAACACAATAACAAGGGGAAAGAGAAAATCTGCAGTTTCCTTCCACCCTGGTCTCACTAAAGGTCCCCATTAAGGAAATATTTAAACTACTATTTTCCCTCTACGTGCTATATGTTTGCACACCACCTTGCTACAGGGCAATTCCCTGCCCCTGGGGGATGCAGGTATCCTCCTCAGGGCTAGGGCAGAGCAGGTCTGCTGTGTGCTCATGGACACTGTGTTTTGGGTAGAGCATGGGCCTGCCCATGGCATTCACTTCTCCCTTCTGCTTCTCTGTGGCTGCAGACTCACAGACATGGGCCACCTCCTCAGGCACATCTCTGCTCACTGGCCAGAGCAGAACAAAGCAAAATGGCCCCACACTGCCAGGAGGCTGGAGGAGATGGTTCTTCTCCTGCCTCAGGTGATGCCCCTTCATGCATCATTGGCACTGCCTGAAGGGGAAAGTAGTCCTGGCTGGGATCCAGGTGGGCATCCAAATAATGTCCTTTGGATGTGACATAATTTCTTCTGTTTGTAGAATTAAATGTCCCCCAGCAAGTACAGTGTCTTTTTTGCAGCTCATGAGAAAAACTCTAAGTACATTTTGTCCATGCCAAAAGGCATCACAGGAAACTCAGGTGGCTCCTTGTCCTGCACCATCCTAACATGCTGGATAGTCAGTGTCCCTACCATGAGGACAAGTCTCCTCTTGAGACTTGTCTCAAGTGAGAGAGCCCAGGACTGGCCTCAGGTGCTCAGGCTCAAGCTGCTCAGTGCGGTTCTTCTGAGCACACAGGCAAGACCTAATGTGGAAATCATCAAACCAAATATGTATGTCTATGTCGTTGATATCCACACTGGTGTTTGTTGTTGAGGTTCCTTCATAGTCCACAGAGATAAATAACTGCTTTCTCTTGTTCAGAGGTGACTTCTAAAACAGTTGAGAGATATTGTACCCAAGAACTGCCTGTTTCTCTAGATTTCCATATAGTGAACCAGAGGAGAGTGGGGCTGGGGTCAATGCCTACAGTGTGACACAGTTAAATGATGTGAAACTCAACCCAGCACCCAAAATAAGTCCTTTGGCTCGCACCCGAATATCTGCTCAGACAATGCCCTGTAAAGCACATGCCTGGCATCTTCCAGCTGCCCCAAGTAGCTCTTGCATGTATAAGAATTAGCTTGGCTACAAATGGGCAATGTGGATTACTGCAGCAATAAATCACACTTTGGGCTTATGTTTGGAATACACACAATAATGTTGACTCCTGCAAGCAACTAGTGGGGGCACCTATCTAGGTTAGTAGATCCTTGGATTCATGTTACAAAGACCAACCGTCTTTTGGCTTGATACAACATTCAGCACTTCCAGCAGCAGCCAGTAAGTGTAAATGTGCTCTCAATCGGTTTTCTTTATTAGCCTAATGTCAATAGGAAGTCTTCATACCAATGATTGTAATGTGTGACTGTGTCTGAGACTTCTAAAACTGTCATTTGTCATCACATAAATAAATAAGCAGTAATGAAAGCATGTTGCAATCTAAGTAGGCTTTAGGGAGCCCTCTGTAGTGGTATTGGACCAGGTCATCTCTCTGCATTTGTGCTTAAGGGCACAAGTTATCTCCTTTCGAAGTCAATGGGATTTTGTAACTTAGCAGTGGAAAATGATCTTTTTCATCACCAGCAAAAAAAGTCAATGGTTCAAAAATTCCTAGTATGCTGAGACCACTATTTCTCCTGCTGATAAACAGTCTTTCGCTCTTTCTTTGTGTCACTTTATCTCCTGACTGCCTGTGACAGCTGCCTCTCATTCTGATACTGAGAATTTCCTGGGAAAGTGGACATCTTTTTCTTCTAGGTTTCTGCAGCACCTGATACAGGAATAATGATAATAGTTCTAATATTTCCAAAGGAGATACATAGGGACATAATAGATTTTCACGAAGTGAAGAAATCAGTGACCTCCTGTAAGGAGCAGAGCTAAAAGACCCGAGTGCTCCTAGCTCCCAGCTTCATGACTGGCTTCGTCACTTTGCAGTATTGAACATTATAAGCCTGGGGTATCTACTATGCTGCTCTGGTTTCTTTGCCAGCAAGAGTTATAACTAATTCAGTCAGGAAAACCAAAAGCCCACCTTAGAACTTTACTTTTTTTCCCTGGTGACTTAACTCTCATGGTTCTTGGTAGACAGCACTCCTCATACTCAGTCTGTAGACAAAGCTCAGTTTTCTTAATGTCAGTACAAGGAGCCAAGGTAGTTCTGCATTGCACAGATGTACAGCACCCTCGACAGAGAGAACAAAGAGCTCCCTCACATTCATGCATATTATACAACCATTGAAAGAAACAAAAATACATTCCCAATAAAAATTAGGAGGTCTTTTGTATTTGAATTATTCAAATATGACTTTGCTTTTAAACCTCAAGCTCAAGGTAGGTTTCTTCCACAGCATGGCCTACATTCAGGATATTGAATATATAAGTATATATACAACTGAATATATAACTGTGCTGAACAAAGGGGAGAATTGGCAAAGACCTGCCACTGAATCTCCTGCCCCAATTACCCTCTCTCCCGGGCGGTGCTGTAATTGACTTCTGCTCTTTATTAAATGCAGAAACACTTAGTCCATTGCTTCTGCCTCTGAGCTTAGCAAACTACCAGCTGAGCCTTTTCTTAACACCATCACAGGAACAATAAGGAAGCAGTGTGAGCTTCAGCTGCAGCCCACACCCCCTTCTCCCCCACAGCGTATCCCCATTTTGAAGGGAAGGCAAAACCGACATGGGGTGTGCTCTCAGAAGCAGAACCAACACTACTTGTCGCCCTGTCCTAGTCGCAAACGCATTTTGTTTTGCAAGCCTGGGGTGGAGAATACCCCAGTCACCAGAAGAGAAGCTATATGCTTATGACACCATTAGGAAAAATCAAAACTTCAGTTCTAAAAGCAAAAGAAGTCTTGTTCTCTCCCCTTCTCCCTGTTAAAAGCAGCTACATAGTTTCAACCATTTCTGCTAAGAGAAACCGGACTTCATACTCGAATGGGCAGAAACCTCGCCAGGTTTTTTTTGCTAGCAAACCCTCAGCAAGCTGAAAAAAAAGCAAAATTTCATTTCTTTCAAAGACTCAATGCATCCACACAGGGCTGAGCAGCAGCTTTTTCACTGGGTGGGGGCATGTGTTGTAAAGAAGGGTACACTGTAGCTGCCAGATGAACCATTAAAGGCATCCCTGCAGGCGAGCCAGCAGAAGGCAGGCAGTGAAATTGCTAGACCTTTTTTTGTCCCTGACAGAACAAGAATTTTATCTACTCCAGGGGAAACGAGAGGAAATGCTAACATCTTCCGCAGCCAGACATCATACAGAAGCAGGGGTTAGCCCTTAAAATACCAAATTAAGACAGCAGAAAGTTTCGGAGTCTCTGAGCTGTCTTTAGAAAACAGGAGCTGTCAACAGCTCAGCTATACAGAGGTTAACACAAGCCAGGAACCAGTGCCGGAGGGTGCAGGGGAAGAGAAACAGAGTCAGGGCAAGGACTTGTTCCTGCAGTACTTTTAGTATTGATTTTGGGTTAGAAACTCAAAGTGGAGAATTTTTTGCTGAATTGATTATTTATTTATTTATTTACCCAAGGTTTTGTGACTGAGCTGTGACATCCTGCCGGGGAAAACCTGAGACAAGGTTGTTCTGCCTTGTGGCTTTGGGCACCAGCTCTTCTGGGCAACATACATGGATGTTCAGTCAAAGCAAGTGCAACATGTTGTGTTTTTAAGTTGATGATGCTTAGATATCTGAAAAGTAAGACAGTTGTTTCCAACTAGCAGCTGTTATATCCCAGCCCATCAGCCCAGTAAAAGAATTTGGTTCTTCTCCAGCTCTCAAATGTGTGAAAAAGATCTGAAAAACTTTGGGAAAGGATCACCTTCCTTCTGTGGATGGATTTTTCGTTTTTTCCACAAGGAAAATGTGTTGTGATAATTGACAAAGAGGGTAGAAAATGCTTGGTAAATACTGGCTTCAGAGAGACAACCGCCCACACACCTGGCTGAGAAGTAGTTGTGGTAGCTCCACATGATTCATTTAAAGCATTATCACCTCCCATCATTGACAAAGTTATCTATTTGTTCAATATGTTCAAAGGAGAGGTCTAAATATGCCCAAACTACATGCAAGAGGATCTTTAGAAGTTCTGTATGTGTCAGAAGGGTCTTTTTACTCAGCAGGTTGCATTTTTCAATACCGGTAGAATTTTAATACAAGAAATTCAGTTCAGATCTTCCATACATAAAAACAAGCACTCTAGGATGAAAGCTAATTAAACACCTCAAGTATCACTTTTCTAATATTCTAGTTTTTCTATGCATATTTTTTCTCAGTCTCATACTGAAAAAAACTTGAAGAAAATATAAAATAAAATTATTATTTATCCTTTTGTCAAAGAGAAATCCCTGATCTACAAAGCTTGAAAAGATGTAGTTTGAAAAGATCTAGTTTGCATATCCATCAGATTTTGAAAACTTTTATACCACTTGATCATTTTCTTTTTTCTGTAATAGAAGCATTCAAGGGAAAAGTTCTCAATAGTCAAGTTCAAAATCTGCTGCTACCCATTCTGTAA
>JAOXNO010000001.1:119686908-119706094 GCA_028565335.1 Limnodromus scolopaceus
TTTTTTCTGTAATAGAAGCATTCAAGGGAAAAGTTCTCAATAGTCAAGTTCAAAATCTGCTGCTACCCATTCTGTAAACATGTTGATTTTCAACACTTGCTTATGATCAATAATACCGAAAAGAGAAAGCAGAATAACTCCTCAAAGGCCCTTCTCTTTTCTAGCGCAATGGAAGACACGGAAGTATTTGACTTTCTCCAGTACTCCATTAAAATGAAAAAATCAGTAAAATGAGCCTGCCTAGTTTTCCCCCTAGTCCTCTTAAGAAACCACATTCAAAGTCTTGCTACAACATTTTGGCCGCTTGTTCTACTATTTCAGGTGATCCACAATACGTTTGTCTTGCCCAAAGCGTTTATCATCATCTGTCAGTTTGTCTGCTCCTGCAGACATCAACTCTGCTTTACCTCTGGTGGTGACCTCTTCAGAAATGCAGTATCCACAGAAGCCCCTCCCAAACTCTCAGCTCTTCAGGAGTTAGAAGTGAATAATGCTTTTTCCTAATCCCAGATTAGGCAACCAGATGTCATAAAATCAGTGTTTAAAAATCTGATATATGTTATGGAGATCGACGGAGCTGTTGTTAAGACTTTCAACACAGATGCCAATTACGGCAGACAGCCAAACAGCTGACCTCTACAGCTCTAAATTTTGTAGCTAATCACAAAGCAAAGTGATGACTTTTGGTCACATCAGACTGGGCTGAATTTAAGGCCTTAAGGCAGACTTCAGAGCAGGAAGACTGTTTTCCATTGCCAAAACAATAAAGCTTGTTCGAAAATATATTGGCACTAAAAGGTAGGCTAATAACAGCATTTTAGCTTTGCATTTTCATTTTTGAACATTTAGCTTGATCTTTAATGTCATGCCAGAGAAGGATATGCGTGTAACAATGAAGTGAAATGAGAAGTGTTATTATTGTTATTAACTCAGAATTTCTTATATAGCTTACATTATAAATGTTTAGCCTCACAGTTCAGGTCTAAGTTTCATACATTTGGATACTGATCTAGGAGTAGTATTAAAGATATTCTTAAAAGTAGTTTCCTGTAAGACAAATAATTGCTATATAATTAAATTTTGTGCAGCAAAAAAAAAGCAAGAAATAAATCAACATTAAGAATCACCAGATTGGTTCATCCCATATGGCTGACACCTCTGTCTAAGCCTTGGAAAAAGGAGGCATGGGCTCATTTATACTCCTTGTGTAAACTAGCCTTATATTTATCCACAGAAGTAACTCCAACCCAAAAGCTAATACCAGAGGTCAAAGAGGATTGTTAAAAGAATAAAGTTTTTAGATACCAAGGCAATGGACACTCTTGTAAAATTTCAAGGCAGGCAGTCAAAAGAAGCAGAAGATAAAAATAGGAATCTGTCAGCATGCATCTTTGGGACATCATTTATCCTATTCACAGCTACCCGCAGGAGCGAAAAGCTTGTTACTGTTCACTGGTTACAAAATGCAAAACAAAGGTTCAGAATTAAATCCAACTGCTTTCAGGCCACATTTCTTTAAAATGTTCGTGACGTTATTCCCTCTGAATGTTTTAAGTGAGGCATTGGTGATGCTGTTTCATGGGTACAGCATACCTGAAACTCTCTCCTAAATCCAGCTGTAGATCCTCAGTGCCTTTGATAAACAGGCATCTCTCACAGGCTGCAGCTATAAAACACTAAGTGCATGAAGCGAGCACACCCTTAGAGAAACTCAGTCCTTAAGTAAACTGTTGCATCTAAATTTTTTTCCTCAGTTACATGGATTACTATTTCAAATATTTTCCAGAACAGATTCTGTAATCTCGGTGTTAACAGAAATAAAGGCCAAACCAAACCAGAAAACTTGCAAAACATGCAAACGTGATAGACCTATGACCTTCTGGAAATGCTGTCCTCAGACAAACCTCGTCCTTCCATTCTTATCCCTGTGTTGTACTGTGGCAGCAAAGAGTTTCCTACTTCCTCTGAATAACTGCTCTTAACTGGAGGCTTCTTGCAAAAGTACTTCAGCTTCTCATGGAGGCCAATGGGAACTTTGCAATCAGCCCTCAAGAAGAGCAAACCCCACCAAGAACTGGCATTCTCAGTAAGGCAACACTGGAATGAAAGACACAAACCTGGCTTCTTGGCTGGTGGCACAAGAAACAGCCACCATCAAAGAGGCATGCAATGTCACTGGTGCTGTAGCATAACATTAATAATGTGGGGGGACCTTGCCATGCTACCACGTTTAGCAGGCTGGCAGAATAGTACCAACCACATTTCAATTTCAGAAAGCAGTGACTAGCACCGGGAGCAGAAGAAGTTGCACACAGTTTATTCCAAAACTATATATAATTTCAGACACATTTTTATAGAAAGTGTCTGTATAAACTACTGTGAGGAGCTTAGGCTTTTTAAACACAAGAGAACATTTTTGACAGACGTTAACTTAAAGAATACAGATTCCTGAAAATTAAAGGTTCTTTTTCTCTCAGATGCAGGACAGTTTGCTGCATAAATAAGCAGGAAAGGGAAGCTGATAGTATCTTTAATGTCTTTAAGAAAACCCATGTAATACATTAACGTGTATGAAAAATCAAAGTAAGAGTTATCATCTTGCCAAAGCAATATACCCACTCTGCAGCCCAGTAGCAGAAAGGCAGTGGCTGTGCAACAACATCCAAGTCCCTGCTGCCAACAACAGAACTAACCTCATTATGTTGTTCTGCAGAGTCTGGAGTTGGCTTTACTTGTTGCTTTCCAGAAAAAGAAATAATATATATCTTAATAAGAGCCCCTTATAGAAACAAGAAACCATTTAGAAGTTCTGCTAAGAATGCCAACTCTGCCCCCGAGGTATGTAAAACTGTGGCAATGGTAGACAAGAGAAATTATATATAGGTGACACTGTTAAAGTAGATTGCTCTTTAATCGTCTGCCCTGGGCAAATATTATCATCTTTTTCCATTCTTCATTCTGCTTCTCCCCCACATCCCTGACACTAATGTAAAGTTTCATTTTTCAACTATTAATAAACTGGTAATGTTCTAAAAACCTTACCTCTCGTTGAATAATACCAAATTAACAGCCTAACCACTGATCAAATTTATTTCAATGTAAAGGAAGACCATCTGCTTTGATATCAGTGACACTGTATTAGGTTAAACTGGGAGAAGATCAGAGCCACCCTCAAGATTACTGTCTAGGATAAAGCTTTTTCGTCTTTTCCTCTCCTGTTCATTCATCTTCATTCTGAGGCCAGATTAATTTTTGTGAACCATATTGCTTAAAGATCAGACTGCATATGAATTTCCACCAATTTGATTGAAAGATGAATTTTAAGCTGATGCAATGAACAACAGCAAAATATAAGATTTTTTTGAAACTTCTTTCCAAGAAGAATTTTAAGTTTGTTTAAGAGTGGCTCACACTGATTTATCTTGAGGCAAACAGCTTGTACACATGTTTAAAAGGTTTGTCCTCAGCTAGAGGTTACAATCCATCAGCTGAGATGCAGGAATTAGCTCAGCTGCCCACACTTAGTCTTTTTGAGCACAAAGAGGCAGCAGCTTCACAAACAAGTCAAACCTGTGCCTGAGCACCTGTCTGATCTTGGCTGGAGTCAATTCCTTTCTCATTTGACCTAACCTGGAATAATCCATCATCTCTCCAAAACACAAATATCTATATGGGCTTTGGGGCTTGTTGACCAAATCAAATACAAATTGATTCAAGTTGCATCAATACAATTTACTTAGGTCCCCTCACTCTTACGCACTCCAGATCCTAAGCCCATCATCTCAATCCAAATTTAAATAACCTCCTGTTAACCAAGCTATATATGCTTTGCCCCACAGTGAGTATCCCAGAAGTCCTTATCTCTGCTTTGATTGGTCCTAATCCTGCAGACCTGCTGTGCGTTTCTCTCTGCTCCCGTGGCTGTGATGTCTGGTATCAGTGGGAGCATTGGGCAGCTTGCAGGATCAGTCTCCAAAGCCCTGATTACGATGGACACTGAGAGATCCATGCTCCCATCAACAGCACCATGGTCCCATGCTGCCTGGTACTTCTCCCAACCTCAGGGGGAAGACACGTGGCTGGTTCATGTTTTCAGTGTGTACCTACAACTCCTCCCCTACAGTTATATTTTTCCCTAAAGTCAAGGCTTCACTTGCGTGCTGAGTTTCAGCATGCGGGAATGTCTTGTTACTCCTCCTCCGTATATCCCTCCACTTAGTTCTCTGACATTTTTCTTCAAACTCTTCCTTTTCAGCCTGTAGCTGTTTGAGATCATGATTATTTAGCATCCTCGCTCTGGCCTCTAATTTTCTAATCACAGCAACTTTTATTTTCTGTGTGGCACACTGCAGGAACAGCTGCTGTTATTCCACCAGGATCCTCCTCCTTTCTCCCTCAGTCTGGCTGTCAGGAGACTGCAGGTGTGCTCCAGCTCTCCGGGTCCTGCCTGTCTGTGCCAATGGAGGGCACCAAATTTCCTGGTGATTCCCCACGTTCGGGTGCCCCTCACCTGCCAGGGAGGTGTTTCTGCAGCCCACAGCAGTGGTAAGAGCACAGAAAAAAAGGCTGGTTTCATAACAGGTTTTCTAGGAAGGCTTCCTTTATTTAAATTTCAGGGAACTCGACCGTGGCAGTGCTGCAGAGTTATAGCACCCTCACTCTAAATCTGCCCAGCTTTTACTACGTGTCCTTCCCTGTGTCTGGCTATTACATATTTGAGGAGATCCTGTGTAAAGCCCACCCGGTACCCCATCGAATCCTAGCATATGCTGGCTAGAGCTTGTCTCCAAGGGAGATCCTAGTCCCTGTGCCGTCTCCTCAGCACCCCAACCTTATGCCTGCTGCTGGGCTCCACAGGAGCAGGCAGACGTTTCGGATCAAAGTTTCTTCACAGGTGGAATAGTTTTCCAGTCAGCCTGAAACCCTTTCTGAAAACTAGACCAGCGTTCTGCAAGGAAAGAATAAGCTTAATAAAACAGTCTTGGAACAAATTTATAAAAATGAAAAGGAAGCTCTTGCTCTCTCTCAGCTAACTGCATCCTGCCTTGGCTCCAGATGCTGCTCTCTTTATTTCATCCAGCTGAAGTGCTGTCAGGGCCCATCTCAGCTCCAAGAGCCACAGTCAGAGCCTTAAGAGCCTGGAAAGCCTGAGCAGCTAACGTTGAACTCGAACACATTCATAGCTTTCCAGCTCCTTAGGCAAGGCACAAAACAGGATGCTGCTCTGGGGCTGCTCCCATTCCTACAGACCCCTTTTCTCTTTGCAGGTGGTTTAGGTGTAGACATGGAGAGTTACCTGCAGCTGATAAACTCAGTCTTTTATCAAGAGATGCATTTTTATCATGCAACCTGTGGGACTGTTACCTCGTACAGTCTGTCTTTAGGAATGTGGCTATCCCCTGGGCATAGGGGGGCTAACACAGTCTGGTGTCACTATTTATTTGGCCAGTGAACTCCAGGCTTTCCTGAACATGAACACAGACAATAATGGCCAGGTCAGGCATTTCCCCTGCGAGCAGCACTTACACTCACTGTGGCTGAGGTGCTCCCTGTACTCCAGCAGGGTGACATTTAATCCTAAATCCACTGTGATGAAACATGTCTCTGCTGCCAAAAAGGGTATGTCTACCCTCCCTCTCCCCAGCAACACTTCCCCACCCCTTTCCCTGTAGCCACCATTATTATAACCAACTCAGGCCAAACAGCTCTTCAGTGTATGTTTTGCTTGCTGAACTCCCTGAACCACCACATCATGGAGTTGAAAGGAAGCAGCCGGAGCCAGTGGTCTTGCTCTTTGGACAGGGGGAAGGGGAGCACAGCTACTCCTCTCAGCAGCAACCCTCTGTTAGGTGATGTCTCGTCACCATTCAACAGGGCTTATCCGAAAGGACATCGGGACTGCAGCCTTCCTGGGCCTGGTCCAAATGCCGTTAGGAGCAAGACTCAAATGACTTTCAGACCACAGGTGTGCAAACTCACACTTGACAGCTGTTGCAATAGGTCATAAAACATTGTCTCCCATGTCCGACTTCAGTAGCTTCATGTTCGCTTTCGGTGAGAACAGCACAGGCTTTCTCAAGGAGATGTTCTGTCATCTCTGTTACAGGATTTGATAGGAAGCGAATGGTAAATGTCACTTGCATCTTCACTTACCAGCCAGCTGAAACTCAGCTTGATACTTTTGGACTTCCACTTTTAAGTGCTTGTTTCTTGACTATTTCAACAATTTAGATAAGCTGGAAAAATGCAGCAAGGACATACACCAGCCTTCTGGTAATGAATTCGCTTCAAGCTACTTGATGATATATGGAGAGCAGCAGCTAAATCTAGCAATGACTTATGCTGAAAGCTACCACCGGTGATGAAGACCTGTACTCACCACAGTATATCAAGTTTAAAAGTAGGCCTGAAAAGCGCTGGTGAGCCAGTGAGTAAAATGTTGGCATTTTACTTTAAGAACCATGATTGGAGTGGAAGATGTTGCCTTAATAAAATATGCTTTGTACCTACTCTTGGTAAATCACAGAGAAATTGACAGTCTATACAAGAGCGGAAGGCTAGAGCTCAGCTTGCAAGCAGACTGAATTACTTCTCACTACAGATTTGAGGTTATTGGCAGACAGCCCATGTTGCCATTTAGTCCTCATAGCAAGCATGTTTTAAAAAATATTTTCCATATAGACAGACACACTGTAGCCACTGTGACTCCAGAGAGCTGCCATATAGGCCTTCCTGCCCTTTGGAGTCTCTGGTTTGATTTCCAGGTAATAGCAATCAAAACAGAAATTGCAATTATATCTGTACCAAAAAATTGCTAGTTCTCCACATGGCAAATCACAAAGAGAAGGGCGAAACATTCCTGAGGAATGAGGAGAAACGTGCTGCTTTTTTTTTCCTCCCAACAGTTGCAAGCATGTCCTCACCTTGGAAGAAAAGAAGCATTTCTGACAAAGTACTGCACCCTGACCCTGGCCCTCTGACAGGGCCCGATGGTTTTGTCACGGGCAGTGGTGACACTCACACTCCACAATCACCCTATCTGCATCCACACAGACAAGGCAAGAGTTTGAAATTACATCATCGTGATGTAATACTGGCACGTAATAGCCCGCTAAATCTTGGTAACAGCTGGTGACCAGTCACATTCCAAGAATGGCATCTCTGGTTTTCGCCTCTGCTCTTGCGAATACCAATCTATAACCGTGAATTTGTATGTTCAGAAAAAGTCAACAAACTGGAAAAGTAAGCACACCTTCGCCCACGGTAGGGCTGTAGGTAAAAAAATGGGTAAACCTGACTGTATGATATATGTGAGAAACACATAAACACTAAAGAGCTCAAATAACAGGGAATGAACTCCGTCCACCCTCAGACCCATCACTGCTGGCTGTTCGCTGGCTGTTGGGGTATTTTGTAAAGCAATGCTGTGTAGAAACAGCCTAAATCCATCAATCCTTCCTTGGGCCGAATGGGCACAAGGAGGAGGCAAGCATTTGCAGGACTGACCCTCCCATGGCATTAGGTCAGGCAACGTCTAGAAACAAGACTGCCAGGATGGCAAAAACCTAGAGCCAACTCTATTACCTCTCACAGTCCTGAAATCTGCTTTTGAAATGCTTTGAAACTACTGTGTCTTTATCAGAATGTCTTCAGCTGTAACTGGGGAAATGCTAGGCAGAAAAAAAATGGTAATTGTAATGTTTGCTTATACTTGATTACTACATATATTTTTTTGTCTTCTCCCTTTTATATTTTAGACAAGAATATCTCCATATTTAAATGCTTCTTAGGTTGCTACTAAAATAATCAATTAAACACTTTCAAAAATAAAACCCCACCCAGATTTACTCTTTAAGATATCTTCTTTAGCTTTCTCCTCAGGGAGCAGGAGTTCTTCATGGCCTAGGCAGACATGCTCACCTCTGAGGTATTTTTAACAATGTATTATGGCTGCTTATTAGTCCCCCTTTTGAGAGACCTTTAGGCTATTGCTTTTTTGCATGATCAAAATAGACTTGCACCAACTTCTGGGTGACTAATTGATGCAAATTATACTGACATAGCTGGTGATTTTCCATCTTTAAATTAGCAACTGTTTCAATGCAAAAGTCATTTAAAAAAAAGAAGAACAAAGTAAATAAAACCACTGTGGTGTTGCTGGCTAGGCTTTTAAAGTACTTTTTAAACTATTTTCTTTTAATTAGCTCAGCCAAACTTCAAAGGCTGTTGTTTTAACATTATTGTGTCATTGTCTGGTTGAGTCTAGTTTGAAACTGTGGATGGACAAGAATTGCACAGTTGCAAGAACTATGATGGTGTCAGTGCTCAGTATGGAAGGAGGGAGAGAGAAGGGAAGGAGGGAGGCAGGGACTGAAGGAGACAAGTTTTTTTATTACAGAAGGATGACATATGCATGTTCAGCTCCAGTATTAGTCAGAACTTCCTTCTCTTCTTGTATTTTTTTCATATCATGAACAGACTGCTTTTCAGAAACCAAAAACTCAGTGAGAAAATCCAGAAAAATGTATCTGTTTTAATAACTGTTTTCTCCTGACTTTCCCATAATATCCACTTTTCAGTTTGCCAAATAGACTTTTAGTAATAGCTTCTGTTTCCCACCCTTCCCAAGCCAATCCCGTTATTTCCAAAACCATTTTGGCAAAGCAGTTGTTTGAATTTCTATAAAGATCATGAATGAAGAGCCTTG
Organism: Limnodromus scolopaceus; assembly: GCA_028565335.1. Lineage (NCBI taxonomy): Eukaryota > Metazoa > Chordata > Aves > Charadriiformes > Scolopacidae > Limnodromus > Limnodromus scolopaceus. The sequence goes on from JAOXNO010000001.1 coordinate 119,695,616, forward strand.
ACTGTCTCTGGCCCTCGTCACAACATAGGCATGAACTGTAGATCAGCACTCAGCAGTAATCAAAATTCGTAGCGCAAACGTGAGACGGTAAGGAAACCTGTAAATGAAGTATTTTAGGTGATGTATAGTTCCTCATCTACAGTCCTTCATAGGAAGACTGTGCAGTGGAGACACGTCTAGCCCAGGTCAAGGTGCACCGCTACCACAGGCACCCTGAACAGCTGTGGGTGAAAGACACTGTCATCTGCTTTCCCCCAGTGCAAAGGCTGCCCATGAGCGTGGCCTCGGGGTGGGAAGGAAGCAAAGACTGTTGTCCCAGGGCACCTTCAGGAGCGAGGGAAGGGAAGGTGCCAGGTTGAGGAATGCTGCTGTCTGTCTCTAATGCCACTTCATGGCCTGGAGAAGCTGGCAAGTCTTCCGGTGTTGCCTAAAATAGCTGGAACAATGTAGACAGCTACTTCGAAAAACGTGCCTAGGGTGCTCATGGGCACTTCTCCTGTAAAACCTGTTTCACTCTTTCCTTACCCAAAAACCACTTTCCCTTTGAAGTTCACACATTGCATGCTAACACGTGAGTGTCTTCTAATCTAATGTTAGCAGGAGGAAAAAAAAGATCCTAAACCTCATGATGCAACCATGATTCCCCTGGAAAAACAGGCAGTCTCGTAGCTGTAAGCTTCCTTTTGCCCAGACTGCTATTGTCCCACTTACTCTGTTAGTTCTTTAATCTCAGTAATAGACTTGTCACTTAACATTTTAAGAGTTTTGGAGCAGGGTTCACAGCATTTTCCTGGAGCTAGGACATGATTACAGCATTCAAAGATGTGATATATTAATAAAAATAAATTAATCTGTTACAACACAAGGAATTTCTTGAAGCATATTTATTAATTCCACTGGGATTATATGAACTGCTCAGATCCTTAGGATTGCCTTTTATTGTGCTATAATTTATGCTACTGTGCAAGGGAGAGTAGACCTGGTACCAGCCTGCTTATCTACCTATGAATAGGTCAAGGATTAAACGTTATCAGTGTGTTAATAGACTTGCCTGGAGAGAACAAGAGTAAATGCATCATCAATAAAGGGAACCATGCTAAAGTTAAAAACTGTTGAGTTTCTAAAGTCAGTTGCAAAGTGTGTTGAATACATTGGCTCTCAGCTTTGTATGCCTCTGAATAGAGGATGTGTAGCTCCACAGTGACTTCCAAAGTGAAATTCTGCTGTAAAATGAGAGCACAGGCCGTCTGCAGGAAACTTATTCTGCTGGTGAGCCCACAGGCAGCTGGGCTGGAGCATCTCCTCTCCATGGGAGGGTAGCAGAGAGGGAGCCTATGCCTAACAAGGGCAGTAGAGAGACCAAGATGGCGCTCAATGTCTTTACCTCTGGGACATTTGTGGGTTTTGGTGTCAAGAAATCAAACAGGGCTGCTTAGGGAAGGTCTTGCAAGGAGATTCCGGACAGAGTTGTGTGGATACCAATATCTCTATGGCTTCAGAAATTATATACATTGTATTTTTTAAAGCCTTCCCTGCTCTGCTGTCTGAGAATGAAGGCAGCCCCCTCAAGACGCTACTTGGCCTCTTGTGACCATGCTGCAGTGCACACGCTGTTGACACCTGTGGCCACCCATGTTTGGACTCCAGATCTCAGGGGGATGGTCATAACCAAAGCTTCATTAGGCTCTTGCTTTACTTCCTCCCTCTTTATATGCAACAACAATGCGTGCCTGGTCTATAACCTGTGCTTTGTGCTTTTATAACTATGCTGTAAATTGATTAATTAGCTGCAATCAGCTAAACCTGGGGGGTGGTTAATATTCAAGAGCGCTGATCAGCCACATGGCTTTATATCTATCTACACAAATTCTCATGTCTTGCTCATCAGGTACAAAAAGGTGCTCGGAAACAAAGCTTTATGCTGCACAGAAAAAGGTTTGTTTAACCTGAATAGTCTTGCTTAATGCTGACACCGGAAAGTCAGAAACCTCCACATCAGCAGGTTTCTTTTATAATCTCCTGAGGTTCTACTTCAGCTGTTCTCTGCCCAGCTTGAATGTCTATTTGCCTCATCACAAATGATTGCCGATTTATTGTCAAGGGTAAAATTACCTACTCTAAATCCCTGCTAATTACCTCACTTACAAAAAACGATGAAGGAAAAGATTAGGTGTATTTTTTATTTTTCCAGGATTTTATGGGGCTAATGTCCCTCGACCCTAAATTGAGACTAAGGCAAATTTTAACACAAAAAGCTGTATTAGAGCAATATTAAGAATGCAAATTGAAGTTGTAGTAGTGAAGGATTACAAAGATAGACCTGAAATTTCCACTTAGCAGCCTCTCTTTGCTGCATCCTGTAAGCACGGGGACTTTAGACAACAAAAGTATACTGCCTACAGATTGGAGAGCCGCGAGCTACATGGATAATAGCAAACCAAACAAGGTCATGGCCTGAGCTCAAACACCACCCATGCATGTCTGTAGTGTTTACACGTTAACACACCCCCTGGTATGGTTTAGGTTCATGCCCATCACTGCTGTGCCACGCAACGTCCATGCATGGTCCAGAAGTAGCCCTGAGCCATGGCTGCCCTCGTTCGGCTATACGGGCAAGGACACCTGCTCCCTGGGAGAAGTAAATGCAGCAGCATGGGGGCAGGTAGTGCTACCTCACATTCCTCAGTGAGGAAGACCTTGCTCCCATCTGTTTTACCTCCTAAAACAGGCAGGCATAGCTATTTATTATTTTTGTACTGGTAAGCCCCAGAACAATACTTTATTTTTTGCATCTGGATTTCTTTTCTTTTTTCTCCCTCCTGTCCTTTCTGCTTTGGATTGAGCCATATCCTCAGTGCGTTCCTCCACTCCCCTTGGCACATTAAGAAACTTAACTGAGTCTGACTGCGCTCAGATCAAGCACAGCTTCTCAAGGGAACTGCGCGCAACCCAAATAAAATTAAATGTAGGGATTAAGATGAATAGGGGAGGATGTGATTAACACAATCAATTAACGCAAGTTCTCCTGTGTGGAATAAGACCTACCACATCCATGGTAAATTCTCATTAACTTACTCATTTTATCATGGATGAACATACAGATAACACATCACAGTCTCTTTTTGTAGTTGATGTCCACAATACAGACAGAAGTAAAAACGGGTATAGCCAAGTTCAGGCCTTCCCGCTGGCACGGCTACAGCTGAGTGCTCTGGCGGACAGGGGGGCTGATCTCCCCTGTTCAGGGACTCACATCTCCAGACTTGGAGAGGTCTGTCTGTGCAGGCTGAGCATCCTGCTGAAGCATATTTGTGTGAATCTGTGTGGGGAAGAAGGAAGATGGGAAGCAAGAAACACGTAATCTGTTCTAAGTGTACATCAACTCCAGCAAGGGGAGTCGGATAAGCGAACACTGAGTGTGGAGCACTCAGAGCTACGGCCCAGTCCTTGCTCCAGATCTCTGCCTCTGGGAACTGGGGGTAGCTGGCAGGGACAGTCAGTTATTTTCTTCAACATTTATCTGTTTTAGAGAGGACTAAAACAAACACTTTGCTAAGGCATTGACAGACCTTCTGTGGAAGCAGGGGAACACAGAATCACAGAATGGTTCGGGTGGAAGGGACCTTAGACATCATCGAGTTCCAACCCCCCTGCCATAGGCAGGGACACCTCCCACTACACCAGGACACCTCCCATTAGACATGGAAGCAGAGGAATTTAGGAACGACAAAAGGCAGCCCCAGACGCCTTCCTGTCTGCTATCAGTCCCTGACTCCTTGAGCTTCTCCATTGCCTTTTACAACTGCCCAGTCCTTCCTTCTAGACTGTTCCTCCAAACCCCTGGTTTTGCTGTTGCCCCTGCTCTCAGCGCCACTTTTGCTCCACTCTTCCCAATCCTGGCTTTCCCTAGCCTCCTCGTCCAGCCACTGCTTCCCCATGGAGCTCCCAGTCCCCTTTCAGCATGCTGCTCCAGTGCTGTAGTGCCCGTAGTGGCCGGCAGTGTGTGTGTGTGTGTGCATGTCTGTGAGTCCGTGTGCACACACACGTGTGTTTGTGCACATGCCTGCACCAGCTGCATGCGGTTGTACCCGGTGTGCAGTTCAGCAGCCTGCATTATATTTAATGCTTCCACAACAGACAAAATGCATTTTTCCTCTTTAATAAAAAAGCTGGAGAGAGAATTTTATTTCTTTCCTCATTTACTCTTACAAAAAGGTACCGTGGTGTTGCTCTAGGGCTTTTAAAAATTATATGGCAGTTATCTCCTTAAATAAGTAACATTTACTGTGATCTCAGGTTCCTGAGGAGCCTCCCCACAGCCACCACCTGGCAGACCCAAAACAAGCAAGGTCCTGCTTGCCTGAGTAAGGCTTGCTCCAGAACTGCCTTCAAAGAGCTGAGGTAACAGCAGGCACAGCATCAGCAAGACATGGGGTTTGGTCCCAGTTACTGGGGCCTCTTTCTAAGGGCCATTTCTGAGGTATGACAGCTGCTTTCCATCTCATAATATTTCAGCTATATGTAAAATATGGTGATAACACTTAAAATTAACACCAGTTCCAGAGTAATTCACAGAGTTAGACATATTTGTCTTTGTAAATTACAATCTTATTCAAACCTAAATGTGTTAGGAAATACCTCGAGCACAAGTTTTAATAGAGCAAGTCTCTTTAGAAGGATTGAAGGGAGGTGAAAAGCTCTGTAGATCCTCTTTCAAGAAAGCATGTAGAGGCATCAAAGGGGGGTGAGGTTGTTGTTCTGTTCCTTTTGTTTGTACAAAAGCTGTTTGGCATCTATATTGTATGTGTTTGTTTGTTTGGCAATAGTCTGCCATATGGCTTTTCTCTTTTCTTCCAACTGCAGCTCTATGTTTTCTAAGAAGCATAAATCATAACGACAGGTAAAATAGCAAATAGCAAGACTTTTGTCAAAAATATATGTACATCTAGTGTTTTAAGAACATAGATTAGTTTGGGTTGGAAGGGACCTTTAAAGCTCACCTAGTCCAATATCCCCCTGCAATGAGCAGGGACATCTTCAACTAGATAGGTTGCTCAGAGCCCCATCCAGCCTGACCTTGAATGTTTCCAGGGATGGGGCATCTACCACCTCTCTGGGCAAATTCTTCCAGTGTTTCACCACCCTCATCGTAAAAAATTTCTTCCTTATACCTAGTCTGAATCTACCCTCTTTTAGTTTTAATCCATTACCCGTTGTCCTATCACAACAGGCCCTATTAAAATGTCTGTCCCCATCTTTCTTATAAGCACCCTTCTACTCTGCTCAAAAAGTACAGTTCAAAGCTCATATCAAAATCACACTTCTTCATTTTGTGTTTTATTTGTTTGTTTTGATTTGTACCCTCAAAATAAGCCAACTTTACTCTTACAGCCATTCCTCCTTATGAAAACAGCTTAAAATGTTTTCTTCAATGAAACCTGGACACCTGCCTTATTTCAATAATCTCTCAGTTCTTTAAGTAAAGCAGGTGCTGTAGAGTCAGCCCAGCAGAAATTGTACTTTTCCTACTCATTTTTGTTATCTAGATTCTCCCTTCTAAAAAAAAAATCACCTTATCCTGCATATCACCCAGTCTCCAAGAGGTTTACAAAAGGCCACTGAAAAGAAAATAATGCACAACATCTGGAGGCTGCAGAGTGTGCTCTGCCCAACCTCCTCCCTGGGCTGGAGTCAGCTCTGCATCCTGCTGACTCAGACCTGCCACGCTTTCAGAGTAAAATATGACTAAAAAGTGCTAAAGTAAGTGTTCGTCTATAATTAAAATTTGCAGGCTATGTCTAAATGAGTTCAAAATACCTTTTCCATAAAACACTATTCCTATAAAATGAGATTTTTCTTTTCAGATCAAAGAATAGTTTTAATAAATGGGGACAAAATTTTCTGTCACAGCATTTCTTACAAAAGGCGGTGATTAAACTTCATTTTCTAACCTGATCCCTCTGACTTCTGAGAAGCTTTTCCTGGTCAGGTGCTGGCAGCAGCCTACCCCTCGTGGGCTTTCCCTGCTGTGCAGGGACCCCAGGGCCAAGTCTGATGATCACCGCACAACTGCGCTAAGTGGGTAACCAAGGGTTGTGGTCACCTGAAAAAGCAGCAGACAAAATCGGTGGCTGCTTCACGCCTGTCTGCCAGATTATTTATATCAAAGACAAGGTCACACAGTCTTAGAAAATACCAAAATGCGACAAGAGCTCTCAGAAAACACCTAGAGCTCTCTTAGCCAATTCCCCTGGTTTCCTCTATGGCAATGAAAGCTCTTCCCCGCAGCCACGCCAGAGCTGCAGGGGAAGGTGATGGCGCAGCACAGCAGCATTTTTGCTCCAGAGGCTAGATGCAACACCCGTGTGGCAACCACCAAAGACCAGGCTTCGAGCTATGAGATATTTCTGGGGAGGTTTCAAAGAGGCTGCTAGCTGCTACACAAGGTGACCAAGGTCTCTCTGGTGCAACTGTGCCAGCCGGCTAGTTTTCCAGCCGTGTTTTGTAAAATTACTGAAATTTCTATTGACCTCCAGTAACACAAATAATTTTCCTCTATTGTGTTTCCTCTATATGTGCTAAACAGCATCAAAAGCATGCAAAAGGGAATCTCTGTCCTGCTGGCGTCACTTCAACACAGTCAGAAGAAAATCTCAATGTAAGCATTTTCTCAGGTGTCCAAGAAGCTGTATTAGGAATGTGGCTTTGGAGGAATAAAAAAAATAACTCTGTTTCCAAGTGTGAAATTTTTTTTTTTATAATTGTTCTTATTGTTTATTACTGACCCAGAACTCAGGCCAGATTAAAATACCAAGAGACAGGCCCATATAGCAGACAGTCATGGTCATGGCAAGCATTAAATGGATGGATGAGCAGATGAAAAAAGAATAGCTGCAGATTCTAACACTGAAAAAGGCATTAGGCATGCTGTCTGAGTCAAGAAGAGGGAGGAACACTATGAAAAGGGTGAATTGGGAGTGGGAGGCAAGGATGAGCTGAGACCTTCTCTTCCACCTTCTGTTTTTTAAAGAAGAAGACAAGAGGTCTGGGAGAGTGGCTGTGCAAAGAGCTAGGGCAGCTGAATGAAAATAGATCAGATCCCAGACATGCCTCAAAGAGCAGTGAGAGAAGCAAGTCTTCAGCTCCAGAAAGTAAACCAGTAGGTGTTCAGGATACATATCCAGGCTGGCTTGTGGGAGCTGAGAGGTGTTTCAGCCTCAGCTTCCTGAAGGCAGAAACCCCAGGCTCCTCCGTCCAATTCTCCTCCCATGCCCACTCCAGGATGGGTGGGAGCACCTCACTGGGGGGAAACCCCACCTTGCACAGCTGCAGCACAGCTGCCAGCGCAGGCATGGCTGGACAGCAGGCTCCTCAGAATATGCACAGATTTGTTCACCTCTTAATGGCAAGAGCCCTAAAGGATTTAAAATGGTTAAGCTACATTTTTTCACATGTTTGAATCATGCTCTATTTCTCCGTGCTTTATGGTAATGAAGAAGTGGTTGGCCAATAAGGCAACCCCACTCAGGCAAACTCTTAAAAACCACGATCATATTTGCCTACAGCTTGGCTTGTAAAGATAAAATAATGGAATAATAATAAATCCTCCTCCCCTGTCACTTAGGAGCTTTGTTTTTCCAAAGTTAAATAACTTAGTGCATTGTGGCAGTGCACAATTTACCCTTTCAGCATGTGAGTCACAATCAACTTGAATTACTTAAGCAATTCAGTCCCTGAGCCCCTTTTACAGTGGGCACCATTGCACTGTTTGGCATCCAGCCTGTGATTTGTAAATGCATCTGAATCTCCCACATGCGTGCAGTGCTCCCCTACATAAAACTTTATATATTTCTACACTCCTTCCAGGAGTCATATATTATTTACATCGTCTGTATTGCAAACATACCAGAAGCGCACTGCAGTTTTCTCCGGAGTTCGGCTGGCTTTTCATGTTTCCCATGCCTGAAAGTATATTAAACATTCCTGCTTCATCCTATACCTCCACTTTACCAACTACACAGCCTCTTTTATGCAGAGCAGTACTCCCCCTGTAAGTGGGTGAAGGTTTGTTTACTCACATAACGCAGGACGGCTCCTAGGCTAGTAATTCTGAAAAAGCAGCTGTAATGGCTGTGAGAAACAACAGAACGAACTGGGTAGCAATATTTCCTTTTCTGAACATGTGAGTGGGCTTGTCTAGAAGTGAAGGAGAACTGAAAAAAACAAGAAGATAGCTAGGTGGGATCACCAGGAAGGAAACAAGCTGAGGTTGGCTCTGCAGTTATGGTAACTGGTAGGAGCAGTGTGGAAATCCAGTGTGGAGAAAAAGGAGAAAGGCAGCCCCGCAGTGTTCCCGTGTGCAAGGCTGAGCTGCAAACTACCTCTCTGCAACCACCCCGAGTTCTGGGAAATCACTTATGTGGCTTTTGAAGTCTTTGTTCTTATATGGATCCTTTGTTGCTTCAGATATTGATCAGCTTACAAGATGTTCTGGGCAAACACAAGAGGAAAAATGTCGTTTGGGAGAAAAGCGGAATATTGCAGAAAGTAACATTTCTAGAGCGCACATTAGAACCAGATGTTCCACTCAAAAGTATTTGTGGTCAGGGACTACACTGAGAAACTGACTGCTATAAAGGGAAAAACCCAGAATTACAGCACGCTAGATACAAGAAAAAGTTATACCAAGAGAAAAAAGAAGATTGAAGAAGAATATATTAGGTGTCTTGCACTGACAACTGTAATTACAGGTTACTATCCAAGCAAGGAAAAGGTTGGATCCAGCTCCCTCCTCTTCCACAGATGCGCTGCTGGACTTTGACCAAACCACATAGGCTTCACTTCAGTGTTGACTAAGGACTTGAGGGCTTTGCCACACTGAGAGGTTTTATTTTCCTCTTCCACTGCGCCTTAGTCATAAGGTCTGGATGCAGCCCAGAGGCGGCCAGTTCTGGGAGGGCTGGCAGGGGCAGGGCTGGTATGGCAAGGTGCTGCATGGCCACTTCTTCAGGGTGCCATGGAGAGTGTGAGGAGGAGGAAGGTGGCTGTTAGTACCTCAGGGCCCTTCCCAGACCAGCAGACTCTTTCCAGGGTGAGGATCCCCTTGTAAATGGGGATTGGGCTGTTTCTCTGCCATTTTGAAGAGCTGTGAGGCACAAATTCACCGATACATTTAGGTCACCCACATGATACAGTGATGGAAGATGTGGAAAAGCATACAAATAAAATAAATAAATACTTCAGTCATAAATTTTAATGACAGAAAAGCATAACAGAAGAACAGCCATACTGTTACCATACGGAAAAGCAAAGATTCACCTGGCTCTATACCCTGAGTGTGGTCAGAAGTAAATGTTTAAATGCTCAAGTGAAGCACATAAGGAGTAATGCAGACACTGAACCACCCACCCCCCTGCCTCCCAGCTTCTGGTCATCAGTGACATAGTGACTTCTGAGCTGGGGGTTTCACCCTGAACATCATTTTGAACAGAAACTGATGGTCCTGTCCTCTGAAAATTTGCCCCATCAGCTTTTGAACCCATTTATTACTTTGGTCTCCATAATATTCCATGGCCATGAGTTGCTCAACTTCACCACATGCTGGGTGATGAAGTGCTCCCTTTTTAAACGCCCAGCTGATTATTTCATCAGCCCTTATTCTTATATTGTCAGGAATGATAATTAATCTCTTTCCTCAACTACCCATTACCATTCATGATGTTATCAGGCTTCATCTCTTCCCCAAGCTGAAAATACCCAATATATTTCAGCTTTCCTCACACTAAAGTGACTCCATTCACCGAGCCTGCTTCTTCCTTTTTCTGGGCCACTTTCAGCTCTCTGTTCTGAGCTGCGGTGATGAGTTCACCGCATAATATCCAGGATGCAGATGCATCATGAATTTATGTGGTAGCATAACTGTTATTTTTGTGTTTGCTCTCTATTCTTTTCCTAATAATTCCTAATAATCTTTTTGACCACCGCTGAGCAATGAACTGATTTTCACAGGGACTTATCAGTAATGACTCTCAGATCTCTTTCCTGAACATTAGAAGCTAATTTAGAAACTGTCATTCTGCATGTAGCTATGGTGCTTTTTTCCCATATGCATCACTTTGCATCTATTGACATTGAATTTCTTCTGTCATTCTATTGCCCAATCACTAAGCATTGTGAGATCCTTCTCCAAAGGCGAAAATGAGAAAATTGATAGTGAAATCTGGCCAATTTCATGTTAAATGCATTTGTAATTTCATAGGAAGCATAGTCAATATGTGAAGAATACAACTCAGCAAAAAACATACCTCTTGCTGCCAAAAAGTCATGGGAAGTTCATCTCATAGAGGATCAGATTTCTAGAGAAAAGAAATTCTTTTCTTCATTTGTATGTGGCTGAGGGAGTAATAGCTTTCCAATCTAAACCTGAAGTCTGAAACATCTATGATGCAAGGAGGGCTGGATTTGGCAATCAGGCGGTCA
>JAOXNO010000001.1:119716586-119728926 GCA_028565335.1 Limnodromus scolopaceus
TGCCCATGGCAGGGGGGTTGGAACTAGATGATCTCTAAGGTCCCTTCCAACTCTAACCATTCTATGATTCTATGATTCTATGATCTTTAGACATCTAACCAGTGGGACTTTACAGGGATCTGATTTTCATACATCATGCAAGCCCAGGCCCTTCAAATATGTTTTGTGTTCAAAGTCTTCCACCAGCATATTTCTTGGGTTATACAACATAATATATGCAAACTACACCATAAGATAGTCACACATGCACACACAGATTTCACAGACCAATAAGCAGAATGAAAAAAGTAAGAATTCACAAAGTTGAGAAAAGAAATAGTATAAATGGAAATTCATAGATATAAAAAAAAAAACGGTCTATACTAAAACAAACCACTCTTTATTTTATTGCTACTGATGCAATTCGACATTGCACCACTAAATTGGCTTTGATCTTTGTCTGTGTTACCCTCTGTTGTGGTTTAGCCCCAGACAGGAATTTGGACCATAGAGCCATTCATTCACTCCCCCCTCTCCATGTCACCCCAGTAGGCTACAGAGAAGAGGGAGAAAAAGGCAAAAAAAAACCCCAAACTTGTGGGTTGAGATAAAGACAGTTAAATAGAACAGTAATGGAAGAGAAAATCATAAATATTATAATAATAATAACGGTAAAAAGGATATACAAAAAGAGTAATGCAGTGCAATTGCTCACCACCCAATGCTAAATTGCTGTGCCCATCCCAAGCAGTGATTGGAGATTCCTGCCCCCCAGGCAACCCCCATTTATATGCTGAGCATGGTATCTATGGTATGGAATATTCCTTTGGCCAGATTGTCCTGTCTATGCTCCCTCTCAGCTTCTATGGGAAGCTGAAAAAGCCCTTAACTTAACATAAGCATTACTCAGCAACAACTAAAACAATATGTGTTATCAACATTAATCTCATACTAAATCCAAAACACAGCAGCTACTAGGAAGAAAATTAACTCTATCCCAGCTGAAACCAGGACACCCTCCTGTGAACACAAATATAATAGCTGTTTTCTGCTGTGGTAGCAGTGTTTTCCACTGCAAACGGAAGGGATTCACGGCCTCTCGGGCTTGGGCTCGTGCCAGGTCATGGATCTGTTGCCAGATTCTTTGTGTGGCCACCTTCCTTTCCTGAACTGATGTAGTCCACCACTTCCCTGCTCCCTTCTGCCTCTGGTCAACCTGGGAGAGGGGTCTCCAGGAGGTCACACACAGCCCTTGCCCAAGAAAGACTTTACTTACACAATACAGGTAACTTAAGCAGAAGTGAATGCACTTTCTCACCTTCCACATACAGATAACTTCCCACAGAGAGTCCAGAGAAGGCCTGAGCCTCACAATCTGTGCTAAATAAGCAAAAACAGTGGGATTTTTGAAGAGGAAAATGTAAAAGAAAATCCTCCTTCAGATTATATGTAAATGCTTGTAAGCAGGTGAAGGTGCATCGCTTCAGTCAGCCTGTTGCCCAAAACCAGTAGGACAGAAAAGAAATTTCAATAGAAATCAGAAAATATCCCAGACTTAAGCAGACCTGGCTAGGCTTATCTCAGAATAGCACTATAATTGCTGAATCTGGGCAAAGCTTTTCCAAAAAGATGGAAATGGGACAAAAAAGTAACTGGGTGGCTTACACATAAGTAACTACCAGCATAGGTGTACTCTAAACCCACCATGCCTTTCTGTAGATAGCATGAAATAGTGACTCTAAGAGATACAAATAACTTTAGTATATCCACTTCAATATATGCAACTAAGGGCATTGACATCTGATTATGTCTTAAAGTATTAATACTAGCTGTATGATCTGTTCGCCAGACCACAAAAAAAAAAAAGACTTGTGACCACATGGTGAACATCTGCACTGGCTCTTTGGATGTCTTTTCCTTCTTGACTCTGGAATAGGAAAAACTTGGTATTCATACCATCACTTACATTTCCTCCATCTGATATGTATTAAGGAATCACGACTTGCCACATTACTCATTTTTTTCCTTGGGGAATGTTTTTTAGACAGTAAATCTTGCTTTCCTTTTCATGTTATTCCATATGAAGAACACGTTTTAAACAAAAATAGTGTGGCTTTGTTAATGAATTTGAAGCAATGAGGTGTCCACACATGTAATCACTGGGTCTTAAAACCTTAGCACCTCTATTTGAACATGGAGAAATGCAGCCCCAAGCTGCATGTCCAGGAGAGTGGAGATTCCCTGTTAAAGGGAAGCTCCCGGCTTGAGCCTGTGACGGAGGGAAAGGATAAGATGAGTCAGGGCCCATTTTGCATCTCCGTTATAGGAGCTTTGGGGTGGTGAATATCAATTTATTAACTTAATCAATTAAGTTTTAAGGGGGGAGCGTTAAAATAAAATGAAAAGGCTTTTCTACACAAAAGATGGGTGTAGTTCCCTCGGACAGACCATGGGGTAAGCACTGCACAGCAGGGCATCCTTTGGGTTCCCTCACATCCCCAAGTCTCCTTGGGAAGGCTGCAGAGGGTGTTGGCCACCCCAACACAGTGCTGGGCCAGCCCTGGCCCTCTCTCCTCCCATCCTAGTCACCAACTGGCCACTTCTCATGGGGGCGTGTGAGGAGATGAGGCCAAATGGGGAAGGGGCCACAGATCCCAGGAAGAAGGTGGTGCTGGGTGAGCTCCCCGTATTGTCTGGGGGTGAGGGGAGGGACATGGTCCACAGGAAGACAACTGCAAGAAAGTGAAGTGCTTTGCACACCTCACACACACACATCCCCATGTGGCACCATATGGCCAAGGACCTGTGTCCTCTACAGAGCTCCTGGTGCAGCCCGTGCCTTCATTTTCATTCCAATGCTGTTTCAGACTTCTTGGGAAAAAGCTGAAGGTCGCTCTGCTTTCCAAGCAACCTCCTTCTTTGGAAGTGTTTCACATGCACCCATGGCAGCAGCAACCATGGACTCCATGGTTCTAGGCTTGCCCATACACAAAACCCCCAGTCACCCACAAAAGTGATGTCAGAGAGGGATGAAGTGCAAATAAATTTTGGATGCAAAAAATTGCATTTGTTATTCCAAAAATGTCTCTCACTGAGAGGTTAACGCAGCATTCAATGTGCATATCCAACGCTTGGTTTAGCTTTACAATTCACTTTCAGTATATGGTCAAGATCTACATAAAAGATTTTAACTTTGTAAAGCGTCTGTTATTATCAGGATTTACTTAGCTTTCTTCAGCTATACAACATGGGGCAATAGTGAACAGACCGAAGGATCACTGAACTTAGGGCAAGGCTCTTACTGATTTGAACCATCTGGTACAAGTGATTTCCTTGAGTCCAGGGCATACACCCCACAAATTACTATAAACTAATAAAAATGTACAGCCTACAGGAACACAATGAAATACGATAACAAACTCAAGCTGTTGAATGAACAGTATAGCAAACAGCTCCCCAGAATGGTTTGTTGATTAGTCAACACCAATGTGGAAAAACTTCTCATGGATAATTTATGGTTCACATAAAGATCACATTATTATAACATTCTCCTGTTCACTCAGACATAATAAAGGACATATTCCAAATCAATATTTATTATTTTAGTTTTCCTTCCTCCCTACTGTTAAGCTTGACATCCTTCTCCTCCTCATTTATAGCCTGCCATTGCTAACTGAACCCCTTCACAACCTCCAAGATAAGTATCTGTAAGAGATCCATATATCATGATAGCAATAAACCAATCCCTCCAGACACTTTTAGCCACAATGGAATATTGTCAAGCTCAGAAGACAAGTTTCTCCCTGAGGAGCAGAACTACTGAACCGTGATTTCCTGCAGTTCAATGTCCCACAGCTTTCTTCTTCCACCCCAAATAACCCCTCTCTGCTTCCAGTATCATAAGTTCACCACACATCCCCTAAGTCCTTTCATAGTATCCTCCATGTCCCTGTAACATTTTGCCTGCAGTATCTCCAGTTGCCTTCACATCTCCCAGGCTTTCTGATTACTCTGCTCGTTTCTACTTCATGCCCTTGCTGCCGTTTTCTGTCTTGCCACAGGGGAGGAGACAACAGGTATTGGAACTAGGCTGGAAATACCTGGTCTGCCAGAAGGTGCCTGCCAAAACCAACACAGAGCACTAAGTTGTTCAGACAAATCAGGAAGAAAACCTCTGCCCTTTTCCCACCTGCCAGGATTTTTTCAAAACTTGATTGATAAATTAGGATTGCTGGAAACGCTTCACCTTCTCAGATTTGGTTCGACACATCCAAGAGTGTCACAAGTTACCAGAGGGTCATCAGACAGACAATACAAACCCCTTACCTTCTTGTCTCAACACCATAAAGCCAACCACTTGCCAACCCACCCAATACTCCACTTTTCAGAGTCAGTCGACTGACTCACACAACTCCACATGATCTTCACTAGACTGACCAAATTCTTCTTGAGGTAGCTTTGCCAGGCATCTATCACCACTTTTTTGATGTCTAGTGCTAAATTTACATTAAAAAGGTCTGTTTCTTATTGTTGGCAAAGTTGCCAAACCAAATCTACGACAATGTCAATTTTGGTTATGCTGCCAATGGTTATGCCGAGGTGAAGCACTTCTTTCATTATCATGTTATTTATAGAATTTCCTTGTTCAAGAAGAAGCAAAAGAACACAAAAAAAATTACTTGAAGTATAGGAAAAGTGTAGGAATTGGACGGTTAAGACAAAGAAGGCTGCAGTATACACATTTTCTTCTGCAGTTCTTAGAAACAAAGTTTAGCTGCCTGAATCCTAGTGGTTTGTACTCTTTGGGCAAATATTGAGCTAATATCGTGATTCATGTCCCTAGTCATACTCCAAAGCAGCACTGTGTTCCCTCCACTGTGTTTTAGATGTGTGCAACAGAATGTTACTGTTTGATCCAAAACATGTTTTATGACTTGCTTCCTTTTCCTTTGGTGCATTAGCAGAGGTTTTTGGCAAGCCTGGCTCCTTTTCAAAGGTTATCAGAACAAAAGGGTGAGATTCTAATTTCATTGAGTTGCAGGAAACTGAGTGGGTGGGAAAAATACATTTTACATCCCTCTGTGAGGCAATAGCTGTCCCCTGTGGGCAGTCTCTGGCCCTATCTTTTCTTCCATGACAGAGTTTCACCTTTGAGTCGTAGCTTTCACCAGAAAGAAGTGAGAACATATCTTTGAAGCCAGTTTGACATCAATTGATCATTTCGCTCACCTAAGACTTTCATTTATATGCTAACAGTATGTTCAAGGCTGCCATTCAGCTGCCAGCTAGTCCCCAGATGGGTACTGAAGTTTTCTTAGGTCACCTCAGCACTTAGCAGTGACTCAAGACTGACAAATCAGTAAGAGCTCCTTCTGTGGTTGGGGCTTCTGGGAGTTGAAATGCAGGCTGGTCTCGCCAGCCAGCTTCAGCACAGCAGCCAAGCTTGGAGAATGACAAACACCAGCTTTCTTCCACCCCAGGAGGGCCACAACCCTGCTGCTGCCCACGATGGGGAACAGCAGCCACCAGCACAGGGCATGTGCAGGACACAGGAGAAGAGGAGAGGTATGGCAGGGCGAGGGGGATGTCTCACATGAGGAACTTATCTTCAGGAGACTGTTCACAACTGGGTGTCTCACACAGCAGAAGAGGAAGAAGAAGGACTGCATAGCTTAGGTTCAGCCCTGGGCTGATGACCCCAAGGTGAAGTATAGACACAGTACTCTTTATCAGCTTGGGTCAGAGCTAGCTGGGAGATCTTCACACAGAGATGTGTTCTAGCTTACGTTGTACATCCATCTTGACCAGAAGAGAAGTGGCTCATCTGTTGCTATGCTCACTGTGTGGCTCTCCTCCTTCACACTGAGCCTCCTCTATGTTGTCACATGGCATAGAGAGAAGGAGCTGTATGAAGGTATAAGAACAAGAAATGGCAACAGACATGTTGATGGGCAGCATAAAAACTTAAAGTGCATATGTGGCAAAACACGCACAGGCAGAGCTGAGGCAGTGCAGGCTTTTCCAGCCCATAACCAGGCGCATGCAGCCACCAGTCCAGGAAACCTTGAGGAGAAAAATGTTGCTGCCCACAATGTGGAAGAGCCCAGGACTGACATTCACTGTCCTGCACAAACCTCTCCGCTTGTGCCCAGATGGGCAAACCTCCTTCAGAGTGTACAACAGTACTGGCGACTTATGGCTACTTAACATGGCAGCCCTTCCGTGGCCTAAAGGGACTGCCTCCTGTGAGACCTCATCAGGCAGCACCTTCCTAACTCCAAGTAGAGGTTCAGACTATATGGATGTTGAAAGCTGCTCAAGAATGAGAGGAGACATGGCATCAGTAGCTGATAATTTAATTGTTGGAGTGAGAGTAGGGTGAAAAATGGTAGAAATTATTGAGGCCATGGTCTCATGCATGGTGGTAGATCTACTTCACCCAGCTAAAATCATTCCTGCTCCTAGCACGGCACAGCTGTGTGTGGTCACACTGGCAGACACGTCAGGGAACAGATTCAGATGGAAAAAACTTGTTCAGATTATTTTTCAGATCATCAGACATTTTTGTTGACAATGAGACAGAAAGTGACAGGAGAGAGAAGGGATGAAGGAAGGTCAACAGGGAGGAGGGGGGTGGAAGCTGTTTAAGACAGCATCACACTCAGAAGAGGACATGCAGGCCAGTGAAGCCTAAATTCTATCTTTAAGTGACTCGGCATTCTCCAGATCTCACTGGAAAAGGGGATCTGGATTTCACAGGCACACAGGATTTTTTTTAGTGTTGCCCAGGGTCCATATCCCTACCATATCCATTATCATCGTTTCATTTCAGCTTTTGGCCTAAGGGGACATAGTATGCGTGTAGGTACAGTCATGTGCAAAATAAGAGATGAAGGAAGAAAAAATACTGGGCCAGACCAAAGCTTGAATCTTCTGTGTTTTTTCTCAGTAAATAGCTCTATTTTCCTGATAGGGACAGTACTTAGTTTTCTGCAGTTTATATCACGATATTACTGAATGGCAGATACTTGACTATTTTCTGAGCAAGCTAAAAAATATATGTGCTTGTCTTGTCCCTTATTCTTTGTTCAAGAAATATTCCTACATCACCAAGAAAAGAGAAAGAGGAGAAGGAAGAATCTACACCTCCCTTGACATTACACAGTGCATTTGAACTGTGAAGTTCCCTGATGCCTTGAGAGAAGACTTTTTAAGAATTCCAGTTATTGAACACCCTATAAATTTCTTTATTTAATTTTAAATAAAAATAAATCCAAGTCTCACTCTCTGCAAGAACAAAATGTAAGAGAACACAAATCGTGCAGACACATATTGTACTGTACTGCCAACATCTGTTGCCATAATTTAAGAGAGCAGCATTCGAAGCAATAATAAAAATTAGAATGCTGAAAATATGACTTTTCATTGTTTTCATTCTGATAGGAAGCTTCATGTAACACACCTAAAGACTAAAAGGCTGCTGCTTATCTTCCAGTACTGAAGTTCTGTCATTCTGAGCTTCAGCAAGACTCATTATCTTCATCTTCAGACTTTCACTATCCTTTATGTGTTTTAGAAATAGATTAAATTACTATCACAGAAATATACCTTCTTTTTTCTGATAAAACAGAAAAAAGACTGCCTCCATACTAGATAATATGTGTTGCTGATGCGTCCTTGAAAGCACTTATTCTTTTATATCAGATTTTAGGAAATTTTTAGCTATTGGATTAATACATTGACTAGGTTTGTCAGAATAAAACAAGAGCACTTACATTAGCAATAAAGGTCTAGAAAGTCCTCAGACGCATTTGGTTTAGAGTGATTGTGGATATTTTCCTGGCATGGGATCACATTAAAATTGTAACTGCTATATTGCTAACCACCATATAAAATCTTACATAACCATGCCTAGAAAGCAAAATTGCAGACTAAATTTCTTATTCAGCCTATAATCTGAAATTAACTGGTGTTTAGTTATTGTTGTTTATCGACTACCTTTTCCTATTGATCTAAATGACACATTAAGAATATAAATGTAAAAATCTTTGCTCTGGGGAATTTACAGTCTACTAGATGAGTTATCTTATAAGCAGTGAAATAATGCAACCAGCAAGAGTTGGGGTTTTTTTAAAAATTCTGCTTTTTAGAAATAAAACATCACCACACCTCTAATAGGAACTTTCTAAATTATCATGACTGCTAGGCAAAGAGCTAACTAGAGCATCTGAGAAATGGCTACCATTAAAAAAAGTATCTGGTAATTAAAGGCCATGATTAGCCCAGAAAGGTGAATTTGGCAGGGTCAGGCAGCTCTATTTGGATTTAAGATTACTCATTGTAAGTGCCATATTTTTCATATGCAGTGTTCTCAGTTACAAAGGGATAATAGACTCTTCATTGAAAACATACTCAAAATCTCCCACCTGGGAGTTCTAAATGAATCTATACAGTTTGTGCCTTGTATATATCAGACAATGTGTATTATTCAACAAGAACCAAGGGCAATTTTCCAATGCCTGAGAGTTAAGGAGAGTTAACACGTCAATTTTTCTAACTCAGTGCTTTACAATACAATCCCATTGCTGTATAAATCACTGATAAATAATAACCCCTTTAATACTATCCTCACCTTCCATTAACCAAAATGTTCTTAACTTTAAATTGCAAAATTAAATAAAGGAATATTGCTCTATCATGTATTACATGCACTGTTCATCATTTTACTGTTCAATAAAAAAAGAATGTAACAACAGGATTCAACCTGTAGGTTCACTGTTAGAGAATTTTAATCAACTTCTATGCTGCACAATTCCAGCTGGAAACAGGGGCAGATGAAGGTCTACAGATAAATCTTATATTTTAAAATATTTCTAGATGCAACCACAATTTTATTTGGCTAATCATTTTGTAAATGCAGTTACTCTTCAGAAGTATTAATCAGTAGTAACTATCTTTTTATACTTGCTATTTACACTTCTATTACTGTTAGTATCTCTACATCTATTTCACATGTGCCAATTATATATAATGTGGGCTTATTTGCAACAAATTATAATAAAAGTGCTATGGACAAGGGTAGCAAAAGTAAGCAAATAACACAGCTCCAACAACTCAAATACATATCAAAACCTTCAAACAGGTGCCCCACAAAAAAGTAATGGACAAAGACCATGTGTTCAGGCCTCCCTCAAAGACCAGCAAACTCACCTTCTTTGGTAACAGAAAGGATAGACTATTTAGTCATGAAATAAGGTGAGAAACTTCAGCCATTGTCACTGTCTGACATGACAAATAATAATTATGTGGTTTGATGGCAACTTTCTCTATAGATTTCATCTAGATGTAACCTTTTCTAAGTGATGGTTTACTAATGGTGATAATATACCTAATGGCAGCATCCATTTTTATTTTAGTTTTCAAATGTATAGCTCAAAAGAAACTCTTAACAGAAATAAGAAAGTACCACATAAAATTCATTGTACACACACACACACGTTTCCCACTCTGTATTTTTTCCTTTTTCATCATCAGTGAAATTATTCTGAGCTCCATCTTGCTCTTCAGAATTCATCTTTCAATTGCATACTTGTGCTTGCAGCTTCTGTACTTTTTTCCACTGCAGTTCACTATTAAGTCCCCACTTTGGCAGAAAAAGGTGCAACTGTATGCAAGAGTCATAACAGTTGTGGATGCTGTAGTCCAGGCACATACAAACTGCATGTTTTTTGGCAACAGTTATCCAGCTATTCAATGTTAAGACAAGGGACAGTAGCACATCTGTTGCAAGGATTATTTCCACACTAATACTTCGTAGAGTATCCTCAGTGCAAGCTGAAGTAAATATTCTTCATATATCAGAAGTTCACCGGAACCTATTTCACCCCATTTGTCACAGCAGAGTTGCTAACAGCAATTGACACCAGCTGTTGTGATTTCAGGGGTACAGAGATGACTCAAAAATTCCTACAAGTTTTGAAAGCTGTGATGAAAGCTCCCATGTTCGCTCAAGCTCAGCAAAATTCTATTAAGTGCACTCCCTTTGCACAGGTTTTAAGTTCCCAGAATTCCCGTCTTCAAAGACATCAACATTATTAAACCTCTAAAAGGCATGCAGACAATCCATGCCTTGTATATAGGCAAGTACCAAGCCAACATATACTTTATTATTCTAAGTGAATCTTTCCCAGGTCTACATTCCAATTTTCCAGAGCACTGGCAAGAAATAGATTTCCTGAACTCAAAAAAGATCACTGTTTTCAGCAGTGATTATGACTGTTTTTATCCACCATCCGAGGCCTGGAGGACAAGCAAAATAATTTCTGCGTCTGCCTCCTCACTGTAAAGTTGCGTTTCTCACAGTAACTGCTGGTTAGCTTGAAGTAGAGACATATGCCCGTGCTCTAGAGAATGATGTCATATGATTTATCTTCATAACACATTTTTTCCAGTATTTGACCAAGAATTGGAGGAGGAGCAACTCATTCAATTTTTCTCCGCTGCTGAGTCTTGCAACCGGTATCTGTGACCGCAGATTGTACACTTGTACTGGGTGCACCACGGCATTTCTCACCATCTTCAGTGCTTCTGGAAAGTATCAGTCATTTTTAAGATGAAGCCAGCAGCTGGTTGGCTAAGTGTCTTGCAAAGTAGTTTATTATACAAAAAAGTCCACATAATCATGGTACTGAAGGAATTTAAACATCACATCTGCTCTGCTTCTCTGGACAACTACATTAGTTCCAACATAAAGTCTATGACATGAATGTAAGAAATACAAAATGCTATTAGGTTTTCATTTGCAACACCTTTTAGATGTTTGCGTTATACTTTAAATGGATGCATGTTTTATAAAAATGAGTAATTGCAAAGGACTGAGTCAAAATGCTCTTGGCAGATATTATCAAAAACATTGTTGATCCATTTAAGTATCTCTTCCAAGTGGGTAACATCAAATATGACTATTCTGTAGCCAAGAAATAAATTAATTTCATACTAATATAAAGAAGTGCTTCATCTCTAACTGTGTCAAACCTGACAACACAGGTATTATGCCATCCCTTCAGCAGTCACTGGACAGAGCCAAATTCTACACATATTCCTCACAAACATGTCTCTTGGAAAAGTTTGCCAATAGTAAACAGAAGATCGCAAATGGTTTTGAAGTCACCATCCTAGGAATGCTTCCATGTAGCCTGTGCATTAATGCACATGGCCTTTGCACGAAGAATATAATCAAAAACATTTACATTGGCAGCTCGAATAGTTCCAGAGTCATTGGTACCTAATATCCCTGCCTATGGGAGGGGAGAGAGCAGAGGGCAGGTAGTCTGCACAATGGTGACTTCCCAAAACTTCTTTCCAGACTGAAGCATTGAACCTTGTACTGCTGGATTGCTTTTGATATGAAAACAAACAAGGCTCTCCTGCATCGTCCATCCCATCCCTAACCCTCCAGACTCTCTCCAATGTTGAGTTCACTGTTTACATCTCACAGCAATAAATCATAGGTTTTCTGAATATAGTCTTACAAATGGCCAAAGAACAACACCTCCATTTATGCAATATCAAGTATCCTCCTGGATCACCTCCTGAAGGCTATCAGCATTGCTTACACACAGTATCCCGCACACAGAAGGAAGAAGGAGCACAACACCTTACTCAGAAGTTGATTGTAGGTTGTCTACCAAGACTAAAGGGTTGTCTTCCAAGTTATTGAATGAGACACATGATGTCCCAGACTGCTTAGTATTCAAATGCCCTTCACATTCCTTTTTAACCTCATAACGTGACTTCCCAACAAGTTGCAGTAAAATGTGCTTTATGAGACTATTTTTTCCACATGTGACTGTATAAACTGTATTGACTGAAGAAGTCTATCAAAGGAGCATGGAAGAAGTCGTGCAACTTCTGAAGATGAAACTGTAGATCTGCTGACACTTATGGTATAAACTCAGGGATTACTCTTCTGAGAATCACCCAGATTTACAGTGGTGGGACCCGTTAGTTTATGTGATAAAGGGCTAATCATCATATATACAAAGGCCTGGAGACGCTCAGAGGACAGTATCAGGCAGAGGAAGCCTAATAGCACCCGAACATGGCTCCTCCCAGAGGTGTCAGCAGAGGACAAGCTGGCCATGATCTAGGTGTTGGAGGAGTCTGTGGGAGATGCTCTCACCAGACAGCCTCACAGTCTGAGCGAGGTTACTGCCCACAGGTGTACAGGACTCATTATGGGATAAGCATCTGCGGAATGGCATGAAACTTACTGTGGGATATTTTAACTGAATTTCACTGAATTTTTAGAGTTGGAAGGGACCATAGAGATCATCTAGTCCAACTCCCCTGCCAAAGCAGG
>JAOXNO010000001.1:119734817-119745454 GCA_028565335.1 Limnodromus scolopaceus
GTATTACATTGAACCGTTTCTGTTCCTTCAAAAGTGATCTGAAACTATGCAGAACTCAAGTGTTTTCCACCCAGGACAATAAAGAGTAAGTTGCTTTATTTTGCGTAATTTTCTTTTAGAATTCTTTAACAGATTTGCCTGGAAACAGGCAAATACCAATTTTAAGCAATACATTTTAGACAGCAATTTCACACACACACAGAGTGGTCAAAATACTATATAACAGAATGTTTCAGTGGTAAAAGGATTATGCTGGCTTACACCAAAAGCTGTATCTCTAATTTAGTACTTATGCATTCTGAGCAATAAATTTAAAAAATGGTGGGAAATTCCTTTTCTTTCATCAGCAGGGCAAAAGGTTCATCAGCTGAGTTTGAGTCAATTGTTTGAAAATGGAGTTGAAAAGTGCCATCTCCCATCCAGCAATGGCTCCAATTTTCCATCAGTGAGGGCAGAGCCAGATTCCAGGAGTTCAACTCCCAAGATTCACATTAATTTGTTAAATCTGTTTTCTTTGACAAATTTGCCACCATATGTGGATATTCACTCAGAAATTCTCTACAACAGAATACCTTCGCTGTCTCTCTTTCTGTTGACCGACTATTGCTGAAACTACATTCCAGTGCTTTTGAAAACAGTTCAGCTGGCTGAAGCTTAGCAGGACCCACGTGCCAGAGAATACCTCAAAGATTTTCTTTCTGGAGTAAGCCTCTCCTGGACGAGGCTTACAAAAAGAACATTTTTCTTCTCTTCCCCGGGTAAAAGTTTCTTCATCCACCACGTGGAAAGGAAATTTAATTTCGTCTTTTGTTTTCAGATAGCCTGCTCTTCTTCAGGGCTGCAGCAGGACTAGTTTGCTTCAGAATCTTGGCCCTGCTTTCTGCAGCATGCTGACAGTGATGACTTGATGGGCTATGCCCATGCGGGAAACAAATGGTCCCGGTAGAAGCATCTGTGGGATAGATTCTCCTGACCAGGAGTCTCAGACAAGAGCACTGAGGCTGGAGAACTGAGCCACTTGCCTCCATGTAGGTGCCCTGGGACTTTAAATTGCTTTTACTCTTCAGTGTTTCATTGTTGGTCAGAAGGGTCTGTGTAAAAAATACAGAATCTGCCTTAAAAGTCAAGGAAATTAATTTTTGTTCCTCATCTGAGCACACACAAACGAGACAAGAGTCCAAAAGAGTCCCCAAAGGTTTCCATAGGACACCCACACTTCAGAGAAGGCAATCAATGCACAACGAAGTCTGGGCAGCCAGTCTACCTCCCTAGGTAGACCTGGACTCCTTAGCTGGCAACAGAGGTGTGGTCAGACAGCACTTTCCTCACCCCTTGCAGCCACTGCAGGACTGCCTGCAGGCGCATGGAGGACATCTCCACAATCCTTAAAGGGTAGTCCTGTAAGGACATAGAAATATAACACATTCCTAGCTCAACTTCATGTGTTCACATGTGGGGGCAAAAAACCAGACCCCTCACATGCACTACCAATTCCCCAGCCACAGGGTGGTCTCTGTTTGGTGGATACCCCACTGCTTTGGAAGCCCCCTTCTCTCCCCCCTGGGGTTGCACTTACACAGACAAAGTACAAGCTGCAAATCTGGTACTGAACCCTGTCTGCGGTCATCACCTTAAATGACTGTCTGGCACAGTCAAACAAACTTTTCCTTTCTAGGGACATCTGAGCAAAGCTGTACATTTTTCCAGTGCAAGGTGACATTCTGCTATTAATATGTGGCTCCGGTAGTCAAAGACATGCAGGAACCCCACTAGGAGCATGAGTGGCACCCGGCTGCATGGCAGCTGGGAAGAGAGTAGCGCTGCTCTCTCCTTTATCCAGCTAAAACCCAAATATTTACTCCCAAATTGAGCTGAGCTGCAGCTAGTCTGTACCAGCTGGTTATCCCATTGAGCAAAGAAAGGAGGGAAATAGATTTCTTCCTGTTTTCCTTACTGGTCAAAAGATTAAAAGCAATATAGTGGTGTTGGTCCCTAGGTATTGCCTGATTAATATCCTGCTAGCCAGCTGGCAAATTGCCAAATTCACTTCTCTTTAAATGAGAAAGAGATTGTTCCATAAACTCAAATGTACTTTATTAGCATAACACTAATAATTCAGCACTTATAACCCAGAAAAAAGATTATACGTAAATATAGACATGCATTGCCTATCAAGGTTCCTTTTTGCTTTCCTTCTGGGTAGGCGTGCAATGCATCAGATATTTCACCACAGCAGTCAGGTCACAAGGGTCTAACTTTTACTGGAAAGGTTTTATGAAGCAAAAAGGCCAGAAGCCCTGAGATTTTCCTTTCTCCCAGCAGCATCAAGAAGCTTGTCCCTACTGGTTTTTAATGGTGTTGATAGGGTAAGATGTAGCACAGAGAAGTCTTCTGTCCGAGTTCGGGTTTCTTGTCTATTTGGTGAGCTAGGATTTTCCTAGCTGAATGTTGTCTGCTGGCCCATAAATCAGCTCCCTCTGTTGCCTGACCCTTCTAGCACATTTCACATTAATAACCATTCTGAATTCTCCAGTATGTCATTTCCTTCGGTCTTCTTCCTAGCAGAGGTTTATAGCCAAGTTCAGTTTAAAAACCACCAGTACGAGGCTGGTGTCAGCAGCCCATAAGGTACCTGAGATCACTTCATTCATTCAATGTTATTCATATGTTTGGGAGTGCAGTTATGACATGCATATCTTTTGCCTACTGTCTGCATCAGCCACTCACGTCAGCAGGGATTTCAGAGGAGATAACTCCTCTCTGTCACCTCAAGCAGCCGTTGCTTCCCAAATAGTGCTCCCTGAGGGACTAGCATGCCATAGAAGAAGATAAACGTTCTGAGGACACTCACTAAAAATACCATGTGTTAATTCCCCAATTAAAAGTCTCAGGAGGAGAATAGTGAGTGATCTGTTAGCAATTCTGTAGGTTCGCAGTTGTCTGATATCCAACATCTGGGAGCTACTGCCCTCGGGTAGCATCTAATTGGCCCCAGTTACCATAGTGCCTCACAGTCCTTAATGTATGTATCCTCACTACTGCTCAGTAAAGCAAATAAGGACTGATTTCAGTTCGACAGACTGGGAGCTGCATTTCAGAGAAAGCAAGGAACGGACTTTACAGCATTATAATCCATGTATAAACCACAAGAATGAGGCAAAATCCGTGTCCTGGCAAGTAATCCCTGCTCAGGGGAGAAACTGGCCACAGAAGAAGAATTTTCTTTGGGTCAGATTAGCTAATTTACAAGGATTGCAAAAGTGCTGTTTCCCTGTCAAAATCAGACAACCAGCAGTTCCTTCACCTAGCCCCTCTCAGCCAGCCCTGTAACCAAAAAAAGCTGTTGCGAGGCCTTTTCTTGAGTGAAGATCCAGTGATTGCTCTGTCTCCTCAGTTTTGTGTTACTTTCTGCCTCAGTCTCTGCAGAAGGCTTGCTCCTTCTGCCACACAGGCAGCCTCGCAGAGCTCATTACCTCTCCCTCCAGGGCTTGCTCTTCTATTCTCACAGGCCAGCATAATTCAGCTTTTGCGGGAGTTTAAGAACTTACTCCTATGGTTTTGGAGACTCAGTACAACCAGGGAGCTCTATTACTTGTAAGGCTTATCTTGGACAAAATGTGTCTTTAAGCCCACTGAACCCCTGCAAACACACCCAGGCTGTAACAGCACTAACATACCTCAAGATTTATTTTTTTTTTCAATGCTCCATCAGCATTGATTTCAATAAGAACTGGATGCCTAATCTGCTTATGCACTTCTGAAAATCCTATTAAGTGCCTCTTTACTTCTGTAGGTGCCTAAATATACTTTTCTTAATTTGGCTCTAAGTGATTTGCATGCGTCATCAAGATTTTTGAGAGCACGGCTCGAGGGGAGACGCCTCCCTGTCACAGTCTGTCACTTGTTCAGATACCTAAACCGGGAACCAAGCTCTCGCGAAGATGCTGTGACAGTGTGAAATATGTCTATCAAACTGTGAACACTCTTCGTGCTGTTGCCTCCTTGTCTCATTACAGCTCCCATCCTGCACTGAGCATACATGCCCTCTCCCCCAAGGACCCCTCAGCATGGGGTTATCACAGTTTAATCTCCCTTTCCACCACCGTCCCAGACCTATAAAACTTTCCGCGGCAGCTGCGGATGGAGCCGTGGCTCCTCAGCGAGAGCAGGGAGATGTATTTTAGGAGGGGACAGGAATGGTTTGGGTGCTTGGGGACAATAGCCGGGACGGCAGCAATGTCGCACCTTGACCCCAAGCTGACAAATTCGGTGCTTACAGGGAAGTGCTACCAAACCAGACAACATATATAGACATTTACTTCTAAGGATGCCCTAGAGAATTAAACGCCTGTGGTTCAGTAATGTCTTTGCTCAGCTTTTCTTCTCTTCTTTGGCTTGTTGTTACTAAAAGGCAGTCACAGGCAAGAAAAAGTGTGAGGGGACATACATCTGAGAGGCTCAAAAGAGCTGAGGCTCCAGGATTTGTGTCAACAGGGTGGCTAAACACTCCTCGATCTGGAGAAAGGGCACTAAAAATGGGTCTGTGCCTTTAGGCTCGGCACTGGCTGCAGTAACTGCTTCCTGCAGCCAATGGACTTAGAAGCGGGGCCAAGAAGAAACTGAACTGGCCACAGCCAGGCTGGTACCCACCTGCAGACAATTTCTTGGGAAAGATGAGCCCTGCTGGTGTCCTCAGCAGCTCTGCCCCAGCCCCACTTCAAGCTTTGGTCAGAAAGGAGATGAGAGGAAGTTAGCACCTCCAGGAATTACAGTTTAAACACTCTGCAGAGCACCTTTAGCTGTTCTTAAGATGAAAAGAAACTTTGAAAGGGGGATTAAAGTTAGGACAGTCTGGTTTTGATGTGGAAGAACAGCTATTTAAAAAGAGCGATGAACAATGGCAACATATTCAGAGATCTAAGTATACTTTAAGAGAAATCTAGAGAAGCGCAAATACGGAAATGCTCTCTCTGAATCTGGTCAGCTATTTCTCCTCTTACAGACCCTGTGTTGCAGCCCAGAAAGCCTTGATAAACCAGAGCTTAAAAGTTGACTTCACCTTTGCCACTGATTTCCCTCTGTATGAATTCTGTTTGCTAACAGTCACGGTGCAGCAGATGAAGTGCACCGGCACTCGCAGCAGCCCCATTAAGGACCCAGCAGTGCGGGGTCTGACCCGTGAGCTTCAGTCGGCAGCTTCTGTGCTCCCAGGTCTTTCCTTGCAAAGCATAGGCTTGAGCCAGTCTTACAACACATATGTGCTTCAGACCCCCATCTGCAATACCATAGCAATAACAGTGGCCCTGTAGAATCCTGATGGATTAATTAGTTACCATTTGCAGTGGACATTGACAGTTGTACTGCTGATAAATCACCTTTTTGGAAAAAGTGAATAAAAAGTGAATAAACTCCCACATGAAAAACCTAGCAAGTTACAATTTGCTGATACACAACAAACAGGCAAACAACCCAAATCCAGAAAAAAAGAGAAAGAAAAAGGAGATTTTTCTGATCATCCCGTCGTGCCTGTAGCAATGAGCAGAGAGGTGAAGAAAGGGTTACATTTGTTCCCGGCGGGAAGCAATGAGAATATTCTTGCCTTGGATCTGCCAAGTTTGCAAGGAAGATCCCCAAGCTGGATTTCCTCAGGGAGCAAATGTTAACTAACAAACAGGGAGTTGGACAGGCTCTCTTTCTTGGGAGAGGAACAGGGCTTCCTTCAATATCACTTTGGAGAAAACACTTTGCATGAGACCTAGAGCCAGGGGCCAGAACATAACCTAATTAGGCCAGAAAGGGTGATTAGCTGTTTATTTTGAAGATGTTCAAACCATGCACTCACATTATACACTGCCCTGGGAGAAAAAGGATGCTGTTTACACTCCCCGATCTAAGGGATCAGCAGAGTTTATTTTCCTCAACAAATGAAGGCCTGTTCTACTTACATTCTTTCAACTGAGATCGGATCTGTTTATTTTCACTCATCTGCAGGAAATGGGAATATTCCAGTCTATTATTCTGAGTCCAGGGAAGCAGTTTGTATTGCTTAACCATGGGCAAAGGCAAATTAGTCACAGCCTTCACATGCTACCTCAAAAGATTTGTTTAATAGTAGTACCATTCGTGGCAAAAGGATTCACAAAAACCCATAGTGCAAACTTTGTTTCTTGAACCTTTTCCAGAAAGCACCAGAAACTTTGTTGAACCCCCCCCAGATGAGTGGTACTCCATCGTGGAAGATAGAGTTGACTAAGCTCTTCCTCTTCCCAGCAGGCACCTCTATCTATTGATGCTGAGCTGAGGGGTTTAATGTAATATTTTCAAGCTCACTTTCAGCTTCTTTAATGTGTTGAATTAGCTGCTGATTTGTGAGAGTATCTGGAAGCATGGCACTGAAGAAGGAAAACGCTGGCGGGACAGGAGAGGTGCAATGTGGCTCCCCACGCATGGCTTCTGCTCAGACCGGTGGCAACAGGACAAAGACATCTTCACAATATGTATAGCCAAAAGCTACAGTGGGATTGCACTTCAGTGTTTCAAAATATTTGTTTGAGTTGGCTTCATATTTAATTAAAAAGCAATCCCCTTTTGCTAGAGTTTGTTAACAGGATTTGTTTGCATGCTTTGATCTTTTATTTTTAATCAGCTCTCGTGTTCATGAAGCCTTTGGTAAGATTCTCTGCTGATAAAAGTGCTCAAATGATAGTAAATGGACTATGAGATGACAATATATCTTAGAGAGGGTTTTAATTCCTTTGAAGTTAAGCTTTTTGATGGTCAATTAAATTATTTTAATTGTATCTTACTTATTTTAAACTTAAATCAAGACTGTTTTCCAACAACTAGAACTTAAAAATTCTGCAGAACCCAGGTAACTGCAAGCACTGTGAATGTAAATTTTATCTGTTGACTAAATTCAGTGGAAGAAACAATCAAGAATGCACCAAACATCAAATACCGTGATGAAGACAGAAATTACCAGCAACCAATTATAAAGATATGGAGCAGCAGAAGGTACAGTGTGTTACATACATTATGGGGCTGGCAGAATAGGCTACTTAAGGATGTACAATAATAATTTAGATTGTTGATCATAATAATCTCATGCTGGTCATAACTGTCTGGCTGTTATTTAATGCTTCCCCAGCCTGTTTCCTGAATCTGTTTGCTGTTTTTTTTACTTGCTTATAGTTGGCAAATTGTTTGAGGCGAAGTGAATTTTGCTGTTTGTTTGCATAGCACCAGCTCTCAAGAAGGGGATGGGAAGCTCCATGATCTCCTTTGCTGAAAATAATTTAAAAATCCCTAATGGACGTAGTAAAAATTCTTCTCTAGGAAAAACAAACTCAGCTGAACTCCAGCTAAATTAACTGATATCCCTCATGATCCACCAATTTTCATGATGGATTATGGGGAAGCTTTATGAAGTTCAAAAATAGCACTATGTTCCTCCCTCCTCCTCCTCGTCACAGGGTCCTGCTGGCTATCAGAAGATCGATCTGCCACAAGCAGAACTTCGCCACTACAATGAACATAATCCTCCAGTTCACTGGTTTAAGTGAGTCTTGAAGGATTACTTTTCAGAGTAATGAGGGGTTAGATGCTTCCCAAGATAGCTAGACAGTCTTCATAGCTTTTTTTTTAAGATGAGCCAGTACATGAGAAGTTACAAAGTACTGTAGCCCGGTGAAGCAGCTCATGAGTCATGGAAATGGGAGACTGACTGCCCAAATGCTCAATAACCACATTTTCCAACATGAGAATACCCCAGTCTTACCCCCTGCAATGCAAGTAGCAGTTACTGCTCCTGGAGAAGTTGAGGACAAGCAGCAACAAAAAGCAGCTCCCCCATCCTCAACTACAGTCCCTCAGCAGAAAAGCTCCTGAAAGGAAGGGAGAAGGTCACAGCTGATCAGCAGCAGCATCCTATTCCCCTCTCGAAGCAACAATCCCTTTGTCTGAAGAAAACAGGCATTGGTTAAATAAAACAAAACATTTCTGGTAGAGTTTTGTCTGTTTCTGGTGTCCCCCTTGCATATGACCAAAAAGTCCAACACAGACAGTATTTTAACCAGAAGTTTGATGTGAGCTATTCTAGGGTAGGAAGATTTCAGTATTTCAGATTTTTCTATTTTTCATTGGAAAAAAGTGGTTAAAAGCTGATTAGCTAGTTACTTCTCCTGCAAGACCTGACCCACAGGTACAAACATTCCTAATATCTACTTGAGATTATTACATAATTTCTAGGGTCACTGAAAATTTGACACACTTCTGTGGAATTTACTTGTAGGTTTGTTGAAACATTTTGAGAAAATCCATGGGAGTATAGCTGATTTCTCCCAATACACACAGGAATCTATGTTAAATTGGCTAACAAAGCTGCTTGGATTGGAGAACAAATTAATCCACCCAGTCATTTATAAAATGCCCGCAAGAAACAGAAAAATAAAAGCTTTTCTACATTTTACTTCTGTGAAGAGAGAACGAAACATTCTTGTCTCCAGAGATCTTTCAGTTCCCACTCCCATGCTTCGAATTTTATCTTCCCTCCCCAGATTCAGATTTTGAGGAGCAAAATAAACTGTTTTTATGAGAAGAGGTGATACTGGCAAGAGGGGATTCTATCAATTAAGGACCAAGTCCCTGGCCACATGAACATCCAGGACAAAATGATCAGCACAAGCAGACAGGCTGTCCAGAGGTTGCTGGGGAAGAGCGCCCTGCATGAGGTTCCCCCGCAGCATTGATGCTTCCAGCAGAGCAGGCATCTGAAGGTCTGATAATCGATGGCAATATAATCAATACAACAATGGGGGGTGTGTGGTGTTGTTCATCTCAGGCAAAAATAGAAGCTTAAAAGCACACGTTTCCCTCCAGTGATCTGAACCTCTTGCTCACATGAAAGGATCTGTGTTTAGTGAAATGAATCTCACCCTTTCTTAAAGCAGTCTGTGTTTCCTGAGTTGCTTAGGAGGGAACACTCTTTCCTTTCTCTTGCACCGCAGCTACTCAAGAGGAGGGTGGGTGCTCAAACTTTGGCTTGGAAGAGCAGTCCCCCTGATGATGAGCGCCGAGGGCAGTGCTTGCTGGGATGAAAGGAGGAAGAAGCTGCATGTGTTCAAGTTGAGAGGTTCTAGAAGAGTCCAACAGAGACACAGAGCCTTAAGAAAACCACTTCAGGGGAAATGCTAGGCTGTATTTTGTCTGAAAAAAATACCCCAGCTGTACATCACGGATATGCCCAACAATGGAATCTGACCAGCAAAGTTCATCCACATCTGCCATCTTTTAAGAAAGGGGCAAAAATATATTTGATGTGGTGTTCAGCTATTTGCACTTTTGAAATCCAGCTCCCAGGGAGTTATTCTCTCATTCTGTTTTATTAGTTTTCACTGTCTCCCAAGGTATGTGCAGTTCAGCTCCATGGTAACTCAGGAGCTTGCTTAGTTGCCTTACATATTGATGTATACAAGGAAAGCACAGTGCTAATACACTCTTTGAGCATCTCTAAGATATATTTAAAATATCTAAGATGTGTGGAAGAGTAGGATTTATAGAGGACACAGAGTAGTGCTGCCTTGCCTTAAGGTCATAGAGATTATTTCTGGGGAAGTTCTGGCAAATCACTCCTGGCTTTGCAACAACTAAAGTCACGATAAAATTTTATCCACACTGTTAAGCAACATTCATTCTCCAGATATTACAATAAAAGAATACAAGGTGATTAAAAGGGGAAGAAAAAACAAAGAAAAACTACTTGCCCTACAGTAATTAGTTGTGTCTACACTTACTAGCTGGGTGCTACTGACATAGCCGAGGACATGAGGTCTGTAGTCCTCATTCTTTGCTTGTCCACAGCACACCATGGCTCTGCTCAGCCTGCCAGGCCTGGACTCTTTCACAAATGGCAGCGGTGGGCAATGGATTGGTGCATGTCCATGTTGACCCTCACATGTGTACCCAGACTCAGAAGTATTTCAGGTGATGGGAAACAGAAAAGCCATAACAATTCTCACACAGACCTGAAGTCAGATCCCTGGTTCCTACACTTTGATCCTGGTGCCCTGTCACCAGCTGGGTAGCTCCATACATGACATAAACTGCTCAGTCACTTTGAATCTCTATGTGTTTCTTTTTTTTATGAGATATTATGGGGTTCAGACAATAAAATGCACAAGCTGCAGTTCTGGATGCATGTGGGGATTCATTAGTTAATGCCACAAGGACCTGGCATGGAATATCTAAAACCTTAGTGGTATTCTGCTCCTTCTCACTTTTTTTAGCTTTGAATATCCTTGGGACTGCTTTTTTAAATGCTGTAGGGAAGATGACAGGAAAAGTAGAAAAGACTACCAGAAAAAGAAGTGGTTTACCCACATGTTTTGGGGGAGGAAATAAAGCTGCATGTTACCCTTTAAATATTTGTATTGAGCGCGCAAATTTTCCAAGAGCAGGAGAGGGATCAGCTTCTGCTATTTCAGCTGCAGTGAGTGACCTGTGTGGTACTAGAAGAAGATGAGATATTTGTCCAAACACAATGGCAAGAAGCTGAAAGCCTGTAACAACATGTTCTGAGATCCTGTGGCCTGGTTAATTTTTCAACCAACTGTTTTACTTTGAAAATTGTTAATGAGGAG
>JAOXNO010000001.1:119745554-119757806 GCA_028565335.1 Limnodromus scolopaceus
AACAACATGTTCTGAGATCCTGTGGCCTGGTTAATTTTTCAACCAACTGTTTTACTTTGAAAATTGTTAATGAGGAGTCAATGATGTCAAAACACAGTACCTGTTGCGCCAGTGAGCTTTCCACCTACTGCCATTTGGATTTTAATGACTTCCTGATGTGTATCAATGCAAAGCAACTCATACCACAAACCGTCAGCTTTAACGGTTGCTGTTTAACTTACAGGATAAGCCATTACAGAAACAGTCTCTCCAAGGCAGCTGGCAAAACAGATGAGGTGAAGTACCTGACGTCAAAACAGAGAGAATAAACACTGAAGAGCTTCTCAGGCCTGTGAAGGCATTTCAATTGAATCTACCTACATCTGCCTTTGAGCAGAAAACCTCTTCCAATAGAGCTAAAGGGCCAGAAATATGTCAGGAGGGAAAAACAAGACCATTGCGCCTAGCTACACTACCAAACATGTCAGAGTAAGTGCAGGATCCCAACTCTCTCCGCTAGCAGAGGTCAGGCCAGCACAAGCATCAGTCACTGGTTTCAAATCTGGAGGTGAAGATCTTCGCTTGGTAGTTTCAGAGAGTTCCCACCTAGTCTACGTCATCCTCCTGCTCTGGCAGTCTTTCCATCTGAAAGACACTGCTGTACAACATCAGGGTTACCTCAGATGAGTTTTAGTTGGTGATATGCAACTTTCTGGCTGGTATATGTTAATCTGTAATCCTATCAGCTGATTTCTGAAGTTGAAACAAAGCCAAATGCAGAAAAAGTGAAAATGGTTGGTTTCTATCCATGTTTTAAAGTCTGTTTGGACCTCTAAGATGATGCTCCTTGTTATTGCTATTGTTTTTATATTTTTCATTTTGAAGGGCCAGAAGATAAGAAAAGAACTAGGAGTTCAAAATAAGTTTGATTAAAAGAAGGGAGATTCACCCAAGTATATATGATATATAATTATACAACATATGTAACTATACCTACTACTACAGAAAATACATTTACATGTATCCAGTATTTACATACATCCAGCCTATGCAGATAAAACAGATGAAAGAAAAGGTAGTTTACTTCTTGAGACATCTGTTGTCTACTACCAAGTAGGGAACTAATTTCTAGTTAGATAGATCTTACATAAAATGTTTGGCATTATTTGAAGCATCCTGTGTTCTGCATCTTGTTTTACCTACCTGACTCATCAATATTTTCCTTTTGTAGCTAAGGAGAGCCACACTACGTTAAGGCAAAAATAAGTCATCTAATATGTAAGTAAATAATAATACAGTAACGGTAGAGACCCATTATTTAAGGTTCCAGAACAATTTTTGCTTTAAAGTTCATTACATTAGAATGCTTCAGCACATTTTTCTCTGCGCTGCTCCATGGTTAGTTCCCAATCAGGAAAACATTTGGAAGTTGCAGGTTGTAGGAGGAGCTGCTTTTTCAGAACACAAAATCAGCAATTTGTAACCTTTCATATTGAAGGTTTTGCCCATTTGGAGTCCAAAATAGACAAAATTGAACAGAAGTTTTCTCACTGGCCATTCTGATGAAGAAATGAAACATTTTTTGCCAAGAGCCCTGGGGAGGATTTGTTACCAAAGTGATCTCCGCAGTCAGTATAACCCCATGAGAAGTTTAGGGAAAAGGTACAAGTACATCATCTGTCCTATTTCTAATTCTATCATACTTTTATTTCGATGGCTGGAGATACATTATGTATGTCTGGGGACTTATATTAATCAAATTTACATAAAAGTCCCCTATCTCTGCCCTTGTATCTCTCTAATGGGAAGTGAAGTCCTCAGAATCCAAAGATCATCCTGAAATCCACCTCTAGCCTATCTCCTTTTATGAATATTCTTGGCAGATGTTGGCAATGAATACACTTAAGCAATCATTTAAATTCTGCTGCTTTCTCAGGAAGGGAATTTGTTATAAATTATATTTGGTAGCCTCTACTAATTCATTCATTCTCCTTCAAATGCCAGTTATAGCCTGGTCCCTTACGTGTTCATGTGAAAAACTTTCCCTTTAAGCATTGAGACTCCAAGACTCAGCAGTGAAAATACTTGAATCGTTGATTTTATTTTCTAAAAAAAGTTACGTTGAAAGCAGCACATTTCCATGCAATGTTTCCACCTTGATTAAATTACACACTTTCCACAGGGAAAAAAACCCATTAGGGTATTAGACATTTTCCACTCTCTATTTATGGAAACACCAGTCCATCTTTCTGAGGTTTCTCCACAGCTCAGACAAGGGCAGTTTGCACTCTGCACCAATCAACTGTTTACCTCCTTAAAAAAACCGGGCTTCTATGTAATGAGTCACAGGCACAGGAGATTCAAAGATCAGTTCCTGGGTCCCAACAAAGGGAGCACTTAAATTATGCTTAACTTAATTGTTAAAGTATATTTAAATGTTTCTCTGGGTTGGAGTTGTTGTGAGTTTAGACCACAACTTAACATGCAATAGACAGTAAGTTTCAGTGCAAATGCCATCATGCAAAAAGGAAATGCACATACTCTGGAGTGACATTTCATGTGACACCTAGTTAGGTACTTCAGCTGATGGATGGTGAGCATGTATGGACACAGGGGTAAAACTAAGGATCTTAGTTCTGCTAACATCCTGCCTGCTTCCTGGATTTTTAGTACTTGTTTCACCTTTATTAAACAGCCTCATTGTTTTGGAAAATAATAAATTCTTGCAATTAAATCTGCTTTACAGTTATCTCATTTGGGAAGCTCTTTATGGATTAGAGTCTTTTCTGAAATTACACTGTGCAAATATTACTACTTGTGAGGTGAAATTTTGCTTAGTGAGTAAACCAAATATATGTGCAAATAAATAAATGACCTTCATTGAGCAGCTTATTTCTGAATACATTTAGACTTATCCATAAATTTGGCCTTCTGCTGGCACTGAACTGTAATTTCACCACCTCAATAACACAATGAAGAGCAAACAGGAACACAGTCCCTGGACTTTAGTTCAGATTGTACAGAGTAGCATTTAGCTACAGGGTCACAGCATCAGAACACAATCCTGGTGAAGACTGGAAGGTCCTACTCATTGAAATTACTGATTGCCAATGCTGAGATTTTCTTTATGGCGACTATTTTCAGAGCTTCTTTCTCCTGTTTCAAGTGGAATATTAAGTGGAATATTAAGTGGAATAATACTGTTTCCACCAGTATTGGCTAAAAAGTTTATGAATATTTCCTTCAACTTTCTACCTGTGTATTTTACCCTGTACCCTTTCCACCTACTTTGAGATACCTAACTGAGATACCTACTTCAGAAACCTCACCACCCAAGATATATCATCTACCATTCAAAACTTGTAGTCACCAGCTGTTCTCACTGGTCCCAGAGATGTGTTTTTTAGCCTCTGACCTGCAGATCCAGAGGCAGCTATGAAATAGTTCTTGATGGGGTTTTGAAAGGTAACCAAGAAAAACAATCCTGTAGTCTGCAGGGTGAAATTCACTGTAGAAGGGCTCACTCCACCTTAAACTGGGTAGTTGAAAGGAACTGTAGATCAAAAAAAAGGCCAAGGAAGACTTTGTCTGCACTTAGCCACTTCAGTAGTTAAATCTAAACACTTGGTCACAGCTTTACTGTGCAATTAGCCAATTCTGGACACTCTGGGGAACAAGACTTCAGCAGTCCTTGGGCATCTTTGTAAAGTTGTCCACATTTTTAAACATAACATGAAATATCTTCTAAGCAAACTTCTCACCACACTTAATTGCATCCAAGTGTTCATAAACATCCACGTGGTTATCATCTCATAAGTGCAGTATAAGGTAGTAAGACTCGTGAAAAATTACATTTTGCCTCTGCTGAATTCCTAAAATTATCTAATCACAAAGCTAGTTGCAAAATGAAGAGGGAGAAAGCTGAGGACAACTACAGTAAACTCTAAAGTGAACATTGATAAAAACAAGGTGGCAGGTGTCAGATTAGATAAATTAAATTGTGATTGCATACCACAATGTAGCTTCATTAAAAATACAAAGAAATTTAAGGCTGAGGTTACAAAATTGACCTTAATTTGTCTTCATAATAACAACTAAAAATTTCAGAAAATGTTGCAGAAAAAGTAACCAAAGACAACACTATAAAGGAGTTTTATTTTTTGTACAACATAATCAAAACAGAAATAGGCCTTGAATATCAGGTTGAATATAGGTTGAATATCAGAAATATGATCTGGTTTCTAATTAATTGGGTAAAATTAGGTAGTTATGTAAAAATTAATTCATGTTATCTTGATGAAAGTAAGAAAAATACATATAACTAAGTGGAAAAACTCGTTTTACCTGCTGTGCTGAGGTGAATTCAAGATGTTGTATGTTCAAAAAGGTACTTACGTTTTTTTATGTGAACTATGTCATTAAAGGGAAACCTTTACTTCTAAGTAAAAGCTAACCAAGGATCCAGTGCAATCACTGGCCTTCTGATCATTCATACTAGTTAACTCTTAGGTCACTACATTGTAAGCTCTGTTTTGGACTGCTTCAATCAGATATTTCCAACACAAATCTGCTACTAAGGGATTAGCTCTAAGTGTTATAAATTCGGGTCATCCCACATAACTCATCTGCAGTGTCCCCTTGGTTTTCTTTTACTGAGCCACACAGACACAGGCTGGGTAACCTGCTTTTACAATCTCAACCTTGCTGCCCTGCCCTCAGTCTTTTAGTATAGCACCCACATACACTAGACCTCTGCTATAGTTATTTTTTAAGGACACAACAAAGAGTTTCCTTTAAAATGAGACCAGAACTTAAGTGTGAAGGCTTTGCTAATACAGCCACACCAGTAAAGATCATACAGCATAGGAATGCTGTTACATTCTTAGCATGGGTATGAATTTTGAAGGTATGGTTCGTTTTGCTTGGGAAAGTAGGGCCATGGGAAAACTTAAAGTGGTTTGGTTTTGTTTTGTTTTGCTTTGCTTTGCTTTGCTTTGTTTTAAACAAGCTAAGATACAATAGCAAAATTCAAGTTTTGTGGCAAAACCAGTGGGATTTCTTCGGCTCATTTCCATCAATTGTACCATGCCACCTGTCCTTTTTCTAACGTGGTTTTGAGAGCTAAAACTTTTCTCTCTGACACCTAGAAATCTGGCTTCTGTCTTGGGAAAATTCCGCACATCTGAATACAAAGATCATCCTAGTATAGTTTTAGATATGGGACTTCATTATTAAACATTATGAAGGTATTTTATCTCTGTCAGGCAAACAAAGAATATTAGAAAAGATAAACTGGAGTATCAGAGCCGCAGAAGGGCCTAAAAGGTTCATTAGATAAAAAATCAACATGAATTTAACTCCTAACCCCTAAAGAAAATAACAAATTGCTTGTGTTTGCATTTCAGTTAGATTTTTTTTTTTTAGACTTCTCTACAGGTTAAGAAAAAAATTGCTTGGAAACGGTGACTCCTAAAACAAACTGAGCAAAGATTTATGTCTATTTGCAGAAATATTAGTTCTCAGTGGGTATGATTGCATTCAGTATTTTCTATACTATTTCATGGTTGCACTGTTGTCAGAGTCTGTTCAGCTACTTTAAATATTTTTTTGTTTAAGGACATATTTCATTTCTGTTGATGGGAAAATCTGAGCCTTGTAGCTTTCTGGGCTACAAATGCATAACTGACAGTCAGACATGAACAGAATTTTTCTCTCTCTTCAGCATGCTCAGAAAACAGAAACGTGGAGATGATACCTTAAGTATAAGCTGGGAATACTGATGTTAAAGTGTTGTTTCAAAAACTGACAGGAAGAAAAAATGAAATTTGAAATTCATAAGTATTTAACAAAGAAAACTGAGAAAAAAGAATGAATTAATCTATTTTCAGCCAGCAAACGTGACACACATTAAAAGGCCAGCAAAACCAAGTTCATGAAATAGGTTTCCTCTAGATGGAACTCTTGAATTTGCAAGATGACAGTTGTGTAACAAAAACATCAAAACTTAGGAAATTATTCTTTTCCTCCACCAACTGTTTTTCTTACTGAAACACCTCCTAGGAGGAAAATGGGCTTCTCTCACCTACTCAGTCCATGGCATGATGAGACACAGCTCTCCCGTGCAGAAGGCTTGAATTTAAAGGTCTTGAATAATGTGGTAAAATAAATAAAATTATGACTACGATAGAGTTTTGACAGGTGCAGAGAATTGTCTACCTGTGTAGCTCCTTTTAGAGTAAGATTAAAGCTGCTAATCAAGGATTTTAGATTTGACTCGGCTCTTGCCATTGAACTTCTTACTAACACTTGCAAACCTGTCTGGACTAGAAACAGGATATATTTTTTTTAATAAGCTGTTAATTATTATGTAAGTGAAGCAATTACATAAAAATACTTGGGAAGTTATAGGCAACAGAAAATCAAATCAATTAAATAAGACAGAATCTTTGTAAAACATTATGAAGCACTGACACAGCCGTACAAGAATATTACTTAGCAACTTTGTCAACAGCATCAGAACAGTTCTGCAATAATCTTTAAGACAAGTGTGATCTCTTTTAAAACTAATCATTAAAAATACACAGGAGAAAAAGAAAAAATGTATACATCTACAGACCTTCAGCTTCAGAAAAACACAGAAATTCCAGCAGTAACACCGAGACACCACAAATATATTCAATGAGAACACAAAAGCAGATGAGACCGAAGTGCTAAAATGACAAAGAGCTTTGCAGGATGATATATCCCAACTGAAGCACTTGCAAGGTAAAATATAATAATATGAGACAGCTGCTACTAAAGCCACTACACTCGCACTGAGGAACCAGGTATTAGCTGGATGACAGGCCCTTGAACCCTCCATCAACACTGCAACGAGAAGTACCTGCCATAACCAAGATCTCTGTACTTCAGCACAGCACACGGCGTGGAAATAATAGAGACACATTAGAAAGCACAATGTGATAACAGGTAGTGAATGTTGACTTCTGCTGGTGACTGTGCAATTTTTATTCTTTGCATTTTTAGCTTCACATCTCAACTGCTGAAAAACACGTTTCTTGGGGCTATCTTAGAAACATAGGGGAATCTTATCTGGCAGAAAACATAATGTGTATGACCTACTGTAGTACATATAAGCATGCGCTGTACTCTCCCATAGCTATCTATTTGCTTCTGGCTGTTATTAGAGGTACCAGTTACCCTCCTAAACTCATACATGCATATGTAACACATTTATCTTCAAAAGATCGCTTTGCTCATTGAATCTCTCACAGCAGTAGCAATGCTTTCCTCCCTTATACCTGGGAAGTCCTAGGACTACATCTGGAGATGCCAGTGGCCGGATATCCTCCGTGCACGGGCCACATTCCTGGAGCTGCCTTTCCCATCGTGGGGCTC
The DNA here is from genome assembly GCA_028565335.1 of Limnodromus scolopaceus. Taxonomy (NCBI): domain Eukaryota; kingdom Metazoa; phylum Chordata; class Aves; order Charadriiformes; family Scolopacidae; genus Limnodromus; species Limnodromus scolopaceus. The sequence goes on from JAOXNO010000001.1 coordinate 119,752,932, forward strand.
CAAAGGGGTTGCCAGCTCCTGCAGTCAATGAGACTTACTGCTTGGATGTAACTCACAGCAAAAATCAAAAACTAAAAAAAAACCCAAACACAGGCACAAAATCATTTAGAAGACACCCTCATACAACACATGCAGCAATAGTGCCCCAGGCCAGAGGCAGCCCAAAACACAGTCCCCGAGAGGAGTGAATTGCCACGTGTGGGATTATTGCTCCAATGCATAACAAAAAAAACTGCACACAGGACAAAAATCATGCGGCAGATCCGAAATGTGTTAACTGACCTATTTCTGATGTAAATAGTAGGGAGGACTAGAGCCACCTGCATCCCTGAGGTGTGGCAGAGACCTCTGTTACCACTGCTGGGGGAAAGAGCTCCTGCCCATGGTTTCCACCTTGTACCCTGGCACAGAGACTGGTCCCAGCCCAGCTACAAGCTGACCCAGAGTGCGGGGTGGACCCTGGGTGGCACTGGCCCAGCGGGTGCTCCTGGGCTGGATTGGCTCCTGGGTGCCGAGCCAACAAAGTACCGTGCACAGCCTGTTAATTGCCTGCTGCCGTGACCACGTGGCAGCCGGCAACAGGGGTGGCAATTGCTTTTAGACGATGTTTTGTAATTGCAACTGTGTGTTTTCATACACAGCAGCCAGATGCTTGGGGGGGAGGGTGGGGAAAGAGCTATAAATCTATAAATAAGTAATGGAGCGTTGGGCTATGAAATTCGTAGATTAGCACAGGAGAAATTCTCTCAGCGGCTGCATTAACACCAGCCCAGCGTTCAGCTGTTTATCACTTGGAAATGGCTCCTGCCTCTCACCACAAAGGCCTGTGTGGGGCTTGCCTGGCCTCCTGTGTGCTTTTCTCGCATTCACCGCTGGCCATGAAGAATTAATTCGTCACTGAGATCATACCATCAGGATCTCGGGCTCCATTAATGCTCGCTTAAATAATATGACTCTGCCTCATCTTCTGCTGGCTTATTTGGTCTCAGAGCGTGGCTTGGTCCTCACTGCCTGCCTGAGAAGTTTTAGGGGCACAAGGGGCCACCTCAGACCTACTTCTGCTCTTACACTGTGAGCCCACACTTCACATCAAGGTCACCCAAGGTTGCCCAAGGTCACGGCAATACCCCACATGCTTGAGACAGGTCTGTGGGAGGATTTATCAGTCTCAGAGAATGCCATGAGCCACTCCCAGTTTTCAAGCAAGGACCGATTCAAACCAACAGAAGCCCTTCCAAATACTCCTTTTTCAGGGAGGAAGTTAAAACTCCCTAAACATTGCAGCACCCAGCTGCATGCTGTGCAGGCTCAGCAGGTGCTGGCGCTGTGTCTTCTGGAGAGCTGCTGTCATGACCTGCGGCCGCTCATTCTGTCTGAAGGGGCAACCACCTCCCCAAAGTTGCTTCCCCACAGCCCCCTCTGCCCCCCACTGCCCAGGGCACTGCTCAGACCCCTGATATCCCTGGGGCAGATGCTGCCTGCAGTGGGTGGCTCCAAGCCTGTTTCTAACCCCTCTGTTGTGGGGACAACACACACTTCGCCTCACCCAGCCACCCAGATGGACACAGGACCTTCTCCCAGGTTTCCCTGCCAAGAGAAGATCCCAAGCACAGCATGGGGTACGGGGTCTTGCACAGCTCAGGGAGGTACCTCGCTGTCCAGCACCTCAGTCCTACGACCTTCTCCATCTACATTTATCCCATCCCTTATCCATTTTATAGTGCTTCTCTGAATGATCACCATCTTCCATCACAGAAATATCATACACTTTGTAGTTAGTCACTTTATTCCTCTGCCAAGGATGCTCTCAAGCTCCTGTCACTAGAAGCACCCTGTGTTCTCTTCATGCCATAGATCTTTAAATGCAGTAGTTATACATTACTTGAGCTGCACATATTTCTTCCTAAAATAACACAGGCGTCTCTGTAGACCTTCACTAGGCCTTTGATGCACTCCAGGCATCTTGCTTTTCGGTCTATTATTCAATAGCACAACTAAAATAATTGGGCCTTAGTACTGTCTATGTCTTTACAATTTTTTTGACTCCTAACAGCGTGAGTGGCCAGGTGTGATACAGAGCTCAGAGGAAGCTGGAAGAAAAGAGAATACATGAGTGTGCTAGGAATTAAGCTAGTTCTTGTTGTCTGCCTCTGTAAAGGGGGGTAAGGCCTCCAGAGGAGAAAATCATAGATAGCACCATTCTGAAAACAAGTGAAGAAGGTGAATGAATGGAAAAAATGTAAGTCAAAGCCTCCACAAAAAGTATGGAGGTCCTGAAGTAGCATTTCTTTCCCCTCAAAACATCCAGGTAGGTAAAATCCATGGAGAGTCCCGTCTCAAACAGACCAGCAGGGAAGCCCACAACTGTGATGTATGTGAGACAAATCTTGCTCCAGCTGCTTTGCTGAGTGCTGCCTGATCTTGGACAGGAGCATCCTGGAAGGATGTACAAGGTGTCCAAACATAAGTCACTGAGCAATGTGTGCTGTTCAGGTGGAGCACTTCCCATTTTCAACAATGGTCCTGAAATCTCAGTTGCCCACAGGACGAACATGTTATACTTTGCATCTAGTCTTTGCTATGGAGCGAATTACTTCTCTAGACAGGGAAATCTGAGTACAGATGAGAGGTCGGATCTGGTGGAGAACTGACCCTTCAGAGTACATGCATGCATTATAATTGTGATGCCTTTGGCCTGCTGCAGTTCTGCAGGAGTACACCAGCAAACCCCTCATCTTGCTGCAGTCCCCCATACACACATGCTGTGCCCCCAAGTACTGTGGCTTGACACAAAACCTTGGTAACAGCTGGCTGTAAACCAACCTTCCCATTTGCTTCTAGATTTTCCCATTTGCTTCTGCCTACATGCAGCACATGCAGTGTTTGAGACCAACACCTGGAGAAGACAGGGGCCTGCTTCCTTGTGGATACCACATTTCTAGACAGGGATTTGTAGGTGGGAAAAACTGCTCTGAAAAAACACATATATCCTTTGCTAGAGCGGAGGAGTATCCTACACTTCAGCAGTAGGGCCCTGGCATATCAGAAAGGAACATGTTTTGTGATGCACGTGTCATCATTCTGAAGTACCCTGCCACTGCTACCAGAGCTCTGGTGGCTTGGGGTTAAATTTTTATTAATCAAAGAGAATAAAATAATTACATGTCTTTTTAAAGCAGTCAACATTTGAAGTATTACAACCTAAAGAGGCAAATAAAAACACTGAAGAGGAAAAACACGTAACATCTGTTAAAAAAGACCCAGGGTTTGAAATAGGATGTACTGGTTGTAAACACATTCAATCATTTACCTGCACTACTGTCTCCAAGGAAGCAGCCATGGGATATGCTTCTTACATAGTAAGCTCCAGGAAAATATTTCTGCGGTATGAAGGTGTACAGGCTCGCAGTAAGGTCAGCTGGCCAGACTTGCCCTGGAATCACCTCTTGCATGATCCCACTGAAATCAGTAGAGTTGAACTCGCTTACAAATCAGGAAAGCGGGATGCCCACTTCCAGCTGTCAAAGTTGCAAACTAAATCTGATGATCACAGCCAGAAATGTATAAGAGCTTGTTTAAAATGTTACAGGGAAGTCTAGAGATGGTGTGGCAAATGTTCATTCTGGTTACTCCAGTAAGCCCGCAGCACTTCTGTTTAGGTAGACCATTTTTTCTCCAGGTTTAAAACACTGGGACTGCAAGCAGAGTTTTGAACAAGAAATCCAGTTTTGCCTGTGGCTGGCAGATAACTGAAGTCAGGAAGTTTTTTGCTGAAGTCAGATTAGTTGGGTAAGGGGACATGGGTGAGGATGGCTCCTTAAGCAAAGTGTGAAGCACAGTAACACCTGAAGCAGAAAATGCTTCATCCTAAAAAAAAAAACCATAAGAGAGAATGACTCTAGAGGCAGACTCTTGTTTTATTAGGTGTAAATCAGATGTGATATTAAATCCATATGGTAAAGGTTAACATGTAAGAAGTATTGCATATTGATCACAGCACTTTAGAAATGGTCCATTTTTCATTAGCATTGTATTGGCTTCACAATAGGCAGCAACACTGATACAGAACGCCTAAGAATTAACTACAACAGTTAATGTTAATGCAAGTTTTAAAAAGATAATAATGCCTTCCTTACACTTGTGATGGTAACAAATAAGAGAGATCCCTAATAGCAGCATCAATTCCGTCTCACAAAAAGGGAAAAATTAACATGAGAGAAAGAGACTACAGAGATCTACCAATAAAATCATAAAGCTGATAGTAAAATGATCCAGCAGCAGAGGAAAAAGCAAAATCAATAGCAAAAAGATATTAATTAATACCTTCTCCATTCCACTGCATATATGTCAGACTCCAGTGCTTGCAAAAGCAGGAAAGCTTGCGGTATCAGGGCTCTGGTCTCTGAAGCTCATCTTTCTTTGACTGAGCAATCATCCTCAAAGGCCACTAAATTAAATAGAGGGAGACAGAGCCGGTAACATTTTTTTCCCCAAGGACATAAGTGGATTGTAAGATTAGACATTTCCCTGGCACTGCTCTCGATGGAACCATAACACCCCGCTTCCTTCTTATCTCCGCCTATTAACAGCCCAAACTCTGCAAAACACCTCCCTGATGGGTGAACCAGACCTGGCAGTGACCCTGCAGGAGGTGGGCTTCAAACCCCCCTCAGCCCTTTCGAGGTCAGTGCCTCTCACGGCAGCGAGCAGCAGTCGGTCCTGGCTCTAGGAATTACCCCGCTGCTTGACCCTCAGGCTCACGCAGGGATATCTGTGCTGACTTGTGTCTGATTTGCATTTCGCAGGCATGCCTTCTTTAAATGCAAGGAATTGCATTGACCTTATCAATGCCCTATCGAGACCTTATCAATGCCT
>JAOXNO010000001.1:119757906-119772717 GCA_028565335.1 Limnodromus scolopaceus
CTTTGGCAGGGGAGTTGGACTAGATGGTCTCTATGGTCCCTTCCAACTCTAAAAATTCAGTGAAATTCAGTGAAATTGGGACTGTGAGCAACACAAAGTACACACGGCAAGGGAGGTATCAGTGAGTGAAACTGGAGCCAGCAGGTCCATCTGGACCCGTGCACAATCCTGGCAGCTGGGCAGAGCCCACACACACGACTGACCTTGGTTGTGGCCACTGGCACATGCCCCGCAGCAGCCCAGAGGCCGGGGTCCCCTGAGTCCCACCAGCAGCTGGGGAGCAGAGGCATTTTCTAAGCCAGGGAGAGCACAGAGACGGTTGGCATTCAACAGAGAGCCGAGCTGAGGATTTGCACCACAGCATAACAGTGAACTCTATTTCGCCAGCAATTCCAGGCAGGCTCTTTTCTTTTTACCTCTTGCCTGCTGCTGAACACTGCTCTTTTCTTAAAACTGCCTGTTACAGCCCAAGCTCTTTCCCAAGCAGTAATAGCTGGGTCAGACCCCATTGTTGTTCATGTAAAGCTTGGAGAAAGTCTCCATTTACACTGCTTTCTACCCATCAGCACTGAATTTCACCTGCTGTTTTGCTACACGATCATTCAGTGTCACAAAATCCTTCTGTAACTGTCCAGACAGCTTTCATTTGCACTGCCCATGGTAACTTAGTGCCATCAGCCAGAGATGAAGTTATTTTGGCAAGTTATCTGAAATGTCATCTTCTCCCCACAAGGAAATCATTCTATCAAATAAACAGTCCCTCTTCTGTGAGCACACCACTCCAATTAATGGAGGTTAATTGTGTATAACAAACAGCCATTCAATGTATTCATTACACTAATGAGATTTCCTTTTTAGAGGATTTATTAGTTGAAAAATACAGTTTTGTTCACTCGGCTTTTAACTGCAGCAAGGAAATGTGCTTGAATCTGGGAAAACCTTTCATTCCAAGAGAAAATGACAAACTGCTCTTAAAAGAAAATGGATATTTATCCACTAGTTGACACTTTAGATCTCCCTGAGCAAAAGATAAAAACTCCCTTCAAATGTATTAATTTACTAGGTGTTTTGTAATATGTATGTGTGATATTGCAATTGCACCCACTTGTTACACTGATTATAAAGATTTTTTAAAGCATAACTGACCCTAAGAAAGCAATTTGTCTTCCTGTGTCACCACCAGGTTACCATCATAGAGCTAAAATTACCCAGTTTTAACAGCAATATGCTGGAAAGCCACTGGTAAATAGCAGTTAAGATACTTTCAATTGTCTTATTTTAAAGTTTTCACAGTTAAAATAATTTGGCTGATTAAACATTGTCCACTAAAATTAAAAGGCATGTGTCACCAGAGGCAATTACACTGGCCTGGGTTTGGCACTGCTACAGCCACTAGGCTGCGTATTGCTGTTCGTCTCTCCATTCATACCCATGTTTTCAGTGCAGACTACACCCCCAATAAGAATCTAGTGGTTTTATGATTAATAAAGGGATATTCAAACTGTTCCATAAGAAAAAAGAAATAGATTTTGTTACACAGATATTAGCAAGCCTTTAAAGAAGGAAATAAAACACTTTGACTACAATCTTTGTCACGTATTCCTAAGGCCATCCCCAACATTGCCACAGCCTGTATTTGTGCAACATTCTTTGCTTGCACAAATGTCTGTGCTGATCCCTCTTCATTGGTGTGTGCCACATACTAAGCTGCTATCATAAACAAGGCTCTGTCAAGCCAGGTGTTCCGCAAAGACCTACAAAGACATTTTATCCCAAGAAATTTGAAACTGAGAAATTTAAATAGTGGTAACAACTTTAAGTCTTATGTACATGGATTTATGGTATTTAACTGTCACTTGTTTAGATTGCAGTTGCCATCACACCTGGGTCAAACTCCACTTTGAAGATAAGATCCATGGTATTTTTCCCAAAGAGAAGTTCCATTAGGCTCTTCCAGATCATTCTGATTCAAAATTAGCTCTAAATATAATCCGCTTATTTCAGTCCCCTTCCCCAAAGTTTCCCAACTAGTCACATATGCAGCCAGTAAAATGAATACAAAACATTACCCCGTCAGGACTCATATTAACAGATTACATCCTGAGGAGCTGCTACCACTTTGGGTAGTTTCCCAAAGCAAGCACATTCTAACCAAACCTTTATCATGTGTCTTAGATATGTGATACCTACTGGATGAGTGGGGTTATGAGCATTTTATTAATGCCAATTAAACAGCAATAGTAGAAAAGGCATAAGATGTTCCAAAACTGAAACATTTAGTAAGAATAAATAAAAAGGGAAAAAAAGTTTTAAAAAAAAGAATCCTCAATCTCACTTGATTAGGTGATATTTCTTTAATCAGCAAATTGCAATCTTGTTTCAAACTGAAGATTGTTGCTACGAAGAGCATAAGAACAAACTAAATCATCTAGCACTTATTTAAAATGCTGCAACACCAGCAAGCTTATTGTAATATAATAGAGTAGTAGAGCAATTACACTCTGAGATTAATATTTATAGAACATAATCAGGTTTTCCTTATTTAAAATATTATTCAATAATTTGTGCTCCCTAAAAGCATCTTCAAAGTCGATGCAGGGTTTGAAATAAGTCTTTATGGAAAGGTATCAAAACCCTGGCAGGAATCTGGAACCATGTTCAAAGCCCCTCAGAGATCACGTGTGGTGCGGTTTCTGCAAGTACTGCACTTCAGGAGTGAGGATCTCCCTTTCTAATCTGAGGAACGAACACGAGATAGATTGTGTTCTGTAACCCAAGATGGGTTATAAAACGGCCCAGAGTAGGTTCTGTGAAAGGGATTTGCAACATTGCCTGGGAAATGGCCATTCTGTGGCAAGAAACACAGGAAAACAACACAGGTCAGACACAGAACCTCAGCAGGAGGAGGGAGAGGAAAGTATTTTTCCACAACCCATCCAAAAATCTGTGATACTGACATACCAGCAATCTCTGTGAAGCCAGAGCCTCAGAAAATTAAGTGTGAACTTCCAGGATGAGCATCCAGTGACACAAGGACACAGTGACACAGGCCTCCAGTTATCTTTCTTCCTGGACGGTACCCTCTCTCCAGCAAGAACTGTTGGTCACTGTGTTCATATTGCACAAAGGCCAAGCATGACCAGTCTGGGCGAAGGTCTCTGTGGGCTATTGCAACACAAATGGTGGGTAATAATGACTGCTATTTCTGGAATACAGTTAAAACTAGCTTTGGAGCTCTTAAACTATTTACTTTAGACATGAGAAAGGTATATACCATGATTTCCTTGTCTGAGTCAGAGCAAGAACAGTGCCCAGATTACAGAGAGATGGAGCTACAGGGTATCAAATCCCTTACACCCACAGCATAGGGGATCAGTGCTTACTTTCTATCAGTAGGAATTGACAGCGTTTTAAGGTGCTACTTGTTAGTACTGCCAATTCTGAGCTCAACGTTTTCTGCTATAATGAGCCCTCTTTCAAATTCCAAAACGCACTCACATATTTTATAACGGGGTGTGGGAGTGTTGTTAATTGCTTAGCTGCACTCTTTAGGAAAACATTTCTTACATCTAAGTGGGGATAACTCTTGATCATTTCATTCTTTGCCTCGTTAATTCCTACCTCTTTTTACCCTACAATAAATACACAAAGCGCTTTATCAATTTTGCACTTAATGTTACTAACCAAAATATGATTGTGCTTTATAAGCATGCTGGACAGTCTTCAGTTCCCCTGTCTTCAAGGTATGTCCTGCTTATAGGCAGGACAAAACCATCACTTGGTTCTGGAGTGCTCAGCATCCAATATCTATCCTATTAGTAGAGATTCCCAGATCCTTCTCCTGGGACATCGAAGTCTCACTCAGCACCCAAAAGCTGCTTGGTGGTGCCTACTGGAACCCAGGTTCAGCTCAACCCCTCCTAGCCTGGGGAAAAACCCCATGCCTCTCCTCTCTGAAAACAGCCCGTGACAGCAGTGCAGCAGAAGACAGCCCAACCAAGCCTCTTCATAAGGAATAATGATAGGTTACAGCAGACACACAAATGAAGAAAACATAAGAGATTAAACTAATTAAATTCATTTCTGATACAGCTTCTGGCTTCGGCAAACTTGGGTTTTTACATTTCACCAAGCACAGAGCTCCCTGATCTCCCTTCCTAGTCTTCAAATTGTAAGAAGGCCAAATTTCTTATTTGTTCTTACCATCTGATCGGCTTCCTGGCAATGGCTGTCAGCAGCGGACTTCTTTTGACATCATTTCACTAATGAGGACAACTTGCAAACTATCAGTGCAACATGGAGCAAAAAATGTTTCAGTTTTCATTTTAGAAAGCACTAAATAGAACATAGCATCTGCCGTGTAATTCCTCTGTACAGTCTCTGTTAATTGCTCAGAGGTGCTCACTACTGGGAAATCCTTGAAATAAAAGAGCATTTCCTTCTTGTGACTTGATCCAGACAAGCCCAGGCTGATTGGGGTTGCTGGTGGAACTGAAAACATTTTTGCCCTCTGCCTTTTTAAAAACAGCAGCCAGCCATGTCAGTCCAGCTTTGTTTGTGACATGAGTAGAAGCTACAACCTGGCCACTTTCATTGTTTGTTTTTTAATTTCCCTCCACCAAACATCTATTTATTTCCCTTCACCTTCCTATCTTGCCTGGCAACCCAGTGAGTCACAAATGTATCTTTTTCATATCTTTAGCAAAGATATTTTAATAAAAATATTAGCTTAACTTAGGTGAACAATGCCAAAGTGTACTTTCAAGCATAAGTCTGAATTGAAAATCAGGAATTTGCTTTGATATTCACAGTGCCTTCTGTCCTTGTAAATATTCATACAAAGGTTTTTTTCTTGACAAAGGCATCCAGTACATTTGCAAGTTCATGTGAAGGCATTGGCACTTTTATAGACAACAAGATAGTCAACTAATTACACAACAAAATAAATGGCAGGGGACTTAAGCAGCTATTCCAGTATCAGAAATAATAAAGTACCAATGGATAACAATATAAATATTACCACATGCAGGGGAATAAGAGTGCAACTTGCACTCACCTCTGCCAACATATTAATCCGTATCTCACATGTATTACTCATTGGTTATCTAAATAAACAGCTGGATTTCTCCTTTTTCACTGGATAATATGAAATGAGAAGATTTCCATTCCTACATCACATGGGTAAAACTAGAGAGGAAATGATAATTCTGTTTTTATAAAAGGGATTGATCTGTACCAGATCACTGATTCTGTAATACAGCTCAACAGTTAGTCCCATATATCCCTTACTTTTCCTTTCAACTTTTAGGTTTAATTCTTTAATTATTTGTCTTTTTTTTTCCTGTCTGAAATAGTTAGTCATATTTTGCATGTGAAGCTGGAGGGTGCATCAGCTGGAGCATATTCGTTTCACAGTTCAGCTGGAGAAGTGCATTCTTGAATGCAGATCCATTCCAGAAAGTCAGTTCCTGGTGCCTTACGGAAGGCAGGGAAAACTCTTCATGGTTCGCAACTTCCATCTTGAGGAGAGAGAGCCCGCAGCGCCCGAAACTCGTTTGCGCTCATAAGAAAGATTATCAGGTTGCAGACCCGGGAAGGGCTTAAACTTTATGTCTTGTCTTCACTTGAGGTGCACAAAGTGGGCAAGAAAACCAAAGCTCTGCGGGGAAGTGCTGGGCAGCACAGGGCCACGTCTGCTCACAGTGGCAGTTCTCTTTTCTTCTCCCTGCTCAGTGATGAGCTGGCTATTTTAAAAGTGTAGAAGACAGGACTGATTTGTGAAATTCTTTTCCTGTGTATGAAATGCTTTGTATGCAGTCTTTTTGACAGGTAGAAGCTCCTGTGCTTCCTTTTCTCCCTTATTTAGGAATTCTTGATTTTAACAGGAGACTATAGACTGTTGCAACCATGAGAAAGGTTATATGATGTCAATCTCAGACACGATGTAGAAGGAACTTGCAGAGAAAGGACTGCAGGCAAATTAATGCACACTGTCAATCTAAACTCACTGTTGCCAGGCATTTATAACCCGTATCTAAATTATATTAATTTTTGACTGTCCATACTGCCAGCCTGACAGATGACTGGTTCATGTAATAGTTGTATTTTCTTCTCATTAAAAGATACTTGCAAAAACATCTTTAAGCAAATATACAAGTCACACAACAAGAAAGCAGTGTTTTTTCTAGCAACCTTTGGTCTGCACGTTTCTGGCAGCTTTTTTTACCACATTCCACATCAATAATGCAGCAACAACCAAAAGGCCATGTAGGCATTTAATCTGTGAGTGCTGAGGGCACATAGCTACTAGCCAAACGCTCTGCAAACGTTTTCCATCGTGCTTCCACTCCAGGGAGTTGCCATTGGAGACTCCTCAAAGTCTAAGTTAGATTCATTTTAGAATACAGCACTTTTTGACACTAAATAAAACAAACTCCTAGCTTTATTGAATTATATGAAGTGCTGCAGAAAAAAAAAAAAAAAAAAGAAAGGAGAAAAATTATGCCTTTAAACCATATTCTCATCTCATCTGAAAACAGCTACCAGGAGCAGACTAAAACTTCCAAGTGGTGGACAAAAAAATTTGTCCAATTTATAACATGTATATATCTACATAACAGTATATATCATTTTTCTTACTGCACCCAGCAGAGCTACATAATACCGATGCCAGCAGGACAGCAGGAGCAACAAAAGCCAGTGTGAAGAAAGGGAGCAGGGATATGAAATGAAGAGAGAAAAGGACAGACAGATTCCACATCTACTCTCATCCAAGGAGAATGGAGCAATACAAATTATTTTCTCCGTTGGTATCTTCCAGACACAGCTGAAAGAGCTGTGTTGGAATTTGTCCTATTCTTTGAGATTGTTCACTTAGTTAGACCAACACACAAACACAGAAAGCAATTATTTTTGTGAAACGTGCTTCAAATAGTGAAGTATTATTGACTATAACTTGTATCCCATTATATACACATTGCCAAAGTGCAATTAATCATATGCAAACATTCTAAACGTTATGGTTGTCAACATTTAAAATCTATATAAATGTGTTTGCAGGTAGTTAATATACGGAAAACATTCCCTCAGTTAAGGAAAGAGAACACCTAAGGAACAGTATGGTAATCTTATCTTCTCTCAAAGTCAAAACTATAAAGATTTTAGTGGTGACACTGCCTCTGTAATAAATGTAGGCTGCCTGAGCTAAACACATGAGAATATATATATAGCATGAACTTTTAAATAAAAGTTAGCTTGTTGCCCACAGGAAAATAAGAGGTTTTTCTCCCTTTTCTTGCTACTTCTGGTACTTTCTGACTCCTGAATGCCAGGAAGTAGAGAAAGAAATTAATGTTAAAAATTACTGTCACTGCATAGCAAATAATATAATATATAATGCCCCTGACACCAAATCTTAGATAACAATTCGGTCCACGAGAGGATCCTATGGGAAATGTTATTGTGCAACTGCAAAAAGAGAGACACAACCCTCAGTTTTGCTTCTCCTTCCCAGGGGCAGAAATAAAAATAGAAACTCCAGGGGGAGGAGGGACAGGAAAGCTCAGAGGGTAGGGACCTAGGCTGCCTTCACCTCTTCCCTCTTGCAACGTTGCAGTAATCTGCTCCTGGTATGTCTATTGTCACTGGAAGGTCTTAGGCACAGCACAGTTTGAACAAAACACTGCGGTTTACCAGGGGGAGAAGATACCAAGAGTAATGAAGTGAAAGAATAGTCCTTTCTACACATGTATATATAACCTTATACTTAATCTGTAGTATTTCTAGAACACCCAAGAACTTTGCCCTTTCGTGTTCCTTGAAAAAAGAAGTGCACATAAACATGTGGCAAATGTGTTCCCAGAAAGAAAGATAGCTGCCAACAAATGAGATATGAATTAGGCGACGAACCCGCTGCAAGGGGAAGGACTGGAAAGATCAAGGTATACCCACACTGCCATCTGTGATAGCGCTGCAATTGCTACTGTGAGTGCAGGGGTGCAGATCTGGCTGTGTGCTAACTGCTTCTCGGGGGGGGTTGGCAGCCCGAGCTGTGCTCCGAGCTACTACCACCGAGCTGCAAGGCAGCAGATGTGAGAGTTAATTCAAGACTGGCTTGAGCATCCTTCCAGTACAGTGCTGCAATAGCACTGACTTCGGTGCACTTTTTAGGCAGTATTATGAACGTATACATGTATTATGTATAAAATAACGGTTTATGTACGCTAGACAGGTGGGTGTTCCTTGTTTGATCTTTTGCATAAAACAGCACTTAGGACAGTGCCAGCAAAATGGAAAACGCATCTAGGACAGACTTTCATGCCAGGCATAACGAGCCGACGGAGTTCCTCTCTAGCACACATTACTATGCCCAACAAATCAGAAGAATTCCAAAAAAGGGTAGATATTTGTATTACCTGCAAGAAGGGAGCAAAAGAGACAAATCGCACATGAACACTAAATAACGTTAATGCTAAAGGCAACAGCAAAATCTCTCTTCTAACTGTTTGGATTTAGGAAGACTACAGACAATATATTTCATAGTTGTTCCTTACACCATTTTCTAAATTGTTTGACAAAGGATGGTCTCAGAAACTGTCAGCATACTGGAATAGAGGAGTTCCTGGTATGGGATTTGATGCAAGAGGTGCTAATGGTGCTGGGAATGATCATCACTGGTGCTCAGCAAGCATTTCCCAGACGCAAAGCGAGTCTACAGATGCTGCTTGCTCTCCTTTTGTCCTGAGATGTTGAGCTGTGATACACTCAACGGCTCACTCTTTTACTGTATTGTTTTTATGGTCTTTAAAGGTCTGAATATGCCTTTCTATCTTTCCGGCAGTGTTTCTTCTTTATTGCTTGCATGAGTTGTTCCATTTCATTATCCACTGCCACAGTAAATCGTCCTTGTTTTGACAGGGACCGTTCTGTTACAATTACCTGCTGTCGTTGTGGTTCAAGTGAAGGTGCTGCCAGCTGGACAGAGCCGTAAAGCAACATGAGTGAATTCCCCAATGTGAAAGTTTTTTTGAAAATACTGGAAGCAATTAGCTATCTCTATATTTAGAAGAGTGCTTGTGTTGCAATGAGACACTGCCAGCCTGAGGTTGGGGGCAGACGGAGGCTTGATGCTTCCCAAATTTCAGAGATGATTGACATAAAACCCTTCATCTCATCTCAAAAATTCGTACCATATAGGAACATGTGATGATAGAATCATAGCATCACAGAATCATAGAATGGTTTGAGTTGGAAAGGACCTTAAAGATCATGGAGTTCCAACCACCCTGCCATGGACAGAGGCACCTCCCACTGGACCAGGTTGCTCAAAGCCCCATCCAGCCTGGCCTTGAACACCTCCAGGGATGGGACATCTACAGTTTCTCTGGGCAACCTGTTCCAGTGTCTCACTGCCCTCCAGTAAAGAATTTCTTCCTCATATCAACTCTGTATCTCCCCTCTTCCAGTTTAAAATTGTTCCCCCTCATCCTATTGCATCACTCCCTGATAAAGAGTCCTTCCCCATCTCTCCTGTAGGCCCCCTTTAAGTACTGGAAGGCTGCTGTAAGGTCTCCCTGGAGCCTCTCTTCTCCAGGCTGAAGAACCCAAACTTTCTCAGTCTGTCATCATAGGAGAGGTGCTCCAGCCCTCTGATCATTTTTGTGGCCCTCCGCTGGACTCATTCCAACAGGTCTATGGCCTTTTCGTGCTGAGGACTCCAGAGCTGGACACAGTACTCCAGGTGGGGTCTCACCAAAGCAGAGCAGAGGGGCAGAATCACCTCCCTCAACCTACTGGACACACTTCTTTTGATGCAGCCCAGGATGCGGTTGGCTTTCTGGGCTGCCAGCATACATTTTCGACTCATGTTGAGCTTCTTATCTATGAACACTCCCAAGTCCTTCTCTTCAGGGCTGATCTCAATCCATTCTCCACCCAACCTGTATTTGTGCTTGAGATTGCCATGTCCCAGGTGCGGGAGCTTGCACTTGGCTTGGTTGAACTCCATGAGGTTCACACAGGCCCACTTCTCAAGCCTGTCCAGGTCCTTCTGGATGGTATCCCTTCCCTCCAGCATGGAGACCACACCACACAGCTTGGTGTCATCAGCAAACTTGCCGAGGTGCATTCTATCCCATTGTCTGTGTCTCCGACAAAGATGTTGAACAGCACCGGTCCCAGCACTGACTCCTGAAGAACGCCACTCGTCACTGGCTTCCACTTGGATATTAAGCTGTTGACCGCAACCCTTTGAGTGTAGCGATCTAGACAGTTCCTGATCCACTGAGTGGTCCATCCATCAAATCCATGTCTCTCCAATTTAGAGACCAGGATGTCATGCAGGACAGTGTCAAATGCTTTGCATAAGTCCAGGTAGATGATGTCTGTTGCTCTCCCCTTGTCTACCAATGCTGTAGCACATTCGTAGAAGGCCACCAGATTTGTCAGGCATGATTTGCCTTTTGTGAAGCCATGTTGGCTGTCACCAATCACGTCTTTATTTTCCATGTGCCTTAACAGCGATTCCAGGAGGATATGCTCCATGATCTTGCCGGGCACAGAGGTGAGACTGACCAGCCTGTAGTTCCCTGGGTCTGCCTTTTTTCCCTTTTTGAAAATGGGAGTTATGTTTCCCCTTTTCCAGTCAGCAGGAACTTCACTGGACTGCTCTGACTTTTGGAATATAATGGAAAGTGGCTTGGCAACTTCATATGCCAGCTCCCTCAAGACCCGTGGATGGATTTCACCAGGTCCCATGGACTTCTGTGCCTTCACATTCCTTAGAAGGTCTCAAACTGATCTTCTCCTACAGTGGGCAGTTCTTCATTCTCACAGCCCCTGTTTTCGCCTGGTCTTTCAACTCAGGTGGTGTGAGGAGAGGGGTTGGCAGTGAAGACTGAGACAAAACAGTTGTTGAGAACATCAGCCTTCTCCTCATCTGTTGTTACCAGTTACCAGTTGCCATTCTTGCTCATCATGGGGTGTACACTTTCTTTAACCTGCCTTTTCTGATTGACATACCTGTAGAAGCCCTTCTTGTTATTCTTAGCATCCCTTGCCAGGTGCCACGTGCCTCCAGCCGTGCCTTGGCCCTCCTGACCTTGTCCCTACATAACCAGGCAGTATCCCTATACTCTTCCCAGGATATCTGATCCTGCCTGAACTGCCTGTGCAGCTCCTTCTTGGCTTTTAGTTTGACCAGCAAGTCATGGCTCAGCCATGCTGGTCCCTTCCCTTTCTTGCTCGATTTCTTACAGCTGGGGACTGACATCTCTTGTGCTCTGTGGAAAGCATCCTTAAAGATCTGCCAGCTCTGTTCTGCCCCTTGTCCCTGAGGACCATTTCCCAGCGGGTCCTTTTGAATAACTCCTTGAAGAGCTGGAAGCTTGCTTTCCCAAAATTCAGAGAGTCCTGACTATGCTCCTTGTCTGTCGCACACCCCTCAGGGCTGTGAACTCCACCAGGGCATGATTGCTGCAGCCCAGACTGCCTCCAGTCTTGATCTTCCTGATGGACTCACCTGCACTGGTGACTATCAGGTCCAGAACTGCATCCCTTCAAGTAGGACTGTCTATTTCCTGCCTTAGGAAGTCATTGTCAAGGCTCTCCAGGAACCTCCTAGGTTGCCTACAGCTCGCTGTGCTGCTTTTCCAACAGATGTCAGAGTGGCTGAAATCTCCCAGCAGGACAAGAGCCTTTGAGCACGACGCTTCCTGTAGCTGGAGTAAGAAGGCATCATCAATAGGCTCCACCTGATCAGGCAGCCTGTAGTAGACACCAACCACAAGGTTCCCCTTGTTGCCTCAGTCTCTAATTCCTACCCATAAGCTTTCCAGTTCCTCTTGTCTATTCTTCAGGGACATCTCTTCACACTCTATCCATTCCTTAACATAGAGGGCAACACCTTTGCCTCTCCTTCCTTGCCTGACCCTTCTGAACAACTTGTAGCCATCAATAGCCACACTCCAGTCGTAGGATTCATCTCACCAGGTTTCAGTAATGGCTACTCTACCATAGCTTTCCAGCAGCACAGTAGCTTCCAAATCCTCCTGTTTGTTGCCCATGTTGCATGCATTCATGTAGAGGCACTTCAGCTGGGCTGTTGGCTGTGTCACCTTCTTAGGGGAACACTCCTTGAGGTGTCTCACAGGTGTTTCCCTGTTGACTTCAACTACCCTGATGTGTTACCCCACAGTTTGTCACAGATGAGCCTGATATTATTATCCCCCTTCTCCTTCACATCTTGTTTAAAGCCCTGTCAATCAGCCCTGCAATCTCTTGGACAAAGACCCTCTATAATGATATGGTATCCCCCATCATTGTCACAAGGGGAAATGAAAAGATCATGACAGGCAGCAGAACTCACAGAAAGTGTGTGTTTCTTTGATAGGCTGAGCACCACTTGTCTCAGCTAACCTGAGCAGGAATGAGCAGGGAACAGAAACTAGACCCTACTAGCACTACAGGTCTGCATCCAAAAATAAGGGGAAAAAAAGGGAGAGAATACAGGGGGTGGCAGCATGGGCTCAGGAAGGTCACCTGCTCCACTACCAACAGATGGATAAGGAACTCCGTCATGCTGGAGAGACAGTCTGACCAGTGGTGACTATCAGACCTGGACTGATGGAGGAAAGGCTTAGGATACATGGGACACCTGCCATCTCCCTAATGATTGGTTCACACACTGTAATTACAAAAAAAAAAAAAATGCAGCCCCATTTTAAGAAACAAACAAACTCAGCATATTTCAAAGTTACTTTTAAAAAAAATTACAAAAGCAGATTTGGAGGCCATGATAACCTCAAAGCATACTACCATTTAACCAGACTTTGCAACCAAATGTTCAGCTTCAGCAACAGATGAGTACAGATCAGAAGGCTGAAGCCACGCACGAGAGGCCACGCTCCTACATGTAGGAAAGAAGATTTGAAGAAAAAGAGGAATTTCAACTCTAACATGATAACTGAAGCTAACATAAATTAAGTACATTTAGCACAGTTAGTACTTTTCACCAAATTAGTCCTAGTTATATATATTATCTTTATTTGCCTCGGTAAGGTATAGGAATGTTTTTTTGATATTTTTGGCAACTAGTTTCTACTGAGCTAGTAAGTCTAGAAATAATCATTACTACCTGAAAAATTAAAATTAACCTCTTACTAGCTTGCTCCCTCTAAAAGTTTACCTGTTAATCATAATTGCAATATCCTTTCCTTTTTGAAGAATATACAGTACAAACGGAAATATTCACTTTCTCCAAAGCAGCTTCAGTTTCATGGAAACCTAGAGAGATTCCTGTAATTTTCCAACTATTACAGTCCCCAAACATTTTACTCTTGAACATGATTATTAGATCCACCAGTTTTGCCTTTCATCTACACGTTCCTAACAGATGAGCTGGTTTTGTACCCCCTCATAAACTTACAAATTAAACTCCTACATGCTCTCCTGCTTCATAATTTGGTGCTTTGGGACAGTGCTGCCGTTAGCTCAGTTAAGAACAAAACCATTATTCAGATGAGCTACAACTGCCTCATCTTCTAACAGCAAACTGCAACTTGCAGAACAAATTTGCATTACACTCAGTATTTAGCTTAAACATTCAGTACCACACAATACAAGCTCAAGCACATTCAATTTAACGATATATGGAAGAAATTCTTTCCAGAAATTCCTGGGGTAATCTTGTGTTAATGAAGATGTTTTTCATGGCTCTTTCCCAGTCAGATTCATCACCAGCTGCCCCTTGCAGCACTGATGAGTGAATATTATCAGGAGCAGTATAAATAGTTGCTTAGGCAGCAAAAAAAAAATAGCAAACTGTTTGTTTCCTGGACTTTAAACTGGACTATTACATTTTTCAACATGGAGAGACATACTGTAGGCTCTCACTGGAGTGCACAATCCAATAATGAGGCATAAGGATAAGGAAGCAAGTTAATCTGTAACTCCTAAAGGCAATTAGGGTGCCTAAAACTACTAAATGCCAGGATGCTTCTAGTGATGCTCTGGTGATGATCAGTAGATAGCAGATTCAGGGACAGCAAGTGCCATGCCTTTGAAAGGTACAGCGTATGCTCCAGGCCCAAAGCTACCAGACAGTTTAGGGGAGAATATGAAGATATTGGTATCCTCACTTACACAGCAATGACAGTGTGCATGGGGCAGGCTAGCCCTTGCTGTTTGCCCAACCCTGCACACTTCTTAAATGTGGTCAACAATTGGACTAAAATATTTAGCTCCATTTTCTATCTAACACTTGCATGACAATAGCAACCTTCATAGAGCAGGTTGCAAATGTCCACAAGCAATAACTATCAACAGCGTAGCAGCTGCTGCCCTTCCAGAGGGATTGATATGCCCAGGGGAGGGAAGCAGTGCTGAAAAAGAAGGCTTGGTCCTTCAGTTTCTTCCTAGAGATAAGAGACACATGTGAAATAGGCCAGTGTGGGTCAGCTAATTAAGAGACACAAGTAAACTCCATCTGGCAGTAAGGATGAGAGATTAAACTAAGGACCCATACAGCCAGGGAAGTCACGATGTGAATGAGACGTTACCTGAACAAAGTCTCCTTACAGAGACCTTCCTGATGGACCGAAAAACCTCTCCTGCATCCTAGCCAGAATGACATGTGGACAACACCAGTTTCATGAAGGCCAGAACAACACTAGGCTGCCGAAAGGCATACAGGAGTGAAAGCAAAAAAAAAAAAACCCGTGAACCTGGCATTCCTGTGCCTGTACTCGGCACTGGTGAGGCCTCACCTCGAGTACTGTGTCCAGTTTTGGGCCCCCTACCATAAAAAAGACATTG
>JAOXNO010000001.1:119772817-119802883 GCA_028565335.1 Limnodromus scolopaceus
CAGTTAGGTTGACGGTTGGACAAGATGATCTTTAAGGTCCCTTCCAACCTAGAAGATTCTGTGATTCTGTGATTTGTTACAGACTCCAGAGGTAAAAAGTAGAACTTCTATTACAGTAGAAGTACTCTCATTAAAATCTTCTTCCTGTTTCAAACACTTATTAGTTGGAATACAGGGAACTACATGCAGTTTCTTATAAATCAAACAGTACTGCATTTATGAGGACTTATGATGCAGCACTGGAATTTTAATAATAATAATCATGATTATTGTTTTCCTTTTGAAAAAAATTATATCTGAATATGACTTGTAACTCAGTAAATAAGTCACTTGTCTAGATTGCAATTTACTTTTTCAAAAGAAATTACCAACTGTTTTAGAATTTGAATCAGTTGCTATTGAAATATTTTCAGTGCTTTATGTACATCATTTTACACAGGATTTAATTTCATATGGGTATGTATCCTAGGGAAACAATGTCTATTTTTTCTCTTTGGACTGCACTGATAGGTATGGCTCCCTGCATTCCTGCCTAGGTGAAACTAGGTCATCAAATCACCATGCCAGAAGGGGTCTAGGTACCCAACCAAGCTAACAATGTCGTCCCAAACTGACACCACAAAACACAGCACTGTTAATTCATTTCCCAGAAAGGCACAAGATACTTGGGAAAGCAGACTCAGACAGGGACTTATGTCCATGAATGTACATCTCCCCACCTTGGTTTAATCTCTACCCACCTTAGCTCCAGGACACCTACTTCTACTCACCTCTGAATTAACAAGCTGTTATACTCACTGCATCCGTATCCCTCCCCACCTCTCTCTCATGTGGCTATCAAGCTTCCATTTGCTGACAACCCACTTCTTATTCCTGGGATGAGAATTTGTGAGGTTTAGGCGTTCTCTTTTATTTCAAGCCTTGGGAAGAGTAAACACTCCTAGACTGGATGAAGCCAGGCATATAGTTGTGGGTTTTTTCTTTACTCTGCTATTTTCCTTAGGGAATGATTTTTTTCCCGTTGTTTCATCTCCCATGTAATTTTCCTTTATTGCCTTCTTCTGATTTAACTCTTGGATATTAGGTAGGTAGACAGTGAATAGATAAACTGCAAGTCACCCAATATTGTAAAGATACTGTAAATATTACTGGCACTTCCCTCACTCTGCCCATTAGAGATATTCATCATTATATCTTCAGTGATAGCATACACATAAACCATCACCAAGGATGCTAGACAAGAGAATCCTCAAATTTAGTGGATAAATCAGAAAAATTTAAACAATATAAACATAAAATTCCATACTTTCTACAAACTTCCATTACTGCCAGCAATATATTTTGAGATGATGTCATAACACATACATCACAAATATCTGGATAAGCAAGGCTTGTAGCAATCTTCCTACCAAACAGCCAGAGAGCACACATATATGAATATCTTTTTGACAGTATTTGGGCTGGAGGAAAAAACAACATTTTTCTCAGGCTCATCAAAAAGCAACTGGGTTTTTAAGCACAGGGTTTCATCCATGGGGGTTTATTTAGGGGGTTTTATTGGTTTCAGTATTTTGCCATTGTACATTGACACAAAAAACTTATTCTATGCATATATCAAATTTTGTCTTTGCTCATTGTGAAATTAAATAGCCTGATATGAAATTTGACATTACATGCTTTTATTTCTGTGTCTCAGGGTCTCCCAATAAAGTAACCTGTAATGCAGTCATGGAAGGAAATTATTTTAGAAATGGCAATTCTCAGTTGAGCTCCCTTTACAGATTGAGTCACCAAATCTTTATAGACAAATATTAGTCTTTACTACTTTTTGCTTTTGCAAGTACTGCATACACCTCTGGGAGCCTAAACTGGGGTGTCTTTATGAATCACTAGACTTCAAGAATCACAATGAAACCCATTAACTGCATCCCAAATTCAGAAATCCTGCTGCTGGTTATTCACAAGCTATAGAGAGACACAATCCTAATTTGCAAGACACATTTGCTAAACCGGCATCTGACAAAGCAGTACATCTGACCCAGGAAGGACAGAGGCAGTCCGTCTGGAGCCCTCCAGTCACCAGTTTTATAGTCTTGTTTAAGTCCAGAGCTGCAGTGTCCTAACGGCGCTTTTGGATGGGGGTTTCTTGATTGCACAGCAAGTTGGTAGCATCCATCGGTTCGGATCACAAGAGCCAGGCTAACTGATTGCTAACCCCCCAGAAACAGTGGACTTGGGACCTGAATCTCCCCAGTCCTTATCAAAACAGCCGGATCTCTGGGAAGGGAACATCTGAAGTCAGCAAAACCAGACAAATGGAGATCCTCCCTCCAGTCTGCCAGACAACAGTTAAAGCGGCTTCTTTAACCTTGCTGAACCTGATTTAATCAGAGCAGATGAGCCCCATCTTCTAATCACTCCATCATAAAAAAGACTTTGTGGAACCATCTCAGAAACTCTCCTGTGAGAGGAGAGGTAAAAGGAGAGGCAAAGGGAGAGGTAAGGTGGCACAGAACAGCACATGCGCTGTGGCCCTAAAGAGACTGCAAGGTCCTTACTACATCCGTGTGTCAGGCAACTGTCTAATGATCGTGGTGTGTGACCTCTTGCTTGTGGCATTTGTCTCTGGCACTGCTAGCTAGCTGAACTGAACCACAACAATCATCTAAGCTGAACCGCAGGTAGAGATGTAATTGCACATACCCTGCTGCCACCCTGAAAAAACTCACACACTGTAGGTTGGAGTGTTTCCAGGGCCCCGGGCAGTGTCTCACTGACTATACTTCTAATGTTTAGAAACCACTCTCCTTTAATAGCCAAGTTAGGATTCTGTATATTACTCTTACACCTTTCCCTCTGTGACTTTTTAATGACTTGGCTATTAAAATCTATAGACTTTAAATGCAACAAAGGTATAGCTTTAAAAAAAAAAAAAAAAAGGAATCCCGAAAGCCCTACTACTGGTAGGTGGTAATAGCTGAGTTAAAAGGGGTGATATTTCTCAGAAAGGATCGCTCAAAGGGAAATGAGGAAACTCTGGTAACCTGAACTGTCCGTTAAAGAGAAGGTCCCAGCAGTGGGAGTCAAGTGTGACAAGGCAGACACTGACGTGGAGTGAGGTTCATGCAGACTGCAAGGAGAGCTGAACAGAGAGAGAAGGGATCAGACGTAGGTATGAGAATAAAGTAAGAAACGAGTTAAAGATCAGAATGATGTACACAGAATAATATGGGAATGTTCTGTTTGAAAAGATTTTGAAGTTCAAAGGTGTTGCCTTTGATCAGGACTGATATGGACAGAGAGCCATAGACTCTGAGATTAAGAGGAAAGCATTTTTATTTATAGGTTCAAGTAAAGAAAAATGCTATATATTTTTGGGCCAAAGAGAGGACAAAGAAACCTTAGGAGTACTAAAAGCCTAAAATTAAACTCTGAAAGGCTGTAAGTATTGGTTTTAAAATACAGAACTAAGAAAAGACTCAGTATAAATATAAGATTTCTTTCCATGACGGAAGACCAAACCCTCAGATTAGAATTCCTTCATATTTAAGGAGTGAGGCTGTGAACATCCTATAATAAGGACTCTCACTAACTTAATTCCAATCAACTTCAGGTCTCAAAAGCAGAGGTTATAACATACAGTAGAGGATGAAGATGTTTCTAAATAAGCTTTAATGCCTGAGGAGGTCCAAAATGACACTTTCATTTCTCCAGGGATGCTGTGGAAACAGCTGACTGGGCTTTTGGCAGAGGCAGAGTACACTTAGCCAGTGTAGCTCCATACTACAGAGCAGCAAATGGCTGAGCAGAAACTTGCCCATGTCTTACCTTCTGCCTATTCTCTCTCACTTTCTTCACCCTGGTGGAGCGCAAGCAAACTCGACTGTCTTCAGAATGCAGAGGTGGAGCATGGTCAGCTCTGGCAGGAGAGCAAAGGGCTCCCAGCTCAGCTGCCGTGGTGCAGCTGTTGGCTGCACCGGAGCGCTCCTGACTGGAAAGATGGGATGCTGGTCCATCCTCAGCAAAGTGGGGACCCAGCTTCCTTTCACTACCCGCTGCATAATATAGTGGAAGGTAGGAACCAGTAGCTGGGTTTTAGGGGAAAAGAAAATCCTGGATATAAACATGGATGGAAGAGTGACAGCGAGCTACTTCAATGCAACTCTATAAATGCTAGTTGATCCGTGTTTTAAACACAAAGCTCAATACTGTTCTTCATTATGAGAAAAAAAAAAGTAAACTCTTCAGTGCACAGCAAGGTCTCTACAAACTCCACTGTCCATGAGGCAATGTGTGACCCTGTTCTGCCAAAATCTAACCCTTTCACAGGGTCCAGGCGACTCTTTTAATAAGGTATTAAAATAATACGGGGTGGGGGAAAGGTTGCTGTAAGAAGATGAGGAAACTCATGGTTATTTACACCCAGTTACACTGAGCTAGAGGCTGCCCCGGCCAAATAGGGGTTCACATTTGCAGCCAGGGCAGCCACTTCTGCATGAAGGTGTAACCTGAGGTACTGCTGCATCACATGTGACCAAGAGGACCCAGGTCACCACACAGCTCCCTTTAGCTATGTATTCTGCCTGCTCAGCACCCACAGCCTGTGAATCTCTTTCTGAAGGGAGTTTATGCTAAAAAAGGTTTTCAAACTGAACCGTGTAATTGACATCCTCTCACGGTCTGTGGTGCCTAACTTTGACCTCCAGTCCAATTACATCAAAAAGTGAAAGCTGACTTCCAGGAGATTTATGTCCTTTATATCACATTGAATTGAGCCCATCAAAAAATAAGATCAATTGACAAGACACAGCGCATGAGACTTCTTAGGTTTCAGACATCCGCAGCATTAGGGAAATGGAAAAAACATAAATTCAGCAGGACAAAAGGACAAGACTATGAGCTTGGACACTCTTTAGGCACTTTCTTAATTTTCTTTTTTTCTTCTCCAGGATGGCGATCCCAGAGATTAATGCAGACACGAACAAAACAATTAAAAATGGAGACAAGAATCTCTGTGGTTCCATGCGATAACCTGTCATTTTGCAAATGATTGTTTATTTTAAATGGAAATATTTCTGGCCCCTGGTTTGTTCAGATAGGTACAGGCATGGTCGTAGTGCAAGAGCAAAACCACTTTGTTCTGCTCCTTGTTCTGATGTTTATATAACAATTGAGTATTTCTGGTTGTTAATAAATTTGCTATAGGTGCATTTCCTTTCTTTTATGAAGTACTTTACTGAGGCAGATTTACCTTGGGTTAAAAGATGGGCAGATGGCAGGGATATATAGGTCATGTGCTCTTCAGCACTGATAAAGGAACCTCTCCATGCCTATACATTGTCTGTCTCCTACTGATTAAGGATGGGAATAACTATAAAAGTGCTCATTATACACTGAAATATCTGAATCTAAGGATGAACATACTGCCTAAACTAATTATTATGTTTCATTTTACATATCCCCTGCGAAAAATAAATTTCCTGATTAAACAAAATGAAGTGTCTGATCGTCCAAAATATGAAAGTTACACAATCTGTTGGGTTTTTCTATTGTTCATATGCCCATGATCTTGTTTCCTCTAATTAGCACCTTTGACTTTCAAATAGGTAGACTAGATGACACCATCTAATCTAGGATCATGTCAGCAGCTGTTGACGGTCCCAGATACTTCAGATGAGGAAGACAAAACCTTCTTCTTTGTGCAAAAATGAAATAACCAGTTCGTTTCCTTATTTTAATGTTTGTTTTTAAGTCCCTGAATTATGATAATTTTTACCATCCTTCCTCTTTAGTCCTATGCATACTGTAGTATGTTTTAATTGAGGACATGTCTTATAACTTCCTCCATTTAGTTCTACTCCTGGGCTCAGGATTGTAGTCTACTGTTGCATCTATTGCTATCCACTATCCATTCTGTATTTATTTAAATATGTTCCATTTTTTCTTTTCTATTTGATTGAACACTCCTTGCTCTTGCATTATAATTAAAAATACAAGACTATGAAATATCTTATCTTTACTGTTTTTACTGTGCACTTCTACAGTTACCCATTCACTTCTTGCCTAGATAATTCTAATTTCAAGTTTATGTGGAAATTTTGCTGTGTCAGTCTTCCCATTTGCTTCTAAATTCTTCTTTTCTGCTGCTCATTCTTTTTATGTAATAACCAGAACTGTAATGTTTCAAATAAACATACCACAGATTTATTTAGCATATAAATCCATACCTTCCTCCATGCCACTCCTAGATTTGCACTGAAGTTTTCACTCAAAACTTTCTTTATGACTGGTTGCCATTAACTTTGAGCTCTGACATCTGCATAAGCAGTTCAGGCAAATTTTTCAAAATGCAATACCCACATAAATTTCCATCTGATGCTCAGTGACCTAGCTTAGCTATCTCACTTACGCTCTTTGGTCTTCTCTTGTTTTAATTATCCCAAATGATTTTGTCATACTGCAAACATTGCCACCTCACTGATTGTTCTTTTACAGACTGTGAATTATATTAATCACTGAGTACTGGTACTCAGCCTCAGGCCATCCCACCACTTCTTTTGACATTTCTTTATCTGTCTCACCGTGTTTCTGTAACAACTTGCTCTTCCTCCACAACAGTTAGGTTTTTTCACAGGTTCATACAAAGAACTTTTCAGAATGAAAATAAGTTTTATTCATTTGTGTGGAAAATCTTGCTTTTTTTTTGATGGAAAAATGTTTGTTCCTACCACATTACACCCACTTAGGTGTCATGTACCTGTTCAGAATTGTTTAATCCGATTTACCCAGCAGTGAAGCAAAGCTCACAAGGGCTGTAATCACAAGATTGTCCAGAGCATTTACAATCTGTTCAGCTGTCTAATACCTTTGCAGCGTCTCATTTCCCATTTCCACGGTACCTCCCTGGGATAAGAGCCGCGCTGGTGATGCAAACAGAAGGCTGGGAGTCAACACTGGATTCTTGCTCCGTCTCTGCCAGTTACTGGCAGTGTAACCTTAAGTAAGTTTTCTAACCTTTCTGTATCTCCCTCATTTCTCCAAAGCATATGGTGCTTAACAACATCACAGGAATAGATTTGACAGGTCTCTGTGTTTGTCTTAGTGCCGATTTCTGGGGGTTTGTTAGTTGTCTCCATCAGAGCATTAGAAGTCGGGGTACATGAGCACAGAGCAAGCAGGGTGCCCTGCTCCTCTGTACATCTCCGATTACCCCGCCAGCTTTCCCAGGATTTCCTTTCTGGACGGGACAGGGAACACTTTGGGGGCACCCGGTGGAGGCTGGCTCTGCGGGGCTTCGAACCGCCTGCCTGCGGCAGCAGACACATCTGGAAAAGCTACACATGAATTTTTTGTGAAGCTTGATTATTAATGTTTGGAGATCCTTGGTAGGAAAATTTTACCACCTGCTAAGTGTTAGCCTTCTATAAATATTTCCAAGCAGGGCATAGTTGCCAAACGTTTTGGTTTGGGTTTAACGATTCTAACACTGGGCTGGGGGAAATTTTCACGACAACCCAAATCTTCTTGCTGAAAAAATATTTTACACTGCTCTTTTTTCTGGCTTCTGTCTCAATAGTCCCCATTGTTTCCTGACCTAACCTGTCTTTTAAGTGGTTCTTTTAATAATGGAAATAAACATTGTCTGTCAAATATGTAACTTTTTTCTCAAAGCCAGAAGTCTACAGTCTTAGTATTATATAGTGCCGGTATGCTGCAGATATTAGTTTCAAGGTCTTAACATACGTAACATAATTAGAGAATCTGAATAATTTGTTCCAGTGTTGTCATTTTAACACTATATCAGTCTTCCAACTTCATGAGGTATTGCATAGGACCTTAACTGCAGAAAGCCTGAGATAAATTAAACCACTTGAATTTTGAATTTATTTACTCAGTCAGTAGCTTGTAGCAAAGTTCATAACAGTAATTTTGGGTAAATTATGGTTGTAACTTTTTGGCAGCTTCATTTAAAATATTAGTAGCTGACATCAAAATTAGTGAAGCAATTTAGTCCCATTCAAAATTATGCAAGATCAATATGCAAATGGGAGAGAGAGCTTTAGAAATGTAGAACTACTACTATTTGAATACATATGTATTTAAATTTGTATTTAAATAAATACATCACAGAGACACCAGCCATTGCCAGTTGGTCCTCCTACAGTGTAGGCTGGCTTTGATCTCCATGTTCCCCATATTTCTTTCCTTATTTCAGCAGAACTCTTGACTTTCTCTCTGCCAAAGCACCATCTAAATGGCTGACTACAGAGCTAAGCTTTTCTCCCGTTTTCCACATGCTGGTACTTGAATCAGAAAATATTATTCTGATTTTGTACTATATCTGTGTAGGACACTATTTTTCCCTATTTCAGTATCCTGTGTTAAAGACAGAAGAGTAAAATTGTTTGATTGTTCATACTGAATTCCCGGCAACCTGACATACTGTAAAGAAGATCCCGTTCAGGTCATTTTTCACTTAGCATCTCTCCCATTAGCTTACAAAGAAAATAGGGTTGAAAATACACAGAATTGTGTTAGGGATTAATGGTTTTTTCATGTCATATGTCCAGTCTACATGACCTGGAGATCTACCCTAAAGGCCTGGTGTTCTGCACCAAGAAGCAGCAGCGAAGAAATAACAGGGCAGGCTACGTGCTGAATTTGGTGGGGCATTCCTTGGTTAGTATCTCTCCTGTATTATCTCCCCCTTGGAGGGAGGTCTTTTTACTGCAGTGGCTGAAAATGAGCCAGGAATTCTTTCAGAGTGCAATTGAGTGTGATATCACCATACAGAAGGCTGATTCAGTTAAATAGACAAAACAAAGTTTTCAGATACTTAAACATGCACTTAATCTTACATATGAGAGATCCCAAGTTTAAGAAACAGATTATAGATGTGATCTTTCAGTGTGCTGCAGGATTGAACCCCAGGCATTTAAGATTGTGTGGGAAGAAGGCTTTTTCTATGCTATTTCTCCTTCTCAAAATATTTTCCAAAACATTTTGCCTATCTGTCGAAGAATGACAAAGGTGCTTAAAATTGACCTTGAGTCAAACAAAGAGGAAAAAAGAAGATTTAATTTTTAGTCAAGAACTAAGTTTAATCAATTCTTTTCATCAGATTAATTTAAGAGAGTCTCATGAGCAATCTTCTGCTATATTTAGAGCTACTGTGTCATTTGTGTGACATGAAAAATCAAAGCAGAAAGAGGAAAACGTAAAATGAAAAATCAGGCAAATGCCTAACGTAGTATCTAAGAAACAGAGCAAACGATGTTACCAGCCTCCTCTTCTTTGAAATGAGAGGTTAAAACTAAAAGGAAACAAAAAGCAAAAGTGCTTCTGAAAATCTTAACTTTTAATTTCAAATGTAATTGTAGTAAAACAAGGATATGCTGAGTAACAGCATACAGGTCTGTTGAGGGTAACAGGACTGCTGAGACCTGTAACATTTTCACATTGAAGATGGAATCCCTCGACAGTTGAAATGAAAATTTTTTAATTACGATTAAATTGCCAGCCACTTTTTTCCTATCCACAGCAAATTATTTCTGTAAACATTTTCAGCATTGGGGAGCCCGTTTCAGAGATGAGTGATAGTTACGAGTGCCATCCATAGACTTCAAAGTACAAGACCTGAGAACATTTTCTGTGCCGCAGCTGCTGTTAGCTGACAGTATCAGCTGTAAGGCTGGGCAGTGGGGGGAAACACAGCTTTCCAGAGCTCTGTAAAAAGCCAGGAGCTGGTGCAGAGAGCCAGGTTAAGCCATGGAGGCCAGTGAGATATCAGAGAGGGAATGAAACAGATTTCACTCAAACATCTTGGCTCTGTGTGCTCCACGGAACAAAGCCTGGGACCAAAACTAAAATGAACTAAGGGCATAACTTTGCTGAAGATGGCAATGGACAGCACAGATATCTGAACCAAATTTAACTTAGGGAGCTTTCATCAGAGCAAATTAACCTATGCAGAGCTTTGCACTCTCATATACAACTATCTTAGCACATGATCACGCTCTCAGAAATTTAGTCATAGCTGCTTTAGTTTATGAGCTTTAAACTAAGGTATATAATCTTGCAACTGGGACTTGCGGGATGCTTAGGGACCAATAGACATCCATTCCAGTTGCAGCAGTCGTGACAGAAGCTCATGTGTTCAGTCAAAATGAGTTGGGTACCTTCAGCAATTTAAATAATAAGTCTTCATTAATCCAGCTCATTTTCTAGAATGGTTTAGGAAATGATCACACGAGGGAGGTTGATGTTATCATTAGGATACCTAGCCTGACAGACAAGAAAGGGTTTAAAGATTCCTTGGAGAGACGAATGTTGTAGGCAAATTTGTGCCTGATGGAGCTGCCAGAACCAGCTTTCTAAGCCTGCTGCCCTACAAAACAGATGACATGGCAAAGTGCTTGAGAAAGAAGCACCACCACTACTGACAAAGCTTTTGAGAAACTGAAGGAGTTAAGAGAGGCGTGTAAAAGCAGTCCC
The DNA here is from genome assembly GCA_028565335.1 of Limnodromus scolopaceus. NCBI lineage: Eukaryota > Metazoa > Chordata > Aves > Charadriiformes > Scolopacidae > Limnodromus > Limnodromus scolopaceus. Next base: position 119,783,312 of record JAOXNO010000001.1, read on the forward strand.
ACACAAAGTTTTCTGCCACCCGAGATGAGAAGGGCAGTGGCAGAGTCCTTGTGAATGTCTCAAGTGTGAACAAAATGCCAGTGCCCTCAAAAGGAGAGGGAGGCAGTGGCGGACAGCCCCGCAGCTAGAAAGGTTCATGCTCTCATTCCCAAGAGTTCAGTTTTAGGTGGAAGTGTTTGCCAGCCACAGGGACCTGGGAAATAGTACTTTAAAGAGGGATATTCAGCTACAGATAAGGGATTTGCAAGTTAATGTAAACCTAGAAAAGTTTTGGGGGTTGGAGGCATGCTCTCCTGTTTAACAGTAGGGACATAGTTCAAGTCCATTTGTCAGATTTTATGTGAATTGGGCAGATAAAAAGCAAAAGTAAAAAGAGAATATGTACTTTGATTGTCTAAACTGTTCTTACAAACAAGTTTCTTACAAAATGTAATTAAAACTATTTACATACCATGACCAGCAACATCAAACCATCTTTACTGCTAATCTTTATCACACTAGGGCTGGGGGAAGCTCTTATCCCCAGATGGATGCTTAAAGACACTGGAGTGGCCACTTTTAAGATGGTTTTGAAAAATGATAAAATGGATAAAGGAAACTCATTTAGGGACTGGAAATTCTAAGAGAAGAACTAGAGATTTGTCCTGACCCCAAACAAAAAATGCTATTAAGGAAGTGGTAAGACTTGTGCATGTTCCCACCACAAAGGAGAAACAAACTTGCATGTCCTGGATGGAAAAGGAAAATATAGTCAGCAGTCCCTTATACCAGATATGTATTTATAGTATTCTCATTTTCCTGAGATAGTGTTGCTAGAAAACATAACAGCTTAGAAAGATGACATTCCAAATTTGATTCGATATGCTAGGCCTGGTATACCTGATATAGTAATGTCTGACATTTATCAGGTTTGTGTTTAACCATTCTGCTCTGAAATATAAGTTTAGTCATGTAACCATAACCTCCATTATCTCCAGCCTCAGAAGGCTAGCAGAAAATATGTTAAAGAATATACAGGAATGGATGCCAGTTCTGATCCGTACTTGGTACTGTTAAATAACGGAGAGGTACCAACGTAACAAGACTTGTTACTTGCTGACATTTTATTCAACAGAAAACCAAAAACAGGAGTGCCTGCTCTTGAGCACTTATTAGGAACTCATGTCAAAGTCATGGCAACCAGCAGATATGTGGGAAAAAAGATGGGGTGGGAGGAAGGTAAAAGGGAAACATAATCTGGGGTACTGGGAGCTGTCACAACTTTGTAAAAAACCGCTGTGAGAACATCTATAATAAAAAGCATTGACTGCAAACATCAATAACGTCACAAGAAATATCCTGTGGTCAGAGACAAACTTGACACACCAGGTGGACATATCCAGAGGAATAGGTGACACTTTCTCCAAAGAAGAAATACCGACACAGCCATTTTACCTGAGAAATTCTGACAGCCAACAGCCGCAGCAGGTTGAGATGAATTAGTTTCAGGACACGGCACAACTGGAACTAACAGACTTGCTGCCATCTGACAGCAAGAGTATTGATACTCTGGGAGAGATTTCCAATTCCATGAATCAGTGCAGAGTACCTCAGAGACTAATTGAACGTGTGCTTGTTCATTAAGTTAGATTAAGTTAGTATCTGAACTTCCTTATTATGTTAATGTCTAATTTCAGGATGCAGAGGGAAGTTGCTGAGAACCATGTCTTTAAGAGTCTCTGGCTTGAACCAGTTGTTAAATACAAGCTACAAAATGCAATGCTCTTGTTAAGAGCTTACACTCCAAGTAAGGTAGATCCCTATCAACCTCCATGATGCCTGCTGGTTGCAGGACAACCCAGACATACAGAGCAGACATCTTTTTTACTTCTGTGAAAGGTGAAAGCCAGACCAGGAAAAAATAATACATTCTCATTACTTTTTAGAAAGCTAGTAATTTTCTCATTTAGGCTTCTTTTAGGGCACCCATTACTATATTCAGATAGTTTAAAGCTTCCCCTCTGAAAGATCAAAGACAAAATATCCTTGTTTTTTTATAAGGGAAACCTAGAACTTTGCTGCCTCCCCAGCATATCCAGAGTAGTTATGCCCCCAGAAATGCCTGTATCTGTGGACTGGCTGTAAAGGAATCCCAGGTAACTAGCTCAGATGTAGACCTCTATATCATTGGTGTCTAGTTGCATGAGATTATTTGTATTAGAAACTCACAAGATGAGAAAACATAATTAACGATCACTTGCCAAAATCTTGGTTTACTTGACCAGCTGGGCATTGGCTCTAGCTATACAGCAGAGACAATAATAGTGTGTTTCCCTATAAATATTCGATTCCTGGTGTCCATATCCTTCACATTATTGAGCTGACATGCTTCTGGACAGGTACAATTACTACAGGCCACATCTGCTCTGTGATTATCTTCATACGCCAAGGGAGGGACAACACAACTACCATCAGGCCTAGTACTATGAGTCACAGCTTTTCCACTCATGGTAGGATTTACCCATTGTTTTGTAAATAAGTACTTAGCAGTTAATTAATTATTAGATATCAATGCTAAGTTAGAAGTTTTTTAGATAGCATCTCTTTTCATGCGAAACAAGCGATCATGTTTTGTTCTTATTTGAAAGATTCAGTTAATATGACTGGACAACTTCTAAACCTTGGTCTAAGAGTTGTCCTCTATTCAAAACTGTAATGACTGAGCACAGGCACACCCAAAGCCTGTGGGTGTAGTGCACATAATGGACACCATGGGATTTGTAAATCTTCCTCAAAGAGAATCCAAATAGCAAGGGAGTCTGAGGGATTTGAATGACACATAGTGACAGCATGGTGAGGACACCAGTGTGTATTCTTGCTCTGGGCTGGCCTCGGAGATGCTTCTCTGTTCCTGTGCCTGTTCCAGCACAGAGGTTTGGGTGGACTGTTAGCAACAGGGATGGCTTTAATTAGCCCAAAACCACTGCACTGTAAGCGGGGCAGTTCAGAGCCTGAGTGACAGGCAACACAGCTATCTGTTTCATAGGCTGGGAAAGACATGAGATAATGAAGCTGTTCTTGATCATCAGAGCTCTGATTCTCTTAAATTCCTTGTAAAGGAGACAATACATCGAATCCGGAGCCCAGCTCTAGAGCGACTAAAGCAGAAATTATTTAAAATTTGTCAAAAAGTGTTATTTCTGGCTCTTTTCCTCACAGAAAACATAATTATTCCTAAAGCTTTACAGTAAAAATAAAATCTTCAGAATTTGTTTCTGCTAGATGCCTTTGTATTACTCGTGCTAAGGACAACCCCAGCATCAGACAGAGCTTCTGATCAGAAGTCATCACCTGCAAAACGCATACTAAGTTAGAATAGGTATTCACAGTTATTTAAAAAGTGTTTATATATTTTGATGATCCTTGGTTTTCCTCTGCTCCTATGATAACGTGGATTTTACATTTGCGACGGAGCAGAGTTGTGTTCGATGTTGCTGTACACCTGGAGCTGCGAGAAAGCTGAGGGCAAAGTCTTGTCTTCAGATGAGCACTGATTGCCAAAAAAAACCTGCAGCTGAGCATACTGGCCTCACATATAAACAGTGAGCAAAGCATCACCAGGGACCACACTTTACTACAATATAAATAACAATCTCTTCACCTGTGTGTCAATCTCCTGTCCTAACATCAAGATCCTCCTCCCGCTTATTCCCACCTTCCGTTACATTCTCCATTGACATCCCAATTGTGAGAGCAAATAGGGCAGCAGTCCTGAAAATAGTCTCACACATAACACACAAATACCTTTTCCCAAAGAAAAAAATATTTTGCCTTTGCAGAACTATTTTTTTCCTCCAAAATGAAAAGGCCCCAAGCTACTCATAAAAATCTTTTCTGAGATTTGCACCGTGTGCAGTGCACAGGTGATCATCAGAGAAGTATGGCTCCAATTTCTTCAAAATAAGGGTGCTCTTGAGCCCATCAAGGAAGAGATCAAAGAGATACTACGTGCTGGGTTTAGAGAGAGCTATTACAGAGAGTGGTTTTGTTTTTTCTCTCTTTGTTGTCTCCAAACTTCACTTTCACAACAGCTTTTTAGCTACAGTCAGAATATCAGGCTCCCAGCACAATGCTGTGTGCAGTGGGCACCGTCAGGGACAAGAATGCCCACGGCCGGTTGCCTTGGATGGCTGCCAGAGTGCTGCTGCCAACATAAGCCATAGAAAAAAAGGGTATTTTTCTCCAATTTCTCCCTCTGTCAGAGCTGAATCGAATTTCATGGGACACAGAAAAGCATACATCTTTGCCCTCTAGGACTTTTGCCCTGCTAAATCTCAAAAATCTCTTGCAAACAACCTATGAATTTGATTTCTGCAGACAAAAGGTTTACAAGAAGCTTTCTCTCTCAATGGTAACTTGGCCAGTCCGAATCAGGAAGTCAATACTAACTCCTTCCATTGCAGGTGGTTCTGGTCTTGACGAATGAAAGAGCCTCAAAGTCTGGGTGTGAATAATCATACAGTGTCAGCATAACACTTCAGAAAGGGAAAGCGTAAGGAAGAGGAAGAAAGAAGTGGGAAGTGACTAAGGGGCCAGGCAGAGCGGTGCTTGCTCTCTTCTATGAAGCTATAGCCCATCTGAAAAAACAAGTAGGCAGAGAAAATCAGGAGAAAAGGAAAAAAGTTAGATGACAAGGAGGAAGACGGAATACTTGGCAAATAATTATTTACAGAATTACTATTCTCTTCTAAAGTTATAAAATGCGGTAAGCTTGGCTTACCCTGAGGCTGTAGGATAAGTGGTAAAGCCACAGCTGTGTCTTAGAAGTCTTCAACTGTAAGCCTTGTCAGCTTTTGGGTTGTATTGCTGCGCATTAATAGAAGTAGTGATCTGGGAAATGCAGTAAGAAAAAATAGGTATCTCAAACCTCATAAATAGGGTTTGGAAAATAAATTGGTGGCAGAATGAGGACAAAATAAAGGACAAAGTTAGAATGAAAAATGAGACATAGGATGAAACGAAAAGGCTGAGAATATAAGAAATGCCCTAATGGATCCACCTAGCCTCACTTACCCAACAGGGGAACGACTGAGATCAATAACATAGCCTTTCTGGGTAAGAATATTCTTTGCATTCCAGGTGTGCTGACTCTTGTAATTTCCCTGAATGTGGAGAAGCTGACTGCATAATTTGTAGTGAAAGACTGCATTTAAAAATTAAAATGGAGCAGCGGCAGTAGGAGATGATAGTTTAGAAAGCGCACGAAAGCCTAGCCACTATCTGTAGCCAGTTCCCCTTCCACTTCCCCAGCATCCACATTTGTTGTACTAGGGATGCTCCATGGCACACCCCTGCCTATTCCTTCCAGTATTTGTTTATAATGATGTGTTGTCCCTGAAATGGTATAATTTCTTTTTGAACCTGCTCATAATACTGGTGTCCACAGCCTCTCATAGCAGCAAGTTCTTAAAGTTCACTATCCAGCGTGTGTGTGTATTTTTTTTAAAAAAGTGCTTTCACGTAACTGTCTTAAACTATTTTCCTACTTGTTTTACTGAGCGCCCCTCAGTTTTAGTATTGCAGGATTTGGTGAACAACAGTTCTGCCTTCACCTTATCTACCACCTTTATGATTTTGTAAATGTCAACCATATCCTACATCAGGTGTTTCCTCTGCAAATTGACAAGTCCCAGCCTTTCGCCCATTCCTGGCAAGGCAGATGGCTCATCCTTGGTTTCTCTTTGTTGCCCTTTTCTTTCTGTTCCTTTGCAAACTCCTTTGTGTCCTTCTGGAGATGGGGAGGCCTGAAACATCCCAGCCTTCCAACTATGGGTGCACCAGACCTTTTCATGGAGAAAAAATGACACCTTCTGACTGGTTTTCATGCTTGCCCTGATATGCCCAATATTTTATTGGCTTTTTTTGACCGTCACTCTGCAGCAATGGTTTCAGAGAACTGCCAGGGTGAGTCTGAGGGCTCTTTCCAGAGCTGCAACTGCCAACTCCAAGTTCAGCATCAAGCAGGGATGGCGTAGATGAGGATTTCCTCTAGATGCAGTATTCCTTGCCATTTATTTACACCAAAGCTCCTCTGAGCACTTAGCTTTGTGGGGTCCTTCTGGAGTTCCTAACTATTAGGGTAGCACCCATCTACTCCAAAGACCATAATATACTTCTACAGAATACAGTAGGAAGGAGAGAAATGCAAGATAGGAGAAAAGAAATAAATGAAAGGAAAATGCGTTTTTTTAATTATTATTTCAGTGCCAGTACATGAAATTTTGATATTGTGTTTATGATGTGGTTTTTAATTATTTTTCTGTATATAGGTGCATCACTGTAGCATATAGTTGCAAATTTCTGTTTAGGATAATGATGAAAAGGTAAGCAGAATGTTGAGTTGTTTTTATTACCTGGTTTTATCCCCTGTACATCTTGTAAGGTGTTTTTAATTTAAAAAAGTTTCAATAAGAGGATCATGGAGAGATTTCCACCACAATTCTTATTATTTAATCTATATCCATCAATGAGGAAAAGCTACAACTGGGGAGAAAAGAAATAAGCATCTCCAGTAATCCATTCAAGATTGTTCACAGGTACACAGTACAGGAGGAAGGGAAAAATAACCAGAATGGCAAGGAATAGCTAAAAAACCCCTCCATTAGTTAGGGGTTTGCATAATTTTTACGTTTCCCCCTCTTTTGATGTTGACAGCTGTTCCTACCTGGAAATGTTTTTGATTTTGAAGGGTGACCGCGAGCTTCTTTGGCGCTATCAGATCAGCTCAGCTTTGATTTAGCTTACTACCTATCTTCAGTAGTGTTACTGTAATTTATGTTTAATTATGACTATGGTTGAATTACAGACAAGGAACGTGACTATTTCCCTTACCATTCCTTGACCAACACCCGGCTTGACCTTGACCTGGAACCCTCTCCCAGCTGGGTGGCTGGGTCAGTATGAGCCGAGTGTCTGGTGAAGGTGATGTGGTCACCATGCCTGCAGGGCAGTGGAACAGAATTCCCCATTCAAAAGAGGCAGCTTTCAGCCGGTTGCCTGAGGAAATGATGCTGATGCTTTGCCATGTTCACATACACATACAAGCCTGTATCTTTCCCAGGAACTTTTGAACCCAGGGGTCAATTTCAACAGAATGAGATGGGGGCAAGGTACAAATCCCAGAGATAAGTGCCAACTGTCCTTTGAAGATAGAAGGCTGCAGAAAAGAGACAGACCTGATATTTTCTTCAGTGAGGACGGGCGGCAGTGAAAGTCTACTGCTTGCTGAGCAATGGAGAATCGGCACTGTGGAGGAACTTAAAAAAAACCCTCCACTAAGGAGAAAATGCAGCTGGAGTTTTATCTTCCTAGACAAATATCATTCACCTGTTAAGACATGCATTTGTGGGAAACCCAGCCTCCTTAATTACAGTGTGGCATAACCTGTGCAGTGTGCTACACCTGAGCTCTGCAGCTGCAGACTGCCCTGCCACACAGTAGAATTCCAAGCTGAGTTAATTACATACTTTTGTGAGAAGTTAGCCAGACTAACTCAGGATTGGCTGATGGCTTTTTAGGGTTCTTTTGGGTGACATCTGCTACAAGGATTGAAAATGTCTGTTTCTCTCATGATCAAAACGTTGTCTCTTTTCACTGTAACCAAAATACATTTCTATTGCCCAAAATATGAACTATTTTCAGTTCATAGAATTTGCACTCCTAAACAATATGGCACAGTTTGTCAAAAAAATGATAGGCCTCCAATATTCTCTCTAACAAAGTACTAACAGTTCACACTCATCTTCAGTGCCAGTCTCATCCTTAAGCTTTCTAAAGAGGGAGTGAATTAATACCCAGGTTACAGATCAAAGGACCAGGGGTCCCATTCTGCTTGGGATCTGAGGCACAAAATTTGGTGCTTCCTACATCTTTTGGATTACAGAACACTGTCAAACTCTTACAATTTCTTGTTCATCATCATGTACCTTTTACATCACCCTTTTAAGTGAAAACACTATAAAGGCTGTTTGGATATAACTGATAACTACGGTTCCATAAACAACCTTTGAACAATTTACCTGCCCTGCGGTTCACCAACAGCATGCAGACCACATGTGCACACCCACAACCAAAGAAAAACCTGGAAATCCCATGAAATTTTAAGAAATGGGTTTTCTGCTGCCCAGCTTAAGACTTTAAAATAAACTTTTGAATTAAACAATAGTAGTTTGTCTAAAAACACACCACCTTGACCTGGCAGTTCAGAATCTGACAGATAAGCAACTCAAACACGTGCAGTGGTTTGGGGAGGACTACAGGGATTGTAAAGCATTTCCTTCCTGTGAATAGTCAGTGCCCTTATTTCCCTATGAAGAAGTCCCTCTCCCAGCTCTGAAGCCACAGATGCCCTCAAGTGTTTTCAGACCAACCATTATCCTTGCAAGCAAATAATTACAGGTCTCAAATGTAAAGTTTCTTCTGCTTGGATTTCAAACATTATTGTTACATAGTATTTAATAAGATGTTAGATGTGCCTATTTCAGAATTTAACCTTAAACTTTTAAGTTAAACCCAGAATCCATAAGGAGATGTATTGGATATGTGGATGAAAATCAAGAATGCCTGTCTGAGAAAGGAATGACTACTTTCAAACTTGTGGCTGAAATTCATGATCACAAACACGTATCTCTATATGCATGGCTCAGGTCGTCATATATTGGGTATTGGCCGCTGGCAAACTTGGCAAACTAATGCTTGTATTTTCTTGAGCCCATTCAATCTGAAACTGAGTTACAGCACGGTTCTCAGTTGCTCTAGTAATTGCTGATGTAGCGGTATCCTTCCTGCTTTTGCTGGTTCAGTATGCAACTTTTTATGACACGGATCTGCACACAAATCCTAGTTCAGACAGATTCTTCTCATGCAACTGAAGTGGCAGGTAGATCCCATTTTTCGCTCCCCGCCCTGCACTGAATGTGGACAGCTGTCACATCCATCGGCTTTGATAGATTTGCCTTGCTTCTTGCCAGCCTAAGCAACGAATGCTATAGCTGCTCTAAGAAGCATGTCTGGTTTGCTCTAGAATGAAAAAAAAAAAAAAAAAGAAAAAAAAGTAGGAAGCTCAGCCCAACAGATGAAAAAAGCAGCTGCTACCCTTCTTATTGGAAGGTAGCAGGACCCTTCAAGTAGGCTAGATGTCAGGGAATGAACCACCTCTCTCAGGGAAAGTCCATTTTGTTTGGTATCTTGCAAGAAACTGTCTCCCCACAACAACAACTCTTAACTCTCCAACCCGTGCTCTGAGACTCCATCTGTTAGTAGAAAAAGCATGTTTGTGCTGCATCATGTCAAAATGGAGCCAACTGCCCTCCAAGGCTCTTAAAGGGTTTGCTCTATCACAATATTTTGGCGCAATGGCCTCCATGTATTACTTTTGGCATTCCTTGCTTTCAGTTTAATCTGTCACACCTGGGTGATGTGGCCTGCTGTGACTCTTAGCTCTTGGCATCCAGAGGAAGGCAAGACCTCTGTGAAGTGATGCTGCTAGACTGGCAAAAGCATTTGTCTCGGCTCAGGAGAGGATCCATTTTGAGCATTTTTCTTCCTTGTACATTTTTGCATTCTTTTTCCTTGTTAACTTCTAATGATGGCTCGGTATACAGTCAGATGACAATTTCTACTCAAAATGTAAGTGAACCATATTCTCACTCACCCATAGTCTAAAACTTACTACTGTACTACTGTCAGGTCTATGTGGTACTCAGTGGAATGACCTTGTGAAAAAAAAAAAGAAAAAAAAAAAGGTTGCCCACATGTTTAGTTCTGTGAAATTTAGGGAACAATCTAAATATACTGGCTTTTTGTTCACATTCCAAATAGCAGATGGCATTTAAATATTTTTAGAGGTTTGCAGAGCATAGAGCACAGCCGCACAGGGATGTCTCTCACCTTATATGCTACTATTGTGCAGGAGATAGATGTAATTATTTTCATGGCTTTTCTTAATTTATTTTTTTAGTTCATCTGGAGACAGGAACAAGGTGTTCTTGGTGAAGTGTCAGCTCTGCATTTTAAAGCTAACCTTTAAACCATTTCATCAGATAACTCTGCTTTGACAGGTTTTTTTTCTGTGTGTGGGGAACAACTGTATCATTTACCTTTGTTAACGAGCTTTAAGAAGTTGCATGCATCCTAAAGTACTTCGGCAAAAATAAATACTTTGTAAACTGCAACAGCTCGTAACTTAATTCCTTCAAAAGAGCCTTGCTTTCTCCTACAAACCATCCAATTATAAATTTGGAAAAGCACACCCGTGCAACTTACATTTATCTTTCACACAGTTTTTTGTGCAATGTTAAAAATTACACGACAGAACATATCAGGTAAGTACTTAGTGGCTTAAAACTCATTGGGTGTCTCAGACATCGTTTTTAAGTAGCTGTTAAGAGGAAGACAGCCACCAGCTCCCGGCCGAACTGGCAGAGTGTACCTAAGAGCATTCCTAAAAGCCTAAAAGGTTGTTTTAATTCACTACTTTTACGGTTAATAAGATGACTGTTTTCCTAAGAACAAAAAGGTTTCGAACTGTGCTCCAGGAAATACTTACATCCTTTTCAGAAAAAACAAACAAACAAACAAAACCAACCAAAAAAAACCCCCCAAATAAAAGGAGGGACTTTACCCACCCCCGGACAAAGCTCTACAAGCCCGGTTTCACAGAGAGCTGCTTTATTCCGACAGCCCGGTGCGTGCAAGCGGGGAGGGACTCCCCTTCACCACAGAGACCACGCGCCCGCCTGCAGCCCTGGCACCGTACACCTTTCTCTCAGCGGCGGCCTCCGCGCCCCGCCGACGGACCGGGCAGGCCTCCTTCCCCCCCCCCCCGCACCGGCCTACGCACCACAACGCACCCCGCCTCCAGGGCCGCTTTCCCCCCAGCCCCACACCAGCGGCCTCAGCGCGGCGCGACCGCCAGCCCTAGGGGCAGCCGCTGGAGCCCAGCGGGCCGGGGCCGGAGGGAGGCGATGGTGGTCGGTACCTGAGCTCCCCCCGGGCCCGGCCGCGCCCTCACGCACGACGGCCACTCGCCGAGCCGAGCCCCCCCCTCCCGGCGACATGACGTCATCCCACCCCGCGCCTGCGCACACCGCCCCGACCCCCTCCCCGCCGGCCCCGCTGGGACACAGCGAGCAGGGCTGAGGGGCGAGCAGGCCCCGGTGTGTGTGGGTGGGGGTGTGTGTGTGAGTGTGTGTGTGTAGGGGGTGAGCGGGACCTCTCCACATCACCCCCAGATCCCCTCCTGGAGGCCCAAGCCCCACACCCGTGTGGTGGCCTCCTACTGCTGCTCCCCTTCCTCGGGACTCTTGCTGGGGCTCCCACCCTCCCTCCAGCCCCTGGGTGGTTGGGCTGGGCCATGGCCACCTCCTCTGGGAGCCACTGCACCCCATGGGCTGTGGGCCGCAGGCTGAGAGGGCTGTCCCCACGCTCCCAGAGAGAGCCCCAGGAGCCCAGCCGTGCCATATCCATGGCAATGGCCGCTTCCCTGCCAGACATCTTGGGGTCTGGCTTGCCCTCAAGGGGTGGGAGGGCAAGTTTAGGCTGCCCCAAGCCTCCTGAAGCGGGGCTGGCCCCCCAGGAGCTGCTTCCCTGCGAGTCTCGGCCTCTCCCAGGGCTTGTAACACATCCCCACCCAGACCCTGAGGTGTCACCTTCCATCCCCAGCCACCCTCACGATCCCCACAGCCCTGCCCTGAACCCTGGCAAGCCCTGCGCTGCCAGGGCCCTCATCCAAGACCGAGATGGGGGGTGGTGGTGGTGTGTATTTGGGGCAGGGGGAAGAACAGCACAGCACCTCTGATAATCTGCACGAGCCTCCTCTGTGCTCCCAGCAACAATAAATACAAATAAATACAAACTCTTCCCGCACTTTTCTGCTCCCAGCCCCGGGACCAGCTTCACCCAGAACCCCCCACCCAACTCTTCAACTCTTCCCCCCACCCTGGCTCCAGCCGAGCCTCCAAGCCGCTCCCCAGCCCCTGTCCCTCCTGGTGAATCCCCATCCGTGATCCCAGCCCTGCCACAGGGCACAGGCACGGCATCCGTGCTGTTCAGGAGGAGCAGGGCGCGTGGGGAGGGCGATACTTCAAGGCGGTGCTTGCTTGCTTGCTGGCCCTTTACTCATCTGTCCCCAAAAGTGCTGGGCTGGAGGCTCCCCCGTGGCCCTGGGGGATGGAGAAGGTCAGGCTCGGGGGGAGTAGGAGGGGTTCCTCGGCATCTCCGTGAAGGACTTCAGTTCGTAGGGGATCCCCGAGTCAACCTCAATTGACTTGCGGGAGAAAAGCAGCCGGATGTCGTCGTGAAGATAGATCTTCCCCGACTTGGAGCTGTGAAACCTGAGTGGGGACAAGAGCAAGGCAGAGGGACCTCAGGCTCCTGGGCAAGGGCAGGGCAGCCTCGGTGGGGGCACAACACCCTTGCTTACTTCGGCCCGTGGTCAATGTGACCATGCTCTGGTTAACCTTCAGAGGGACAGCGGACACTGTTCTGGGGCAGGGCGGCAGTTCCGACCTCCCCAAAGGAGCAGCCGGTCCCTGCTCCTCCCCAGGCTTGCCTCTTTGGGGGAGGCAGGGACACATAGGACAGGAGCCCAGGGGTGGCGCTGGGGGAGATGTCCATCCCTCCCAGCATGCCCTACCTTAGGTGCATCAGGTAGCAGAGGACCCTACGGGGTGGATCGGTGCCTGGAGGATCGCTGGGGGCCATGGTGGCCCTTTCCCCCTCCCCGACGGGCACCAGGAAGATGCGATGGCGTAGGAAGGTCATGTGGTTGGCTGGCATGTCCTGGAAGTCGTACGTCACCAAGAACATCTTCACCACAGTCTTGTTGGGGTTAAATAAGGTCTGAGGGCAGAAGGGTAGGGCGTGAGGCTGGGAAAGGTGCAGGAATGGGTCCATAGGGCAGGGCTGGGGCATCTAGGGCACCAACAGGCCCAAGCATCCAGAAAGCCCCACACAAGCCCCAGAGGGCTTAGCCTTAGGTCCAGAGGTCAGTTCTTCCCACCCACCTCCACTTCTGTGCTCTCATCCTACCCCCACTGCACACAAATGCTCTCCTACCAAGACCCCACCCCACCAGCATCTTCCTTCCCTAAATCTCCCATCACCTTGTCCCCTGCCAGCACCCTGTGGACCTCATGCTCCCCTCTGCTGTGCTGTCTTGGTGGCCACATAACTGCTCTGCACATGCTTTCTGGCTGCTGCCCTGCCAAACAATGTAATGGCACGTTATCCACCCTGGGGGCAACCAGAGCCCACCATGTCCCCTTCCCATGGCACCGACAGAGGCCAGGGGACGGACGACTCACCACTTGGATGGTTCCAGCTTTGGGGACACTGTAACCCTTCTTTCCCAAGGCCTCCAAGTTAATCACTCCCTGAGGAGGCAAAAGAAACAGCACGTGAGGAGAAAACCCATGGAGAGCCCAGGTGGGACCCAGCATGGGGCCACAAGCACCTCTTGCTGGGAACGCCTGGCACAAGGTGGCAAGAAGTAGCCCAGCTCAGTCCCTCTCCAGACCAGGAGATGAACAATCAGCAACACAGAGGTGACAGCAAAGCAACATTCATGAGACAGCACCCTGCCCGTTCACATGCCAGCAAGTGTTCCCTCTTCATTCCCTCTTTGCTTTTGGGGTTAAAAACTGCTCCTGGCACAGCCAACAGTCTTTTTGGGGAGGTGGTTGCTTGAGCCATGCTCTCCGGAGAGGGGCAGCCCCCAGGGCGTTCGGTGCCTGGGTGCAGTCCCCACACACACCCCCCACAGTCCCAGCCCTCCCTCATCCACATACCAGGAAAGGTGAGGGTGCGCTGTGCTCGGAGATGTCGAAGTAGGTGACGTCAACGGGCAGGGTGACGTGCTGGGGGCAGTAGGAGCCGCTGGCACCAATTTCTGCTGTGAACCCCTCGATCCTCCCCGACGGTGCAAAGCACCCTTTCAGGATGGACTCCTGAGAGAGGAGGAAAGCGTTAGGGACCTTCAAACACCAGTACTGCCCCTCACTTCGAAGGTGCAAGCAAAATCAACCCTATCTCCACCACAACCACGTGTCTGCTTGCCTTTGCGTGTCTCCCAGTTTTCTGGAGACCACCTGTGAGGGACCCTGGTTGCTTGCTTTGAGACAGACCCATCCTGAAATGATGGGCTAAAACCAGCCATCTAACACAGAGAAGCAATGAGAGCGCCCGGGCTCAGCCCTGCAGCAGCCATCTCAGCAGGGTTCAGGATCCTGGCACATAACCCAAGGATCTGCTGGCTGAGATCACCTGCTGGTGGCTGTGTGACACAGCCACTGCATGCCAGGCCCTCGGAGACAATCACCCCAGCCCCACTCCAGGGATCCTGTCAGGTTCAGCCTCTCATGTCTGTCACCAGCCCAGGCTGGAGACCCTGGGATGCAGCTTCCTCCAGGGCAGGTGAGTGCCATTACCTCAAAGTTGCCCAGCAGAGCATGGCTGAAAGTGGTGGTGGCCCAGGACGTTGTGGAGGATCTGGTACCCCTCCGGAGTCTGTTTCGAAGATGTCGCCTTTGAGAGAGGAAAGAAGATTGGTGTTGGACTGCAACGCATGCTGCCCGGGGCTGCCCTCTCCAGGTTCCCCTGTCCCTTTGGTGGAGGTTGAACCCACTTTCCCACCCAGCAGCGGCAGAATAAACCTCCCTCTGCCCCACAGGCTGGGATCTTGTGGAAGGGAGACACCTGGGGCAGGGAAGGGACCCAGCCTGACTCTCCCAGTGGGCTGTGGGATGTTAGGGTGGTTGAGCACCCCGAGCCCCCACATCCATTCCATGGGACCACCGGGACACTCACAATTTGAGGCGCAGCCCGCTCTTCAGCCTCCTTTCGACTGCAGTGCAACCCACAGAGCTCTGGAGGGGACACGAAATAGAGAATGGTGTTAGGACAGCAGCTGGGGACTGCGCACCCCCAGGAAGTGCCATCGCCCCTTGCCCTGCCCCACAAGGTCCCAGCAGATCAGAGATGCTCCCATCCATGGGGAGTCATCGGCAGCCTCTGCCAGGGTGGCCAGCAGGGCAGCGTGAGGGCTGCGGTATCTGGTGGAGATGCGGGGCTCTGCCGACCCCAAGGTGGCTCCGCTGGGGATGGGGGTGTTGGTAGCCAAGCTGAGGGTGCAGCACACAGCTCCCACCTTTCAAAGCAGGTGTCAGGACCATCCCCAGTGACAAGACACCCCCACACAGACACCAACACCCCTTTCCACCTCCCAGGGAAGGGTAACACGTACGAGGAAGCTTCCCGATCAGCCCAGGAAAAGTCCCGTCTCCTGGTGATTCATGCAGAGTCCTCCATAGTGCCACTGGGCAGTGGCCTGCTGCCCGCCCCTGCCCACGTCCAGGCTCCTACAGCAGCAGGGTTAAATCCAGGGCCACACTGCAGCCTCCTTTTAAAGATGTCCCCTTTTCAGGGGCTTTCTCTTCTGGAAGCCACACAAAGGGCAGCACAACACAAAGGGATGATGGAGCTGGCTGGCATGACCAGGCTGGAAAGCCCAGGGAAGCTGCTGGAGGGCTTCACTCTGCAAGGGCAGTGCTGGGGGCAGCCAGGCTGGGGGACAGTCACCAAAAAGTGCAGGTGAGCAGGGATGGAGCTGTGCCCCACAGAGAGGGTGTCCTGGCTCCAAGCAGCAAGAAGCCAGGGCAGCTCTGCCATTGGTCCCTGCAGTTCCCCACACCATGGGATGCCCCAGAGAAGAAGAGGAACATGCCAGCTCTGGCCTGAGAGCTAGCAGGACATGGTGAAGGCAGAGAGCTGTCCAGGAGGGGCTGGTAAGCAGGGAAGAACCACAGGCAGCTCCTGAGCTGCCAGGGTGGGTGCAAACCTCCGGCATCTGCTTCATTTTTGAGTTTGTGGCACACTGGGGACATGCCATGGGCACCCCAGAATTGCAGAAAAGCCAGTGGCATCTCCCAGTCCCTGACCAAAGCACATCCACTCCCACCCCCTGCCACCAAAACCTTGCCCTGATGGATCAGTATCACAGACAGGGACTCAAGACACCCTACTGCTCTGCCTTTCTCCTCCTCAGACAGGCAGAAGACAGCCACTTTTCCCAAACCTGCCAGTAAGTCTGGCTTAGCATGACTTTGTCAGACACTTAGTGTCACCCCATGCCACATGTCCAGCTCCCACTGTCACAGGGAGCTTGTGTCATGTCCAAGCAAGGTTCTCCAGGCTAAAAGAGCTGACTGCAAGCAGTGGATCCAGTGACTAAAACGTGTCAAGAGTGACAGCCTATACACCACGTGTGCCAGGGCTGGCTGTCAGCCAACGTCCTGCTTACAGCAGTGTGGTGGCACTGGGACAGGACAGGATGCCGTACCATGACAGACATGTGTTGCCCACGCGGACAGCCCTCAGCTCTGCGTGTCCCCAGGCCATGCCCTGCATCCCCCCACGAGCAACGCTCACCTTGGCGGTGGGAAGCAGGTGATTCCAGAACGGAGCCCCCTTGGCATCAGTGCTGCGGCAGGCCGTGGGCACCGGGTGGCATGGCAGGGTCCTCTTCCTCCGTGCTGGCGGGGACAAACTCTCGTCCTCAGAGCAGGAGTCGGCCACAGCCTCGCCAGCGGGCAGCAGCTTCCTTTTGGCCGGGCAGTTGCTGCTGCTGAGCTGGCTGCTCCCGCAGGGAGTCTTCTCCAGGAGGCTCAGGTTGCTGGGCTCAGGGCTGAGTGCTGTCTGAGGAGCTGGGGGCTCCTTGCACTTGTTGGCCACCACTGGCCACTCCTCTTCTCCACTAGCCCTGCTACTGTGAGTTGGGCTGCTACCCGCCTTCTCTCTCTTCCCACCAGAGTCCAAGCAGGCTGTTTGTGCAATATTGTGCAAATCAAGTTGAAGTAAGTTGTGGCCACTTGCCCGCTCTTCATTCTCCCCACAATCTGTGGGCTGATCCCCAGATGAGACAGGGCAACCGTCTCTTTTGTGCAAAGTACTGCAAGCAATGTGCTGGGGCCAGGAGGAGGAGGAGGAGGAGGAGGAGGAGGAGACGACATCCTGCGACTTGTTCTCTCTGCTGGCCTTGGGACTGTGGCTTGTGCTGCCCTCACACCGGTGCTCCACCACCCGCAGCCCGCTGTGGGAGAAGTGCTGGGCAGACCCACACAGGGATAGCTCCTCCACCAGCAGACCATCCTCAAAGGTATCATCATCGTCCAGGGAAGCTTGCCCAGGGCCTCCATCGCGCTTGCTTTCCACCCCCCCGCCACCCCAGTGAGTTCGTTTGGGATCTCTCACCCCCTCTGGAGTTCGCTGCTCAGGGTAACCCCTCTTGACGGCCGGCCGGCTGCCTGCCCGCTGCTCCGTGTTCTCGGAGGAGCTGGAGAGATGGGAGAAGATGGACACCTGGTAAACCTTCTGGCGCTTGATCTCCGTCTCATTGTAGCCCATGAGGATGCCACGGTGGGCACAGCGCTGCGAGGAAGGTTCCAAGGGTGCCTCTCCACTGGGCTGGGACAGGCTGGGGTCCGTGCCGCGCTCCGGGGGCAGGGACGTCTCTGTGTGGATGTGCCGCATGGAGCCTTATTTGCCTGGACTCCGAGTGGAGCCAGAATCAGAACAGCCCATGCAGCAGCAGGAGAGGGGGCTGTAAAGTGCCACAGGACAGGGGATGAGGGCAGGGTGGGAGCTGAACTCCCCCTCACTCAGGACGTCCAGGTGAGCGCTCCACTATGGAGTACACTGCAGTGCAGCATCTGCAAAGACAGAGCAGGAGGACAGAGATCAGTCTGGTATTCCTGTCCTCATCTGGGATTTTCGCTGCAATGAACCTGCTGGGAAGAAAGACCTCCCTCTCCAGGGACAGGAAGAGGAACCAGGCTGGTGTAGCTCTCTGGGGAACCCTGCGGGATCACCCACCTGCAGGATCAGCACTTCCTTCCTGGCCTGGGCATGGAGAGGAGTCTCCAGCCAGGCTGGAGGCTACTGGGGACAAGTCTGGACAAGTGAGAAAGAGGGGGCCTGTCCTCTGCCAGGGACTTGATGTGTTTGCGCTGCTGTGGAGCGCATGAGTCAGGCAGGTCAGACCAGTCCTAGGGGCTCAGGGCTGTAATCACACTTTTGGGCAACAGCAACAAGATCTCCCAGCAGTCACCAAGACGACCTGCCCCAGCCACATGTGCTGAACGAGGCAGGGCTTGTGCCAGCGCCATGTCAGGGACATAAACCTGGCTAGGCAGTCTGGAGAAACCCAGACCAGAGACCTCCACCACCTCAATTAGCAGCTGGGTTGTACCAGGGGCTGCAGAGCCCATCATGGGCTCCTCCACCATCCACCCACCCCAGCCTGCCCCGAGGGCCTGACCTCCGTTGTGCTGCACGGCACCTCACTTTTGATTTTCAACCCAGTTTAAGAGCTGTGAGAATCCTGGCCACGAGTTTTTTCCGGCACAATAAATACTGAAATGGCTGCAAGAACTGAGGAGATGCAGGAAGTCACCAGCAGATCGAGGAGCTCCAGAGCCTGACAAACTGCCCATGCCTGGCAGCTCTGCCCTTTGCTTGTCCTCACAGTTCTACCTGCTCTTGTGGAGCAAAGGCTTAGGGCCAGGTGAGCAACAGGGGAATCAGTTCTCCAAGTGGTTCAAGGCTATCTGGAGAGCAAGGCTGCACACATCACATTTGGACCTCTGCCTTGATGGGCATGGAAAAGTGGCCGGCCAGGGTGGTTGAGGCCAGGGATTTTGTTTAAAAGGAATGATGAAAGGTATAAGCATGCACCAAGATGTTCTGGGGATCGACCAGCTGGAAAGCAGCTTTGCAGAAAAGGCCCTGGGGTCCTGGTGGACACCAGGTCAACCATCAGCCAGCAATGTGCCCTTGTCACAAAGATGGACAACAGTATCCTGGGCTGCATTAGGTGTGGTGTTGCCAGCAGGTCGAGGGAGGTGATCCTTCCCCTCTCCTCAGCATTGGTGAGGCCACACCTAAGACAGTGCAGCAAAGCGCTCCTAAAATAATGAAGGGACTGGAGAAGCACCTCTCCTATGAGGAAAGACTGGGAGAGCTGGGACTCTTCAGCCTGAAGAAGAGAAGGCTCAGGGGGATCTTATCAATGAATTATTATGAATACCTGAATCACAGAATCATCATGGTTGGAAGGGACCTCTGAAGGAACAGTACAAAGAAGATGGAGCCAGGCTTTTTCCAGAGGAGTCCAGTGACAGACTGGGCACAGCAGCAATGGGCACAAACTGGAACACAGGAGGTTCTGTCTGAACATCAGGAAACACTTTCTTTGTACTGTGAAGGTGACTGAGCACTGGAACTGATTACCTAGAGAGGTTGTGGAGTCTCCATCCTTGGAGACATTCAAAAGCTGCCTGGATACAGTCCTGGGCAATGGCTCTAGGTGGCCCTGCCTGAGCAGAGGGGGCAGACCAGATGACCACCAGACGTCATAGAATCATAGAATGGTTAGAGTTGGAAGGGACCTTAAAGATCATCGAGTTCCAACCCCACTGCCATGGGCAGGGACACCTCCCACCAGACCAGGTTGCTCAAAGCCCCATCCAGCCTGGCCTT
>JAOXNO010000001.1:119802983-119832783 GCA_028565335.1 Limnodromus scolopaceus
GCTGCCTCTCGGGCTGATCCCCCCCGCCCGGACCATGGACGACGACGACGTGCTGTTCGAGGACGTGTACGAGCTCTGCGAGGGGATCGGCAAGTGAGTCTCGCGGGGGAGGCGGGCAGGGCCGGGCAGGGCGGGCGGGTGCGGTGGCGGGGCGTTGTGGGGGGGGGAGGAGGGGGGCGGTTGCAGTGCCCCCTGCCCGGCCCCTCCCGCCGGCCGTGGCGGGGAGAGGGATGCTCTGCTCGGCACCCACCTGAGTCGCCGCCGCCGCCACCGGGTCCGTGCGAGATCCGCGTCCCCCCCCTTTTGGCCGGTGGCGGTGACAGGGCGAGTGCCCCCGCCGTGCTGCCCGCCACCTTCGCTTATCACACGGGAGGCGGAAGGGGGGGAGAAGTGACCCCATGTTTCCTCACAGCCACCATGATTAACCACCTAACCATCACTCAGGCTGGCTGCAGCAAGCGGCAACCACTTCCCACCCCTTTTCTTCTCCTCCCCCCGATATCCCATTCCTGGCACACCCATAAAGGGTTGCCTATTGGGGAAGGGAAGAGGGAAGAGATATCTCTCTAGATCCACCTATTCATTGGGCGCCTGCATATTTGTGCGCCAGGTGTTGGGTTTTCCTCTTCTTTGCTGCATAATAGCCGGCACGTTAGTGGCAGTACTAGCGACGCTCGGGTAGTGCTTGGGGTTTTTTTGTCCAGATCTTTCCCTCTGCTCTCGTTCGCGTAGAAATAGAGCTGTGTAAGGCGGTAGGAGTGCTTGGCCTTTTGAGTCTTCTTATGCAACTGCGATTAAACCGGCGTTCGAGGCTTGTGTCGAAGCTAGGAGTTGAGGTAGTTGCTAGCGTTCCCCGGCTGCCTGTTTGGGTGGCCGCTGTGGTAGAGTGGATGAAAATGACAGTTCAAGTCTCAGTCTGTGTAATCGCACTAAGAAAATGCATAGAATCCCCCAAATCAGATGGTGATAAAGAATGAAAGCTGAACTCCGTCCCCCCCATATTTTTGTGACTGCCTAGTTTTGAAATCCTTTTCTTTTTTTATTTATTCGTCCTCTTTCACGTATTTTCTGTAGTTGTGTTTGTGTTGCGAAATGGACATGAAAGACATATCAACGTTGTGACTTACTAAATTTTCTGTATGTTTCTGACTCCGGAGCTGAGATTGCTGTGGAAGCCTTAATAGTGACACTGCTCAGTGTGTTTGCAATTCTTTGTTCCTGACAATTAATTTTATAAGAATAATTTTTCACCATGTTTTGATTATAAACAAATAATTTTTTCTGCATGTATTCTCTTGTCTGCTCTCCACCAGTATGCATTTCAGCTTATATCAACTGCTGTCTGCTTTCAAAGCTAGGGCTAAAAATATTCTAGAATTAATCTTTCTTCAGGATTATACTAAAATGCTAGTCTTGGATTTAGCAGGTGACTTTGTTGCCAGCAGAAGTTTCAGCACTCAGTTCTGTCATTTCAAAAGGTATTATTACCTTTCTCTTAACACAAACAACTTTTAAAAATATCAAGCTTAAAGGGCCTAGTTTGCTGTCACAAATGGTGAGCGATTGCTTTAGCATAATACTGGTTGTTGGTGAGGAGCTTCTGTAGCTGAGAAACAAAACTCTGTTATTAAACATGTTCTGTGGACAATTTTTGGTGCGCTACTTTCACGAGTGGTATTATGCTAACCACTGCAGTTCGCACACTATTTTGTTCATACCTGATTACCGTTAGAAGGAAGGTGCAGTGATTATGTTTGACATGACTGCACACCCTTTCAGAGAGTGGGTGATCCACAGGGGTCCAGATGTTTGCACATCTTGAATCACTTTTTTGTTTTGTGGTTGGAGAATTTTGAAGAGGGAGCTCAAAAACTGTGGATTGGGTATTAGCTACAGAAGTTCCACATGCGATTAAAGTAGTATAGTGTTGTGATGTAACTAGATCTAACAGATAAATATTGAATCACAGTAGCATAATGATGCCGAGAGCACTGTAGCAAAAACAGGGTGGATCACTGAAAATAGCAGCAGTGATGGTGTGAAGGGTTGATCGCTCATTGTGATTGCTCAGGCTTTTCCGCACAGATGTCATGTCAGTCCTCTAGAAAAAAAACATTTAAAATAAATACACAATTTCACAGACAGTTTTATAAGTAGTGTTCCTGTTTCTTTGCAATACTGTGCAGGTGACTTCCAGGGAACCAGGGATGCAGCATCTTTATTTAGCTTGCAGATTTTTGGTACCACCTTGCCTGTCTTTAAGCAACTTGCGGAAGGCTGCTGTAAATCTGCTTTGAATTGCTACATATGCATCTTGCTAAACATCTTTCAGTGAAACATCCACTAAATGTCTGCATGTTCCTGTGATTTATTATTGATTGATACGGTAACTTAGTTCTTGCAAATAGCACATCTGGCCCTGATTTGCGTTTCAGACACATGAAATATTAAAATGTGTAATTTATCTTTCCTAAATAGGTAGTTGCCACTGTCATTTAAGGCAGTAAAAGGTATTTTCACAAAGGGTGTGGGAAAGCAATCTTTGCCTGTAAAATGTCTGAATATTTTGTCTAAGAGAAGTTCCCAAAGTTCCCATACAATTTACTAGAGAAATAAGGAGATGGTTTCTTAGTTGACAGTATGCAGTCCAATTTGTGGAAGCATATTCTGATCTTTAGGATAAACTTTAAACACTTTTAAATACAATAAACTGGTAAGACTTACTTTGTGTAAACACAGTGATAATAGCTTTTGGTGTGCTAGAGTGTGGAAAAATTACAATGCAATAGTATATGAATGAATTGACTGGAATGACAGTGATAAACTGTTTATTATGTGACATTTAATGTGTTTAAGTTCTGCAAGCAAGCATTTTTCATTTGATTGGCTGGGAAAAAAAAAAGGCCACGAGGGATAGAGAGACATTCTAGTTCATGTTTCCTTTAGAAAAAAAAAATTAGGGGTAATCTTCATTTGCATATATTTCCAGTATACTTTTCCATTGCTGAAAGCTATATAGAGATAAAATTTGGAATAATAATAATCCCAATTTATCATTGAACTTTTTGAAGTAGCATTTCTGACACTAACATTAGTCATGTAGTGTTACTTTACCAGATGTGTTATGTTCTAGATTACTGTCTTTTCTCACTTCAAGCAAGAAGTAAATTGGAGATTTCTGTATTAGCCTTCAAAGATGTGTTAATGTATCTTGGGATAACTGGCAGTGATGAAAAACACAGATGTGTCATTTTTTTTTGAACCTTGCTTCCAGGTAACTTTGAAGAGATTCTTCTTGTATATTGGTTGAGGAGTATACAAGCTATAATATTTAAGCCCTTTGATTGACAGTTCACAGATAACAGTGCTAAGTATACTTCCTTATTTTCTATTAAATTTGTCATTCAGAATTAATTGAATACTTCAGAAAATGTAGTAGGTGTAGAGTTGAAACATCTTGGGTGAAAACCATTCTGAGGTTATCATAGGAGCTCCACGTTCTCATAGCAATGGTTTTCTTTATGCCAGAGGGAGAATGCCTGTCTTTAGTTGGCATTGCATCTCAAAGACTGAAGCATGACGTTTACGATAGAGTCCTTGTTCTGCAAGGACTTTATTTTACATTACCTGGTTTTGAGCTTCTGTGCCTCTGAAGGTCCGTATTGGTTTATGTTAGCATTAGAGGAGTACCATAAAGATTGTTTGACCTTTCTAACAGTAGGATTGCAGGTTACTTTAAAATTTCTCCAGACTTTTAAGTTGTAAGTACTATGTGATAAAGTGGATAAAAGTTTATTTGTGTTAAAAAGGGCATTGGTCACAATTGAAATCATTAGTCTTCATATTAATAGTCACTTAAACTGTAAATTTTTGTAATTTTGTCTTCTATTTGTGGACTGTATATATGTACAATCATTGTGCGTAGTAGTATTACAGTTGTCGGTATTTTTAGTACCAAAATATAATGTGATGATTGGTGCTAATGCTATCACAGCTTTGAGGGTGTTCTCTGCAATGTGACTGGGTTCAGTCTAGTCCTTTTCTGCACTGCAACACTGAGGATTTTAGTTTGTTTTCATCCCTCTTTCCCCTCTGATGGGACAATTCTCTCTGCTTGGGCTCTTCCATCTAGTAAAGAGGAGTTAAAAGTTCACCTCTCCTGCAGCCTAACAGCACTGCTGCAATGCTGCAGGACATGAGGGGAGGATGTCTTGGGGCGGGAGGGGGGACAGGGAATTTTTTTTATATTAAAGTATGAAGGCTTGTGTCCCGTTGAAGTCAGACAAGAGGATGGTGGTTGCAGTTCCATCCTGAGCTATTAGCTTGAGACGGCGATGCTTTAGGTTTATGCCCCAGTCTGGGAGTGTTTTGGAAAGGGAGGAGAGAGTTGATGGATTCCTTGTTCAAGAAATATGTTAATAATTTTAAGTATTGTGATAACAAAACTATCTAGAAGTATTTTGATGTTTTCGGTGATACTTGTTTTGTTATTGCCTCAATTTTGTCCGCACAGGAGCGAGAGTACTGTTGGCTCTCAAATGTATGTTTGCTCCAGCACACCATTGAAATTTTGCATCTCCTGTAAAACCGATGCAAATAACTGATGGGTCTAATTTTGAAAAAACAAATGAAAATATGAAACAACTGTATTATGTACTCACTGTTTGGAAAGGGAGGAGAGGGAAGGGGGACTTCTCTGGGATACAGAAAGCAATTTGTCTGGTTTAGCTTTGAGTTTCTTAGTACTGTTTGAAGTACTAGTGTACCAATAAAATATTCTCAGCTGTTTTCTGTGTTACAGTGTTTAAGATGAACAGATTATAACAAATATATGATTTAAGCATGAGGTCATAATGTGCATTGCTTCAGGAAAGTAACAGTAGATTATTTGAAGTGTATAGTTGCTAGAATATCTCCTTAGCTAAATTATTTTGCTATGGATTTTAACTGTGATAGTGACCTGTTTCTACTGAAGAGGTTCTTTCTACTTAAGCGGTTCAACTATAGCTGAACACAGAGTATAATGTAACTAGTTGCAGAGTACAACCTTTTAATCAGTACTCTCCCTTCCATTTGTGTGGCCTTTTCTGGTGTTGTTCTAATAAGTAGCTTCATTCTTGCGTACATCCTTATAACGTGAACAAGATGGCTGTAACGATTGGGAAGTAGAGGCTTGCTCAAGAGGGGAGTTTGAAGCAACTTGATCTAGGAGAATGCAAACTGAGAAAGATCATGGAAAGGCTTTGCAAATACGTTTTTGTGCTTAAACACCCAAGAGAAGGAAGCCATTGAAGGTAACAGCAGATGAGCAAACGTATGCAGACTAGTCACAAGTAATTTGAGGCTGAAAATTAGATTTCAGACCAATTTACTACTGAGAAAATGTCCTGGTTTGGCCTGTCTGTGAGAAGTTGTGGGACAAAAAAGCTACCATGTCTTGAAGATTTGCTAAATTAAGAGTTTGATCTTTTTATTTAAACACTATGAAACTTTGTTGCCTTCAAGAATGGGGGCTAGGCTTTAAGACCCAAGTAATCCCTGATAATCATTTCAATTCAAACACAATGCTTCACATAAAGTGCTTCAGGATAAAGAAATATTAGGGAAAGAAAATACCCATATTTTATGTCAACGGCTGCTCACCTACTTGGGCCCTCCATCTGATGCACTGGCCTTTTTGTAATCTCTTATACAGATGTCATGACAATGAAAGGTGATCGAGCATTATTAACCCTAATGTGATGTTTCCAAAGATCACTTTTCAGAAACCTGTAGTCATATTAAACATGCCATCTAAAGAATGGTTACTTCAGAATTGAAAGTGGTGGTTGTTGAAAGTAAGTATTTTATGCCAAATTATGGAGTTAATTAAAAAGCAAAAAAAAAAGCCCCCAAACCTTTTACGAATTCTCCTTTTTGCAGGAGTGAGTACTTTTTTTTAATATACAGTGTAAAAATGTGTATACAGGATGTATTTCATGCATAGCCAGAATTATCATCCCTATTCATTTAAAAAGTTAGATTGATCTCTTAAGATAGTGTACTAATCAATTAATATGCCAACTGGAAGAACCCCAAGAAACCCTTTTCTTTTTCCTTGCATATATCAGATAAGTGTGTAAGAGGACACCTAGGTAAGGCATCCAAAGCATGGGAAGAGAGAGCTTTCACTTCAACGTAGCTGTAAACTGAACTGTATTTTAGAGTGTCAGGTTAGTTACTTCTTTTAATAAACTTCTGCTGTATTCAGAGTGAGTTACGGTGTTTCTTGGGAGATACCTGTTGGTAAAAGGAATGCCTCTGTCGGAAACAGAAGTGCACAGTAAGCTTTAGTGTTTTAGTTATAACATGTTACTAGTGTTTAAGCCCCATTCTTAACCAGTATCTTTTCCTGAAATGAAAATGGCTACATACGGTTTGGAACAATTTTTGAAGCTTTACCACAAAAGACCTTTGCATTATAATAAGAATTTAAATTTTCACTTCAGTTTGTATGAGAAGCAAAGGTGTCTTTTCAGAGAAACAACTAGAAAACTATTACAGGATAAATTTAGGACTAAAAGGACCAAGGACTGTTTCCTAATGTAGTCTCAAATGACAGAAGTGACCCTCTGTTGGTTAATTAATGCCTTGCTCTTTTACTTTCATACCTTTTTGTTGGAATAAGATAAGAAGGCATTTCCAGAAAGTTACTACGTACCTTCTGTCTTTTATTGCAATATTCCAGGTACAGTGAGGCCGTACTTTCCTTCCAGGGTTAGGATTTGTCAGAATTCTTGCTTTGTCAGTATTTTGTCAATTTCTGTATTGACTAAGCATTTTCAGAAACCAGTATTTAAAACATATCTTCACCATGTGATAACATTTACAACTGATGTGTAGTTCTTATACACTTACAGAACTTAAGGGGCATGCAATGAACTTTGTAAGTTCCACCAGAGGCTTCTAAATAGCATTCGGTTAAATAGAGTTTCACTTGGCTCCTTCACCTGTTTCCTTGGCTACCTGATGGCACGTGTACTTGCAGGTACTCTGATTTAATTTTTGACTAACATCTCTATTTTCTTTTCTAGATAGCGTGGCTATAAGCAGTTACTCCTAGCATTTAGTATTGGGTAAATTTCATACGATACGTGAATTTAGCAAGCTGTAAAAAGCTTGCCTCTGAACAAAATTTTTAGAAGTAAAAGCTGGGGTATAAGTCCTATATGGGTATTTAAACTGGTATCAAATGTGTTCTGTTTCAGTTCGGTTGTTTAGAAGTGCTTTCAGCTAGGTTGAAAGACTTGTTTTATCTAATCAAGGTGTCAGTTCTGCTGTAGTTGAGATTGAGAAACCCTTACAACCTTAAAGTGTCCCTTTTCTAGGGAACACATGATTCTTAGGTAACTTGTAGCTTCATTTAAACTCACTGTTACCCAGGTAACTTTTTGAGTGAAAGAGATCTAGGGGTAAAGAAAAAAGTCTTAGCTGTAGTGAGGCTGAGGCTTACCAGGTACAGTGGCCTTTGAGATAATCAGGACTTTATGAAATCTGTCTCTAGATGTCTTCTTACATGGGTACATAAAGTATCTATTTTTCTTTTGTGCTTTCAGGATTCATTATGAACTTTCTGAGTATTAGAACTGTTGTCTTTAAAATTTAAAAAAAAAAAAAAAAGGTGGTCCCCAGTTCATCTTTTTTTGTCACCCTGAAACTTCTCCTCAACTTTTCTGCCTTTTTGGTGGAGGACTGTATTGCTCTTCCCAGAGGTAAAAAACCCTAACCAAACAACAAAACATGACCAAAAAGAAAGAGCAGCAAGCCAAACGAAAAAATGTTCTTAGGATTTCTCCTAAAGGGAAGTTTAACTTGTCCTCACAAGATCTTCAGTCGTGTTCCTCTATCTTCTTTATTCTCCCAGTTTTGCTTTGGGGACAGGGTCTATGAGTAAAACCTTAGCCTGCACTCCTGATGTTCTAGCTTAGAGAAGCCAGCCAAGAGGGTCTCCTGTTACTTTACTTCCACCCTGCTCCAGGGAAATCCTGCAGCTGTTCCTGCAAATGGAATTGTCACCTGCCCACTTTCCTCCTTTTTTTTGCCTCCAGATGTTGCTCCTGATACTGAACAGAAAGGAACAGTTCTGAACAGAGGGAAAGCACTGATTTACACCCTATTAGGGGGATCTATACACCTGTAAATGGAAGGGCAGTGAAGAAGCAAGTAAGGTAATCTTATGTCCCTTCTCCAAACTGCACCCCACCCCTCTCTTTCTGGTCAGGAAAGATTATATAGAAGGTGGGGGTGAGGGTAGTCTGGGAAGGTTACAAAAAAATTAGGGAATGGTATATTTCAGTGATAGGCTCTTTTCTGCATCAGTACTGATCTGACCTAGTAACTTTTCTTAGAAAAGAGCAGACTTCTGTGTCTGGTCAGTGCTGATCTAGTTGTACAGAGCAGCTAACCAGGGTGGGAACTGAAGTGAAAATCTGCATCTCTAATCCTGCAGCATTTTTAAGTACGTCATGATTCCTGGAGGAGAGCTGTATCGAGTTGTAGCTGATCTGTAGATTCTGTAAACGTGGTAGTAATAGCCTTTCTCCTCTTTTTGCCCCAGTGTGAGGCACTCGGGGAGTATATGAGTGCAATTTTGTGATGTGAACTGAATTACGTTTGCTGCTGCTGGAAGAGGGAGGTCTTGCTGTCTTTATGTGCTTCCATGCCCTGCATGATCCACCCTTCCTCTGTGCCAGCTTTAGCATTCATCTGGTCTGTATAAGCCAGGTGCAGTACAAAAATATCCACTTGTTGGATGGGTTATTCTTCTGCTGTTTTCACTGGCTTGACTAGACCACCAATGCAGTCAGGGCTATCTCAAATTAGAAGATTTAGGGATGAAGAGATACAAGGTGTGTAGGACCCCTCCCCTCTCTCCACCTTGACAACAATGAACTATAAAGTTAGGTCATATCATAAAATGTTTTGTTGATGTTTTTTAAAGCATTTTTGGATTTTATTTTATTTTTTTTTTTTGCAAAATAAGCAAGTAGATAGCTTCCAAGCTCTTTCCTGCAATAATCCAGAAAATGGTAAGGAAATGGGGAACAGGATTTCAAGTTGCAAATTAACAATTATTAACATACTCACAAAACATCACACTTAGTTGCTTTTATGTTCTTAATTTGCTTCTTCCTTCTTTCTATACACATTGACATTCACCGTAATTAAAACTGAGCACTAACTTTGTCAGGACCTCATCTCACACAGGTTTTAAATTTGTTACACAGTATGGTCATATTAAAGTTAGGAAGGCAATTGTAAGTTTGGTATTTTTATTTTTTGAATATTGGAATTAACTCTTTGAAGCATATTAGCTTAGGACAGCTTAGATGCTCTTCAAGTATGCGTGTATTTTGTTGGGTCCTTCAGGATTTAAATGTCAGCAGTTGGATGTATTCTGAACCTCAGGCGTGCTTAATGTTTTTAAGTGCTTCTAATTCTTACAGAAACTAAATCTAATCTGGTTCTGATGTGATTATGTCCAAAAGTACTGATAGCATATTTAGGAAAATTCAAGGAATTCAAAACTAAAGTTTTTCTGAGTTACCTTTTTTCAGACGTTGTTTTGCTCTAAACCTAAATTTAAAATGTGTTGCATTGATCAAGAATTTGTTCAAATAAAATATTGGGGGCTTGGGGGAGTTTTGTTGGGGTTTTTTTGTTTGTTTTTAAGAAAAGTTCTGTGTTAATATATCTAGATCAAGTTTAGATTGAAAAATACCAATATCTGCTTACAGAAAACACTGTTTTCCCTTCTACAGCCCCCAAACCAGAGGTAATCTCTTTCTTAGTGTGCTCTTGCAAGCATTAATTCCAGAGCTTCAGCACTACAGAGATGAAAGTAACAAAAAGGGTTCAAAACTGAAGGTCAGACAGAATGTTTTGTTCAGTTACAGGTATTAGATTAAGAGATGTTTTAAATTTTTTTTTTACTTTTCCTCTGTAGAAAAAATGGTTACCTGTTGGCTGGGCTTCTGGGATGTTCAGCCCTCAAGGTTCAATTATCTTTAAAAGCATAAAGTAAACAGGGTGCTTAAAATATCAGGAGCTCTTTCTCTAATCTTAGCTCTCAAGTGTGTCAATTTTTTATTTTTTTTTTATCAGCTGCAGGTACTTCCACTTGGAAAGTATTCAATACTTCATAGCTGCCATTGAGACTGATACTTTCTCAGCTCTTGCAGATATATCTTCTTTTTCAGATTCTTAGTGTCTTAGTTGTTTTCAAAAGTTGGAATTGTCTGTTTGCTCTGCTGGTTAGGGATGTTTCTAATAGATTGCTGGCTATAGAGTTGGTTTGCTTGTGCTGTGCGTATGAAATGCTTACAGTTCTCTCAGAACAGGGACTGGCAATCTGATTTCTTCTTTTTTGCTTATTGAGTATGATCATCATGGATGCTGATGTATGTATGTATGTACAGTAAATGATTCTGTAAAACATCAACTGGGAGTGTTGAGAATGCCTTTGTTTCCTGTATCTTCTAGCCTGGTGAGTGCGTTTTCAGGCACTGTGTTTTAGAGAAGGACTTGAATATGTGCCTCCCAATTTCCGAGTGAGTGTTCCAGGCACTGATGAGTGAGTAGCATGGGCATGGACCAGTGGGTTGGGTCTGAAAAGGTGTCCCAGTTAATAGCTAGATGTTGGTTTGTGTATTCTCCTAAGTTGTGAGATACTGAGCTATTCATTACTGTTGAGACAGTGCTTTTCAATATGCTAGAATAATTTCATTTTAGGATTAAACAGCAAACTCAGAAGTGTAGAATTTCAGAGTATTCTCAGTAATGCAACTTAGCAGAAAGGTGAGATCCCTTTGTGAAACTTTTGTAATTCTTTCTCTGAATACTTGTTGGGTTTCTTTGTTTCACAGTAGAGCATAGTTTCCTATATCGCTAATGTATTTTTTAAAAAAATTAGTGTTGCAGAAAACTGAGTTGAAAATTCTCTTCCTGAAACTGAGCCTATACCCAACTTTTCTGTATTTGTTGCAGTTGCAAAGCTGAGGAAAAGCATGAGAATAATACCTTCCTGAAATGTGATTTCAGATACATAGCTGGAATGTTCAAAAATCAGTGGTGACTTCTGAGAATACTGATATATGGTAGACTTAAACGTACATTTTGTTGAAAGCTGTTTTAAAATGCTTTTTCTGATATGTGCTAAAAATTGATCTGTGAAGTCATTGCATTTAAAAATAAAGCTTTACTGTGGTTTATACTAGTTCTTTCTAATGGGTTTCCAATTCTTTTGTCACTGTTTAAAAAAGGAAAAAAGAAAAAACAACTTGAAACATTTACTGTTTGAACAAAGCTGTAAGAATTATTCAGAACTTTCCTTTTCATTTAACTTTTTCTCTTACTCTCAATCGACAGTTTGAGACTTTGCTGCCATCTCTAGTTTCTTTTTGAAATTTATCTTGAACTGCTATTTGGTCCTGCATTTTCATTTGTACTCTTAAAAAGACAAAGTTTGGCTGGATTTTGTTATTGACTGTAGTTCGAAGAGTTTGTTTTGTAAAGGCTGTATCAGTGAAGAAGATAGCTATGTCCTGTGTTTATTTCCTTTAGAAAACATCAGGGAATTTCTCTAAAGAGAAATATCTTATATTCTTTCTTGCCTCGTCTTCAGATACAGCTGTAGTTCATAAGCAAACTTTTTGCACTTTTTGCTGTCATTTTGACTGTTAAAAATTTGCAAGTTACACTTCTGTTACTGTTCTTACTGTGATACAATACCGTAAGTTTCTCATCTTTGTTTTCTGCAATTTTAAGACATATTTCAGAACGATTATAGTTTGGTTCTAGAGATTAATATACTGTCTTATACTACTTCTGTGCATAGTTGTATCTGTTGTAAAAAGTAGTTTTGTTCATCTTCCTCCTTCCTACACTTTTGCTTTCGGATCTGACTCTGACTTCTCTGTTGCTGTGTTAACGAATATAGAACAGTTTTATTTTATACTAGTCTCTTCAGTACCAGTATCTTACTTAAAATTTGAGTGTCAATATACCTTAATGTTTTTTTTTTAAGAGTTTCTCTGCCAATTTTTATTCTCTCAGCATTTCTTTTATATTATAAAAGTTTCTTGGTAGCTCTGCCAAAGTTTCTTTCTGGCTTTTTTTTCCCCACTTTGCGTTACATTTGTTTTTCATATCAATACTTTTATACATTATTTCACACTGTATGTGCTGGCCTAGAGTGAGGTCTTGTTTAGTTTTCTTCGGACTCACTGGCCTCCCAGCAGACTGTAGGATGTCTGTCAATCAGAATTTTGCTCCCGTGGAAACTGGCTTGCTGCAGAATCAAACTACAATTTCAGTTACTGAAATCAAAACTAACAAAAAGTTTATCTAGTCCTCATAGTTACAAGAACCTTTGAAAAAGTATCATTATTATGGTTTTATCTTTGAATCTGCAGCCAACTGCAGACTATATTGTTGCAACCTGGATTGTTTTCCTTAGAGCAAGTGGTACGCACTAGTCTGTTCTGTTACTGTCTCCTGAAAATCCTGATGACAGTTCAGGTACTTAATATGTGATGCACTTTGTTGTAGTTTTGGTTTTTTTCCCATAGCATTTGTAAAAGCTGTAGGGGAATGAGCTTTCTTTTCTCAGGTTGACTTTCCCTCTGCAAGATGGAAAAAATAAAGTTTTGTGGCTTCACTGCTTCTGTCTAGAATTCGAGGAAGAGAGGTAGTTCTCCACGCTCTAACTGTGCCCCTGTGAGCATGTGTGGAAGAAGGAAGTTTACCTAGTCTGTTCTTACCAGGGAGGAGTAAGATTTTGGCCTTCTTGTTGAGCAACCATGCTTCCCTACCTAATCAGTTTCGGGGAGAAGAAGGGTTTTTCAGAACACAAACATGTTTTATAAGTAATAAGTGTTAACCTACTCCAATATTTCCTTTATACTGTAACTAGCAGTAAATACTTTTTATATTTTTCACATTTTTCTACTTTTTCTGCTCTTTGTGGCTTTGGGGGGTTAGGGATGGTCCTCAAAGAACGATTTAAAAATGCTGCTACTTTTGTTAAGCTGTTGCTGTTTTACAGGATGAGTCTTGAAATCTCAGGAGATGGAAACTTGCATGCGTACTGCCCATGTTCCAGGTCCTATTACTTCCAGAAATATAAGCCTCCAAGGGAAAGGAGAAAGTTGTATCTCCCAAGTATGAAACCTGTAACATGTCTTCTGCTGGACTGTATGTGTTCTGTGGAAAACATTAAAGCCAGTAAGCTTGTTTGAAGGAATGTGATCCTGCCTGAGAGATGATACCAATGCTGTACTTTTTAGTTGGTTGGGGCATTTTTGGTTTTCTTTTGTTTCTATTTTTATTGTTTGGTTTGTTTTTTTTTTTAATTATCCATATGCAAATGGACTTCTGGTAAAATTCTTCATTTTCTTTTCCCCATTCTCCTTCACTTGTAGTAAACATAACTATGCTCTTCCAGCCTATCAGCTTAAATGCTATTTGGAAATTTGTTGTTTATAAACCTTCAGAAAGTATGCTGTTATTTAATGACATGCAAAAATCTTCTAATCAGCATTCTTTCGAGTGGCTCAAATGCACAGCAGTGGGCCAAGTCCAATTTACATTTAACTAAGTACTAATTAAGTGTTTTTCTTGTTTGGAGTTAAGACTCCACAGAACATGCAAAATCCCTGTATTCTTGTCTGCTTTAATGGATATGAGCTGAGTTGTTATGGTCTGTATCTTGCTCGGGAGCAAATTTTTGATCCTGGCATACTTAATGCATACAGTAGGAACGAGAAAGTGGACAGTATTGATCTAATGTGAAAGCATCCTTTATTTTTTGGTGTGTTGTTTTTTGGTTTTTTTTTTCCCAGTTGTTTCAGCTGTTTTCTGAAATATTTTCCCTAGTTCTGTTTCTCAGTAAAGCATGTGTAATCTGTTACCTCCTCTTTCCTAACAGGAAGGTTGGGAAGGGCTATTGCTCAGTATTAGCAAGCTGGTAATCAACAATGTAAATATGCTGGTATGGTTCAAAATGAGCCAGTACCCAGAACTGTCAGTGTATTTATGAATGTTTGGTGCCATCCAGAGTAGACTGAAAAAATCATGTTCATCTTTTCAGTATTATGTTGGAAGTGACTTGCAACTCAATTTTAATTAGCATATGCTCTTTCATTAGGTAATATGGTTTCTCAATTTATGTTTTGGAGAAAATCTGTCGAGTAGTAGAAAATGTTCACAATACTAATATTGCATATCGAATTAGTCTTCATCTTGTCCAGAAGAGAGTTTCTGTGCAAGTGTTCACTTTCAAAGTTTTTTACATTTCATAGTAAAATGTATATAATGAAGTTCTAAAAATAATCTGTCAAGCAGTGTTCTTTCAGATGCGTTCCCCTTCTCGTTGTAATTTTTTTTCATATTCTCACTGTTTTGGGGCCTAAATTAGATTGAAAAAAAAAATCAGGATTAAAAAGAGTCTCTGTCCATCCGTCCCCCCACCCCCCGGCTCTTCCCACCCCAACTTTCATAAGTTTCCCACTGAGTCATTCTCTTCAGGGATTTTGGCCAGTTTTCCAGCTAGAGAGCTTAAAACTGTTATCTCTACCTGGGTAGGCATCGGGGAGCAGCAGAAAGCAAATTACTGTGTGAACAGCCATGTGTTGTCAGGAAAACAGTTTCTCAGAAAGAAGATTACATGTCTTTGTTTTTAGAAGGAAGGCACAGGTGATATAATTTATTTATTTTTTTACCTCTCTCAGACAAATATTTTCTGCTTCTCAGTGGACATGTGGCTGTCACATGCTAGAAAATGTTAGTGAGTGAAGATGCTTTTGGTGTTGGCTCCCTTTCAGTGATGCTACCTTAGTGATGGATGGAATGTGTGATATTTGGAATCTAGTTTGTCACAGAGGAGTGTCATACAGGAAACATATCACCGGGTCTTCAGGTAGTAGTAAATGAGACTTGTTTTCTGCAAGGTAGGATAGATTTGAAATGAATGCTTCGACTTAGCTGCTGCAAGTCCTTATTTTAATTAGTACATTAACTTTTGAAATATGGCTTAAGTTTACCCAAGAGAGTTTTATAACAAGCTGATAACTGTCGGGGGGAGAAGGGTTTGTTCATTTGTTTATTTTTAAAGCATATGCATAGCATAATTTTTAGCATGTTAGGGAAAAAAGGGGAGTTTTATACAAACTGTTGGCAATAAATCCTTCCTTTCAACATTCAACCTTATTCCAACTGTGAAGGTTCGTGCAGTACAGCCTTGGAACTTTCTTCTACTTGTTGCAGCTTTACTGAAATTGCATCTCTGCAGAAGACTGTCAGATTTATTATCTGCTACTATGTCTACAGAAGGCTCTCACCACCAGTTAGGATGCATGCTTCAGTTCTTTTTTGCTAGTTATTCATTGGAGACTGAGCCTTGTCTGCAACCAAACTTGAGGCAGGTAGATGCACTTACTATAGCATCTGCAAACCTTTTTTTATTCAAAATGTAACTGGAGAGAGAAGACTACCACTGAAATACTTTCATGCTGTTCTGTACAGTCAAAGGCTGTAACTTTTGCTTTTACTTATTGAGGTGATGTATCTTAGCTTATTTGGTATTTTGCCAGTGCTGCTTTAAGATGATTGAAACAATTATGTTTTTCCAGATACCCCCAGCGCAGATGTTTTTGAAACATATTATCATCTCTTATGGGTTATAAGGTATAAAAAGAAATTAAAAGTTTGAACTTTTATATTGTGTCAACTGAAGGGATTATTACCTGTGGTTTAACAACATTGAGTTCATCACTGGGCGTTTTGACCTTATAGCAGTAAATGTGCAGCTTATAGGGATGAAGTTCTGCATTAAAAAATAATACCGTTTAATATTTCTAAAATGTCATTTAATTTTTTTCCCCACGGAATTGACTTTAGTCATATAATATACTTTCTGAAATTGTTGGTCGGTTCCAGTCACTGCTTGAATAGACCTGTCAAGGAAAAATATACATCTGTATGTTAAACGGAGTTGATTCAGGGCTACATTAAGACCAATGATTTTGCCCAACTTCTGCTTTCAGAAGCCCAGCAGAGTCCCAGTTGTAGACTGTGGTTCACTTTTTGCTTTTGTTATTTTGGTTTTATTTATTTATTTATTTAAAACTTCATATGTACCTTAATTTCACATAGTGTTGAAAATAATTGATGCTTACATTTTGGAGCAATAAGTTAGCAATGTGCTTCAGCAAAATCTGCAAACTCATGCTCAGATCTACTGGTCTGTCCAGGTAGTTGATTAGGATCCGTTTGAGCTCTGTTGTGTTGCAGCAGTGAAGGCAACAGTGCAAAACTCAACCCTTGAATGTTTTTATACACACCACCTCAGGTCACCTCTGATCATTTTACAATATCTTGAACTTGGTGCAGAGGTCATCAAGCATGGTTAGTTTTGATCAGAACTGGGGAAAGGGAGAGAGGAACTGGGGAAAGAGGGAGAGTGGAAAGCAACTTCCTTTTGTCCAGTGGACCAGCCCTGAACGTTGGAGATCCAAATTTGACTGTGTGCCCTGAGTGCTATGTTAGAAGTCAGACTTAGATGTGGTGCTCTACAATCCTGCTGTTCTAGCTGTGTGACTTGGTACCTAAGAATGCACTATTAGAGGGCTACAGGTAGTGGGGAGTTAGATTATATTCATGCCAGTGAAGAGAGCTGCACTGTACAGGTTGGAGCTTCTAAGGCTGATTATACATCTTGTTCAGTGCTGCTGCAATGAAGAGTACTTAAGTCTTTGGAGCAGGAGAAGTGTTAGAGCCATCTAGGATTTCCATATATCCATAAAAGTATGATCTGCTCCTTCTGGCTGTTCGTGTACAGTTCAGCTCATGAATGCTGGTTTTTTGGTTATTGGGTTTACTTTGTTTTTGGTTTTTTTTCCTTTGGATAGTCAGATTGGTTTAATCAGTTTTTCAGGTGATCTGTCTTATATGCAATTATTTAAACCACTACTTCTACCTCATATAAAAAGACATAAGGTATATCATAATGAAAGTAGTGAAGGTAAAAAATTGAAGAATTTCTTTAATTGTCTTAAAGACAGCTGTAACAACTTCAGAAGAAATCTTAGGAAAAGGAAGATACAGAATAGATGTCTATATCAAAATGACATAAACTTCAAGTTCTTAGAATTCTGTGAAATTGATTATAATTGCATTCTAGATTCAACAGACACGATTTCTTTAAGGATAAATACAAAGAAATGAAGACTGTAGAAAAGAACAAGCAAATATGTTCTAGAGAGTAAAAGGCAATTTAAAGTGTAAAAGAACCCCTTATTTCGAGGTTCAACAAGGCCAAGTGTCGGATCCTGTATTTGGGTCACAACAACCCCAGGCAACGCTACGGGCTTGGGGCAGAGTGGCTGGAGAGCTGCCCGGCAGAAAAGGACCTGGGAGTGTTGGTTGACTGTCGGCTGAACATGAGCCGCCAGTGTGCCCAGGTGGCCAAGGCCAACAGCATCCTGGCCTGTATCGGGAACAGTGTGGTGAGTAGGACTCAGGAGGTGATTGCCCCCCTGTGCTCGGCACTGGTGAGGCCCCGCCTCAAGTACTGTGTCCAGTTTTGGGCCCCTTACACAAAAAAGACATTGAGCTGCTGGAGCGGGCCCAGAGAAGGGCAATGAAGCTGGTGAGGGGTCTGGAGAGTAAGTCCTATGAGGAGAGGCTGAGGGAGCTGGGGTTGTTCAGCCTAGAGAAGAGGAGGCTGAGGGGAGACCTCATCACTCTCTATACAGCCTCCTTTCAGGTAGTTGTAGAGGGGGGAGTCGGTCTCTTCTCCCAAGTCACAGGCAACAGGACAAGAGGAAATGGCCTCAGGTTGTGCCAGGGGAGGTTCAGATTAGATATCAGGAAAAATTTTTACACTGAAAGGGTTATTAAGCATTAGAATGGGCTGCCCAGGGAAGTGGTTGAGGCACCATCCCTGGAGGTATTTGAAAGAGGGGTTGACGTAGCACTTAGTGGCACGGTATAGTGATGGTTTATCAGAGTTAGGTTGATGGTTGGACTTAGATGATCTTAAAGGTCCCTTCCAACCTAGACAATTCTATGATTCTGTGACTTTCTCATTATGAATTACAGTATTGTAGCATTTTACGGGAAAAGTATACAAAAGCAGCCATTGGTACATATAAGGTTAATACATCAGAAGAGAATTCTAAAAGTTCTTGTAGCAATTTTTAAATATAAGACCAATTTGTTATTTAAGTGTGTTTGATAAGTGAAGGGCTTCAAATTTCAGGGCTCTAGTAACAGGCTGTGAAAATCTATATGTTTTGTTTAAATCCTAGTTTAAAATAAATGCGTAACTTCTTGGGGTTATGCCTATTTTTTGTTGTTCCTGGAGAGCAGGGAGCGGGAATCACCGAAATCCTGCCCAAGTGGATTTTGGAAGCTTGTTTTTTAAGTGGAGCACGTTCCAGCCCAGTTCTGCTCAGGAGTGCATTTGCAATTGCTTCAGGATGAGAAACAGGGGAACAGAAATTGGAATTGGAAGCTGCTGAAGGAAAGATTCCTACTGGGGGTGAATGTGGGAGGAAGAGGGAGGAAATAGAATGAGAGTAGGCTGATATGAAGGAAGCAAGGTATAAGGAACTGTGTTTGAAAAATGAAATTGGATAACCAGAGGGGGAGGATTTGTGGTTGCCAGCCTGCAAGGACAGAGGAAATGGGATGGGACTTTGAGACAACCTGGTGTAGTGGAATGTGTCCCTGCCCATAGGGTTGGAGCTAGATGATATTTAGAGTCCCTTACAACTCTAACCATTCTGTAATTCTGTTGTTCTATGAAAATAGGTTAATGGAAGGAAAAGGAACAGCAAGTAGAAATTAATTTACAGGTTAATAACAGATTGTTTATAAAGGTGAGAGAGAAGACATTCCAGCTAAGCTAAAGGTTGTGGAAAAGAAGCAGCTGGTGCCTGAGAGGGTCTAGCAGAAGAGGAATGGAAGTGAGGTGAGAATCATGGAAGGCAAGATTAGGATTACTGAGGTAATAATTGAACGTGAAAGAGACCATTTTAGCAAAGTGGAGTAGGCAGAAGAATATAAAGATTGATGAGTGAGTAGAGATGGAATTTTTGACAAGGCTATTGGTGTCCATTATTCCTCCAATATTCAGTGCCTTTGAAGTAGAATGTTTTTTTTAATTACAGTGATTTATTTCTTTATTTGTGTGCCTTTTAGCCACATAAGCAGAGTAGAGATTATTAGTATGTTATAGTAAACTATGAAGAAAAGTGTTGACTTCAGAAGCTGTACTGAGCTGAATCACAGGGTATAATCGTGGGTGGTAACAGTTGACTTTTGTCAGCCATCTCAAGTTATATTTTTCCCTATTTCTTAATTCTGTCTTTTAGCTGATTAAATCACTCCTCCTGATCCTTCATTCTTGCTCTTCCTTTCCACTTCTCCCCAGCACTTATGGCTCAGCTCCTTTAATTTTAAAGGAACTGGATTAATTTAAAAGTTTAAAATATTATGTCTTGCTAACCTAGCTCATTCAGACTGAAGCAGGTTAGGGAACAATTACAGGAATGGCCAAGGTGAGAGATGAAAGCATGCTTGACCTCTGACAGAGGAAACAACAGTTGGTTATAGCTAGGTTTGACAGCTCTGTACCAGCTTGGATACTCTGCTCCTGCATGCATGCACCTTAGTGCAGCTATCTTGTGAATATATGTAAGTTCACAATTTAGTAAAAGTTATTTCAATTTTTTTTTTAATACAAACTCCATAACATTATTCTCAGTTTATGCCGATTTCTTATGTATTACAATATTAACAGATAAATATATTATCTGTTGATAAAACCTAGCTTAAAGACTTTTTCTGGACAAAATTTGGTGACTCGTTCCTAGTTGACAGACCTATTATTTTCAGACAGCACAGAAAATAAAAGGCTTTTTACTTTTGACAGTCAGGACTTTTTTAAAATCTTGAGATTACAGCAGACACTTTGGGTTTTTGTTCTGTTCAGTTCGGTTTTTTTGGTGTTTTGTTTTTGTGCTTTTTTGGTGGGGCTTTTTTAGTCTCCTAAAGTTGAGTGCTCAGTATATTCCCTGTTAACATTATGATTCTGAGTCCTGTGAATTTCTTTTAGCTGCATCCTGGTACTTCTGTTGTATTTCTTCTGAAAGAATTAAGTTTCTTCACTTGATACTCTTTGTGTTTTGTTCATAGTTAACATTTCCATGTGATATATGTAAACCATTGCTTTACGGGAAAAAAAAAATCCTGTTATTATTGCAACCTTAAAATTAGCCAGGACTAATTAGTAAGTGTGACTTAAAATTAGCAAGTGTGACTCTTTCCACCTTTCCTGTTGATGTGCAGTGTGAATACTATAACCAGAGTGGCTTTTTAAATCTGCTATCTAGACTTGAAGGAGTTACATAGAGGTCAGCATATGGTTGCTAAACTGGCAGTGATTTCCTATATTGTATCCTTGCAGTTTCCTTGAGCAAGGGTAGGATTGTACAAGGTTACCATAGAATTCAGCTTGCAGTGCTGCTGTTGTTGATGGCACGTTACAAAGAAAGAGCACTTGATTAAACATTGTTGGAAGGATGTTGCCATATAGAAATACCAATTTTGCAAATACAAACCTGGAAATTACCTTCTACTTACGTGCAGCTTTTCTGTAAAAGAACCTTCTGTATAGATATAACAAAAAAATTAGCCATTGCTCATATAGTATTTTTGTATACTGGCTTAGCAGAAATCAGGCTTTGTAATTTTTACATTTCCTTCTTAAAAACATGCAAGATACTGTGATGCCACTCCGCTTTCCATGTCTCTCTAAAATTGTCTGATGGTTTTATCTGTCCGTGAAAAAGAAGATTGCAGCGTATGGATGTAGTCAGAAGATGAGTTTTTGTGTCAATCAGACAGTTGTTAATATTCGGTGAAACAATAGGAAATGGTGCTCTGTCCCTCCTCCCCACAGATATTTTTTTTCTGTCTTTTATGCTGCTGAAAAGAAGCAGGTGGTTGTCAACTCTCTGCTTCAGACTAATGAGACTGGAGATGCTTAATGTATTATATAAGTATGAATGCAGTACAAACTCTCTTGCTGCTAGCCTGTTTAAATGTCTGAAGATTTATGGGTGAGAAAATGAAGAATATCCCCTTGTTGCTGTGGCAGTTTCCTTTCCCATATGGTGACCCATCAGTCCAGACGCAGCAGGATGGATAAATAAGATCAGTGTTGCATTGTTCCTTTGGCAAAACAAAGAACTGTGAAGACTCAGATAAGTGAATGAATGTGTATGCTCACTATGTGTGTGGTGTTAGGCCACTGCAAACATAAAGTAAAATTGATTTCATAGAATCTTTCAGATTAAAGGGCCCTTGAGAGGTTGTCAATCCAATCTGCTTGAAGTGGATTACTCAAGGCTTTGTCCAGTTGGGTCTAGAAAAGAATGGAGAGCCGTAATTTTCCTGCACAGCCTCTTCCAGTGCTTAATTATTTTCCTAGGGAAAAATGTTTTCCTTGTATCCAGACAGAACCTTCACTGTTTCCCTTTATGACTATTGTGGCACATTCTTCCACTGTATACCTAGGCAAAGAGCTTGACTCAGTCTTCTTGATAACCTCTTAGGTGTTGCAAGACTATTGCTAAGTACCCTGTTAAGCTTTCTCTTCTCTAGGCTATACAAGCTCATTTTCCTTAGCTTGTCCTTACAGGCCAAGTGTTTGAAATTTAATCAGATGCTAGATTTGTCAGGTTTTTTTCCTATTTGCAATTGGCAGATCTCTATCTTTTCTTTTTTTTCTATGAAAAAAAATTAAAATTATGGTAGGTGATGGGACAGCAAGGGATATTGTCTGTCTAGACTTCAGGAAGGCCTTTGACACTGTCTCCCATAAGATCCTTATAGAGAAGCTGATGGAGTATGGGCTGCATGAGCCAATAACAAGTTGTATTGAAAACTAGTTGAATGGATGGACCTAGAGGATGCTTATCAGTGGCATCAAGTCTAGGTAGAGGTCAGAAACTATGGATGTACCTTAGGGGTCATTACTGGGTCCAGTCCTCTTTAAAATCTTCATTAATGATCTTGGCAGTGGGACAGAGTGTACCCTCAGCAAAGTTGCAGATGACACCAAACGGAGGAGTGGCTGATAAACCATAGGGTTGCACTGTCATCCAGAGAGTCCTCGAGCAAAGGCTGGAGCAATGGGCTGACAGAAACCTCATGCAGTTCACCAAGGGGAAGTGTGCAAAGTTATGCAGGTGGGGAGAAACAACCCCATGCGCCAGTACATGCTGGGGGCTGACCAGTGGAAAGCATCTCTTCAGAAAAGGCCCTGTGCTGGTTGGTCCCGGTGTACACCAAGTTGAACATGAGACAACAGTATGCCTTTGCAGCAAAGAAGGGCTGATGGTATCCTGGACTGCCTTAGGAGGAGTGTTACCAAGCGACTGAGGGAGAAGAGAGGCAATGGGCACAAACTGAAACACAGAGGGCTCTGTGTGAACATCAGGAAACAGTTGGGGTTTTTTTGTTGTGAGGATAACTGAGCACTGGGCACAGGTTACTCAGAGAGGTTGTGGAGTCTCCATCCTTGGGATGATTAAAAGCTGGTGGTCCTCCGCAGCTGCCTGTAGGTGGCCCCGCTTGAAAAGGGAGTGGTGGACCAGATGACCTCCGAAGGTTCTTTCTAACCTCAACTATGCTCTGATTCTTTTTACATGATTTAGAGAAGTAGATGGTATGTCTCATGCTTTTGAAAGCTCTGTGGCAAGTTTCCTTAGCAGTATGCTGAAGATTTGAGTTTTTAGTTGGATCCAGCTCAGGTTTGCATGTGACAGCTGCTTTTGATGTTTCTGGGTGGGGGATGGTCTCTGATACTATATTAAATATCCTCCAGTTTATAAAAATAGCGGGAATGGGATGCACAGTTCTATACGCTCAGGTTTGCTGTGATCAGAAATATGTTGAAAATCTGGCTGTAAAATACCTTTAAGTTTGTCATCTTAAGTTGGATCTTCCGTTTAGTGCTGGGAGTTATCAGACAGCCTTCCAGACCTCATACCCTGCTAAACCTGGGGACACGCACAGCTTCCAAAACATTTGGAACAATTTCTTATGATGCCTCAATTGCTAATTGCTACCTCTTTCACTATGGGTGTATGACAGTCCTTTCTCCCACAGTGTGGTGCTATTGTGTTTAGCTCTGTAAAGCTAGCAACAGAACCGAAATAAATCATTCTTTAAAAGGGTATAAGATAATAGTGCTACAGCTAAGAAGGATCCTAATATTTTCCCCCTTCTGAACACCACATTCCAGTTATGTTTGTTATAATAGAAGCTGTGAGCATGGGCAAGGCTTTCATGCAGTTATGTGCTAGTAAACCTAATTATTGGTGAAGTTTTAGTGGCTTCACAGCCTCGTTTTGCATTGTATACAGAAGCAAGAAGTGGAATGTTTGTTGAAGGTTGTCCTTCACTGCATCTGTCACAGAAACCTGAATGAATATGCATGTTCCTCATAGATTTTTTTATATGGACTTCTACAGAGAAGGGAAGTAATAACAGTAGGTGAAACACCTGGGGTACAAGGTAGTTCTTTTTTCCACTTCAGTCTCCACTAAGTTAATGCAGACATTTGACTAGTTCATTGGACCACCTTTACTAAACCAGAAGTGAATATCCTTTGGCACAGGAGTGGGAAAAAATGAACTTAACTTAAAACCATTATTTAATTTTGTTTATTTGTAAAGTTGATTTTCCTATTCCCTCCCCTTTGAATGATTGTGGATTT
Source organism: Limnodromus scolopaceus (assembly GCA_028565335.1). NCBI lineage: Eukaryota > Metazoa > Chordata > Aves > Charadriiformes > Scolopacidae > Limnodromus > Limnodromus scolopaceus. The sequence goes on from JAOXNO010000001.1 coordinate 119,826,811, forward strand.
AAACAGAGATGTTAAACCAGTGGGATGTTGTACTAAGCTACACCTAACAGTGAAAGTGAGACGTAGTAAACTCAGCTCATCATTAATTGTTTTGTTTCCTGTGACAAAATGTGCCCAGCTGCTTGCAGTTCAAAAATAATTGTCAGTTCTGCTTGTTCTGTCTGTCTTTCTCCTTTTTTTTCACCTTTCTTAATTGTAAATTAAGAATTTGTATTTCCTGAGAGGAAGTTGTTTCTTAAGACTTTGATTTACACTAATGTGGCTGTAAGTAATTCTAACAGAGCTTTCTTTGTTTTATTTTTTTTTGTGCGCTTTTCAAGTATCTTCCTTTTTACCCTGTTGCACACACTGAGTTCAGATTCTTTTCTTTTTTAAACATGTTTTCATCACATTCTTCTCTTCTGAGTTGCATCTTTCTGCGGGCAATGACATCTGTGCAGCAGTAATGCTTACTCTTCTCTGTTTTAGCCACGTGGGTCTGTGATTTTTAAGCCTCTCTCCTGTTACTGAGACCCAGTGCCAAAGACCAAAATTAGCTTATTTAAATCCAGTTACAAAAAAGTATTAGTTCTTGAATTTGGATTGCTGATTTAGTATGCATATACAGTCTTTTACTTGAAGGTGAGGTAATGAATGGCTTGTTTGCTGGGATTGTTTGTTTGAATTCATGACATCCTTTAATTTAACATACTCTGTAGTTATTAAAGGTGTGAAGGGCTTGCAAGAGTAGTGTTGGTAACAAACTTAACTGGGTGTTGCTTAAGCTTTAAAATGTTTTGAAGAAACTGAGGCTTATGCAGTTATTTTTAAGTTATTGCATCTTAAATAAACAAATCTTCAAATAACTGTTAAATAGGCTAATAAGACTTATCTGGCTGTCACGATGTTTATGCTATAAATAGATCTAAAGCCAGTCGTTGGCAGCAGGCCGCTTAACAGGCTTCTGTGTGGCTTTACAGCTAGAGCTGTGTATGTCTGGGAGACCCACCTGGTGAGTAAGCTCACTTTTTAAATGGACCTTTTTTTCAGTGGTGAAAGTGAATAAGAAAAGAAGTAAAATTTATAGTCATGGGAAAAGAGGGAGGGGGCTGGATCCACCTAGTGATTGTAGCTCTTCTAAAATCTTTAAGAGTTAACAGCATGCCTGTGCTACCTCAGTAATTAGATAATAAATTGATCATCAAATACCTAAGGAGTATTCAGTTTTTCTCTAAGTATACCACACTTAACACATCACAATTGGTATAATTTCCTCAGTGGTTGAAAAAGACATAAGTAAAATTTTGACACATAAAAGAGCGTGAAAGATCACCTGCTCCAAAATTGCTACTCAGGAAGAGTAAGCAGAAAATACGCTTCCCTTAGTTAAATTATACTCGAGCATGTGTCCCAATTTAGGGCACAAATAAGGTAATCGGAAAGAATGTCCTCAAAATTTGCTGCACTGGAAGGGGAGACCAGAGATCACCTGGATTGTTTTAGATACATAATATAATTTTTTAGAGAAATATTAAGGTAATGGGGGAGGGGGGAGATTGAAGTAATTTTCTTAATGAGAGATAGCATCATGCTCTCCTGAAAAGATTTTTAAATTCTATTTCATTTAAGTGAGGCATTTGATGAATAATCAGGTCTGTATGTTAGTGTATTGTAGTATAATTAGTGTATGTTTAGATTCATTTCTGAATCTGCTTAAAATGAGTATACATATATAGAAGTGGCTGAAGTGCATCATAATTTTTCTCTAGTATGCATTATCTGTAAAAACAAAACCCCAAGATATGTAGTTGAGATTATATACTCTACACTGTAAATGTTTTATACAAAGCAGCATGTCTTGTTTTCTGGACAGAGAGTACAGTGACAAGTGGAGGGAGGAATTTCATGAGAGACAACAGCTTCTTGATTAACAATGCCAAGATTTCTGTTTAACGGCCAGTAGTATTGAAACCGGTCAGTTATATGTTGTCTGGAAACTGATTTTGCTTTTGTATATAATGCTGAAATTAGTTGTAGTAGCCACTTGCTTGGAAGTATTGACCACTTAGGACATTAGGCGTGTTTCTGACTTCCAACCCAGTCACACAGAACTTTAATTCTAAAACAAAATTACTGAAACTACCAGCTTGGAGACTAATAGTATCGTGTTATGTTTGTGAGCTGAAAAGTAGTAAGGTAGCAAATAACAATTTGGGTAAAGCGGAGGATTTTTTTATCTGTGTTCCTTTTCGCAAAGAGTGTTACTGATGCATGCGTGCATTTCCTCTGAACATTATTTGTTTGGGGTTTAAGGAGATGACTATAGCCTTAATGCCAGCCATGATATAGAAAATTATATTATTTTGTAACAAAACTGTTTTGTAACATAATCGTGGTAAAGACTTTTAATATTGGTACATAAAGACAATTCATTTCATGAGCACATACCCCCTCCCAATACTGAAAAGTACTGCTTTTGCAAATACAGAGGGAAATAAAGAAATTAGTTTCACTGATAAATGGAGAATGTATTATTTGGGCATTTTACTTAGAACTTTAATTTTCTTTTAGTGTGAGATAAGTGAGAAATAAAAAAAATAGCAATTTTTGAGGCTTGGCTCTAAATTGATATCACCATGCACCGTATTCTACAGTTGCGTTCTGTAGTTAGTATTCTGTGTGCTTGTAAATAAAATTTACAAGGTATCTTATAGTGTCTTTTTGAAAAATGTCTAGTACAAATTTGTCAGAAGGTTCATCTTAGAACATTATGGGGAAAAATAAATGTTTATCATTGCTTTCTTGTATTGCGTTGGGAACTCCGTGTACTTAAAATTAAACCATGTTAGATTTTTTGTGAGGCTTGAACTTTTCTAAGAAACACAGGACTGTATGTTGTTTGCTTTATGTTTCCCTAAACTGATGTATTTTACCATACCATTTACCATTTTATGATCAATGTGATCTGTGTACAAAATACAAAAGTAAGATGTATTAGTGACAGGAGCATCTCTAGCAGAGGCAAGCACAGATTATAATTAATCAGGTTCTATTGTTTTGGAAATGGTGTGACTTACCAGTACGGGCAATGTTTAAACATGCAGTAATGCTTTATAGCACAGTGCTTGACAGTAATTTTAGTGGTTTCGTTTCTTTTGTTTAAGGTTCTCTAAACCCAAGGTTGTGGCCTGAGCAGTTGCTACTTATGAATGACCAGACCGTTTTCAATTTAGTGAAAACAGAAATGAAATAGTTTCCAGTTCAGCTTCCAGTGAGCACTGATTCTTTCATATAAAACAACAGTGCTACTGTTTTTGATTGCAAGCACAATGGTGTATTTTTCTTCTTTTTAACTTTACCTGTAACTGCTTTGCTTATATTCCTTATGGATCTGTTAATCTTTCTGTTCAAAACCGAAAACTAATTTGAGATACTATGTAATAGATGTGAATACGTACCAAACATAGAGACTTTGTTAGATTTGATGGTCTTAAAGGTCTTTTCCAACTGAAATGATTCTATGATTCTATAAATGACTAACAGTCATTAAAGTGCCTGTGGAATTCCTTTATGTTTTCCAGATAACTATTGCATGCTGTAAAAATTGCTGTGCTGCTACTGTGAATTATAATAAGCTGATCTCCATACATCTTCTCCAACAGCTAAAATAAATCTGAAAGTAGTACTGCAATGCTTTTCTAAAAGCACGATTAAAGGTGCTTTTTATAATACTCCTGTGCATGAGCTGTGACCTAAATGTTCATCTGTCTAAGAACAATTAAACAAACAAAACCAACCAAAAACCCAAACCCAACAAACCAACCCCACAACAAAACAAAACCGCACAAACACACACAGTCCCTCCCTAAATAATAAACTTTTTGTGTTGAAGAGCCATGTTCTATATGTACGGAAGTTCTACAGTGGTTCAAGTAATAACATTAAGTGAATATGGTGACCATAAGGAGTATTTGCAGAACTTTGTTCTATGTATTTACTTTTAAATGTGTCTCAAATTAAACTACTTTGCTCTGTAAGGGGTTTGATTTTGTCGTGGATGTTAAGAGTAGCATCTTATTTTCTGTGTGAGATACACAGACTATGGTTATCTAAACTCTTTTGTAACAGCGTGTAGCTTTTCTAGCATCTCCATGTCACTGACAGGTGGTTAAAACTGGACCAGAGGAGAGAGTGCTCTGTTTCGTGTCATTTGATGTAATCATTCCATTCTATGACATTTTGGGAGTTAATGAGAGCTACTTAATTCTGTTTCTGAGACAAAACTATTGGTTGCCTATAATTTTTACTAGTTTGAACAAGAGTTTTGCCCTTAGACTTTGTGTGTGTTTTGGGAATTTAATATTGTTAGAATAACTGCTTGTTCATGCTATAATATTCTAACAAAATTGGAATGCAATCAGTAAAATGCATGTTGTTATGGGATTAAAGTTACATTAAACCCTACTGTCAGAACTCATTAGAGGAAGTATTGTCTGAATGCTTTTTCAAACCTGTGTGAGTAAGATTTATGTAACTTCTTTCTACAAACACTATTCTTTCATAGCTGTTATGGTCTAAGCATATTATGCTATTGCTTAATTTCTTTGATATTGGTAACAGTAAGGCTACCAGTCAGGTAAACAGTAAGACTATAATTCAGATATACAGGCATTTAGTAGATTTCACCATTTCTGGATTATGGCTTACTTTATTCCTGCAGTTAAAATACTTTGGGTAAATTGAATTACCCCTCGTTTAAGCAGAATTCCGTATTGTCTTTTCCAAATACATAAAAGTAAATATAAAGTATCTCAAGGTTATTTGGAGATAACTTAGCATTGATATTTTTACTATAAAAAATTCTTTCAATGACTTGCATCGTTTTTACTAAAAACTGTGCCCTGCTGATGCTTGTACTTATGAATAAGTTGAGAAATATTATATCAAATATATAAGCAAAGTTGCCTTACTGATTTTTATTAGCAAAACAGGACTGTGTTTTAAATTTCCAACATTCTACATTACTGTGTTACTGGTATTATCTCTACATACCTCTGCAGTTTAAAGCTGACCAAGCAGTACCTGGGTTTGGTTCTGAGCACTGGTAACAGTAGGTTGCTGTTTGCTTTGAAGCCTGGCCCTTCTAACTGAAGAACAGAATTACTTGTATACTGAATTTATTGGTTTTGCGGAATGTATTTACGTTACATCCTAGCTGAAATGTCTCCTCTGCTGGTAGCAGAGTCTTACAGATCCTGAGGGAGTGGGGGGGAAGCAGGTGAAGTCTGTAACATGAGCAGCGCTGTCTGGGACAAAAACTTCTATGAACTTCTGTAGTGTACAGCTAAACAAATTCCACTAACTTTAAGTGTCATTTTTTGGAAACTCCTTTCTGTATTGATTACCGACATAGTACCGTTATTAACTAACAGTGAGAATGTGAGCCAGTAAAAGAAGTTATCTTAAAATATCTATTTTCTAACACTGATACAGTGAATGCGGACAGATTTCATACAAATTGCGTGCATCTTGCCCTCTAGGTGGTCCAACTGTATATATTATGCTTTAGGGCATATACCTTTGAGCCTAAAAAAATATCCAGCAAATAACTCCAAATATAAAATCCAAATGTTTAAATTCCGTAGTTGTTAACTCTCTCCATGGCTTAATTTTTGATTGCTCCCACTGCCTCTCTCCAAAAAATATTTCTGTAGAGATGGTTGGCTGTGTGCAACACAGATGTGAATCAGATGGTGTTGCTTGGCCTAGAGTCTAAGAATGGGTCTTTGGTTGTCTCTTATTTGGCTCTTCAGTAGTTCAAAGGTCAATTTCCAACTTAGAATCATAGAATCATAGGGGGTTGGAAGGGACCTCTGGAGATCATCTAGTCCAGCCCCCCCCGCCAAAGCGGATCTGTCTAGAGCACATTGCACAGGAACTTGTCCAGGCGGGTTTTGAATGTCTCCAGAGAAGGAGACTCCACCACCTCTCTGG
>JAOXNO010000001.1:119832883-119847864 GCA_028565335.1 Limnodromus scolopaceus
CCCAGGTGCAGCACCCTACACTTGCCCTTGTTAAATTTCATTAGGTTTCTCCCAGCCCAACTCTCCAGCCTGTCCAGGTCTCGCTGGATGGCAGCACAGCCTTCTGGGTTGTCAGCTACCTCTCCTAGTTTTGTGTCATCAGCAAACTTGCTGTGAGGGTACATTCCATCTTACAACTTCTTACATTTGAAGTTGTACGAAATCGTACGAAATTATTTGCTGAAATAAACACTTTAATTATCGCTTGCAATTACAAATGTAGTGTTCCAGACAGTATAGCAGATTATCTGTAATAAGTTCAGTATGGGTATTTTAAATATTGTTTTCCCAAACCATCTAAACTTCAGGTTGGTGTGATTACAAAGGGAGGAGGTGGGGAGGCTATCAGAATTAATTAAAAAAATCAAAAAGCATAAAATAGCAAGAATTAAGTACATGTACAAAAGTTGGAGTACAGAAAACCAGATATGATCTCTTGAGGTGAAATAACAGTGGCAATGTGAAAAAGGCAGAAATATTGTTACGCTCTATAGATTACATGGTGCATCTCTTGACAGAGTATCTGTAGAAGATTGCTGCAAAAGCACATAAATGTTGAAGTTAATTTAGTGTTCCCATTGTGAATTCTATGGAAAAAGAGAAAATCAAGAGATTAATTAGTCAATGTAAATAAATTTGAGACAGAGCATGTTGAACTCTCCAATCACTTATATTAATTCTTCAAAGGAAACTATAACGTTTTTATTATTTGTTAAAATTTTTCATTTGCCTGGTATCTTTTCTGGGTGGTTTTTTTTTGGTGGTGGTGTTGGGGTTTTTTCCCAGTTGTCTGTGTCACAGTAGTAGGACAGTTTTTACAAGTCACATCGATATATATCATAATGGTGTTTGAGAGAAGAGAATGGCTCTTCTCATGGGGCTTTATCAGAAATGTGTAAGCCATACTACTTCTCTGGACTTTGTCAAAACATTTTTTAACACTTAAGAATTCTTAAGAATTTACCAATCTAATACATGAAAATTAGCATACAGTGTTTTCAAGAACAAATGTACAAGAAAGATACAAGACTGGAAATCCCTTTCTGTTTGCAGTGTATGTTGTTTTACAGTAAGGTATATTTTGGCATACCTCCAATGTGAGTTTTCGATTTCTTTGTAACAGAAAAATATTTTTTCAAATCAGGAGACCTGCAATATGGGTGTGTCTTTTGTTATTGTTTTATTTCACATCATGAGTGCTCTCTTGAATTAAGGCTCTTGATCGTCCAACCTGAATATGCTTTGCTGCATTTTACATTGTCGAGTGATCTCAGAGTGTGTGAACTGAATTATTTTTGAATGAAACTAAACTGAGTAATGCGCTCTGAAGGTGAACGTAATGCTCTCTAACTACTAATGGCTATTTAATCAATGGGACCAGACTAGAGCTAGTTTTGAGCAAAACCCCTGAAAGCACTTTTGGTATGAACGTTTGGATTCTCAATACTCTACCAGTCCATTCCTATTGCACTACACCTCTCGCTCTGGTACACAATTTTAAGTGTGTTTTTGACAGGAGAGATGTTGCAGAATGTTCATCTTTAGCTGTCCAAGTGAATTTGAGAAATGGTTTTATCTCTTACGTTGTCTTTCTTTTCAGATATATATGGTACCCAACTTTCATTACAAATTGATTTACTGAACTTTTTTAGAGCACGTGAATTGCAATGGCAATCAAGTATGAGGGATGTTGGGATGGGTCGTGGTTGTATTGCTTTAGGTATTTGACTACTGCCATTTAAAGGTAGGGAGCTACGGCTACTCTGAAGGGAGCGGGAAAGGGCAGGGATACCAACTTCTTCCAGTATTACCTTCACCATAGCTCTGCTTTCCAAAGAGGGTAAGCACATGCATTTGACTTGGTTAGCTTGGACTGATTTAACCTCATTACATTTTGGTCTCAAGCCAGAAAAACAAAGGCGAAAGTTTCATTATTAATGCTCTATTTATATAGAGCTTGCCCTTCACTTAAAGACAAACTTGTGCATTGTCTTGCATTGCCAGAGTGTGGTTTCTTACTGAAGTGAAACTGTTGTGTGGGATGTGTGTGCTTTGGAGGGGCTTTCAGCATATAGGCAGTGCGGCTGTGCTCTGGGTCCTCTGCGTGGCAGTGGGCAGGTTGAAGGCCTGTGCTGCTCTCTGGGTTAGCTGCTTCTAACTTCTGAAATGTACTGTGAGGAAAAGTGAGGTAGAGACTGACAGCTTTTGTGCCAAAGTAAACCAGGGTGGCCAACTGGTGTGCTGAAGGCCAGGTCTGATGGTGAAGACAGGTTTATTTGGCCCTGAGAAACACTGACAAAGGATAGTCCATCCCAAAGTCAGGGGTATAGTTGGTGGATTATGGGTGAGTCTAGTGGTAGTTACTGGCTCAGCTGAGTGTCTCGTGCTTTTGGTTTATCATTCACCAACCTGGGATGGGATTATCATACCCAACCGGGAATGAAAGTGACACCCGAGCATGCAGAAAATTGTCGTTTGTCACCCTTGTCTGCTTTGATAGTTTTAAGGAAGAATTTTCAAACTGACTCTCATTTTCCTGGAATTTTGGACTTCACATAGCTCAGTGCACTCTCCTGAGCTAGCCAGGCCAGATGTTGAAAAGACACTACAGAATTTTGTTCTGTTTACCTTGAAGTTTATCTTGACAGATCACAGAATCATAGAATGGTTTGCGTTGGAAGGGACCTTATGGTTAGGACCAATATGGTACCTAAATTACATTAAAGCATCTATTAAAATGTTTATACAATTTTTTAATAAGTTTGTGTCCTGTTTATTATTTGATGCATTGAGGGCAGGAAATATGCTTTCAAATAAAATGAAAACATGTGCGATCCGTATTTTAGGTGCAAAGAAGCAGTGTGAACGCTAACATGTACAAAATTGTTAAATAATACACCATAGAGTTTATTTTTTAGTCTTGATAAGTATCATAGTACCAAGTCATGCATAAGTGTTACATTTTCAGTTTTGCTAATTACATATCCAGGAATTACCTTTTTGTTGGGATTTCTGGATAACTAATTGGCTAAATACGCTTTGGTCATAAATTATTTTATTGATATTTAAGCTATGTTTGCTAAAATTATTAACAGTGCTTGCAAAGGCTGCTTGTCAGTGGCAAAAGAGAGATGGTTGTTGAGGCAAGGAGGTGATAAAAGCTGCAGATATAGGCAGAATGTGGGACTTACATTTCAAAAACTCTTTTTTAAAAGAAGTTTGTTTGTGAAAATAAATTTCTTAGAGGTAATCTAGTTCAGTACTCGTGTCTTAAAGCACTAGAAGCAACATGGAACTGATTGATGTTCTCCAGAGAGGAACTGGATACCCTGCAGCTGTTAATCTTGGTTGAACTCGTTAATTGTTTGAACTGTGAAGTTTTGTGAATTCATCAGGGCTTTTTTAACCATGTTGTTTGGCAGAGTTATAAATACAAGTGCAGCAGAGACAGTTAGTGAGGAAGGAGAATTGTTATGCGCTAGAGTATTTGACTTCCATGGCCAGCTTGAATCTCTCAACTTGTTCCTGCCTGAAGGAGTTGTCCTGTTGTGGTACTCTACATTAGTTGATTACCAAAGGAGCTTTTTCTAAAGGTTTCAAGAGAATATGGTGGTTTTGGGTCCTGCAAGGTGGATAACAGAAGAATTGTCATGGTTCTGTCAATCTTCAGGAACACACAGAAGAGAAGAGTTTTAAGCGCTTGCTATGAAGTTCTAATATGAAGGAGGTCTAAGCAGATTCTAATCTGTTGCTGTATAGGTGGCTCTATTTGTTTTCATAGCTTTCAACATAGCTTTTGCAAACAGTAGAAGAGTAGAACACACTGAGAAAAGGATCAGCATCCATTTGTATTTTCTCTTTATTGGTAAATTTGTGATATTCATGGTTCTTTCCCCAGTGTACACGAAAGTACAGGACCTAGCTTTTTCTCTGTTGGTATCACAGGACTGTTTAAATTCCAAATTAAAAACTCATTAAACTGCTGTTTTCTTCCCCCAAAGTGGTCTTATTTGCTCTCAAGAGAGCAATTGGAAACTTAATTTAGTCAGATTATGATGTGGCTTTTAAAATATTTGGGTTTTTTTAGAGAAATTAAAATAAAAAAGGGGGGATTCTTCTTTATAATATTGATAGATGGAAAACTTCCATAGCTCTACATTTCACTCACACCTCCTGAAGAATCAAGAGGTGAAGGAGCAATGTCCCTTGTGATTTTCTTCTTCAACTGATATTAAGGATTTACCTGGGGAAAGGGAACATAAATACCAGATATCATTTGATACCTACAGTGTGCTCTTATGAATATGTATGCATATCAACATAGAGACATGACTGATTTTCAAAGCCTTTAGCACTCTGTTTCTCTAAGAACTTCAAAAATAAGACCTCTGTGGTACTCAGAACTTTTTTTTAATATATATATATTGCCTATGGATTTAAATAACTGTCAGCTGTTGGAAAATAGTCTGTATTTTAAATGTATTCTGCTGTTTCATTTCTGCTGTCTGTAGAGGTATTTTTTTTTTAACTGAAATTCAGTGCCTGGTGTTCCTAGATAGAGATCTGATGCACAACATACAAATATTGATTAAATATTTGTGTAGGATTGTCTTTTATAAGATTGTGATCTGAAGCTAAACTTTTTTCAATAGATGAGAATGACGAATAGAGAAACAGAGGATATGGGATATTACTGTGCATCCTAACCAAAAATCCAAATCCGCACTTGACTGAAATACAATAAAGAAAATCTTTATTATAAATCATGAATATAGACTTTGCAAAACTGAAATGGGCTCCTTCTTATTGCTATTTAGCTTGCAGTTTGTAGAAGAGTGTTCTGTGTGCTAGAGACAGTTATTCTTGAGAATTACACAGCAGTGATTGCCTGGAGGAATGGTAAATTTCAGTAATGCACTGAGTTTACAGTTTTATTGGGATTTAATTTTTTTATCTTTCCTGAAAAAGCAAGAAAATTTCTATTTGTACTAATGCGCAGATTTTAGCTAACAAGTGAAAAAAATACAGAATGTAGGACAGCTAATGAAAGAGGTTTTATCAGTAGACAAGCTGATAGGGTATCAAAATCAATCCTGCTGAATTGTTTTTTACTGTTCTGTGCAGCTAAACCTTGAGGTGCTTCATAGACATGAGCACTTTTCTATCTTAGCAAACTAAGATCTATGACTGAATTTTGCTCAGCTATGACTTTTACAGGATGGATTAAATTGTTGTCTGATCAGCAACTGCATTGTTGATAAATCCTAAACATTATCAAATTTCATATCAGATCTTAAGTTATTGGGCTTTTGCCTCATTGTCGACCCATTACACAAGATGTTTTTGTGCTGGTGTGCTACAGTGATCAAAATATGTAACTTTAAAGTAGTGAAGATTTATACCTCGGACATCTGTGTTTTATGCAAGAGTAGATGGAACTGAAAACTTATAATGATGCTTTTATCAAGCTTTTTTTCAGAATGAAGTAACTTTATCTGGTAACTTTCTGTTGTGACCATGAGTTCACTTGCATAGTTGGGCTATGCCGAATAAGAACTCCAGTAAAATTAAACATCGAAGAATGATCTGAGCTATTTAATGATGGCTCAGTAATTCAGTCTCAGATTCACTTACTTTTCAGAGAAGAAAACTAGATTTCAAGTGTTTGCAAGAAAGTTGACTTGACCATATATTGGAATTGCTTTGGTATACCATGTTTAAACTGTCTGTGTGTACATATATGGGGGGAAGGTTTGTGTGTGCGTGCGTATACATTGTGTATATCTAATGCCAAATTTATGTCATTAATAACGTACGTATTTAACTACCTCAGCTGAAATTCCACGGAAAGGCTAGATCCAGCTTGGATATATCCTTGAAGTTGCTGTTATTTTGAGTGAATGTTTTGAATATTATAGCAGTTTTGCCAGGGAATTGGGTATAGGAGTTTCTCACGGTATGCAGGAATCACTGCTCTAAATATGTTGTCACACGTTCGTTTTGATGTGAAACTTAGTATCAGCCAATAAAGTTTCCATCTGCAGGGGTATTGCTGGGCTTCTAATTTATGATTGATTATAAGAGTTTATCTGGGGATGCCACAGACACTAAAGTAAGTTGGAAACTAAAATATACAGCTGAGTTAGGAGCAAAGCTCTTATTCTGACAGCAATCTGAACAAGTAGATTTTGTATCTAAATGACTAAACACAAAACAGCCTCATCAAAATTTCCTTTTAATTCTGGTATTGCAAGATGTCAAAGCTACTTTCTGACATCAGCTTTTTTTCTTTTGTTGCTGTGTATTTGCCATCATTCTTTGATTTTTATGCCTAGCCAGGTAGGCTACACAAAGTATATTTCCAGCTCTCATTCTGTACTAAAGCCTAGGGTTGTGATACTGCTTTTTGCCTTGCTCTTTTCTCTTGGGAACCTGAATTTCACCATCTCATGGTCCTGCAGCAGCTAAGGCTGCCCCTGATCTCTATGAGTTCTGTCTTGTTTGCAAGTGTCAGGTATCAGCAGACCATTTGCCCTCATTGATAGTAACTTCCTGACCCAAGTGATTGAGAAACCAGCGTACTCCAGAAACCTCCTGGATTGCACTCACCCTGCTGTCTTGTCCCTCCAGCAGGTATTGGGGTGTTTAAAGTCTACCATGAGGACCAGGGCCTGCAAACATGAGGCTTCTTCTAGTTCTCGTCTGCTTCATGGAATAGAACCTCCTGGAGGACATGTCAAAACATACGGAAGGCAGAGAGGTGATTAGAGACAGCCAACATGGTTTTACCAAGGGCAAGTCGTGCCTGACTAATCTAGTGGACTTCTATGATGGAATGACTGCATCAGTGGACAAAGAAGAGTTACATATGTCACCTACCTAGACTTCTGTAAGGCCTTTGGTACAGTCCCCCACACCATGCTTGCCTCTAAATTGGAGAGGTATGGTTGTGATGGATGGACTGTTAGATGGGCATGGATTGGCTGAGTGACTGTGTCCAAAGAGTTATATTTTTACATATTTGCAAGTAGGTTTGTACAGTTATTTGAAAACCCTGACAAGAGGAAGTTGCTTTCTGTGGTTGAGCAATACTGTATGTATTCTTTGTGATTTATAGCACTTCTGATTCTCTTTTTCTATCTCGTTTAATTATTTTGGCTAGAGAAACATAATGAAGAAAAAATAGTACAATGATTTGATTTCTTCTTCCCATTACCCTCTCTCCCATCATCAACTGTCAGCACTTTTCTCCTCATTCACTTTTTTCTACACATTGCCTTTCTTAACAGTTAACTTCTGGTTCTGTTTTGTATAGCCCTAATTCATCTAAAATATGATTAGACTTAAATTTACAATGAAATGTCTATTATAAAGCAGGAGAGTAATATGGTAGGATTCTGTAGCACATGTTCATACATTTAGTCCAAAAGCAATTGACAGTTTTAAATCCTAGTTTTTTTCAAATTTGTAACCTCACTGTTTGAATACCTGGGATTCTTCATAGCTCTGAGAATGCATCATCATTCAAACCATAGTATTAGCTAAATTCCTTGGTTTCGTCCTTTGTTTTTAAAAGACAGGGAACTTGGTGTGGATATGTGCTTACTCCTTCATGTGTACATAACCTAGAACAAAGCTGGAAGCTGCATTTCTGGAAGCTCCAGGTAACAGCTGCCACCAGCTACTTTTGGCAGCCAAGCAAGCTAAGCTTGGGAATGCCTCAAATAGACAGCAGAAAGTTTATTACTGAACAGTCTCCTCTAATTCTTTTTTTAGGACTTCTACCTGTATCACTGGATTTTTAAATTATTTTTTTTAAGAGCATCAGTGCACAGGTGTTTTGGTGCTTTGAGACAGTAATTTAGGGAATTAATTTGATTCTGTGGTTCAAATCAGGGACCAAATTATTTATCGCAGCAGTTTAAATCAGTGTTAGTTTCATTTGAATTTAGAGTGACATAACTGAAAGAATATTGCAACTTTTCTGCTTGTTGGTGTGAGACTATGTAAGGAAACAAACTGAGATCTACTCTTGGACCCAAGGTGTTGGTCACCTGCCTCATTTCACTATTTGGTCCTTGAATAAAATAAATAAATGGCAGCCAGAAACTGGCGAAATGTCAGATGCTGTTCCTGACCTGGACCATGATTTCAACTTCCTATTTTTGTCGGTGTCCCGAAGGTCAAATAATCACTTGCAGGAGTGTGGGGTCTTTCAGTGTGTGCACCTTAAATGGTCACGCAGAGATGAAGTCAGTGTTCTGATTCCTGCAGATCTCATAGCTCAAGGAATAACTTGTTGTTTCGTCCTTTTGAAAAAGCAGTACTAAAAACCTTGTCTTCTCCTGGCGGTTTGCTAGCACCCCTATGCTATCTTCACATTGGTGCTGGCACAAACTCGAGTACAACTGTGTCTCAGAGTTGACTGAGAAATTGATTGAGGCAGGTTTTCCTTTCTTGTAGTAAAAAAAAGTAATAATATTAAATGTGGCTTTTAAGTAAGGGCTTTAAAATTAGCTTCAGGTTGTTAACAGTTCTATGAAATGTTTAGCAATTAGAAAAATAACATTACAGCTTTTTTCACTAAAGAAATTGTGAAATGATCATACAGTATGTTATGCTGTATGTGTATTAATAGTTGTCGTGTAGGTGATTATAGTTCATATAGGAATAATTGTCCTGTAGTTATTATGAGATATTTTGTATGGTAGTTTTTCTAATGACATGATTGTGCTAAGGAGAGACCTTTAACTTTAAATTAGCACATGAAGAGAAGAGTTGAATTTAAAATTCATGAACAATTGTTTTACAAGAAGCTGGTATCTGATGTTTAAATGCTTAGGGTATTTGTTACTTTTATAAACAACAGTGGTCAATTTCCCTACTATACTTATATAATATGCCTTCCAATTATTTAGTAAGGTCAATAGCCCTATTTAGTTTTAAAGGTTTCTCTTGTAGCTTCATTAGCTTTTCCAAAGACATCTTCAATTTTTGAAGTTAGTGAGAGAGATTATATTGCTAAATGAACTTGTAAAAGTAACTTGTTTGAAGTTTAGAAAAGGGCTGAGCTAGTAAAAGTGGTATAGACTAATTTTTTTTTCATAGAGGTATCTAAGCTGTTGAGATACAAGTTGTATTTAAAAAAAAAATCTTAAAAAACAAAAAACACACCCTGACTTTGAACAGTAGTTTATATGCATTAAATATATAAAAATGGAAAAGATGGAAAAGAGAAACTAAATTTTCTTATCTTCTCTGTGTCAGATTTTTCATTCTGGTACATTGTTGAAAGCATCAGAGTTCAAGAAGTCAGAATTCGTTCATTTCTTCCCTGAAGAGAAAATTCGACAACCTTCTATAAATATCATAACCAGGAAATTTTTTCCCAATATTCAGCTGATGTTCTTAATAAATCCCGTAACCCTTTCATAATTTAAAATATTATGGATCACCCTAAAGGCTGGTGATTTGAGTCATAAATTTGATTTCTGAAATATCTGAAGTCTTTCAACATCTTTAAAAGAAAATCTAAGTACCTAAGTATTTATGTTTTCCTTCACTTCATACATGATCTTGATGACAACTTCTAAAAATTAATACTAATCTGCATCCTTTTGAGACACGCAAGACAGACTTTCTTTTCAGGATACTTTTCATTTTCCTAACATGTGAAGATATTTGGCAGTTCAGAGGCCAAACTCCTGTAAGAAGTACAGGAAGCTGTCTGTCTGGATTAAGATTCTTTGGATAATTTAGCTTCATTATCAGAGCTGCACTGAAGAATTTTCTCACTTAGAAACTAGGTCTCTCTCATGGACCTCAGTAACTACTATTTATTGGTTCCAAAGGGTCTTATGAATTGGTAGGCATACAGAAATGTCCTTGAGGCTATGCTTTTAAGTGCTGGCTACATCAACCTGAGACTTTATTATTTTTTTTAATCAAAATTTAAATGTGGAGCTACACAGGAAGCAGTTTTGATTGAACTGATTACCAGAATAAATTCTGTTTAAACTCAGGTGTTGGTTTTGTGGGAGATACCGATTTTGAGTATATGTATGTGTTTTAGTAACATTGTTTTGTTTCATCATTGCTATCTTTCCAGTTTGAGGCTTAACTTGTGTAGTGGTAGCAAATTAAATGGGAGTTTTGTTCTTTGTCAGATATGGGGAAGAGAGAGGCCCTCAAAGAATTTCTGAACCTTTTGCATATACTGCAGTATAAAGGTGATACATTGTCAATTTTGTGAAATATAATATCTTATCACAGACTTAATACGGTATTTAAATGAACTTATTTCCGTAATAGTTTCCATAGTTTCTTCTCTGCTTCTCTAGTGGCCCATGCAAGTTAAGTATGCTTTTCTCTGTTGTCATGAACATGTAGGAGATTTCTGATTTTTAGAACAGGTCAGTGTTGGGGCAGCTGAATTAGTGGTGGTGTATTCCAAGCATTGAGAAAACCCCTTCTGTCAGTCAGATCTCCTAGTGCTTCCGTCTCACTTTTCCTCTTGTAGTTTGGGTTGCTGTTTCCTTTAAAACGAACAATAAGATTACAATATGGTACAGGTGAAGTATTCCATATTGCACTAAGAAATTAAAATGGAGCATTCAAAGAGGAAAGAGTGAAAAAAGTGAAGGTTTGTCATTGGTCAGTTTTGGATTAGTTGTCTGTCAGGTTATTTTAAAAGAAAAAACACTAAATCGAACTGTACTGATTAGTCTATGCTTTTTTTTTTTGATGCAACATTGATGATAATTGCTGCAGAGGAAGATCTGGACATCATCCAGAAAGGAAAAAACCCAAGGACTTTATCAGTGGAAATTATGAAGTTCTAAATACAGGATTCTCCACTTGAGAATGGAAAAACTAGTAACAGGCTTTGGGGTAGGCTAAGGCTGATTAGTTGGAAACAACCGAGGAGAAGGATGCAGCTATATTAGGTGGCTATATGATGTGCGTGTGGAGAAGGCAAGTATGGGGTTGTACCAGGCACAGTATTTCCAGCAGCAGAGAAGAAAGCCGCATTAACATTGTGCGAAGTTTTGCTTAGACTTCATCTTGAGTGCTACTCACAGTTCTGGTTGCTTTTGTTCAGAAAAATTTGAAGGTCATAATGAAAAAGTGCGTTTTCTTAGGCTTGGCAAAATCTGTGAGTGAAAGAGAGAAGAGGAAGTAGTATGTAAGCTCAGTTTTGTTAGGAGGACTAATAGATATAAAGCAGCCATTAATAATCTTGAAGTGGAAGTTTAAAATAGAACCACGATGCAGGAGAGAGAGATGATATAGGGAGTGGTTAATGCATGTAAGTTCAGCTGAGGGTGTAATCTCATGAAGGAGTTTTTGGCAGCAGTTGTGGCTGACATTGCCATTCTTCTTTCTCATCTTGCTCTGTGTGCTGTGTGGTATCAAAAGCGCTTGTAGTTGCAAGACAAACTGTGCACAGTGGAGCCAGCTATATGTGGATTTACCTAAGGCTTTCTCAGTAGATGAGTTCCTTTGCTTCATTGCGTGAATGCACAGATGCTATATTAGTGCAGGCCCTACAGGTGGCTGTTGGACCATATGAAAAGTCATTGTGGTCTGAGACTAGATTCCCTTTTAGCAGTACCACTGCTTAAGCACCCCGTGTGTCCTAGTCATTTGTTCCAGGGTTTGTCTGTTTTGACACAGCTCTTTGTATAGCCATGCTTTAAGCCAAGTTGAGTGACTGTTCTGGATGAAAAGTAACACAGTAAAAAACCACAAGTGGTTTGTGTGGGGTATTTGGGTGGGTTTGGTTTCATCTTTGATTTGGTTCAGTGTAACCATGCCAAAGCTGTTTCAGGACAACACAATAGCTGGAAGTATTGCTGGTTTGGCCAACACTGCTGCTGAAGAAATGCTGGTGAAGCCACAGCCTGAGATGGAACAAGGCCTATTAACATGAATGGGATAAAAAGGTTCTCTGAATGGGAAAAAAGAGAAAAGCAATGATCGTTGTCTCAAAGCTGATGAGACTGAAGATTCTTTACAACCTTTCTCAATTCTTTTGGAGGAAAAGCTATTTTTTTAAATATACTCTCTTTTGTTCCTGTGATTGAAGTGTTCATTTTTACACGTTTGTTCGTTCCTCCTGCTTTTCTTCTCACTCCTTTCATAGATTTCATAACTACATTAGATTTCATATCTAATGCAGTTTTATAATTTTTTCCCAGTTTTCCTTCGCTGTCTTCTGATCTTGTGCACTAGGTCTTTCTTCACAAAGAAGAGAAAGGGGCAAAAGATTTGGTCAGATATTAAAGGAGTCTGCTAGGAGAACAGCATCAGGTTTTCTGAACACTTTTGAACTGATGCTCATGATTTAGCTGCCGGTGTGTTGTATTTTTGTGTGAAGTGTTAGAGAATGTTAAAGTATAAAATAAAAAAATTGGGCATTTTGATTCCATGCTGTTATTGCAGTATCTCCAGTGGGAATTTATTGGTGAACAAAGCTTTGCGTATTTCTCCCCACTCCTGTTTAAGAAGTAGGTTTTGTGCTTTGATTACTGGTCTCCACCTGCCCTAAATCACTTCCTGAGTGAAATGTAGATTCTCACCTACCTTAAGGTGAACCAAAGAGAGAAGAGAGTCTTAATTGTCATCAGTTTTTTGAGTTCTTTACTAATGAGGGGGCAGGATGTTTCATCTCAATTTAACAAACTGATTTTCATTCTTCAGTCTTATGATCAGTTAAAAAACAGCACCATTTTCTGAGACCCTTGTAATTATTTATGTCTCAGTTAAGAGAATGTCTCATAATTTACCTGTATGTGCTTAGTACATACATGCCTTAGAAATAATTTTTTGTTCCTTCTTTCATCTGCCTGGAAATGGGGCACGTAATCAGTCACTTTCTTGGAAGACTGAGGCTGCTAGAATAGCATTTTACAGCTATGCACTGATTTAGAAAAGTGAAAATAGCATCCAAGGTCTAATCTTGCAGCAAAAGCAAATTAGTATTGAATCATTGGAAACAGATTACCAAGGAAGAAATGAGCTAAAAATGGAATCCGGAGAGCCAAGAGTCTGAACTCTTTAAGAAGGCTATCAGGAGTTACTTGAATTTGGGGTCTTGACCCTTCTCTTGCAAATGACCTTTAATGAGTTGAAAAATAGAACGCAAAGGAAGACCTAAGAGAGTTTATTGAAAGAGCTGTTCTATGTCAATAACTATTGCTTCTGTTTAAAACAGTCATCATACTTTAGTATCATCCAAACACAGTCTTGAAATGATGTACTGTAATCTTGCTCTAAAACCCCTTCAATCTTCTGTATGTATCATGTGGCCTTTCTTGTGGAAGCATGCCCCTTGGAAAGCTGCCCAGCAGCTAATGTCTCATCTTGTTCCAAAAAGCTTATAGGTCTTAACAAAGTACACTTATTATTACTGTTTCTGCTACAGCTGCAGCTTTCAGACCAACTCTTTTAAGACCATGAAACCTATTACTACAATAATTATTGAAAGTAGAATTTGCTTGTCTGCGTGCTGAGGTGAATAATTACTTGTAAATGGTTGTTTTCAGAGAGTGAGGTAATTTCTGCTGTTTCCTAAAAAACCAAAAGTTACATGCTAGTATCCTTTTTGATAGCAACAAGTAGATGTTCTGGCAAAATTTATTAGGCATGTCCCGTCAGAGGTCTCCTCCAGCCTAAATTATTGCATGAGTCTACGAACAAAATGAGAGAATTTACAAGGATAAGGGCAGTGATAATTATGGAATTCTGAAAATGAAAGATATTGTAGTATATGAATAACTTGCATGTGAAGAATGTTGTTTGTGACCGGTGCTGAAATTTTTATTTCATGGTAATGGAATAGAGAATGTAGTGAGTGTCTTACCTTGGTGTTCTTCCTTTCCTATCCCCTCAATATCACAGCCAATCAATGTAAATAAAGAGTTGTTTACAAACTACAGATACATTAATGATAATTTATATGTTAGCATCTGTTTATAGCATATGTGTGCCTAAGAGATTTGGTACATAGATACCTCATATATTAAAATGTAGAATGACTAATAAATTCATTCTTGTTTTTTTGCTTGGTAAGGATAAAAATCAGGCCACAAACTTATGATTTCTGTTGATAGAGGTTAAAAATCAGTTAAGGATAGCTCATCCCCCTTGCAGGCTAGAGATCAAAAAGACTGTGTAGCGGAAGAAATCTCTTTCTGCCAGTATTTTGCTTTTATAGTGACAAAACGAAGCTTCTGAACTATACAAGAAAATCTTAAATAAGGGAGTAAATATTTTTTCAGTATGTCACATAAATTCTAAGTGTATCCCAAGATTTTCTAGGGGAGGGTTTCCCTTTTACAAGCACTGGAGTGGCGACTCCTGTAGTTTCTGGTGGAAGGAAAGAAATGATTAAGGGACAAAAAAAAAAGGGAAAAAAGTCTGGAAGCTCCTCCTGCTGTCTCCTTTTCTCTGGGGAAGCTCTGCCAACGTTTTAGCACTGAACATAATTGTGTGGTGGTCTTTTCAATTTTAGTTTTCATTTGTCTCCCTTTCTGTGTCAGATAAGGCTTTCAGGAGGGCTGAAAAAGTGGGTTCTCATGACACTGCAATGAGGGACAGCGACAGCGGCAGCGGTGAGTGCTGCAGCTTTAAACTGGAGCTAGAGGGGGCTTCCCGGAGAGGGAGAGGCCGAGGGAAGGCGGAGGGGCCCGAAAGGACTCGGGAATCGCGAGAGGGAGCGAGAGGCTGACGTGCCTGGGGGCGGGGCGGGCCGGGCGAGCCGCGGCAAATTTAAGAGCGGCCATAGCACGAGCTCACCCGGACCACGCGGACAGCGCCAGCGGCAGCCGTGAGTGCTGCAGGTCAGAGCACGTGCCAGGCGCACGTGCGCAGAGCCTGAGGGAAGCAGCCAATAGGGGTTGGTCCCCTCCTGGTCCTAGACAAAAATAAGGCCCCAACAC